>CM024702.1:3967154-4612217 GCA_014182845.1 Corymbia calophylla
AGTGAGGACAAGCCTTGTTGATGGCTGGGCAAGCTTGGCCTCGCCGTGCAACAAGGTTCAACCTTACCAGGGGCCAGTGATGCTCCAACAAGGTTGCCGGCCCTTGTTTGGTGGGTTGTTGGCCATGGCTGAGGCCAACGACTAGTTAAAGGAAGAAGAAAAAGAAAAGAAAAGATAGAGAATGGTGTAGGGGAGAGAGAGAGCAAAAGTGCAATGTGGCAATGGTGTAGGGGAGTCAGCTAATGATCAACATCGGTGGTGGACATAAGCAGAGTGGATATATGATGTACATCGTTCTAAATCAGAGTGCCTACATAGGCCAAAAACTTGAATTTAGCTGAATTATGCTTGCGCTCCTGAATTATTGAAAAAACTATGGCCCGTACTGCTCAAGTTGGGACCCGGAACGGGATAAGCACGAGAAATTGCTTTGTGTGATCTCAAATCATTGCCTCACAATTTTAACTTGATTTTTCTCTATGTGCTGACCCATCTCTATCCCGATGTGATAAAACTTCAAACAAATTAGGGTTTGCGAGACAAACGTCCATATTTTTCTTTTAGACATTAGTACAGACAGAGGTAATTAAGAGGGGCGAGAGAAAGTACTTGGAAATTAGGGTTTGCGAGTCCTTTCTCTTTAATTGCAATTTATGTTGAATGAGCGAATTTCTGCTCCATCTTTCCTAATAAATGTAGGTTATATTAGTCGGACCACGTAACTTTTTTTATGATTTTTTTCGTTTGAAGCATTAATCGAGTTGAATGGACCAGACTTATGATGCTGCAGGACTACCGAAATCTACATGGGACATGCAATGCGGTCCATCAAAGGGTACTTTATCTACAACGGCGTGGATGCCTTATGTCCACTCTATTTTTAGGTTTTTTCATATTTTTTCATTATTGTGTATATGCCCATTTACGACATGGAATTATTAAATCAAAATGTTCTAGATATATAAAGCATGTTCTCAAAATATTTAAGATAATCTAGTTTCATAGGAGACCTAGGAATAGTACATATGAACCTATGAGGCTTACTATTCCACCGACACATACATATGTCCCTCAAGATTCTCTAAAAAACAGATTAAAAAAAAAAGATCTTAAAAGGAAAATTCGATCAATTGGATACCTAACTTTTCCAGATGTATAATGATATAAGCGAAATAGATGTGTTCGTGCGGTCTGAATAATTTCATTTTCAATTGCTTTATTTTTCCTGATTTTTTACATTGTGTAGAATGACATAATATTGAATAAAATAACTAATGTCGACTCCAACAAGGAAAATAGTGGGCTGCTTGATTCTTTATCTTTTGTATATTCTAAGTGCACTTTAGACGTGTTACATTACATTTATCTTTATTTATTGTCTCCCAACTCTAATTTGTTATAAAATAGGAGTTTGAGCATGGTCCATGTACTTGGAATAGAAGTATACTACTGAGGTGGAAAATTGGGGATTAATTTCGTTTATCAAATTTCTCTAACATATTTTGTTAGATACATATATTGAAAATACCAGAAAAAAAATAATATGGTAACTTGACACCGATTGTTTAGTGCGCATGCATGCACGCACCAAGCCAGTGCACTCTCCAGTCCTCAATGGGATTCTTTTTATAGAAACAGGATTACAAACCGGGATAAATTACCCTAATCAGTTTTAAATATTGTATGGAGACCTATTTAATTCTAAATTTTTCAATTTTATCAATTTAATTTTATCAATTTGTATGAAATGCCAACATAATTATTTCGGACAAGTTTTCATAGGGACAAGTTCAGTCATCGCCAATCGTTCTATAAAACACGCCACCGTATTATATTTTATTGAAGTGAAATTAGTTCTTGTAATAACGAAATAAGAGCTCCCAAAAAATACCCAAGTGACTGGATTGTCCCTACCACCAGTGTCCTGAGCCCCTTGCCTCCGACGTGGAGAGCCACCAATTTCTGCAAAAATTCGGTAAGCAGTCCATCATTCTGCAATCAATGCGACAGGATTCACCGTTGTCCATTTGCTAGATCTCCTGTCCTTTTTTTGTGTTCCACTCCATTGATTTCGGACATCGATTTCACCTTATCTTCAAGATTTGCACTGTCTACATTCGGAGAGAAGGGACAATTCAGGGTTTGAGAACTGACCCTTTTTATTATGTCCTTTTGCATTATGTATGAAAGAAAGTGCACACGATTGACTTGGGAGTTCCATACCGAATCTTGTAATTAAGCTCTAAAATATATAAAACGCGGTATGATCAAAGGTCTCGATCAGATTTGTTCATCTTACGTTAGGACAAAAGTTCATCCGGCTTTTTTTTTCAATAATTATTTCTCTTTCCCACGTGATCTCAAGTTACTAATTTTTGCTTTGAGACACGACTCCCGAGTTCAACAAGGCAATGATTTTTTGATATTTCGGAATATCCGGTCTCATCCTATCTGTCTTTATAGTCCTTGGTTGTCTACAAGACCTAAGGTGGATACATGCCCTAGTTCGATCTGCATGCGATCACTGCACATAAGATATATGGAATAGGGCTAATGATCATTCTTCGAATTATGTATAGGAGCAATCAAACTCAGTCAAAGTACTAATAACAAAAAGAAGAAGAAGATACTTCCGTGAATTAATCCTCAGGATTAAGTTAGAGAAATCAGTTAAGAATCAGAAAGCTAGCTTGATTGACTGAAACATAAGAGAAGAAACTCAAGCATAAACACCACAACCACAAGCCCAACCGCAACCACAGCCACACAACTGTTCTTGTTTCTTGGCTTATAAGGGAAATCTTGAATATGACCTGCTCTGTCTTTTCCCATAGTTAGGCCAAAAATTGGAAAATAAAAAAAATGAAATAAGCAATAAAGTGGTAATATATGCTGCTTCATACATATGATTAGCTTTGAAATCACGACATATTAGTCAGTGATGTTGCTGAAAAATTCATTATGTTATAAACCCGATAAGGGATTTTGTAGGAAACACATTATACAAATTACAAACTAGCAAAATCGTGTGTATTGGAAATTTTCAAAAAAAATTAATGGAAGAAGAATAATCGTGATTTGGGTTATTTTAGGAAATTGATTTAGATTATTCCTTGACGAGAATGGTCACTTGAAATTAGACTATAGTTCGAATTTGTCCATTATTTAGTAATACACGATTGTTATTTTATTTGTTTACAAGTAAGCATGGGTATTTTGTGAAAAAATTTAGGCGAAAGTTTGAGACTATAGGTTTCTTTGATCTTTGCTTAACGATATATGTCGATTCCGTTATGCGCGCCACGCGCATGCCCGATTGGAATGGATTGCGATGGTTCTTATAAAGAAATGGATATGAATAATTTCAAAGGGTAAGATATGCGCTCATGAAAAACATGAAATGTATTTGGTGTTTTGATTATATAAAAAGTCAACGCCAAACATGATATGTATATATATGTGTGTTACGAATATAAAGACAATGCAATATAAACTAAGTGAACATCCAATCATGAGGCAGACAGACCGATTTTTTTCATGTGCAGGGAGCAGAAAAATTAATTAAATCTCCGATAATTTCGAGGGTAATTGATTGATCGATTTGGGTATCACCTGGTGGAGCTACTGCCTGTGGCACGTGGCCCTAACACCAAAGGCTCAGTTCAAGGCATGTTCCTTTCATGTGAGCGTGCTAACTAAATTATCCAAAAGATCAACTTTTTCGCTAATTGTGTATTCGAGACGCGCTTAAGATTTAATTATGCAAGTAATTATTAGGTCTGTTTTGCTTTGTGATCGCAATTAGTATGAAAGAGAAGTTCAAAGGAATTTGATAAAAGGGGCGTTGATAGTAACTTAGAAATTTTCAAACAATTTTCTTCTCGATATCTTGAAAAGGCGAATATCTATATTTAGTAGCGTATTGTATCGGCTTAGTGTTTAAAAGATAGGCTCGGAGTTTGTGGATTAGGTGAGTGGTATAGATTTGATTTGCACCTCAATACGTGCAAACAATTCTTGTTCGAGTCAATCACTCGGGTTCTAGTTGCATCTTACCCTGATTTATGCAATTCTAGGGTATTTCACAAGTCCCAAATTCGCTTATCTAAGGTGGGCTTCCTCTTTGTAGAACAAAACCATAAGGGCTACCTATGTTGGATATGGCCATTTTGAGTGAATGAGTCTAAATATGAATTGTAAAGGGAAAATCTCAATAGGACAAGACACGACACGACACGACACGACACGATATGCCAAATTATATATATCAACACAAATTCGATATGAATTAATATGTTCTTGTTGTAAATCAATCTGTAGGACAAATTTAGATGTTTTAAGCTGACGCCGATTGACACGAATTACAGATACGGTTACGGCACCCGGTTCGAGCTACCGGCCCTAGAAAATTGCACGGCATGACGGCATCAACATTTTTAACTTTCAGGAGTACGTCTACAACTACAAGCCCGATAAAGAATGGCCCAAGCCCATGAAAATGTTTCTGGGCCATGTTCTCTCTTTGTAGGCCCATGAAGGATCGGATTTATTTCGTTAACATAATTTCATATCTATTTTGTAATTATTGGAGGGTAAGTTGAGTCGAGAAACAGGATCAAGAGACTAATGATTTCGACAGGCATTTAATTCTGATCAATAACTCCAATCAGATCGGAACAATAATTACTTGCTAATTCAACTCGAATGCGCCATACATCATATCCAATTTAATTTTCGTATCATAAGTCAAACGTACAATTAGATTTGATAATAAGAAGATGATTATTGAAACTTGACTTTCTAATGAGTTGTGACGACAATATTTTTACACCTAGATAATATGTTTAGGAAATGAGGCAATCTAATGGAAACCTACAAATTCTATCCTTAATGATCGGATAGCCCGATCAAAATTACCAAAAAGATGCTTCTTTTTTTTATAAGTGAAAAGATTTGCTGGCATGGTGGTCTAATCATCATTAGCTTCCCACATGGCACACCATCATGTCATCAATTTTCTAAAGACAAATTAACCGAAAGAATTATATTGGAATTTCATGTAAATGTTTAAGACTAAATTAGCAAAAAATTGAAAAATTTATGACCGGATTGATATTTGTACAAATAGGTATCGAACTAATTGGACGAAGAAAAATTGATAAACTCATATGATAATTATATGTTATCCCAATCTTAAAAAATGATATATTTTTCGGTTACGTGTGATCATGGACGTGATGCATCACGTAATGACATGGGAATCCTAAATTAAAAAAAGATTGGTAAACTGAACTTCATCGACACCGAAGCAGTTCATGATTTCGACTAAGAATTACGCTATGTTAGAGTTGTACGAATTTCAATTAACAATTAAGCAGGGCTTAATTAAATGCTTAATCTCCTCTCGACGTGGTCTTAATTTTGTCGTTTAGGTCAATTGATTAGCCGAGTCAAAGATGTCGATCTCCAAATTAATCAAAGCGAGGCATGAATTGGAATATCACAGCATTGAATTTTGATTATTATAATTAATCTCTCTCTTCTTTTTTTTCCTCTCTCTCTAAGATTTTGATTATTGTTTTTATTGCTTGGGGACCACCATCAATCCCCTTTAATCTTTGGAAAGTTTATTTACTCTCTTTTTTTCAATATAATTGCTCTTGAAAATATTAATCTACATTTAGTCTTAGTCATGTCTCCCTCTAACAAAAGAGATGTGACATGCTAGAAATAAAATAAGAATGCGAGACCAGCTGAGGAGAGTACTTTTATCTATATTAGATTTCGTCACGAATTTCTCAACCCACTTAATTTTGGATTATTGATCGACATAGAGAAATTTTCGTTACGTGCATTGATGGCGGAAATGAAAAATCTTCATAAATTGGTTTCAATTCATTAGGGATTTATGCCCGTCTTATTTGAGTGAAGATCAAAAGAAATCTCGAAATATTGAAAATAATTCACATGATAAGGAGAAATAGAGAGAATTTTCTTTCAAGGATGATATTTCTCTTAATGTAAAATAGTTTTTACATATGTTGATTCTCAGTAAATTTAAGTCGATCGACTCGAGGAATCGACAAAAGTTAAAATACCGGAGTTAGACAAAATAGGAAGCATATGTTCAAACCCACAAGAATTTAGGACGAAGAATCATTTTTTTAGAAGTAAATATGTCGAGAATAGCAAGTATTTCGTGTCCTTCTCTAGCAAATTTAAATTTTTAGTGAAACTATGTCAGTGCACATTTTTAGAAGTAAATATGTCAAGAATAACTCATTACATAATTATGTTCTTATATTGAGTTTAGCTGACTTGTGAATAAATTAGTTGTGTTAATGATTTGAAAATTCCTTCATTTGAATTGGTCGAAATTAATAAATTTATCACCGTGGACAGAGCAAAGAACAAAATTTGGCCACGGGAGTTTACTTAAAATAGAGTGAAAGAGATTTTCTTAGAATTTCCTTAAATCAGACAGAGACACCGTCGGACCCAAGTCAGTGCACATGGGTCGCTGCACGGGACAAAAGAAAATTAAGATCTGTAAAGATTCGTATCTCCTCAAATCTAGGAAACACCCTCTTTCTCATATTTTTATAATTAAATTGTAGATTCAACCAAGAAGAGAGAGGGAGAGGGAGGGAGGGGGCAAAACGCACATGTAATATCACAAATTCATGTTGTTTTTTTTTTTTTGCTAGACTCCCCTTATAGCTGCCTTTGCTGGCAATTTTTGTAGCACTTTAGTCAAAACCTAAAAAGACGGTACGATATAGTTTAATAAGGTACTTATACTTTTATGATTTGATCGTGCGTAGTCTGTCAATTAGAAAGAGATGATTTTGATAGATTGATGAAATAAGTAAGCTTGAGTAGGGAAGTAATCCTTCTTTGTAGGCGAGCTTAATAATTATTTTGATCATGAGCTGAATTGAGCAAAGTTTTTGAGGTTGCAATTAAATCTGTCTGGTCCCGACCCTCGATTAGGTCTAATTGTGAGTGGGAGTAAAGGGGGTCGTGTGAATTTGCAACTTTTTAAGTTGCACTTGCATGAGCTAATTTTTTTTGAAAGAAAATTGTATTTATCGCTAAAAAAAATATATGAAAAGTACAAAGATTTTTATAGCAAAGCAAATTGAAGTAAAGTGTAGAATACTATAAAACAAAACCAAATATAGAAAACAAGGAGAATCAACGGAGTACTGATAGGGTTAAGCACATATTTGTTCTATAAGAATGGATATGTCAAGCAAAATAATTAGTGATTAATCACTGAATCTCATATTATCGTTAGTGATAAGTACCTATCGGAAATTCCTTCTCCAATAACTAAGACGTTGCTAATTAGTGATATGTGCCTTAGGTTGAATAAACAGAAATCTAACTTTAAAAAAAGCAAATTTCCGTAGTTCAGCGAAATATCAGAGTCCCTGCTATTATTATTGAAATTAGAAGCAAATGATTTGTACACAAACAGAACATGGGGTAATCGAATTCCCGAATACTAGATCTAAATCGGGAAAGAAGAACTCTTACGCCTCAAATTAGATTAAGAGATGTCAAACTCATAGATCTAGAGTTGGACCAAGAGAAGAGAGTTCACAAACTTAAATGGAAGGGAGAAGAAAGAAAAAGAAAGGAACAATAAACCTCAAACAAAATTAATATGGAACGAGAGGGAAGGGCGAGATTAGCTCAAACCCTCCATCTGCTAAAAGTCAAAGAAGGCGATAGAGAGAGGGGAGAGAAAAAGACGTTTCGGCCCCCTTTAGAAAGGGAATGTGAAGTCCGACTATGGCCGTTTTAGCTTTCGTACAAAGTCAGAGATCAAATCATTAAGCCACTCAATCCACAATAATTACATGGGTACATCATCACCTCTTGTCAATAAGATCGCGCTCCCAATGCTTTTCTTTCGGACGACATTTGCGTTCCCACACGAATCAACCCGCCGCACCAAACGCTATTTCTCATAGTCAACTCCCTTAATCTTTTGCTATAATTCATAATCGACCTTTATATTCTCGAAAGGACGTGCCGAAAAGTATATTTAAATCCGTAATTATCCATAACATATTTACCCAGAGTCCTGTTAATGGCTATTTCCAAGGCATCTATTGAGAATATCTAATGAGGAATTTGTAGATGTTTCGTGATCTTAATCCTATATGATACTATTTAAATTGGTGTATCGAGACTTATTATCTATCTTTGTATTTACTTGCTTAACAAATTTATTGAGGACACTTGTTAATAAATTAATAGACACTGGTGTGAGTTAACCATTCGGTATGCAATAACCTGTATGAGTGACCTTACGATTTTGTCAGGGATGAGGCAAATCAAAGTCCTAAAATTAATGAAGAAAGTGTAATCAAATTTTAAAATTTTTAATGCAATCGAATTGTAAAATTTGTTCAAAAAGTGCAAGACTCTTTGAGTGAATTTAAATTTTAATGTGGCTTTTCAAGCGATTTTTTGAGGTCATATGGTGCTAACTTGGCTTTGGGTTAGCAAACGATCCTAAAAATAAATAAATAAATAAATAAAAAAGAGCAGAGAGCAATGGTGGACAAGGTCGATGTTGCCTAGATTGGGAGGAAACCCTCTTTGGCGAACGTCAGGCGGCACCCTGATCACAATGCTTTTCCTTTTTTCTCAATTTCTTCCTTTTATTTTCTGGGTGCCATTTGCCATCGAAAAGTATTTCAAAAAATTAAGTCAGCATTTTCCAGCTGCATTTTAGGACTTAATTACACAATTCGAAAATTATAAAACTTGATCGCAATTTCGTTGCATACAATAGATTTTTTTGGATAAAAAAAATTGTATTCATAGCTCAAAAGAATACATGAGAAGTACAAAAAATTTAATGGTAAAGCAAATCGAAGTAGAGCCAAGGTTAGAGTACTACAAAATAAAGCCAAATCCAGAGAATAAGAAGGATCAACAAAGCACCGTCAAGGTTAAGTATATATTCGTTCCATTAGAGCGAATTTGTCAAGCAAAATAATTGGCGGTCAATCACTGGATCTTGTATTATTGTCAATGATAAGCATATGTTGAAAATTCATCTACACCATCATCATACGGAGACAACTAAAATAAGTTAAATAAATACAGTTCTACCTCTAGAAGAGCAAATCTCCATAACTAAGCAATACACTAAAGCTCTTGTAATCATCATTGAAGTTGAAGTTCGAGGCAAAGAACCTATATA
Source organism: Corymbia calophylla (assembly GCA_014182845.1). Taxonomy (NCBI): domain Eukaryota; kingdom Viridiplantae; phylum Streptophyta; class Magnoliopsida; order Myrtales; family Myrtaceae; genus Corymbia; species Corymbia calophylla. Next base: position 3,976,381 of record CM024702.1, read on the forward strand.
CAAACAGAGCATGGGGTATCTAATCCCTGAAAACATCATTAAACTCCTAGATTTAAATCGAGAGTGAAGAACTCCTAGGTCTAAAACTAGATTTGGAGAGTTCAAACTCTCAAATCTATAACTAGATCGGGAGAGTAACTCCTAGATCTAAATCAAGAGAGAAAAAAGAGAAAAAGTACAAAAAATATTCAAAGAAACCAACACAGATGAAGGGAAGGGTGAGACTAGCTCAAACTCTCCCCATGGTTGAAAGTCGAAGAAGACAATGAAAATAAAGAGAGATGCAATAGAATTTCAAAAGCACCTATTCCTTTCGCTTTATAACCTCGTGACAATAAAGGGCATTTAATTCACATCGACAAGTATGAGGTGTGTGGAATTTTGTGGAACTATAGTCTATTGTTCTAACCATTTAAGTCTGTCTTTTTACCTAATACTAAAATCTCGCTTGAAAAGATTCGAACTCGGACCTTCAATTCTACCACTAATTTAATTTGGAAGGGAAATGAAGCTTGTAAAGATTCAAATTTAAGACTTCTAACTTTACCGTCAACTATTCTAAAAGATTAAAGATTAGCTAAATGTATTATTTATTATTTTAATATTTTAATAATACCCCAACATTCCAAAATCTTAAGTTTTTATATGAATATGTGATTTATTATTTAAATATTCTAATATTTTCTTTCACGCTTAATTTGATTTTTTTGCTTAATACTAAGGGTTGTCATCATCATCAATAATATGTATATACTACCCTATAAAATTTACCTCATGTTATAAACCAATTGTGATTTCACCCACCTCACCGACACATGACCGGTCATCTGTTATTGATAATCCTATCGAGCGCCATGGCATGTGACACTCGGCTAACACATTCTCACTGAGTAGCAGAAACAACCGAGCGAAGGAAACCTTTAACCGGGGTCCAATGAATCAAGTTGTATCGTAACCGTTGATTCTTCGGATGAAGACAACACCCGTGATGCATTCGATCCGCTGGGACCAGGGTCAACCAATTTCCCATCCAAAAGGGCATAGAATCCATCATCATTGATGGGGTGTCAGCAGAGAATTCAGCCCCTGGCTTAGCTATCAGAGCTTTCACTCCCCAACCCCGTTAGGAACCGACTTGGTTCTAAAAGGGGCGTTACCTCATCCTTGGGTACTAGACTTCCACCATGAAAACTGGAGGCACTTGGTTGGAATAAGGAGCAAGTGCTAGGGCCATTCTGGGCAAAAACAGGATATGTTAATGCACTTTTTGAGGGGGGTGAGAGATTGAGAGACTCACATCCCTCTGGCTCCCGCAGTTCCTTTGTCTGTGCTGAAAATTGCAAATAAAAAGGAAAAGGTCCCCTCTTTTCATTTAAAAAAAGAGAAAAGGACCTTCATTTGGAGTTTCTAGTCTCATCTTTTCTCTCTCTCTCTCTCTCTCTCTCTCTCTTCACCCTTGGCATCAGCCACACACCACACCACACCACACCACACCACTCCCAGCATCAAACTGTGCCCCCAGAGAGACAGGGAGACAGAGAGAGAGAGAGGGAGAGGGTGTAGTCAGAGATTGACTGGTTTCTGTTTTTCTGTTTCTTGATTGCTGTTGTCGCCAGATTAAAACCCATTTCAGTTGCAACAGCCCTGCCTTCTTGCAATCATGGTGGTCTAGAGTTCGGGTTTGGAACCAAAAATGGTAAGAAAAAACCTGGGTTGCTGTCAGATTTGGCTGATCTGTCTCTCCCTCTGTTCACATGAAGAAAGTAGAGCACAATCGAATCTTTGGTTTTCTCTTCAGCCATCGTTTACTTGGGTTCCTTAATCTACTTGAGCAGCCTCCTTTTTGGTGCTTCAAGTCTGAACGAGCAGAGATCTTTTTCCGGCTCTGACTTTAAGTAACTTGTCCTCTCAGGAAAATCCTCCTGTCCAGGCGCTCTGACATTTTATCAACCACTGGGAAGGTCGAAACTCCGAGCTCAATTTTCAAGAACCCGCCATGGAATCGGATCTTCAACAGCAACACGACGGTCTCTTCTCCAATTACCAACCCCAGCAACACAACAACAACCAACCCAACAACAACAGCTCGGGCTTGTCCCGATTCCGATCCGCCCCGAGTTCGTACTTCAAGAACTTATTGGACAGCTGCGAGGAGTTCCTCAACCGGCCTTCGAGCCCCGAGACGGAGCGAATTTTCGCTCGCCTCATGTCCCCCTCCGCGTCCGGCAGTGGCGGCGGAGGGGGCAGCGGGGGTGGAAACGTTTTCGGGTCGATGAAGACCGAAGCAGAGGTTCTTCAGCAAGAACGGAGCAGCTACTCCTCTGCTGCTTCTTCGCAGAACTTTTATCAGGGCTCGTCTCAGCTGCAAAACCAGAGCATGGAATACAAGGTCGGGGGCTCGATGGGTATGGATCGATCGGCGTCCATGAAAACGGGGAACAACAACTCTTCGAATCTCATCAGGCAAAGCAGTTCACCTGCCGGATTGTTCTCCAACATAAACATCGATGGTACACGAAATCTCTCTCTGTCTCTATGAAATATTTTCTTCAGTTGTGCCGTTTTATTTGTGGGATTCCTTTATACAAGATGCAGAGAAGCGAGGAAGTTCCAATTTTCTGGGAGGGATTTTGCATTGCAAGTTGACATTTATTATTCGTATTTTTATCTTTTTTTTGGCTCCTTCCTCGTACTTTAATTTTTCTAGTGCTCTTCCAGTCCAGAACCCTTTTAAGTACATCAATCAAATTCGACAGGGAACAACTTGGAACTCGAAAAAGTCCCAAAAAAAGAAAGAAAAAAACGGCAGAGTACTGGTGGCAGTTGATAAATCTGTTGAAAGAGATGTTTGGAAGCTTCCATTGTTCTTGATTTTGATCTCGATGTACTGAATCCTTTGAATGAATTATGGACGTAATTAGACGGATAACAAACTGATGCGAATGGCAGGATATTCTGCTTCGAGAAGCATCGAGGATTTTGTCGCCCGCGGCGCTGCAGGAGAGTCATCCTTCTCTCCGGCAAGCAGGTTCGGCAACCCCATGAACTTCTCCTCTGGGCCGCCTCCTTCGTCGTCCGGAAAGATGAGCCCAATTACTGAAATGGGAAAGAAGAGCATGGATGTCAATAGCCCTGAAGGGGGCAATTTCGGCAAAGGCCATGGCAACGACTACATCACCGGGTTTCCCTATCGGCTCATGGGAAGACCCGGTCGATCTTTCAGACGATTTCACTGGCAGAGATGAGGACGAAAAGGGGTTTTTGGGTTTGAATGCATCGGAAACCGAGGTATTATGTGCTTTTGATTCACATCTGTTGTTTGCATTAAGGTCAGTTTATCTGATGTATGAACCATCGTGGGATCTGTTCTGTATGATCAGGAGGGGAAAGGTGGAGTTCCTGGTCTTTTAGCTCACCACTTGAGCTTGCCGGCGAAAAGTTCTGCAGATGTCGAGAAGTTTTTGCAGCTCCAAGATTCTGTACCGTGTAAAATTCGCGCCAAGAGGGGTTTCGCGACTCATCCTCGCAGTATTGCGGAGAGGGTAAGCTTAATCGATCTCTTCTTGTGCTACTTGAGTTTCCTCATCTATGTTTCGTTAAGGGTAAGTTCATTTTTCAATGTGAACAGGTGAGAAGAACCAAAATCAGTGAGAGAATAAGAAGACTACAGGATCTTGTTCCGAACATGGACAAGGTATTACTTTCAAATTTCTGGATATGAAACTGAAATGTGAAATTAAATTTCGGGTTGTGTTCTGGTCAGCAAACGAACACAGCAGACATGTTGGACCTGGCCGTCGACTACATCAAGGACCTTCAAGAACAGGTTAAGGTAACGCATAAGCCTAAAAGTTTCGACTAGAAATTCACGAAACCCTCCACAGAAAAAGAAGTCCATGCAATATGTACATATCGTTCTCATGATTTGTTCTCCTTGCTTTTTTCTTTTCTTTAAGACACTCTCGGACGATCGCGCAAAGTGCACTTGTCCAAGCAAGCAACAGCTATAGCGCAAAAAGGAAGGCCGAGAAGTCACTTGTGTACAGAATCACATCGCATCTGGAGAGGAGGATTGAATAGCGGTGGACAAGAATGGACGTCTCTGTCCATTGGAAAGGAAGCTAAAGCCAGAAGAACCGTGTATTGTTCCTAAGGTCTGCATAAACTGGACCACTTTGGTGCCCACTATCTGTCTACACTGTTAAAAAAGAAGAAGTTCAAGTCAGTTTATTAGCCATAAATTTATGGAGCATTTGTTGTGTGATTTTGGTGTTGCCAAGTTCAGCTAATTATGGAAGCATCTATGTATTGGTAGGGGAAGCGAGAGAGAGAGAGAGAGAGATTACCATTTCTTTTTGATGGATTGATAGAGAGAGAGAGAGAGAGAGAGAGACAGATTGCTATGAATGGTGGAGCCACTAAATGGCATGGGGAAACAAGTGGGGGCTACCCATTTGTCGGGTGACCATAATTGAAGGCAGATGAATGAGTGAAGGCAGATTAAAATTCTGTACAAAAGTAAAGCTCCTTGCTCCCTGATGATTCAATACGATGGTCAGTGTGCGGTTGGTCTCTCTTCTTTTCCATTTCTTTGCCAATTTGGGAATCAAGCATTTCTTCTGGTGCTGTCCTCATCCCACTTTTGGGCATCTTCCATCTCTCTTTTGGCTCATGATTGTGTTCTCTCTCTCTCTCTCCCGCCTCACTCCATGTCTTCTTTTGCTCCTAAAGGAGAAAGATGGGAAGTAGGGTGGTGGACTTTGTCCCATGATGGGTTTAATTGCTTGATCAAGAAACAACTAAGCTTTGAATGTATCTAACAGGTGCCCATTGGGTTTGGATATGGATTTGTTCGGTGACGATAGGGTTTACATAAAGTATTCACCTTTTTTGTGTAGAGTCATTATTCTCACGAGTAACGATGCTTGTTGAGATGCAATTATCATGCTACTATGAATGCGTTTGGTTCGGCATTCCCAAAGAGCTTTCAGGCTTGAAAACCTCTTAGGGAAATGCTGGATTGTTTGGTAATAATTTAGAAGTGGCTGTCAATTGAAAGCTATCCTTGGGAATGGACTAGATTTGGGCTTTTGGCATTTGGTTGAATGCTCAAATTAATTTTTCCCTTCCAAAACTATCTTTAGCAATTCCTCATATTTTGGTTAGATTTTTATTTATTTATTAAAGAATGAGACTATCTTTTGCCAGACCAGCGAAGGGTTTAGTTCATTTTTCAAAAAAAAATATATATATACCCTAAATGCCATTGCAAAAGTTTTTTAACTAAATATTCATTCAATTTAAAGTCTATTTACAAAGAAATTTTACCAAACACAATTTACATTTAGCTTTAGATTTTTAGCATTTGCATTATACTCAAAATTCATTTACAAAGCTGAACCAAACGCACCTTATAGCTCAAATGAAACGATATTAACTTCATCTTCACTCGACCTGACGTGAACCCTTTGCATCAGAACAAATGAATCCTAACGTACAAAACCGTACACGGTTGGTGCTGTTGTTCTTTCAACATGAATGCTTGCTTCTTCTTTTTTTCTGTTTTCTTTGGGTTCCTCCTCTGTTCTTTCGGAGCAAGAACGGTTGGTTTGAATTTCAAGAGAAAATGACTGACCTTGTGTCCCCGCAAATGCTGGAGGCATTAAACGAGAACCCCACTTCATTCACACACATACGCTCGTGTGAAGAAGAGGGAGAAGTCGTTGTCAGCCTCAACGCCTGAGCTTATCATTAAACAGCCCCAACCACTCCTTCCTTCCCCCGAAATAATGTGTCCAAGGATCCACTTCGGATTCAGACATGATTTGTGCCCCCACCCCCCCGGTTCTCAACGAGGATGCCGAAAGCAAATGCTACTTTTGAAGTAAACGGTCGCCCCCTAATGCTAGGGTCTCAAAAGGGCCATGTCTGTCGAATTCGCATTTCGAGCTTTATTTTATCAAATGGAATGTCATATATATTTTATTTTAATAGCTAAAACTTTTAGAATGAATGTGATTTTCTTATATTTTACATTGATGTTTTTGTTGAATTATCTTAATGCCCGTCAATTAAGAGGTCTGAATTTATAGTGATTTGTGGGGTTTTGTTGGAAAGCTATAATGAACAAATCATTACATGTCCCATCTCAACATTTTCCAAATTGGAACGTTGATAGCCTCTTTTATTTTTCCACCTTCACCTAAACATCGAAAGTGGAAACCGGCAGCCGGGGCCGAGCAGCTTTACGAGATTTGCTTTTGACTTTTGTAAATTGACTTTTATACATATTTTAGTCCAAAAAGAGCCCAAAATCATGGAAAATGCGTATCAGCTCATACGTTTGATAACTTGATACCTCGGTTCATTCTATTTTTTCTATTGTTATAATTATCCTTAAAGATGCAATTATTTTTTTTCATAATAAGAGAGTGTTTGGAAATTTTTGAGCACTCGACTAATCTATATCGAATATGATAACCTCCCTGTGTCGTATACATCATATAATTACCCCAAGACACACGTATCCATGCTCTTAGGTGTGGCCCCAATAGAATGCGCAAGTATGGTGGTTTGAATTAACACCTTGAGCGGGAAGGTCGAACACGCTTACAACTGAACATATAAGATGAAATGATAAGACGTTAGCCCAAATTAGGTAGTCTTGGCAATTACACAATTGGCATATATTGTGGCCTTTGTTGTTCTTATACGTGTTTTGAATATGAAATAACTTTTCTACGAGGTTTAAGTAATCTTCTAGAATATCCAATTCGACTCTTTTTTTTCCTATAGAGGACTAAGCATATCTTCATTATACTCCATTAATGCGACATATCCACTACTGATAGTGGAAAAGCTTATATTACAAAATGACGAATTGTATCAATATATTGAAGTTTTGAACATGACAACATGTTGTCTCTTGAATTGGTCCTGAGAGAACAACAAGCGTTTGATCAAAACAAAGATCGAGTATGCCACAAATGTTCAAGTTAAATCAAGTTGATATTCTCGATTCAACTTTTATATCCCATGATCTCTTCCTTGGTATAGACCTATAAAAAGGGCTACGGACCCATTTCGTAACCCATATTTGATGAGTTGAATTATTAAATGAATTAGTTATATTTAATAAATAGGTCAAATAAAGTTTAAAATGGTAAAACTCAAAATGAGATGAGCATCAAATGAATTTACAACTTATGTAGATCAAACCCATTGCTATGACTCCCTCCCCCCTCCCCCTCTCTCTCAAAATACATGTCAAATGGGTTAGTTTGGGTCGAGCCATTTTTTACTTGATCCAATCAATTAATTTGATAGGTCTACCTTGACATTGAATCCTTAACGCCAGCTGAGCTCAGCCACTGGACTCACCAAAATATGGGTGTCGACCTTGATCGCGATCTTTCTCGCTATGTAAATTACACTTATAAAAATAAATAGTGAGCCAATATTGCTAAGGCAGGCCTAACTTTTGGGCCAGAAGGCTAAAGAATGGATCGACCCAATTAGCATGTAGCATATTCGGTCCCTTTATACAGTAGAACGGACTCCACTAAAAGTTAAAACTACAGACTTAATCTCTGGAAAATTCGTAGGGCCCATATTAAGACCAAGGGAGTCTAAAAAGCTTCAGATTGTATTTGTTTCTAGAAAAGTATTTTTCGAGAATTGATTTTTTAGACTTTAACCCATTTGGTTCACGAAAAATGGCTAGTGAACCGAAAACACTTTTGGATCAACGAAAATATTCATACATAAATTTAGGAAAGTGAATTCCTGAATTTAAAAATAGTCGGTGCTAAAATAATTCTGGAATTGCTCATCTTGAATTTTTTGTGGGAATTTCAATTTTTCTTTTTTGCATTCTTTTTTTCAGCCTTTTCTTTTTTTTCATTTTTCCCTCGGCCAATTACTAGGCCTCAGCGACCGACCACAGGTATAGGTTGGCAAGGCTTGACCTTCTTAGGATTCGGCGAGCTCGAGCTCGCCTGTGGCCGTCATCGGCCAATCGCAATGAAGGAAGGAGGAAAAAGAAAATGGGAGAAAAGAAAAAGAAAATAAAAAAGAGAAAAAGAAAATTTAAAATAATTAATTTTTTACTTTTTAAAAAATAAAAATTATTTAAAAAGTACTTTTTTTTTCTGAGATAAAGTCATGACATTGAAATCATTTTTCAATAAAAGTCCAAATATCTGAAAACGTTTTCTGTCATACATCACCAAAGAAAAACTAAGAGCGCACATAAAAACATTTCTCATTCTTTGTTTCTTTATTTTTCGTTCCCGGGATCAATTTTGGAATAGGAAATTTGTTTAGTATCGTAATTCCATTTTTTTTTTTAATTTCTGGAACAAATTTCTATTACAAAAATAGATTTAAAACAGAAATCGAAGTTTCTCATCACTTGTTTTCGTCATTGCCCACCGCCATTCACCGACCGCTTGCCCGCCGCCACCATTCACTAACTGCCCGCCCACCGCCGCCGCGCCACTTGGGATTGAGAAATTTTATGTTGTTATCCAACGAATTTCTATTTCGAGAACATAAATTTTATATTGGTATCAAACGCTTATTTTGCCTCAAAAACCCATTCGAAAAATAGAAATGGAAAAATCAATTTCTAGTCAAAAATTGATTTCTATAACAAAAATTTTACCATACACCTAAATGTACTCTTGGAAAATCCTTTCTCAAAAAACATTTTCCTTGATTGTTGAGTGTTCCGTGAAACAAACAAGCCATTAGTTACAAACCTTTTAATTAGCCACACAAAAAAACAATGATTCAAATGACAAATCTAAGACAAGTTGAAACAATACTTACTCTAACTTCTCATGTGATCTTAGTTTTGTAGTTATGGCATGCTTAATTATAAGGGGAAAACGGGATATGAATCTTCTCTTTGTCTTGCTTTATGTTGATGCAAAGATTAAGACATTTGAGAGCCAACTTTATGCTTAATATTTTACATTTCTTAATTAACTCACTCGATATATTGTTTGTTTTGCCCCCCGTCCCATCTAGCCTCATGATTTTGTCTTTCGGTTGAGAAAGTCACCTATCTTGATGATGCTATCACCTAAGCATGCTAAACTTTGGAATTCAATGTTAATGGTTGTCATTACATCAAAAGGCACTTCTAGTAAATTAATTCTAGTTTCACATATATGGTATCTTGAAAATACTCTCTTTATTTGGTGCATAATTTGGTTCATTTCTACCTTTTCACTATCTAAAAGTTTGTTAGAAGTCGCTCCTCATCTAGGTTTATCTAGCCTTGACCAACATTCTCTGTCCTCATTAGATTGGGTCATTATAGGCCCATTAATTTCCGCATAATTTATCCCTGAACCATATACCTACTTGATGAAATTCCGCTCTGATACCATATTATGCCGTCATCTAGATTAACTTATTTAGGGTATTGTCCATTTTGGCCCGTTTTATACCGATCTCATGATCATTGATTCTGGTAGTGCTCTTAAATAAGTGTGCTTAATTTTGGGATTCCAATATTAAGTATTGTTGCACGTCAAAAGATGCATTTTATGAGTTAATTCTAGTTTGACATAAGAAAGCGTTGTTATAATGTTCTCCTTTTATTTGATGCATAATTTGGCCTATTATTGTCCTTTTGCCATTCTAGAAACCCGATAAAAGCTGCTCCTTTCTATATCCGATGAACACTCCCCATCTTTATCGGATGAGCATGTTACGTAATATGCTCGGACGCATGCTCTAAATTGCACGTATATTTGTCTTCACCGTTCCAGATATGTACTTGAATCCCTAATTTTGTGCACTCTCTTTGGAGCCGCCCAATGCGCTCGGATCTCAAAATGGACAGTTTTCACCGCTCGAGAGGGCCACGATGATGATGACTTAAAGGCTTATCTCAAGGGGTTTTGATTAGTTCTTTAGAATGCCAAAGTCGGATCTCTTGATTGGCTCATGCTCTGATTGGCCCATTTCAGATCAACCAAGGAGCAATTATACTCAAATCTCGAAGATCGCCCATATACCATAATTTGTTCTAAATAAAGGAACCGCCACAGCATTTTTTATTTCACCACTTATTTTTCTCTCCTCATTTTGCATTATACAATTGAAAAGGACTCAATATTTTTGGGATTCTCTTCAACAAGGATGGTCCCATTGTTCACCCATGTTAAAACTATGGCACACAAAACAGAGAGATCTGTTGCAAGTCAACACCATGGATGGAGAGATAGATTTTAATAATCGGTGACTGCAAATTCACTCAGGGCACAAGGTTGGAGTTGTGCGAACTTTGAGGTGTGGAGGCTTTATATGAGCAATGTTTTGGCTACTAGATTTGCTACTTGCCCATTGGAACCAAGCTCTAAGTATCCATTGATGTTTCAACGACGAAGGCCTCGAAAAATGTGAGATCTTGTGCTTGATTCAAAATTAGTACATTGATGGTCAAGTCAGAAGATAGTAACAACTCCCCGACATACCTTCTATTTGAAGGAGATGATGGATTGAAGTTTTTGATGGGAAAATTTTCTAATGGTGACGATGTCAAACTCGACATCTCACATTTGCCAAACTTATTGTAGACTATGTAAAACCAACATTTTTTTTTTTTTGGGGTCTTGGAAGGTAAGAGATTTTGCTTCTATTTTTATGGTTTTGATTCAAGTTTTGGCGTGAATACTGTAAGGACCTGGGGTTCGCTGAATAATATTGTCCGCTTTGGGCCGAAACCCGCACGGCTTTAAAACGCGTTACTCAGGGAAGAGGATCCGCCTTATAAACCATCCCGGGACTCCCCCAGGCGATGTGGGACTCCCCCTAGGCAAGAGACATGTGACCCCCTCCCTTGCGCACGTCCAGGGACGAGGCGCGGGCGCACCGCCATCCCTCCTCCTCGCGCACCGTCGCCCGGGCCGTCACATTCTCCCCTCTTCGGGCACGCGTCCTCGCGTGGCCCCACACGATCGGCCAGAGTCGGCTCGATACCATTTGTAAGGACGCAGGGGTTCGGCGAGTAATATTGTCCGCTTTGGGCCGAAATCCGCACGGCTTTAAAACGCGTTACTCGGGGAAGAGGGATCCCGGCCTTATAAACCATCCCGGACTCCCCCTAGGCGATGTGGGACTCCCCCCTAGGCAAGAGACATGTGACCCCCCTCCCTTGCGCACGTCCGAGGACCGAGGCGCGGACGCACCGCCATCCCTCCTCCTCGCGCACCGTCGCCCGGGCCGTCACATTATGTCACACCCCAAATCCTATAAGGACAAGGGGGTGACACGGCCGTCCTTCTTGCTTGAAGAACGCAGCCTTAGACTACCCCAAAATTTCGGCTTCCAAGAGTTCCCGCGCTCACTCTATCGCCTTAACCGAGAGACCGAAAAACATGAAGATTAGAGGAGTGAGCTACCACGGCTCGATAAGTAACACATTTCTTCCAAGCGGATCGGAAATCACTATGCACATTTACAATACCAATACAATCCACTTTGAACATAATATATATACATACTACAAATATCTCAAGAAAACAACAAAGTAGGTACCAATGGTCGAATCCACCGGTCAATCTCATCAAGCACATGCCAAAGGTCTATCCCATTGGCTAAACTCGTCAAAACACGGGTCAATGGTCCATTCCACCGACCAAACTCAAATCAAATGTCAATGGTCTACTCCATTGACCAAGCTCAGGCTCAAATGTCCAACCATGGTCACGCTTAACGCCCGTGACGAGACGACCAAGATTCCCCCCTTGGTTAGGTCTCCACCTACTATGCGGTGGCTCGGCCACAAGGATATCACTGACTAGTATGCGCATACCTACACACCCCCTCGGGGTTCACGAGAGACATTGAGCATCAACCAATAACCACAATTCTCCAATAATCCACCACAGAATCAGAATCCTTTCACAATTCAAGCATTTAATAAATATTGAAATGCTTCACATAAACCAGAAACTTTCCAAGGTCCTTTGATAAAGGTTTCGCAAACCACTTTCAAGCAAATATCCCAACTAAAATCAAAGGACAGTTTCCTCACTTAGACAACAAATGGCAGTAAAAGCCCGATCCTGTTTTTATGCAACAAAGAATGCTATTTTCAACTAATAGCATATATTACCCATAATATATTTCAACTATGAGTTTAAAATACAAGGAAGAAACATGTCACTCACTTTTGAGAAAAGCCAAAAACCAACTAAGCCCTTATTTGAGCCGACGTACTCGAATTCCTAACAATTAATTCAAAATAATATCAAAAATCGAGTAAATGGATATTCTAAAGAATGACTTGACTATACTACGCCTATTTGTCGATAAAACGACACCTACGTGTCCACGGAAAGCTCGCCTCAAACGGAAACCTATTGTTATCCGCGAGACACGGACACGCACTCAACTTTGTCGCCCCATAACTTCCTCCACAAAACTTGGTTTCAAGCCCACTTATAGTCATTAGAAAGCCCTTTCGATGCACTACAACAACCCCATAACAGCCGTCTCAAAACATCGCCGAAAACAGCAGGAAATTAGTCCCGAAGCTACTGTTCGCTACAGTGACAGAACGCGCGCCGAACTTCAAAAATTTGTTCCGGACAAACCACAAGCTTAAATTCAATTCCGCAAAATGCTATAGCTTCACAACATCCTAAATTATCATTCCCATAAAAATTTTCAGCTCAAAGACTCAAAAATCATACTTCGCCGCACTAATATCCACAAACTCCGAATTTCAAGCCCTAATTGCTATTAATCCTTTCCAAGGATGATTAGAGACCTTAATCACTTACCGGCGCTATGGAATGGAGTTAAGATGAGCTGTGGATACCATAAGAATAAAATCATGAATGTATCAGGTCAATATTAATGAATGCGCCTAGAAAGGCAAATCAATTCAGGTGTGCAGAACTGGCCCACACACCGTCATACAGACCTTAGCTAATAAAGGGCAAGAGGACCACCCAGGAAAGAAACGGAGGAACCTGGTCAAAATTGAGGTTGCTAAGTGCCACATTCTCTTCAGCGGCCCTTCTTCAATTTTGGAAGATAAATTGATCAAGATGGGAGCAGCCACAGCTGACTCCTTGAGAAAAGAGTCCGTGCAAAGTCTTGGAACATGTAAATCGTGGCCATGTGAGTTCGTCCAGACTGGAATCCATAAGCCTTCCTTTTTTTGGCTTGACTTGGAATATTTGTGTCCAAACCAAGAAGATCAACACGGCTTATCACGTTCCTTGACACGAACAATCTCCTCTCAACACACACACACACACACACACACACACACATATATATATATATATATAAATGATGATCATTCATACAAAATTGGCTTCTAGAAACATTGTTTAAGAGCATCATATGTTGACTATGCCAAGTCAAGTTAAATGAAGTCTAATTCAGAAATAAAATCTACATTACATTTCAAAAAATCAAATTGTAAAAGAGTTTTAATTTGCCGAAAGAAGCGCCGATATTATGGCAATTACGTGTCGAAAAGATAATGAGTTACTCCTACAACACGCCTTTTATCTTTTCATTTGCATTATTTAGTAATTTATAATTATCGATTCATCCCTTTCGATTATGCTTCAATAGATTCTACGTTCAAATCAATATATTTCTTCTCATATGGCAATTTGATTTTGATTTCCTCAAACGACATGATACCCACCTTTGGTCATCCCTCATCCTATTCTCTTTCCATTTTCACAGCCCTTCCTCCTCATTCAAATCATTTTTCCTTGAAAAAACACGCAAGAGGTTTAAGGGATTGCAAGAAAGTCTTATCAGATAATTAAGGATCATGGTCAATTCCTTATTATAATTGTGAATCTCGGCAAAATTCATATGGAGTGCGATGTACGACGAGAGACCCAACCAAAAAAGGGTAGCGAAATTCGATCTTATCTAATCCAATAATGAAGTGGACGAAAACACAAAAACAACTCAAAATCGAGGTCCAATCCATGAAGTCCACCTTGGCATGACTCCTCGCCAAGTTGGCGAAGATTCCTGGAAATTATGGAGATTCATTTAATTTGGCCCCTATGATTTTTTCCAAATTCGAAAACTTTCCCCAATTTTCAAAATTGCTTCCATCCTCATCATGTCGTCCTTGACTTTTCCCTCTCCACCCCTCAATTCCTTTCTTAACCTGCCTTCCATCTAATCAATCGAAAGAGGAATAAAAAAGGAAGAAAAAGAAGCAGAAGGAAATATAATAATATTTTGATATCCATATATACATTGATGCGGGCAAACAAGACAAGAAACCAGTCTCTTTTCACTCTCTCTCTCTCTCCCCCTCCCTCACATAAAGCTATGACTTGACTCAATTCTAAGATATTTGCCCTTGGATCGCCGGCTCGAGATGATCTTTGATTCGAATGCGACCGATGTCGTATAGGCGTATTCTACTAAAGGTAGATTCGAGGGTCCGAAGGTATGGACGGCCATGTTCCATACATTCGAAGGGTCATCACGCGCACGTATTAATCGGACCCAATAGCCAAAATTTCCGATTTTGATCTGTCCTATTACGTATGACACTTAGTAAATCATCGATCTTTTTTTATCTGGGAATATGACGAGTGACCTACACAAGGCTTTCGACATATATGAATCTTGCTCTCTCTACTGCGTGACGAGACCGTGCTTGAGTTGACAAGAGAGAGAGAGACAGAGACAGAGAGACAGAGAGAGAAGGTTGTATCTGTCTCCAATAACGTCAAGGAGCTTATTCTCTCCAAACTGTAAAGAATACCAACTTGGTACTTCTTCTTCTTGCCCCTCTCTCTCTGTCTCTAGAAGCACAGGCGCATCTCCGGCTCCTCGACTCCCCACGCAAGGCAAAAGTATATTCATTGAGATTCAGTTCCATCCTGCATACCCTTTTTCTCTCTCCAGAAAGTTGACGCCGAAAGGCCATGAACTGACTGAGAGAGAGGGAGAGAGAGAGATGACAAAGATGGAGCGGGGGGGCCAGTCAACATCATCCTCGCCGCCGCAGGAGTCGCCGTCGTCGAGGGGCCAGGCCACCGTGCTGTCGATCGAGTGCCTGAAGGGCAGCTCGAAGGCGGACGAGTGGACGGGGGACATGCTCCAGACGGGCGACATCGTGGAGGAGCTCCGGATCGGGGCCTCAGAGCAGATGCGGTCGCCGTTCAAGAACGGGAAGAGCGGCGTCCAGAAGGTGCTCCACGCCTCCTTCAAGAGCAAGGACACCTTCATCCTCGTCCGGGTCCGGCGGGGGCTCAACGAGTTCGCCGAGCTGCAGGCCTGCATCGTCCCCAACGAGTCCGCCGGCCGGAAGCAGTACATGCTCAGGTCGATCGAGGACCCCAACTACGCCGTCGGCTTCTGCGACCGGAGCGAGGCCGAGTGCCTCCACTTGCAAGGTCCGTTGCCCTCTTCTCTTCCATCTTCCTCCTCTTCGTGCGCGCTTCTCTATCTCTACAGAAAGGTCTTCCCTTTGACTTTTCTGCACCGCTCCTTCCACGTGGAACGGTGTCGCCTGTTTCGCCCGGCGCGTGGGGCCTCTCTCTCCTCCCCAAACGCGTGGTGTGAGAATTTGATTCCGCTTTACAAACACGAATCCAGAAAATATCAAATCTTTTCTTGTCATCTTACTCTGTAAATTGATTTCTTGACCATTCTTGAGCACGTTCTTGTCGGCAATGCATATGAATCAGTTGTATGAAGCCATGGCTGAGCGTTGAAACCTTCGTCGGAGACCATGGAAAAGACCCTTTTCATCAACGTGGGTGCCCACGTCTCCGTCCAAATTGATAAGAAGAAAACAAGAACGTTTGCATTCTTTTTGCGCACTTCCGTACTTCCATTGGCGACCGTGCTCGGTTAGGCGGGACCGAAGTTAGATAGCCGGCCACGTGATTCGCATTAGTTTACTTTAGTGCTCGATGAGATCTAGAAAGTTGAGCCGGATTGGTGTGTATAAAACCGACTCCATGCGCTGTTTGCACATTGTCAACTTGGCAAGTTGATTTCGCAATCATCCCTTTTCCAGGAACCAGGAGAGCGTAACTTTCTTTCTCGTGTTTCCTTCTTTTCTTTCCGTTTCGTTTCGGTTACGGAAGAAGTCTTGCTTTTTGAGAATGTGGTTTCGCTAATCTGAAAGCCGCAAGTATTGCGGTGTAAATGGTCACTTGGCTTTTGCACAAATTGACTGCTGCGTTGGTTGGGCCGGTGCGCATTCCTTTTCTAGTTCACCTAATTGTCCTTCACACCATGAGTTTTCTGTTCGGAGTCCACGCCTTACTTTTCTCAACTTGCTGTATTTCTTGCACTCATTTTAAAGACTGAGAATGGTTTGAGGAGGGAAGTCTTCCGAGCCGGTCAAGAGCAATTAGTGCCTGCCCGAAATAGGACGTCAGATATTTACTGTCTGTAGGAAAGCTGATACGCCTCTGATCTATGCAATTTTGTTTCTGGCTTGTGAAAACTTGTCATGTTTTGATTGGTGAGTGTTACCGGAATGCGCGTGAGATTTTTGTTGAAGTTGGCCTAGTTATTATCATTATGGTGACTGCTTTTATGGTTTGGCAGATTGGCATTTATGGATGGTTGTCAATGTTGACTTACTTAAAACCAGAGACTGGGAGAAACTACTCCACGTCTCATAACTGAATAATTGAGCTACTTTCAGGAATGAAAAAATAGCAATCCGTAGAAATGCCCATCTATCCTCTTCATTTGTTCCCAATATAAACTGAAGAGTGTGGTTGGAATCATTCCCATTTCAAGAAGGCTATTCTGTCTTTAAGGGCCACGACCTGATGAAAAGGTGAAAGGGGATTGTCCATTTAAAAGGCCGATTCCAATCATTCAAAACAATGAAGTCTCCATCTGAAGTGCAACCACACTCTCGCCTGAAATTGTAATCTTATTAGGAAGTGTATGTATGTCTGGATAATTGTGAATAACACCGAGAGTGAGGTTTGAGCTGGTTTACTTACCTTCCATTTCTGCGAGGATCATGTGATATTTCACTGCACTCTTCTTTTGCAGGCATGTTGTAGACTCTGCCTCGATGTAATCTTTATTTACTTACCTTTTCTCCACAGTTCTACAACCAAATGCAATGAGCCTTGGTCCTTCTGATGAACACTTATGCATCAAGAAATTAACTGCATTGATCATCATTTGGGCACTATCTTATCTAACTTGCAGACAGAAACAATCTTGCAGATAAATTCACGCTCCAAAATATAGTTGACCTCATTGATTGCGCATCTTGCATCTAAAACATTTTATCAGTTTGCCAACGACAAATGTATGACATAAGGGCTCAATGTTATTTACCTTCTGAAAAAGCGTTTCACACCCATAGTAGAGGTGATACACCTTGATTGTGACCGCTTTTAGTTATTTTTGGGAAGAACGGTTAGAAATTTAGCAGCAGAAAAGTTCTGCTCAGAGTCTTTCTTTTGCTCTTAGTTTTGGTCATAATTGCATACCAACACTCGAGGTGCTAGTGTCAAACTTTGTGCTGCCTTGTGGGAACACAGGCTTCAAGCGTGAGAGTTGAACTTATTTCCCTAAAATATCATTTTCTTTGTATTAGGTAATACTACTTGAATGGATTCCCGGCAGGAAAAACTAACTCATATATGGAAGAATAATAACCCTCTGCATGGATATTGCTTAGAGATTGCTACCTTCTTTTTCTGCTGCTACCTCCTTTTTCGTGCACTTTGAGATTGTTCTTCTAATTTGCAGCTTCAAGGGGTACGAGGATGGTAAATGCACTGTCTAGGGCCCAGCTTCAAGATGGATATGTTTCCTACCGATGGGACCGCAAAATGCACGAGTTACTTATGGTTCCCAATTCAAGCTGCTTTCTCTCCATACTTTTCCTTCCAAAAGCCTCTGATCGGGTTGCCTCTCGTTACAACGACCTGGAAGACACCCTTGCAAGAGCAAATGCGTGGCTCAACGCATCCCAGCACTCTGGTGTGCCGATTGTCTTCATGAACATACAGACTGAATCCCTGCTCACTAAGGTAGACTTCCGATTCTTGAACCAAATCTCATGATAAAAAGCCACGTGCATTTGCCTTGCAGGTTTCTAGGACTAATTTTTTGAAGCATTTAAATAAATCAAGATACTTTGTCCAAACATATATTTCAAGATCTTCAGGTTGAAGTGACTGTGAAGTCAGACTCGACTCACAGTCACTTGGGTCCATACTTGTCCTTAAAACTGCCATAACATAGTTCCCGAGATGAGGTTTTCTTCTCTCTTTTCTTTTAAATTTGGAATTGATAACTCTCTACTTCACTGTCACAAGCCATAGATAAAAATTGGAGGTGGCGAATAGAAGTGGAGTCTCACAGATCTTATTTCCCTGAAAAAATAATCACGTCATTTCTGCTTTGTTTTTGGAATGTTACAGATATCTGGAGAGACGGCTTCTTCCACTGTAAATGCTAGCTCATTGTCTGACCTGTCCAATCTTGCCAATGCTAGTCTATACGGTTTCGAGGATTATCATGGGGTTGACATTGGCGTCGTGAGGGCAGTTCGTCTCTGGTTTTCTCCTCTCGGAGGAGAGTTTCCTATAGAGATTAAACTACAGGAAGGTGACACAAAGCTCGGTTTTGCCATAAGCCGAACAGAAGAGGTAAGATGTCCTAATTTCTCGTGCCTTTTTCTGCTACATATAAAGTTTTTCCTATCCACTAAATCCCACTTCTTTTTGTACTACTGTTAATTTCAGGGGTTTATCTATATATCAACAGTCATAGATGATGATGAAAATGCACCCTCAACCCGGTCAGGGCTTAACGATCTATACTGCGAGGCGACTAGCTCATCCAAGCTTCTTGTCATCTCAAGAGTATCGAACCAGAAAGTCCTCCCTTGGATTGTCTCGTCGACTGGGGCAGTCCGATGCTATGACACAGTCTCTCTAAGCCAGAAGCTCTCCTTGCACCGCCATGCCAACGTGCCCATCCTCATGCACGTCTTCCTATGGGACCGCTCTCTCTTCCCTGTGAGTGGAGGCAGCTCGAGGTTCAGGATGGCCCACTCGCCACCTGCCATGGCCTTAGGACCCGAATCACACTTATCACGGCAACCCCATGAGAACCAAGTACAGCCTCTGCCTCTTGAGATATCAGAAGACGACATTGTGATCAACAACAACCCGCAGTACAGGCTCGAGCGCGATACAGCTGGCGAGGCATCCTTTAGGTTCCATGATTTCGCTCTTCCAAATAATTGGGTCTGAAAAATATGGCTCCACACTGAATTCCCAGTTCTTCTTTATGATGTGTACATAGGTAGAGGAGAAAAATCCCCATGTACGATCTTTTTCAACAAATTTGAAGATAGGAGGGCAAAAAACTTTCAGTCTTAAGCATACGAGCCATCAGCTGATGTCTATGTATTGATGCTCGAATTATCTGATGAAGGAAATTAGAATTTCCCTGATCCTACAGTTTTCCTTTGTCCGAGTATTGTTGTTGTTGTTAAGTATATAGCTGAAAACAGTTGTAGGAAGCTGTCAGCCTGCAATGCAAATTTGGTCCATCGGGATTTCTATTTTCCAGGTTGTTCAATTTAATGCGATTATAAGTGATCGTGGAATTTCTATCCTTAAGAGAACCATAGACAACTATGGGATGAATTGTCAAAACCGGTGTAGATTCTGGTCGCAGCCAAGCGAGAGGACAGACCAGATCTGAAGGCCACGGTGCCTACTGTGAAGTCCATGGAAAGTTGTGGTGGTGATGAAGTGCGAATCTTGAGGGCTTGCTACTGAAAATGACTGAAGACGATCCGCATTCTTGTTTTTATTGCAGAGTCAATCGATTTGTTTGGTGATATTGTCATTCTGTTGCTTTCATGTTAACGCCTAGGGATGACGTTGTGCAGGTTAGTTTACTCGATTAAATTAGAGAAACTGTCATGTCTACAGAGGCTATTTCTGTCCAAAGTCGATCATACAGATGCTGAAACACAAATTCGATGACTTGGTGGCATGGTGCGGAGTCCTAGGAAATTTATCCTTTGAACTTCAGGGCAACACGATAATATCAATGAAAGGAATTATTTGGCAAGGCCTTTTGATGATTAGATAGTAATTTTTTAACTTAAAACCTTGTGGAAATATAATGGAACGAACTATTGAAACAATAAGCGACAACAAGAAATAGTGTTGCTATTGAGAGGAGACTTCTTTTGGTAGTTCTTAATGAAGTCTAAGAGCAAAGAGGCTAGAGTTTTAATAATATAACTCGTATGGGTGACTGGTCGAAAAACTAAGTCAGCAAAGACTTAGCCAAGACGACATTGTTTTGGTGCTGACGTAAATTTTAAAGTAACTATTAATTAAATAAAAAAATAAATTTTAAATTTTTTTTTTAAAAAAAAGTCAAAGGGTGAGGTTTGGGCATGGGGCTTTTTAAAGAATTTTTAAATCAATTTTTGGGGTTTTTTTGGTTGATATGGCAATTTTTTTTTAAAATGCCACATGCACAATTTTAAAAAAATTACCATGTAGATAATTTTTTTTAAAGAATTGTCACGTCAGCAAACAAAGTCGCCAGAAAATACCACCTATACATTTTGGCCTGATTTTCTTGCTATTGACACTTAACTAATCCATTTTATTCCGATTTTGGACACTTAAATGTATATTTCCGAATTTTTAACATTTAAGTGTTCCCGTGCTAAGTTTTGGCAATCCAGGTGGCCAACACTCTTTTTTGTTGCTTTCATGTTAACATCTATGGATGATTTTTATATTGAAAGAGGCATCATGTTAAGAGGGAAGACTAGTTTTTTTTTATGAAGTTAGAGAAATGATTATTCAATCCACATCGATCATACGGTATTGAGATGTAAAGATATATTGATTCAATTTCTTCTTTGGACTTTAGAGGAACATGAAAATATCACCGAAAAGCTTTATTTGGCAAGGCCTCTTTGATAATTGAACGGTTAATTTCCAAATTCAAACAATGTGGAAATATATTGGAAGATGATTTTTATATTGAAGGATGCATCATGTTAGGAGTGAAGGCTAGTTTACTTGATTAATTAGAGAAATTATTATATTAACAGAGGCTACATCAATCCACCGCTGACCATGCAGTTACTGAGTTATAAAGAAACATTGATTCGTGCCGACCAAAAAGAAAGAAACATTGATTCGTTGACTTAAATGGTGCGGGGTCCTAGGAAATTTCTTCTTTGGACTTCAGAGGAACACAACAATAATATCAGTGTAAAGCTTTATTTGGCAAGGCCTCTTTGATGATTAAATTATAACTTCAAACCGTGTGGAAATATATTTGAAGAAACTATGGAAGCAAGAAGTGTAAGTATGAAAGATGAAATGGTGTCGCAATCGAGAGGAAGCCTCTTCGTTCGTTCATAAAAAGGGACAAGAGCAGAGGGACCAGAGTTGGTCAAGAATTGAGCTCTTTTACTTCGTCTTTTCCATCAAGTAAAATTAAAGACACCTTGATTTCTGAAGCTAATCTCAAGTGCTCCCTCATCCTCTATATCCTGCGATTCCTAGTCTATTGCCGTTTTTGCTTCTCTTAGCAAAGCCTAAGCTCTGACATGGCAGGAGCTCTAGTGGGCGGAGCTGTCCTCTCTGCTTCGCTCCAGGTACTATTCGACAGATTGGCTTCCCCCAGGCTGATAGACTCTGTCTGGAGACGAAAAGATGAGGAAGTTCTGCTGAAGAAGCTGAAGACAAGCGTTGTATTTGCTGAGGCGGTGCTGTCTGATGCAGAGCGTAAGCAAATCACTGATCCAACTGCAAAAGGGTGGCTAAACCAGCTAGAAGAAACCGTCACCGATGCTCAGAATCTCTTGAATGCTATTGAAGTCAGAGATTCGCCGAGGAGGTTTAGAGGCGGATCGAGAAGCAAATTGCTAGAAGACATGCTTGACAGATTGGAGATTATGGCAAGGCAAAAGGATGCCTTTGGTTTCATAGAACTAGGAGTACAGCCTTTGCACACATCCCTGACGACATCTTTGATGCAGGAGCCTAACATCTATGGTAGGGACGAAGATATGGAGGCCATAGTCAGCTTGTTGCTGTCCAATGAAGTGCTGGGTGACCCAATATGCGTGATTACCATCGTCGGTGTCCCAGGGATCGGCAAGACCACGCTTGCTCAGTCTGTTTACAATGATCATAGCGTGGAAGGGTATTTTGACTTCAGAGTTTGGATCTGCGTCTCGAACAGGTTAGATGTTTATTTGATTACCAAGACAATCCTAGAAGCAATAACTATGGTGAGTTGTGATATTAAGGACCTGAATATTCTTCAACTGAGACTCAGAGAAGAACTAATCGGCCGGAAACTCTTACTTGTTCTGGATGACCTTTGCCTTGAGGACTGCTCAGAATGGAACACACTGCGAAGTCCTTGGAGATTCTGTGCGCTGGCAAGCAAGATCATAGTGACTACTCGAAGTGAAATCACAGCAGCGATGTCGTGCACGCTGCCAGCTTACCATTTAAGCCCACTACCACACGAAGATTGCTGGATGATCTTCGCTCAACATGCATTTGATAGTGGACTCGGTGCTCCAGATCCAAACCTAGAAGCAGTAGGAAGAGAAGTTGTAAAGAAATGCAGAGGCCTTCCTCTAGTTGCCAAAACCCTTGGAGTTCTGTTCCGCTCTAAACCAAACCATGGGGAGTGGAATGAAATCTTGAAGGATAGTATGTGGGACGCATCACATGATTTGAGCAGCTTTGTACAGACTTTAAGTGTACGATCGTAACTTTTGCTTATCTACCTCTCTAATTCTCTGATTCTAGTTTAGCAGCGAAATCGTCTTAATCTAAACTTGCAATAATCACGTTTTCACTTTTTCTTGGGTGTAGATTAGGAGCAAAATAGGCAAATGGAGAAGAAAGCTTTTGGAAAGTCAACATGATCAGTTTGGAGGTACATACCCGTATATAAAGATCAAGAGGGCGTGGTTTTCCATACTTCTGGTGCTCTGGCTCATGATTCTGAGCATTGTGAGCGCATTGGTTTACAAGACTGTAAAAGATTATAAGACTACAAAAATGAAGGAGGCATTGGGAAGCATGTGCGATAAACGGGCATGGATGCTACAGAATCAGTTCATGGTTCATGTTAACCACATCCATGCACTAGCTATAGTGGCGAAACTCTATGACCAACAGAATGCAACATATACCACACAGGTGTGCCCCACACAACTCTGTTGGATATCGATTTATCGACTGATTTTATGTTCTTGTTCATTAAATTTAAAAGGATGGACCTGGTACTCGTTGAAAATGTAGATCATCGTCCATACAGTTTTAAGAATAGATAGTGGTCACGGTTTTGAACTTTCACCAGCAACAAACAGCAAATATTTGACTATCTCAGTTCTGCATGTCATGTAACTCATGTTAAAAAATTTTCTGCTGGAAGATGGGGGAGGCTTTTGAGAGCCACTTGGATAATACTACTTTCAAGCGGCCATTACTTTCTGGAGTGGTTTATGCAACACGAGTGGGTCATTGCAA
Source organism: Corymbia calophylla (assembly GCA_014182845.1). Classification (NCBI taxonomy): domain Eukaryota; kingdom Viridiplantae; phylum Streptophyta; class Magnoliopsida; order Myrtales; family Myrtaceae; genus Corymbia; species Corymbia calophylla. The sequence goes on from CM024702.1 coordinate 3,999,936, forward strand.
GATTGAAAATACTGAGAGAGGGCAGCTATGGAATATAATGCACGTGACCCCCGAAAGCGAGCCTTCACCCATTCAAGAAGAGTATGTACCCTATAAATTTGATGAAGATGACATTGCTTATTCAGGCGCTCTTCTGAGTTCACTTGGCATGATGACAGGAGAGGTATCTCATCTGTTATTTCCTCTGTACACACTATATCTTAGTATTTCCACAATACCAAGGCTTAATTCGGTCACGTGTTTGCATGTTACATGACTCAGGAAGATCAACATCATGTATTGAAGGCAAGAGCCGTTGAAAAAGCTGTATTATCAGCCCCCTTCAGGCTGTTTCCATCAAATCGGACTGGAGTGATTTTGATATATCCTGTTTACAGATCCAAATTCTCACCAAGCATGAGTTTGGAAGAGCGCAGCAGAGCCACTGCAGGGTTTGTCTAGTGTTGCTCTTTATCGTAGCATTCCAAAGTAAAATTAGAATGATACATATGAGTATGTGGTTCTCTTAAATCATGATTTCTCAGAGGAACTGGACCAACCATTTACTATGAATATTTGACTGTTGCTAGAAGAGGCCTGTGAGATGGACTGGACACTGTTGGAGCTTGCTTCAAATGCTTCAAGTTTGCACTTGGATACTTGACTGAAATTAGTGTCCCTTGCCCTAACCGCTTGCATTTCAGGCAGATCCGAATTACTACTGGTTTTCCTGCTACGGTTTCCTAATTCTGTGTCTCCATTATTTGACCATTGGCTGTTCTATCACGTATGCATGATGGTATGATATATCAATTGCAACCTTGATCTTATGATATGATGAACTTGTGGGATAATGCTGGCTTGTGCGTGCCATGTTTATGCATGTCTGGATACTTCAGGAGTCTCTGGTTAAGTTTGCCTTCCATTATGTAGTTCAAAATGTTAATGTCTGTAATGAGGATGCACTCTTGTTTATCTGCATTTTCTCATACCCAACCAATTCTTTTGTTTCTCTGTCAGTTATTATAGATGGACTCCGTGTGATTGAAATTTATAATTGCCCTCAGATATATTGGTGGACTATTTGAATTCGAGTCCCTTGTGGAGAACGTACTCTGGCAACTTGGAAATCAGTCGATTTTGGTTACTGTATATGACATCACAAACTGTTGTCTCTCATTGATGTATGGTCCCAATTATGTCAAAAGTGACCAGTACATGACGCACATGAGCAAGCTTGAACTCGGAGATCCCTTCAGGAAGTACCTGATGATATGTAGGTTAGTCCAACAAATCAAAGGGTCATTCAGAAAGAAAGAGTTCCCTATTAGGCTGACACTGACCATGCAGGTATCGAGATGAGGGATCCTTATCTTGGATGGCAGCCATTGTGGCAGTCTTGATTGTCACTATTGGTTCGTTAGCGCCATGTGTGCTTTATGCTGCAGCAATTCACATCATGAAACTCAGACAAGCCTCACTCCAAGTTCGAGGATTGGAAGTTCAACTGCAAGATGCGAACACGGCCAATTTCCAGGTGATGTTCTCGGGGAACTATCGCAAAGGCAGCCTGTTTGGTCAGCTTCCTGACAATTTTTTGCTAACTGTGTCTGATTTTTAATGTCTATAACAGCTCCGAGCTGATGCTTCAGAGATTAAGCAGCCTGCTTATATCATCATCCGTATGATAACCTAACTTCTGCATTGTTTTTTGCGTTTCTTCCTGTTAAAGCTCCTGCATGATCCATGGATCACATCTTTAAAGAACACGTGCTTTCATTTGCCCGCAGAGACTCTTGCCATGCTTCTTGAGACTGAACTGAGCTCGGTGCAAAGGGGCTACACTCGGATTGCTCAAGCTTGTGGAAGGAGGCAGATTGCATTAGTAGACAAAGCCCTGGAATCTCCAAATTTGCCAGTCATAACTCACACCATCTAGAATGTTGGCATTCACAAGTCATTAACATGTGGAATGTTGCTTGGACAGTTTGAGATTGAGCTCTACAATTCAGCTTTCAATTCATCAGAATTCTAGGAAAGAAGCATAATTTGCAGATCAAAAAGAAAATTTGTGGTGTAATTGATATGGTATAAGTGATTTCCTGCGTTCACCCAGGAAAGCAAGAGACTTTAAATTCAGCCCTGCCTATTGTCGATTCCTTGCAATCATCCCAGTGATCACAATATATAGTTATAAACATATGATCATGAATTATTCTCGAGACAAGCAGACTATCATCTCGTTTTCCAAGAACATCAATTCGCAAATTCAAACCCGTGAATACTGAAAAGCACAAAAATTTGCCAGAAATCGAAGAAAGTGAAGCAAACCCATATTCCATTGATGTCCAAACATGTGCATCTACATAACACCGATCCAAATTCTTCATCACAAGCTAAAAGAGAAATTGACCTACGGAGATCTAGCCACTGCTTCCTTCTAAGCCCTCTCTCCTCGGATCCTCCTGGCGAGCTGGATATCCTTGGGGATGATAGTGACCCGCTTGGCGTGGATCATGCAAAGGTTGGTGTCCTCGAACAGGCCGACGAGGTACGCCTCCGCTGCCTCCTGGAGGGCCGCGACGGCGCTGCTCTGGAACCGGAGGTCGGTCTTGAAGTCCTGGGCGATCTCCCTCACCAGTCGCTGGAAGGGCAGCTTCCGGATCAGCAACTCCGTGCTCTTCTGGTACTTCCTGATCTCCCTCAGGGCCACTGTCCCGGGCCTGAACCTGTACGGCTTCTTCACCCCTCTAGTCGCCGGGGCCGACTTCCATGCCGCCTTGGTGGCCAGCTGCTTCCTCGGGGCCTTGCTTAGTGACCAATTCCCGGTCCTAGGACCATCCAGTCCAGTCGGGAACTAGTCCACTTCCTGGTTTCTAAATGGGACCGGACCGGATCGAAAACCAATCACTCTTAATGAGAATCCACCTTCGTCCCTGTAGGGCATAGTTATCTGTACCGTGAGGCGAATAGCTCATCCAGGCTTCTTGTCAACTCAAAAGTATGGAACCAGAATGTCCTCCCTGGGATTGTCTCATCGACTGGGGCAGTCAAATGCTATGACACGGTCTCTCTGAGCCAGATGCTCTCCTTACACCGCCATGCCAAGGTGCCCATCCTTATGTACGTCTGCCTGTGGCAATGCTGGCTCTTCCCCATGAGCGGAGGCAGCTTGAGGTTCAGGATGGCCCACTCGCCACCTGCCATGGCCTTAGGACCCCAAGCACACGCTTGTTGCGGCAACCCAATGAGAACCAAGTACAGCCTTTGCCTCTCGAGATATCAGATGATGAGATGGTGATCAACGACAACCGGGAGTACAGGCATCCTTTAGGTTCCATGATTTTACGGTTCCAAATAATTGGGTCTGAAAATTTGTAGCTCCACAGTTGATTCCTAGTTCTTCATGATATGTACATAGGTAGAGAAGAAGGATCCCCATGAGGATATGTTTTCTCACTGTCTGTTTCTTTTACAACAAACCTGAAGAGAAGAGGATAAAAAACTTCCACTGTCCCAAGCATATGAGCCATCAGTGGATTATTGATGCTCGAAATTGGGCTTTCCCTGATCCTACCGTTTTTCTTTGTTCGAGTATCGTCGTCGTCGTCGTCATCATCATTATGGTGACATATATAACTGAAAAACAGTCGTACATAGCTGCCAGCCTGCAAGGCAAATTTGGTTGTGGGGAATTTTATCTATTTTGCAGTTTGTCAATTTATTACGATCTTAATTGATCTGTAGAACTACTATCCTAGGGAGAATTATAGACAACCGTGGGATGAATTGTCAAAACCGGTATATATTCTGGTCGCAGCCAAGTGTGAGAATAGACCGGCATGGAGCGGAGTCCTAGAAAATTTCTTCTTTGTACTTCAGAGCAACGTGAAATTATCAATGAAAAGCTTTATTTGGCAAGGCCTCTTTGATGATTGAATGATTAATCTCTGACTTCAAACCGTGTGGAAATATAATTTGAAGAAACTATGAAAGCAAGAAGTGTAAGCAAGAAAGATGAAATAGTGTTGCAATCGAGAGGAAACCTCTTTGTTAGTTCATAGAAAAGGACAAGAGCAGAGGGGCCAGAGTAGTTGGTCAAGAATTGAGCTCTTCTCCTTCGTCTTTTCCAGGGAGTGAAATTTAAAGATACCCTGATTTCTGAAGCTAATTTCAAGTGTTCCCTCATCCTCTGTATCCTGCAATTCCTCGCCTATTGCTGCTTTTGCTTCTCTTTGAAAAGCATACTCTTTCACATGGCAGGAGCTCTAGTGGGTGGAGCTGTCCTCTCTGCTTCGCTCCAGGTAATATTTGACAGATTGGCTACCTGCAGGCTGATAGACTCCATCTGGAGACGAAAAGATGAGGAAGTTCTGCTGAAGAAGCTAAAGGCAAGCCTTGTATTTGCTGAGGCGGTGTTGTCTGATGCGGAGCGTAAGCAAATTACAGACCCAACTGCAAAAGGGTGGCTAAATCAGCTAGAAGAAACCGTGACTGATGCTCAGAATCTCTTGAATGCTATTGAAGTCAGAGATTTGCCGAGGAGGTTTAGAGGCAGATTGAGAAGCAAATTGCTAGAAGACATGCTTGACAGATTGGAGATTATGGCAATGCAAAAGGATGCCTTTGGCTTCATAGAACTAGGAGTACAGCCTTTGTAGATGTCCCCGACGACATCTTTGATGCAGGAGCCTGACATCTATGGTAGGGACGAAGATATGGAGGCGATAGTCAGCTTGTTGCTGTCCAATGAAGCGCTGAGTGACCCAATTTGCATGATTACCATCGTTGGCGTCTCAGGGATCAGCAAGACCACGCTTGCTCAGTCTGTTTACAATGATAATAGCGTGGAAGGGTATTTTGACTTCAGAGTTTGGATCTGCATCTCGAACAGGTTAGATGTTTATTCGATTACCAAGACAATCCTAGAAGCAATAACTATGGTGAGTTGTGAAATTGAGGATCTGAGTCTTCTTCAACTGAGACTCAGAGAAGAACTAATTGGCCGGAAACTCCTACTTGTTCTGGATGATGTTTGCACCGAGTACTGCACAGAATGGAACACAGTGCGAAGTCCTTTAAGATTCTGTGCACTGGCAAGCAAAACCAGAGTGACTACTCGCAGTGATGACATGCACGCTGCCAGCTTACCATTTATGCCCGCTATCCTACAAAGATTGCTGGTTGCTCTTCACTCAACATGCATTTGATAGTAAACTTGGTGCTCCAGATCCAAATCTAGAAGCAGTAGGCAGAGAAATTGTGAAAAAATGCGGAGGACTTCTTCTAGTCGCCAAAACCCTTGGAGTTCTCTTCCTCTCTAAACCAAACCATGGGGAGTGGAATAAAATCTTGACGGATAGTATGTGGGATGCATCGCATGATCTGAACAGCTTTGTACAAACCAAGTGTAAGACCTTAACTTTTGGTTATCTACCTCTCTAATTCTCTGATTCTATTTTAGCATCTCGATTGTCTTTATCTAAACTTGCAATCATCAGGTTTTTACTTTTCCTTGAAGTGTAGATTAGAAATGGAATGGGTAAATGGAGAAGAAGGCTTTTGGAAAGAAAACAGGACGAAAATTTCTTCCCACAGGGTCTGAATCAGTTCAGGGGCGCACATCCATTTATAAAGATCAGGAGGGGATGGCTTTCCATACTTCTGGTGCTCTGGATCATGGTTCTAAGCATTGTGAGCACATTGGCTTACAGGACTGTAAATGAGTATCAGATCACAAAAATGAAGGAGGCATTGGGAAGCATGTGCGATAAACGGGCATGGATGCTGCAGAATCAGTTCAAGGTCAATGTTAAACACATCCACGCACTTGCTATGGTGTCGAGATTTTAGTACGGACAGAATGCAACCCATACTAAACAGGTGAGTCCCACACAACCCTCTTGGTGATCAATTTATCAACCTGATTGGTTCACTGAATCCTAAAGCAAGACAGACCTGTTAATTGTTAAAAATGTAGACTATTATTTATGTAGTTTTAAGAATAAATGGCGCTCAGGTGTTTTAAACTTTCCCCTGCAACAAACAGCAAATTTTTGTCCATCATATAACTCATGTTAATAATTCTTCTGCTGGAAGATGCAAGAGGCTCTTGAGGGCTACATGGATAATACTACTTTTGAGCGCCCATTACTTTCTGGAGTGACTTATGCAGAACGAGTGTGTCATTGGGAGAGGGAAAATTTTGAGGGTGGGCAGCTATGGAGCATAATGCATAGGAGCTTTGAAAGCCAGCCTTTGCCTGTTCAAGAAGAGCATGCACCCGTCAATGTCTGCTGTCAGACTAACCATATTAATGCACTTCTGAATTTACTTGACATGATGACAGAAAAGGTACCTCATCTGTTATTTCTTCTTTACACGCTGTCTTCATCTTTCCTTAATATGACGCTTAGTTGGGCCATGTGTTTGCATGTTGCATGATGCAGGAAGATCAAGATGGTGTATTGCAGGCAAGAGGCATTGAAAAAGCTGTATTATCAGCCCCCTTCAGGCTGTTAGGATCGAACGGATTGGTGTGATTTTGACATATCCTGTTTACAGATCCTACCTCTCACCAAGCATGTGCATGGAAAAGTACATGAGAGCCAATGCAGGGTTTGTCTTTGGTATAATTAGGACTGATCGAATGACAATGTATTCCTCTCCAACATGATTTCTCTGAGAAATTGGACCGACCATTTCCTATGAATGTTTGACCCTTGCTAGAAGCTGCCTGTGAGATGGACTGGATACTAATTGGAGCTAGTTTCAAATGCTTCAAGTTTCAACAGGGAAATACTTAACTGAAATTAGTGTCCCTGCCCTACCCATTTTGGACAGACCTGAATTTCTTCTTGTTTTCCTGCCATGTTTTCTTAATTCGATCTTTTTATTATAAAACCTTTTCTATGACATATGCTTGGTGGTGTTTGTGTGCTATATTGATTGCAACCTTGATCTTGTGATATGACGAACTTGTGGGATAATGCTGGCTTGTGCATGCCTCGTTTATGCATACTCCAGATACTTCAGTAGGAGCTTCCAGTCAAGTTTTTTTTTTTTTGGTCTGTAGCTTCCAGTCAAGTTTGCGTTGCATTAGGTAGTCCAAAATGTTAACATCTGTCGTGAGGATACCCAACCACCTCTTTCGTTTGTCTGCTGGCTAGTTTAGAGGGACTGTGTGACTAAAATTTACAATTGCCATCAGATATATCGGAGTCGTCTTTGAATTTGAGTCCCTTGTGGAGAACGTACTCTGGCAACTTGGAAATCAGACGGTTTTGGTTTCTGTATATGAAATCACAAACTCTTCTTATTCATTGATGTATGGTCACAAGTATGTCGAAAGTGACCAGCCCATGATGCACAAGAGCAGGCTCGAACTCGAGATCCATTTAGGAAGTACCTGATGATATGTAGGTTAGTCCATCCAATCAAGGGTCATTCAGAAAGAAAGAATTTTCTGTTGGGCTGACACTGACCATGCAGGTATCGAGACACGGCACCCTTTTCTTGGATCCCAGCCATTGTCACAGTCGCTGTAGTTGCCATCGGTTTGTTAGTGCCATGCATGCTTCTATGATTTGGCAATTCACATCATGAAAATCAGACAAGCCTCACTCAGAATTCAAGGATTGGAAGTTCAACTGCAAGATGCAATCACGGCCAATTCCCAGGTAATGTTTTCAAGGAACTATCATGAAAGCAGTGTGCATCGTCCACTTCCTGGTGATGACAGTTTTTATGCTCACCGTGTCTGATTTTACAGCTCCGAGCTGATGCTTCAGAGATTAAGCAGCCTGCTTATATGATCATCAGTATGATGAACAAAACTCCAACATCGTGTTTTTATCTTCTTTTAATAGCTCTTGTACAATCCAGGGATCGAATTTTTATGGAATGCGTGCTTTCATTTTCCCACAGGGACTCTTGCCATGCTCCTCGAGACCGAACTGAGTGCAATCCAGAGGGCCTACATTCAGATTGCTCAAGTTTGTGGAAAGAGGCAGATTGCATTAGTAGACAAAGCCCTTGAATCACCAAATTTGGCGGTCATAACTCAAACCATCTAGACTGTCGCCAATCACAAGTCATTAACATATGGAATATCGGATTGACAGTTCGAGACTCAGATCAATAACTCAGGTTTCTTGGATATGTTTGCAGATATGTTCCTGCAAAAGCAAATAAAAAGCTTTATGGTGTAATTTGACTTTGGACATGGTTCGTAACATGGATCGTCCTTTTCTGCATTCGCACAAGAAAGCAAGAGACTTTCAAACTCAGACCCAACTACTGTCAATTCATTGAAATCGCCATGTAATTATCTATTATGGTCAAGACAAACAGACTACCTGTCTTCTCTTCCTCGAAGATGAAGTCACAAAATCAAACCTTTGCAAACTAAAATGCACAAAGAAACCAAAGTGAGAAGAACCCACATTCCATTGATGTTCAAACATGTACATCTACATAACAACGATCCAAAGCCTCCATAATCAACCCACAAAAAGATCTCGACCTCTCCTGCTACAATCAAACATCCCCCGAAACGGGGATCTAATCACGTATTTTTTTCTACTTAAGCCCTCTCTCCTCGGATCCTCCTGGCGAGCTGGATATCCTTGGGCATGATGGTGACCCGCTTGGCGTGGATCGCGCACAGGTTGGTGTCCTCGAACAGCCCAACCAGGTACGCCTCCGCCGCCTCCTGGAGGGCCGCGACGGCGCTGCTCTGGAACCGGAGGTCGGTCTTGAAATCCTGGGCGATCTCCCGCACCAGCCGCTGGAAGGGCAGCTTCCGGATCAGAACTCCGTGCTCTTCTGGCACTTCCTGATCTCCCTCAGCGCCACCATCCCGGGCCTGAATCTGTGGGGCTTCTTCACCCCTCCGGTGCCAGGGCCGACTTCCGGGCAGCCTTGGTGGCCAGCTGCTTCCTCGGGGCCTTGCCCCCGGTGGACTTCCGAGCCGTCTGCTTCGTGCGGGCCATTCCGATCGGGCGAAACTTCTCCTTTTCCTTTTCTCGGGGTGTGATTTTCTCGGGAAAATTAGAGAGAAAGAGCGATGGAATCTGGTGTTTTCTTGCGAGCGGAGGAAGATATACATATATAAAGAAGAGCGAGGCGGGAAGAGGCAAAGTTTCGGGATTTGAAACGAGTTTTTGAGGAGAGGGAGGAGATCTGGCCGTTCGATTGTGGATGGATTCGACGGGTGAGATTTGTCAAGATCGGAGTCATGCGGATCGCTGTGCTTAACTGTCACGATCCATAAATAAAAATTGGAGGTGGTGAATGGAAGCACAATTCCGAGCGCGAGGCTTTCGCTTTTCATAAAAGACTGAGATAATTTTAACAATCTCCCCTCACATACATTGGTTTTGGATCAAAGCCGCAACAACTCATGCAATTCTTTCACTGATACTGGCGTTGAGTGGTCTTTAGCCATACTCACTCTAATTTTTTTCATAACTAACGTGAGAAAATCTCAACAACAAAAACTATCCCAAATTGACTTTGGTGTTGTAAGCGCAGTTCGTCACCAGTTTGCCAGATTAAACTAAGGGAAGGTGACACTAAGCTCGATTTCACCAAAAGCCGCAAGGAGATTTGACATCTTAATTTCTCATGCCTTTTCCTGCTACATACAAAGTTTTTCCTATCCATAAAATCATACATCTTTTTATACTACTGAAAATTTAAGGGGATGTCTATATATCAATAATCATAAATTATGGTGAAAATTAGAGGCGAGCATATCAAATTGATCGAATTGGGAAGCATTTGGAGTGGATTAGACCGGCCGATTGGATTCAGATCTCGGTTCCAGGGGGAGTGACCCGACCATACCAACTTCTTTCTTCAAATTTTTAAATTTTTAAAACTAACAATATACCTTAAAATAATAAAACTCTAGTATTTTTTAATTTTTTTGCTAAGTGACAAGTTCTTAATCCTAGGACCATCTAGTCTAGTCTCCAATCCCAAAAATTGGGAATCGGTTCTATTCTTGAATCCTAAATGGGATCCGAGCATATCGAGAACCGACCACCCCTAATAAAATGCACCCACGACCCGGTCAGGGCTTAGCAGTCTTTTCCGTGAGGCGACTAGCTCATCCAGGCTTCTTGTCATCGCAAGAGTATCGAGCCCAGAAAGTCCTCCTTGAATCGTCTCATCGACTGGGGCTGTTCGATGCTATGATACGGTCTCTCTGATCCAGAAGCTCTCCTTGCACCGCCATGCCAAGGTGCCCATCCTCATGCACGTCATTCCCATGGGACCGCTCGCTCTTCCCCATGAGCGGAGGCAGCTCGACGTCCAGGATGGCCCACTCGCCGCCTGCCATGGCCTTAGGACCCCAAGCACACTCTTGTCGCAGCAACCCAATGAGAACCAGATACAGCCTCTGCCTCTCGAGATATCAGATGACGACATTGTGATCAACGACAACCGGCAGTACAGGCATCCTTTAGGTTCCATGATTTTGCGCTTCTGAATAATTGGGTCTGAAAGTTTACAGCTCCACACTTGATTCCTAGTTCTTCATGATATGTACATAGAAAGAGAAGAAAGATCCCCATGAGGATATTTTTTCTGACTGACTGTTTCTTTTTCAACAAACTAGAAGAGGAGGGGACAAAACTTTCACTGTCCCAAGCATATGAGCCATCAGCGGATGTCTTATGTACCGTTTTTCCTCTGTTCGAGTATCTTCATCATCATCGTCACCAGCATTATTATTATGGCGACACATATGACTGAAATGCAGTTGTTCATAGCTGCTAGCCTGCAAGGCAAAGATGGTTGTAGGGAACTTCATCTATTTTGCAGTTTGTTCAATTTATTACGATCATAAGTGATCTGTAGAACTTCTATCCTAGGGAGAATTATACACAACCATGGGATGAATTGTCAAAACCAGTATATATTCTAGTCGCGGCCAAGCGTGAGAGTAGACCGGCTCTGAAGGCCACGGTGCTTTCTCTGTGAGTTTCATGGAAAGTTCCGGAGGTTATGAAGTGTGACATGTTGAGGCTTGCAATTGACAAAGACTGAAGACTGAACATTTATGATTTCTTGCAGAGTCAGTCAATTTGTTTAGTTGTATTGTCTTCCAGTTGCTTTCATGTTAACGTGTATAGATGATTTTTATATTGAAAGAGGCATCAGGTTAGGAGTGGAGGCTAGTTTACTTGATCAGATTAGAGAAATTATTATATTTACGGAGGCTACATCAATCCACAGTCAATTATGCAGATACCGAGTCATAAAGAAACTTTGATTCGATGACTTGGTGGCATGGTGCGGAGTCCTAGGAAATTTCTTGTTTGTACTTCAGAGCAACACTAAAATATCACTGAAAAGCTTTAGTTAGCAAGGCTCTTTGATGATTGAATGGTTAATTTCCAACTTCAAACAGTGTGGAAATATATTTGAAGAGCATGATGTGTGAGCAAGGAAGATAAACTAGTGTTGCAATTGAGGGGAAGCCTCCTCGTTAGTTCTTAGAAAGTCCTAGAGCAGAGGGGCCAGAGTAGTTGGTCAAGAATTGAGCTCTTCTCCTTTGTCTTTTCCATGAAGCAAAATTGAACACCTTCATTTCTGAAGCTAATCTTAAGTGTTCCCTCATCCTCTGTATCCTGCAAATTAGTCTATTGCCCTTTTTGCTTCTCTTAGCAAAGCCTAGACTTTGACATGGCAGGAGCTCTAGTGGGTGAAGCTGTCCTCTCTGCTTCGCTCCAGGTACTATTCGACAAATTGGCTTCCTGCTGGCTGATAGACTGTGTCTGGAGATGGAAAGATGAGGAAGTTCTGCTGAAGAAGCTAAAGGCAAGCCTTGTATTTGCTGAGGCAGTGTTGTCTGATGCAGAGCATAAGCAAATAACAGACCTAACCACAAAAGGGTGGCTAAACCAGCTAGAAGAAACTGTCTCTGATGCTCAGAATCTCTTGAATGGTATTGAAGCCAGAGATTCACCGAGGAGGTTAAGAGGTGGATCGAGAAGCAAATTGCTGGAAGACATGCTCGATAGATTAGAGATTATGGCAAGGCAAAAGGATGCCTTTGGCTTCATAGAACTAGGGGTACAGCCTTTGCAGACGTCCCCGACGACGTCTTTGATGGAGGAGCCTAACATCTATGGTAGGGACGAAGATATGGAGGCGATAGTCGGCTTGTTGCTGTCTGATGATGCACCGAGTAACCCAATATGCGTGATTACCATCGTTGGTGTCCCAGGGATCGGCAAGACCACCCTTGCTCAGTCCGTTTACCATGATAATAGCGTGGAAGGGTATTTTGACTTCAGTGTTTGGATCTGTGTCTCAAACAGGTTAGATGTTTATTCGGTTACCAAGACAATCCTAGAAGCAATAACTATGGTGAGTTGTGATATTAAGGACCTGAATCTTGTTCAACTGAGACTCAAAGAAGAACTAATCGGCCGGAAACTCTTACTTGTTCTGGATGATCTTTGCACTGAGGACTGCTCGGAATGGAACAAACTGCGAAGTCCTTTAAGATTCTGTGCACCGGCAAGCAGGACCATCGTGACTACCTGCAGTGAAATCACAGCAGCGATGACGTGCACGCTGCCAGCTTACTATTTAAGCCCGCTACCGTATGACGATTGCTGGTTGATCTTCGTGCAACATGCATTTGATGGTGGAGTTGGTGCTCCAGATCCAAACCTAGAAGCAGTAGGCAGAGAAGTTGTGAGGAAATGCAGAGGCCTTCCTCTAGTTGTCAAAACCCTTGGAGTTCTGTTCCGCTCTAAACCAAACCATAGGGAGTGGAATGAAATCTTGACAGATAGCATGTGGGATGCACCGCATGATTTGAGCAGCTGTGTACAAGCTTTAAGTGTACGACCATAACTTTTGCTTATCTACCTCTCTAATTCTCTGATTCTATTTTACAGTGGAATCATCTTAATCTAATCTTGCAATGATCATGTTGTCACTTTTACTTGGGTGTAGATTAGAAGTGGAATAGGTAAATGGAGAAGAAAGCTTTTGGGGAAGACAAAATGATGAAAATTTCTTCCCAGGGGGTCTGAATCAGTTCAGAGGCACATACCCATTTATAAAGATCAAGAGGGCATGGCTTTCCAAGCTTCTGGTGCTCTGGATCGTGATTCTGAGCATTGTGAGTGCATTGGTTTACAAGACTGTAAATGATTATCAGATCACAAAAATGAAGGAGACATTGGGAAGCATGTGCAATAAACGGGCATGGATGCTAAAGAATCAGTTCATGGTCAATGTTAATCACATCCAAGCACTTGCTATGGTGGCAAGATTTTATTACAAACAGAATGCAACACATACTGAACAGGTGTGTCCCACACAACTTTCTTTGATATCGATTTATTGACCTCTTTTATGTGCCTACCCTGATTGGTTCATTGAATCTTAAAGGTGGCCAAACCACGTAATTGTTGAAGATGTATATTGTTATCCGTGTAGTTTTAAGAATAAATGGCATTCACAGTTTTGAACTTTTTCCTGCAACAAATAGCAAAATTTTGTCTCTGCATATGTTATATAACTCATGGTAATAATTCTTCTGCTGGAAGATGTGGAGGCTCTTGAGACCTACATGGATAATACTACTTTCAAGCGACCATTACTTTCTGGAATGGCTTTTGCAGAACCAGTGGGTCATTGCAAGTTGGACAATTTTGAGATGGGACAGAAATGGAAGATCATGGATATGACCTTTATAAACCCGCCTTTGCCTGTTCAAGCATCCGCCAGATTCTGTGAAGATAACACATTGCTCATGTGAATGCACTTTTCAATTCACTTGACATGATGACAGGAAAGGTACTCATCTGTTATTTCCTCTTCACGCCCTACACCTTCATATTTCCACAACACCAACGGTTTTTGGGGCCATGTGTTTGCATTTGCATGACACAGGAAGATCAAGATCATGTACTGAAGGAAGAGCCATTGAAAAAGCTGTATTATCAGGCCCCTTCAGGCTGTCACAATCAAATCGGACTGGAGTGATTTTGACATATCCTGTTTACAGATCCACACTCTCACCAAGCTTGGGCTTTGGAAGACCATACAGGAGCCACTGCAGGGTTTGTCCAATGCTTCTCTTTCTCGCAGCATTCTTTGGTATAATTAGGTCGATCAAATGATTTTGTGGTCCTCTCCACTTACCAAAATCAGTCCTAAACTTAATATATGAATACCAATTCAGTCCTAAACCTTTTGACTATGCCAAAGTAGTCCTCCTATTGGAGCTAGTTCAAATGTTCCAAGTTTACACTGGGATACTTGAGTGAAATTAGTGTCCTTTTCCCTAAAGGCTCGCATTTCAGACAGACCCGAATTACTTTCCTGCTATGATTTCTTGTCCTATATTTTTATTATTCGACCATTGGCTGTTCTATGACAAATTCATGGTGGCATTCGTGTGCATACTGGTTGCAACCTTGATCTTGTGATATGAAGAAGTTGTGGGATAATGTTGGCTTCTGCGTGCCATGTTTATTAATATTCCAGATACTTCGGTGGGAGTCTCTGGTCAAATTTTCCTGGCATTATGTAGTCCAAAACGTTAACATCTGTCATGAGGAATCAAATCTTCACCCAACCGATTCTTTTGTTTCTCTGTTGTTTAATTTAAATGGACTATGTGTGACTAAAATTTACAATTGCCATCAGATATATAGGTGGACTCTTTGAATTCGAGTCCTTTGTGGAGAACGTGCTCCAGCAACTTGGAAATCAGACAGTTTCAGTTAACATATATGACATCACAAACTCTTCTCGCTCATTGATGTATGGTCACAATTATGTCGAAAGTGACGGGCCCATGATGCAGGGGTGCGAGCTTGAACTTGGAGATCCCTTCAGGAAGTACCAGATAATATGCAGGTTAGTCCATATAATCAAGGTCATTCAGAAAGAAAGAATTCCCTGTTGGACTGACAGTGATCATGCAGGTATCGAGATGCGGCATCCTTATCATGGATCCCAGCCATCATCGCAGTCTTGGTTGTCACCATCGGTTTGTTAGCACCATTTGTGCTCTATACTATGGCAATTCACAAAGAAAATATCAGAGAAGCCTCCCTTAGAATTCAAGGGTTGGAAGTTCAACTGCAAGATGCGAACACAGCCAATTCCCAGGTAATGTTTTCTGGAACTTATCGCAAAAGCAGCATGCTTGTCCGCTTTCTGGCAAAGACAGCTTTTATGCTAACCATGTCTGATTTTCTATGTCTATTACAGCTCCGAGCTGATGCTTCAGAGATTAAGCAGCCTGCTTGTATCGTCATCAGTATGATGAACATAACTCCCACGTGTTTTTCTTTTTGTCTACTATTAATTGCTCCAATGTGATTCAGGGATCAAATTTTTACAGAACACGTGCTTTCATTTTCCCACAGGGACTCTTGCAATGCTCCTGGAGACGGAACTGAGTGCAATCCAGAGGGCCTACATTCGGATTGCTCAAGCTTGTGGAAAGAGGCAGATTGCATTAGTAGACAAAGCCCTCGAATTGCCAAATTTGCCGGTCATGACTCATGACACCTAGGCTGTTGCCAATCACAAGTCATTGACATGGGGTATGCTGCTTGGACAATTTTGAGACTGAGTATGCTTGCAGATATGCTCCTGCAAAAGCAAATAAAAAGTTTTATGGTGTGATTTGACTTTGGACATGGTTTATAACATGGATTGTCATTTTCTGCATTCCCAAAAGAAAGCAAGAGACTTTCAAACTCAGCCCCAACTAGTGTCAAGTCATTGAAATCGCCATGTGATTATCTATTATAATCAAGACAAACAGACTAGCATCTTCTTTTCCTTGAAGATGAACTCGCAAAATCAAACCTTTGCAAACTAAAATGCACAAAGAATCCAAAGTGAGAACCCACGTTCCGTTGATGTTCAAACATGTACATCTACATAACAACGATTCAATGCCTCCATAACCAACCCACAAAAAGATCTCGACCTTTCCTGCTACAATCAAACATCCCCCGAAACGAGGATCTAACCACGTATCTTTCTACTTAAGCCCTCTCTCCTCGGATCCTCCTGGCGAGCTGTATATCCTTGGGCATGATGGTGACCCGCTTGGCGTGGATCGCGCACAGATTGGTATCCTCGAACAGCCCCACGAGGTACGCCTCTGCCGCCTCCTGGAGGGCCGCGACGGCGCTGCTCTGGAACCGGAGGTCGGTCTTGAAGTCCTGGGCGATCTCCCTCACCAGCCGCTGGAAGGGCAGCTTCCGGATCAGCAGCTCCGTGCTCTTCTGGTACTTCCTGATCTCCCTCAGCGCCACCGTCCCGGGCCTGAACCTGTGCGGCTTCTTCACCCCTCCGGTCGCCGGGGCCGACTTCCGGGCAGCCTTGGTGGCCAGCTGCTTCCTCGGGGCCTTGCCCCCGGTGGACTTCCGAGCCGTCTGCTTCGTGCGAGCCATTCCGATCGGGCGAAACTTTTCCTTTTCCTTTTCTCGGGATGTGATTTTCTCGGGAAAAATAGAGAGAAAGCGCAATGGAATTCGATGCTTTCTTGCGAGCTGAGGAGGAAGATTATATAGAGAAGAGAGCGAGGCGGGAGAGGCGATGTTCTGGGATTTGAAACGAGTTTTGAGGAGGGGGAGGAGATCTGGCCGTTCGATTGCGGGTGAATTCGACGGGCGAGATTCGTTTTGATTGGAGTCACGCGGATCGTGATCCGCGAGGATTGCGAATCGACCAATGGGGATGGCGCCTGGATGGAAAGTGTTGCGCGGGAATTTTCGAAATTCGTTCGGGCGTGGAAAATTTTTTTGGCCGACGAGTTATTTTCTTTTGATAAATATGCTTTGGAAAGAGTTTAGGCGGTTCGACGATAGGGGGAAATGGGAAAATTTTGGAATTTATTGTTTGTGCAGGAAATTTGATTAGACAATTAAAGAAAGAAACGTCAAGGTTTTTACTGGAAGGGAAGATGCTGTGTTGAATAATTCTAAAAAACATTTGCGAAAGTAATCCCAAAAATTAAAAAACCTAAAAGGGAGAGATTTGTTCATGACCACAACGATGTTGTGACACCGTCATAACTAGCAATTGCCTCTAGCACTAGGGGTAGAGACGTCAAATGGATGAGTCAAGTCAAAAATGGTCCGACTTATATTAACTAATTTAACCCGTTTTTATTTAATATAAATTTAATGACTTATATCCAACCTGACATGTATTATCAAAAAATAAATTGATATTTTTTTGTGTTTGGCTAAAACTTGAAAATAAATTGAAAGATATTTTTCGTTATTTGATAAGGAAAATATTTTCCTTGTAAACCTCTTTCCCATGTGTCTTAGAGTTTTGCCATATATGTACCTACATAGCCATAAAGTTTAATACTAATTTTGGTCCATCATGAATACAACTCAGTCATGTTACTTTAACGTGACACTAACAAGAAATGGAAACGAAAAAGACTTTGGGTCCCATTAATTGTCCATTGCTATATCCAAATCTGTTGTGGTTTTGATTTTGATATGACACCCCGAACCTACTTGATTCCTGTCGGGTACAGAACCCGCTCCAATATTTCATAATGAACAATAATTTTATGTTAAATATATTATGATCAACCTTAAATTTGCAAAAGCAACTACTTATTTGAAACTCATGCATTTCGATTTCCATTTTAAAAAGCCACGAAATCCCCCCCCCTCTCCGGGAAAAAAAAAGGATTCAAAGTTTAAGATTCAACAACTAATAATTAGAAATTAGGTATGAATGGAGACGGTCATTGGAAAATGTTATATTTACTAAATTTTGTTTCCAGCGTTCACAATTTCGTATAAGAAACCTTAAGAGTTTTAGCAGAGTAAGGACAATTTAAAAAAAAAAAAAAAAATCCCACAGACCGTTAATAAAACTTAACACGGTTAATAATATAAGAAAATTTACTAATTATATATTCCAGGTTCGATATTGATTTTCTAGCTATAAATTCCCAAAACCCTATAAAATTTTAAAGCAATTGAAACCAAGCCCATCTCTATGATCTTAAAAAAACAAAAAAAGAAGAAGCCCATCCAGCTTCCCCAAAATCGCTACCTGCATTCCTTCACGAGGGCTTGAGTGGATCGGGTGCCCTATTGTACCCGTCTTGCTTCCATCCCTAGCACTCTCCTCATTATTCTCTACTAATTATTTTATAAGTGGGGCTGCTACCACCAAGATTTTTGATATGTCTTATGTGATATCGATAGCATTTTTTTTTCAATTCAATTTTAGTTTGATCTCATTAGGATGTGGACTTTTTAGTTGCTAATTAAGTTTAGTGGGGACAAGATAAGCTCAAGTAGAGATATAAAACTCGAACTTTAAAAAATTAAATTTAGGAAAATTGTACATAGAAACAAAAAAATTCACTAAGTCAAATTAAATTAAGCATCTAGCGAATGGCAATAAAGGGGCGGTGGTGGCCATCGCCATCAACCCTCTTAGGGCCGTTGCTGTGGTGGGGCGTGACACTATTCCATTGACATTTTCATATGTGCATCTCACCTTGGATGTACATGCAATTGATCACAAGGTAATCTATGCGCCACTATTGTTACACATAGCAAGTGATCAACATTGAGTTATTTAAGTTTATATTCCATTTATTATTGAATTCAAGTCTAAGTCGAAGTGACTTGATAGGGCATCATATCGAGTTGACGTCAAGTTCGGTAATGCTTATAAGGGGCTCAAAAGCTTGGTGGTGCAATTGTTTGAAGTAGAAACAACGTCGCGATCAAGGTCACTAGCCTCGTGATAAAAGGGTTAGTTGTTTTTTATGAGGTTATGAGTTTGATTCATGTTATAGGTAAATCACTTTTAGCTCGTTTTGTACTACTTGCTGGGGAAGATGCAGTGCCTCGATCGCAAGTGGTGTAGAGTGTGTTGAGGCGCAACAGTTGATGGGACATCTAGGGGTAAAGCACTATTTCGGTGTGGGCCGCAAGTGAGATTCTCACTGTCATGGAGTCGCTATTATTGGTCACAAATGTGAGATTCTTACTATTAGAGAGTTGCTAGTGTCGATCACCCCTCTCTGCCCTTTTCACTTATTAATAAAAATAGTTGAAATGAAGTCAAGTTGGAGTATGTACCAAAAACTCTGAATAATATTGAGCATGAACTTTGTAAAATTATAGCTCAAGCATATCATAAATATAATTGAGTTTTTATTTACACGACAATTTAAACTTTAAATACTATAACAATAAATTTGTATGTGAACTTCTACTCTTCGTTCAGTTCGAATCTAAGACCAACTTTCTAAGCCGAATCTAAACGTCAAATCTCCTATTTTCAAGTTGTGTTGAGCCCAAATGCACAATGCACTATAATACCTCAATTCAACTTAGCTCAATTACACCTCTACCACAGGCCCTCACTTTACTTCTCGCACCGGCAAAATGTCGCAATTGCATCCCCTATAATTATAATAATATGGACACTAAAAAGGTCCAATAAGATAACGATACAAGATAACTCATGACCTAGTGAAACGAATTATCGTAATTAAATTAGCGCCAAATGCCAATGCCTAGTCAACATATAAAAACTATACATATATACATATATAAAGTAGGAAAAGATGGGGTGACGGCCATAATGGAATCCGCTTTAGCTGGGAAGAGAACAAACCGGGAAGGACAAACTGCATGGCGTTATACGAGGAAAGCATGTGGACAGCCTTTTACCTTGTTTTTTTCACTTGGGGACGGCTCTTTTCGAGGGCGAATTGCAGCATTTCGAGAGCACCACAAAGCGAAGTGCCATGAAGAATGGCAACATTGATGCTGGATGGGAGCGTCGTGTCGCTTTCGCTTTCGGAAAAAGCAGAATTTTGCAATGCCTCCTGGTCGGATCGATTCGCTCCGTTGCCCCTTTCGTTGCTCTCTATTATTCTTTTCAGGACGGACAGACAAAAGGACGAGAAAGATGCAAAGCCCTTCTCCTTCCTTCTTTCTTTTGTTTCTTCCCGTCGTCCATGGGGGAATGGGTTGAACGGTGAAGGAGACGCTCTTGTCTTTCTACTCCCGAGAGCGTGAAGGTTCAGAATTCGAGCTCAAGCACTGCTCGAGTTAAGTATGAGTTTCGAGTGAAACTGAAGGACTAACTGAGTCGAGTTGAGCCAAACTCAGAGTTTGTTGAGAACCTATTGGGTCAAGCTCGAGTTTGAAAAATCAAGCTTGAAGAGCATATCGAGGCTTGAATATCGAGCTTTGGGTTTGATACCAAGGCTTGAAAAATCAACCTCAAAGCTTCGGGTCACGAGTGGTATGGAGTATTTATAGCTCAATCCGGATATTTTGTAACGGGTGTGAGACTCTCATTGCAATTATTGTCAAATGCGTCGCCCTTCCCTACCCTTTTTATCTATCAATAAGAAAAAGTTGAGGTAGAGTCAAGTTGGGGTATGTAGCAAAAGTATCGAATGATATTGAGCTTGAACATTTTACAAAGATATGCACCTCTCGACCAACTTTCTAAGTCGACATGCGCCCAAATGTACGATACACTATACCTCGGTTCCGCTTAGTTCAATTACACCTTTATCTTAGGCTCTCAATTTATTTCTCGAACCCATAAAACGCCGTCACTCGCGACCTAGCAAAACTAATCATCGTAATCAAATTAGTGACTATAGTGGACATGGATTGTGAAGTAACTTAATAAGCTAAGAAATGGAATCCACGTAGCTTGGAGAGCGAACAAACCATGAAAGGACAAACTCCATGGCACCATACGAGGAAAGCAGCGAACAACCTTTTCTTTCTCTCTTCACTCGGAGACAATAGTCTTTCCTGAGAAAAGAATGAATTGCGGCACTTCGTACTGCGGGAAAAGCTAAGTGCCCGGAACGATTATAACTTAGTTTTTAGATGGAAGAGTAATGCCTCTTTCGTCTTGCGGAAAATGCAGAATTTTTGCCAATGTGTCTTGGTTGGATCGATTTCGTTTTGGGACAGGCAAAACGAAGGAGATGAAGATGCTGGAAACCCTTCTTTCTTTCGTTCGTTTCTGCACTGCCTTTCTACTGTTGAGAGCGTGAAAGGCTTCGAACGAATTCATCATTTGCTTTGATTCACGTTCGGGGTCGAAGTGAGCCAAGCTACTAATTCTAGTTCGACTTGTGGATCATACTCGGCTTCGTCCTTTTCACATTCGTTGAATCGGGCTTGAGCTTGATAATACTCGACTTAGTAGATCTTGCGCAAACCTGATCGAGTAATTGCATTTTATTTCGTTATATGTATGTGCCCACATGTGAGTATGAATAGAAAGATGAAAATTGCTATACTCGGTTATCGGGTATTTTCAGGGATTTGAGCTTGAGCACGAGCTCAAGTATAATTTGAGTTTCGAGTGAAACTGATTGGCTAATTAAGTCAAGTTAAGCCAAACGCGAGCTTATTGAAAACTTATTTGAGTCAAGCTTGAGTTTGAAAAATCAAGCTTGAATAGAGTATCAAGACTTTGAATCTTCAGGCTTAAGGGACTTCAATTGGGTATTGAATTGGGTCAATTTGACTCGGCTCGACTACATTAATAAGTCATATATGCATTTCTCGATATATACACAATAAGTATACAGTGATTCTTTCTTGTAGATTATTTAGGAAGATTATCAAAAAATCTTAAACTTATTATATGACAATCAATATGGTCTTAAATTTTTTATTTGACCAATTTAGATTTAAATATTTAGATAATTTGTCAACATAGTCCTTCTAATCAATATTGGCCATAAAATGTTGACATGGATAAGCTATCCTATGTAGCATGGTTGGGCCAACATGGACAAATTTTGAATTTTGAATTTTTTTTTGTAATGTTGGTCAACAAGGGTTGCAGAGGCATCAACGAGGGCTAATGACCCTTACTGGCCATAGGCAAGGGCCCGCATGTCCTTGCCGACCACTAGGTGATTATTGACGTGGCTTCACAAGTCTCACTCATGACTGATGCAGCAACCTTCGCTGGTCAACAATTGGAAAAAAAAAAAAAAAAAAAAGAAAAGATATGAAAATATGACGAAATAACATTTTTTTTTATAAAAAATGAAAAATTATTTACATCGGCGTTGACCGACGTCCACGTCAATGATATCCAGCTAAATTAGCCGGAAGGATTATATTAGTAAATCGTTAAAAGATTTAGCACTAAATTGATCAAATTGAAAAGTCTAGAATTGAATTGATCGCTATATGATAGGTTTTGTACGTTTAGGACAATTATCCTAGATTGTTAATCTCTCTAATTCTTCCCATAATTCTTCTTTGGCGCATAACGGTAAAACAAAGCTAGTCATGTTTTTCTCCGTGAATAGTCAAAGTTCATTGATAATGGAGCACACACAATGCCTGAAATGGACCCAACTATTCAACCTATTTTCAGGCTACATCAAAACGTAAAGATTTGTCAGCCGTTTAGCATTAAATTCTTCAAAAGTCGGCCACAAACAAATGATTACAAAAATGAATTATTTCGAACAGCTCATTCACCCAGCAAGCAGGTAGTTGCTAGTCTATCAACATGTCGACGCCTAGGTTAACATTATTTTTCTCTTGATTCCCCTTTTATTTTTCATTTTAAGATAGGTTGTTTAATAAGGCTGTCCTCAAAACTTGGAAACAAGTATGAAAACTTTAGAGTAAATCTCACACCACACAGCTTAATTACTGGTGACGCCTCACAGAACAATATATTGTAAAATGAACAAAGTTATAAAAAGGACTTTGGCGCGCAACGGTTTGAGTAAATTTATGATGATGAAGATTGATTTATAAAGAGATGTAAAGGATGGGTATTGATAGTAAGTCGATTGTCCTAGCAAATAAGAACATAACATATCACGTGAATCAATTTCTCCCGGTATAATATTGTCCTTCTTGTTCTTAGGTTGAGATGAAAAGCAAGTGAGGGGACCGGGTGGCTTGGTCCCGTGCCCATTTCCCCAGCACATCCAGTACATATCGAATGCGCATCGTCCCATGTACGTCATTATCCCGTTAGATACCAAAGTTCCACAAAACCCTAACTCGCTTAATCCTCCCTCTCCAACTCCGTCCCCCCTACTGACAAAGGCTCAATGATGTTGACAAGCTGTGGTTGAGGCTCTCGTGGTAATTTCGAGACTCAAATCTCTCCGTTAAGACTAGGTCAATGAAAATTAGGGCTTGATCGACCGTAGATTGTCTTGAATCTGAGGTTGTCACGACACGCGATCTGTCATTCTCGACCGAAGATGGAGCAAACACAAAGAGGGCAAAAGAGGGATAACTTACATAATGATTTAAACATATAAATTTTGATTTACAAAAACAAATTATTGATACCTTATATCATGAAAAACTATACAGATGAATGACCCTATCCAAAAAGAACCAAGCAAGAATCTACTGCAACAACTTTTTTTTAAAAAAGAATTATTATCTTTTAGTATCAGTCTTCCTCCCCTTTCTAGTGGAGCAGGTGAATGTTTTCTTTTTCGTCTTCTTTCGGGCTATGATTGAACTGAAAGACGACATGGACGAACAAAAAACGAGGGTTCGGTATCGATCGGAAGTTGTGTCTTGGCTTGTAAGGGAGTTCACGGTTCTTTGTCTCCTTCCTCACACAAAACCCTAGCTAGCATGCAAATTTGCAAATTGCAAACGCATGTGTAGAAATATTACAAGTGGTAGGTCACGGCGAAAGAGCAGTCTTGATTTCCCTTCTTCTCCTTTTCAATTTCCTTAATTAAACTACAATTTTAAACATGAACATCGAGGACCACTTGCGAGTAAATCGCAGTCCAGCTTGGTCGTGTGAACAATCACACATGTGTGCGAAGATGAAAAGGGCATGCGGCAATTGTTTAAATATCGAGTTGGGTAACTAAGACGATGTGCAAGATCAATGTCTTCTTATCCAAATACGCGCTTTCTCATCGATTTAGGGTTTTCCTAGTACTCCCAATTTGGAAACCGATGATTGCGGGTTCAATCTCTATCCCAAGAATTTTGGATTAAGTCTACGGTTAAGGTTCTTTTCCAACTGCCCTGGTCATGAAAAGAAGAATTTCATCGAATAAGAAACCGGACAACGTTACTTATCTTGAAGAATTCCCACGTTAGGGCCAAAAAAAAGACATGACAATAAGTGAGTTAATAGTACAATGGTTTGTCTTTTTATGTAAGGGTTTGAACAAAGAAAACAACATCATCAGTAGATTCCTCCGTCGATAAATGCACGTCGACGTATTGGGGTTTTTCTCTAATTTTCGCATCGTTTCAACTTCAAGCTTATGAAAATTCCACCGAGTGGCCCTTGTCTTATTTGGAAGGAAAAGGAATGATTATGGTTGCTTTGAAAGTGACAACTCGAAATTGTAAACATAAAAAAAAAAAAAAGGCGAATAAAATTCATTTGAGCCCTCCTTCGCCACTTTTATTTCAATTTAAGTTTATTCTATTTTATGCATTTTGATGCCGACCGGTGCAATTATATTTTTGGTTGCTTTCTGATCGCTTGCCAGTCTCTTAGAAACTTACCCAATCAAGCGAGAAACCAGTTAGCTTGAAACCCTACCATTTTTACAATAATTCGAAATTTCAGACTATTCAAAATTTCGCAATCACCCCCTCGAATCGTCTCGTGATTTATCTCCTAAAGGGCGAATTTTTCTTAATCGAATTTCCCATAATGAATGGACATGGACTCGATCTCTAGTGGGTCAATTTTTTACCTGAATTCACGCGCTTCGGTTCTGGAAAATAAGCGGGTTTTAGGTTAAAAGCAGATGGGGTTCTACCGAACCAGGAAAGAAAAAAAATTTGAACCTACTACTGATGAAAAGTTGTATGATGAACATATTATAATGTCGTTGATTGAGCAAAGATTGAAGAAGCTTTTTGCATGTGGAGGTTGACAAATCCGGGGTAGCTTTTCAGGAGGGGGGTGGTTGGACCAGAAAGTTAATTTTTTCCCGATAGATTAGACTAAAGAAGATAGGAAAGTTGTGATTTTTCTAAGCAAAGTAGGCATAGGGAGGAACGAAACTCAATATTCAACATTTTCCCCCCAATCCTACCTGGAATTCCATTTTCACTATATTATTCCTAAGTGAACCTTATTTTACGTTCGATTTATTCTCTCTCTTTCTCACGAAAATGCCCTTACCTTCCTTGAAAGCATTCCCAAATGGACCATGACCCAAAAATTCCAATAATTGGGACTTAAATTATAAAAAAAAGAAAAAGATAATATGTATGGGATGCCACAGGCAAATTCTAGCTTCTTGTGAACTGCAAAGAGGCCCAAACATTAGGTCCCCCACTGGAGCAAAAAAATGAAATTGGACAGCTCATTATATTCTTTTTTTACACAGTTGCCCTCCAAAAAGTGCCAACCTTTTTTAGTACATCCAATGCACAAGGATTGAAGGAATTGTTGGTCTACTGATGCACAATCATCATGTATCCTTTAGTTTTGATATTGCCATAAACTCATTTAGTCTTCTAACAATTTGTAAGGAACTTTGAAAACCCGGTTCACCAAATTTTCCCAAGAATGGCTCGAACACGACCCGCACGAAGGTCGATGGATAAGTAGAAAATGCTGCTCCCGGAGTCGCGCAAGTTATCAATTCGGGATTCGATTTCTTGGCGCAGCCCCGTTTTAGGCTGCTTAAACAAGCTCTTGATGGGTGAGTTGAAATGGGTTTAAAGCACATGGAGCTTTTTGTTTCCGACCAGGACAATGCACGACATGATTGCACCGAACACAACAGCACGAGAGGGGGCTTCTAAAGGCCACCAAAAGTGCACTCGAACAACCCACCACCAACGCCATCATCCTCAAATACTTTCTAGTGGAAGAACTTATGATGACGACGGTCATTTTTAGTGCCAAATGGCAATCATGGGTCAGCAGCCGTTTCATCAGATCACTTTTAGAATGTTCAATTCGATCCCAATTACATTTCCATTCCCCTGTTCTGTGGACCTTAGGGGTGGAATTGCAAAAGGGGGCAGTTTCGTGAATCTGTCCCCACCACAGTGGCTGTCTCTTACCTCCGGTTTGGCGTGCAAACCACTCACTCGGCCCCTCTCTCTCTCTCTCTTTCTCTCTCTATCTCTGCTTCACATGCCTCTCCTTCCATTACCCATCCATTGACAGAGACAAAACCTCCTTAGGAATTGCAACTCTCTCTCTCTCTCCCTGTGAATTTCTGGTTGTCCAAGATTCTTCACTGGATATTATCACCATATCTGCAAAACCCAATCGAGCCGTTGGATACCCACATGCCCAAAATCCCCCCCTCTCTCTCAAGCACAATCACTGTGGCTATCTCTTAGTCATCACTGAAAAACAGATTCTTTTGTTTTTTTTTTCCCCTGGGCCTTCTCTTCTTTTGTTTTTCTGGAGGAGGACTCTTCCTTTTGTTGTATTAGCTGGAGTTACATGCTCCGCCCCCCATCCCTGCTCTGTTTTTTTCTCTCCTCCCTCCTCTCCCCTGTTTCATGGCTGCGTCCGCTCTGTCTCAAATATTCGGGGACCAGAACAAGGGCCAGGAGGTCAGCAGGCAAGAGATACAGGCCGCCATTGCCAAGGCTCTGGAGCTCCGAGCTCTCCACGCCGCGCTCATGCAGGGCAACAGCCCCGCCAACCTCAGATTCCCTGCCGCCTCCCCTGTTCCTAACTCTGCCGCCTCCTCTCATCTCTCTGCTCAAGACTACCCTGTCTTCACGCCTGTAAGCTCTTCTCTCCACTTCTCTCTCTCTCTAGAAAGTAGTCCTTACTTTCTTCCTTTGGTTTTCCTTTTCCTTTTCAGTGACTTGCTTTTGAAGTTATTCTGCATGTGCTTCCGGTGAATTGGGTGCTGGCGTTTCCCTTTTTTCTTTTATTTCTCCAATACAGAGCGAGCAAGAGAATGCAAAGTTTATTACAAGATACTTTCCCATTTCACCTCGGCCAACCTCCATTTCTTATTCTGTGCTCTGCTTGCATAATTGGAAATCGTGTAGTCACTGTAGTGTAATCTGTTCCTTTGCTTCTTTCTTACGAAAAAGAGCGCGCAAATTTATTTAATATTACTCTTCACGAAGCTTGATGCCCCCGACTTAGATCCAGTGAACTGAATTCCAAGGTTTTGACAGAGCTATGAAGACGACCCTTTGCCGGGGTACCCTCAGATTCCAGTGAAAGGTCGAACAATGTCGGGAACCTGGGATGAAATTGGGCTGGGAGTAGGGAATTTCGACGAAAGCGTTCTATCCGACTACCGGAAGGAGAATTCGTCTTCGAGAAAGGGCTTCCATTCCCATCTGGCGAGCTTAGAATCCCACGTATGTCCCACCGATGATCAGAAATCAGTCACCGGCTCTTGCACGAACAATTTGGCCATCCCCGAGACCTCCCCTAGGACCGATTTCTACAGGTCCTGCAGGAGGAAGAGCATGGATGATTTGAAATCCGTATCGTCCTGCAATAGGTGCAAGCCCGCAGTTATAACCTCCGAACCAGAAAATGTCACTAGGACCAGCAAGAACTCCAACATCGTTGTGCCACTCACGAATCCTCTCTCGTCGGCTCATTCGCAGACGAAGAACCGGGGAGTCTTTTCGTGGCTGCTCCCTCGGCTAAAGAAGAAGCATAAGAACGAAAATTCTCCGAATCGAACCGAATCCGAGGAAGTTTCTCAGATTATCAAGGACTTGGGGATAGTTTCAATCGAAGCATTGAAGAAAGAGCTGATTGAGGCGAATGAGCATAGAGATGCGGCGCTAATGGAGGTGGCTGAGATGAGATCTTCGCTTGGGGAGCTGAGGCAGAAGCTGGAGTACTTGGAGACTTATTGCGAGGGGCTCAAGAAGGCTCTGAGGCAAGCGACACAAGCGAAGGAGGCTCAAATTCCCGAAAAGCCCGGGATATTCCCCCCGATGGGAAATTCTGTAAATGGGAACGAAGAAAGTTTGATGCCCGTGAGCGAGGAAGTAATGACTGAGGGCTTCTTGCAAATAGTGTCCGAATCGAGGTTATCAGTGAAGCAATTCTGCAAAACCTTAGTAGGCCAGATCGAAGATTCAGACAGTACGCTGATGGAGAATTTGAACACGCTGCTCCGGCCCTATAAGCTTTCTCTGAACTCAAGGTACTCGAAGGCGGTGTTGTACCATCTGGAAGCCATTATAAACCAATCGCTTTACCAGGACTTTGAGAACTGTGTGTTCCAGAAGAATGGTTCACCTAAGATCCTGGACCCTCAACAGGATCGCCAGGCACAGTTTGCATCGTTCGTGGCGCTGAGAAATTTAAGCTGGAACGAAGTTCTGAGGAAGGGCACTAAATTCTACAGTGAAGAGTTCAGCAAGTTCTGCGACCAGAAGATGAGTTGCATCATCACAACCTTGAATTGGACCAGACCGTGGCCGGAGCAACTCCTGCAAGCGTTCTTCGTGGCTGCCAAATGCATATGGCTACTTCATCTGCTTGCCTTTTCATTCAGCCCACCGATCGGGATCCTGAGGGTCGAAGAGAACAGAAGTTTCGATCCGCACTATATGGAGGACATATTTGTGGATCGGCAGAGACCGCACAGTTCCAACCGGGTGAAGATCATGGTGATGCCTGGATTTTACGTTCACGATAGGGTGTTGAGATGCAAAGTTCTTTGCAGGTACAAATCAGGATCATAAGCAATTACATAAATGGCATTTCTTGGTCTGTACCCTTTGTTTTATTCACTTCTTTCGCGCGCAATTTCGATTGGATAAAGTCTGTAAGTCTCACGGCCCATGCCAATAAATGGAAAAAGGGGTGCTGTTTAGTGTTTATTGCTTCAATTCCCATATTTTCGGCATGGTTGAACAAGGAAAGTGCTTCATCTTTTGTATCTACAGTTTGGGGAAGATCTCACAAAGTCAGATTTTGCTTTACTGAATGTTACTTGTCACTTGCCAGGAAAGGTTGCAGTTTACAGTCTATTGTAAAATGGCTCTTACCATATAGTTTTTGGCTTTGTTGCATTGCATGACAAGTCAGATTTCTTCATGGGAACACGAATTTAGATTACCTTGATTATTGAATCCCATTCAAGCGATGAGCCCTCTTTCTGCACAGTCGTCCTTTGGAAAGCAGAGAAGCAATGTCAACACAGGGAAGAAGAGAAGAAATAGCCGGTTCTGCAGTTCTCATCGCGGTTCATGTCATTTTGCTGATCGCCTCTTCTTCGCCCTTTGATTGTGCTTTGTCATCAAAGTGTTCACCGTACGATGCTAACTTGGTTTGATATGGCTCAGTCGAAACTTGCAATTGCCAAGCCGTTTATCCCTTGGAAAAATTGCGAAAATGGAGCCATAGAAATCTCGTTCCGGCCGCTGCTGATTCATCTACACAGCAGAATAGGCAGCTTATTTCGTCGAAGCCTGTCTTTGAACTTAGTCTTGGTAACTCGAAAGGCTACTTCATCCTCAGAATACGCAACCTTTTCCCCCATGGAAAAGGCTATTGGGACTTACTTTTCATCGGTTGCATGTTCATGTTCTGGACTTTCTGGTAGACAGCGGAATTCGTCGCTTGAGGAAGCACTTGTTATTGCCAATTGCCGACCATGTTGCCGTGTTCTAGACTCCTTGAAGCCACTTTCTTCACTCACTTCCAACATTCTTTCGAAAGAACTCGTCTTTGATCTCGTGACCAGAGTTATAAAGATGGTAAACTCGCCATTCCTGCGAACTAGCAATACGTCTTGCCACATTTCGCGTCGCGGGTGCTTCTCAGAATGTCCTGATACTCCCGCTACACCTGCAAGAACCTTCCTCGTGTGCTTTTCTAGCTTGCGTCCAGTGTCCAGGCTGATGCATTTTATGATTGGAAGCTGATAACACAGGGATCGAACTGGTTCGGACAACTGAACAGAAAACCAGCTCGGCCCTTGCTTTTGACCGCAAAGGCCCAATCTAGAACGCGGAACGACATCAAAATAGCATCGAACCTTAATGGCAAGAACTTCATCTGGGTCATTATGGCTCCAATGGTTGCTGAACGAAAGCCCGATATTGCTACATAAGAATTGTACTCAATAATGAGAATATATTCGGTGGTTTCATAAAGCTGCATCAGAAGTGGCTGATGTAGCGCCACATTGACGTACTCAGATCCAATTATAGATTGACATGTGAAGTGATTGGGAAAGGATATGGGTTTCCTCTCTCTCTTCCTCCTCCATCATAAGAACATCGCCCGTTGACGACGATTATGATAGATGTGAATAAAAAATGTGCACACGTCAGCGATTAATGTGGCGTGATGGAACCGCTTACTATTATAGAGAAAAACATATGATGGCCTGATGAATATTGACTGGAATTCAAATTAAAAAAAAAAACTAAAAATGCGATTTTTTTCTCTCTCATCCTCTTCCATCCACAAACGCTGCGTTGATCATCCATGGACTTGAGAATCTAATTTGGGATTACACTGCTCAAGTTGTTGCAACCTCCATCCTTCAGTCAACTGCCCTGCCATGGCCACCATGCCACTCGACTAGTCCAATGCTGCCATGCCTCCAGATCTAGCCATGACTGGCTGGCTTGTCCATGGCTGCAATAGGTGAATTCTACCAGATCTCATGAAATTCTAGATTTGAAGCCATGACCATGCCTTCAGATTTGGCTACGAGCGGCGACCGAGGTCAAGATCTCGACAGTGAACTTTCAGATTTGGCCATGACCGACTTGCTTGTCCATGGCCGCGATGGGTGAGGGTGGCTTGGCTCAACCATGATGCTGGCAACTCGTTGTGGTGACAGTGGGGGAGGAGTGGAGATCCGACTTAAGGTGAGGTGATTGTAGATGGAGAAGGAAGAAGAAAGAGAAAAATTAGATTTTTTATTTAGTTTTCAATATCACACAAATTCCCAAATTGGGAAGGCCTACGGTACATGTAATTTATAATAAAACTAAATAAGATCTCACACACCTGTCTAAGACAATAATCGCAATATTATCTTTTTATATTTGTATCGATACGAAGCTCTTTAGAGGAAGTAATATGCAACGATTATAATTAAAAAAAAAAAAAAACATTTTCGTCAATCGAATTTTTGCGAAGCTTGTAAATGA
Source organism: Corymbia calophylla (assembly GCA_014182845.1). Lineage (NCBI taxonomy): Eukaryota > Viridiplantae > Streptophyta > Magnoliopsida > Myrtales > Myrtaceae > Corymbia > Corymbia calophylla. Next base: position 4,031,054 of record CM024702.1, read on the forward strand.
GCAAGAACAATAACAAAATAAATAGTAAAAATCTGTGAATTCATTAATTATCACTATTTTTTTGAAAAGTAAAGCTTTCCCCTGTAATCCCGGTCCAGGTTCCGCAGTAGATTGCGGTCGACAAGGACAGAGACAGTTTTTCGAACTTTGCTCCTTCGCTTGGGGACCATACGTTGGACCAGGCGTGTTCGATCTCAATCGGTTTTGGTCGCATATCGCCTTCATTCACGGCGAAGAGGACACCCGACAACGATTTATACTTTTTCCTGCGTGACTTTGTTATGGTCCTCTTTATGAAAAATTAAAGAGGCTTGGGCTTTTGATTGGACCCCATCTCCGATGTGATTTCTCACTTCTGCTTTACCTTCTTGTCGGGTGCGAGAATCAAAACTTTTTCCTGAAATTAAATCGTCTCTATCTTAATTCTCTGAAAATGTGAGATTCGAATCCTCCACCTCCCCATTCTCACGTAGAAATGGTGCAAACCCCACTAGTGTTTTACTTTTTATTTTACTAGAATTTTTTTGGTTAATATAACATAAAAGTGCAAATTGATATATTTGCGATAAATTTATTTTTCCTCATTATTTTTTATTAAATTTTACTGTTAATTACCGAGTTGGTCAACAAGTGTATCGACTTGGAGTTTTACCTTCCATTTGTTACACATGTACTAGTTTATGATTTTTTGTGATGTTAACCAATTTAACAGAAACTAATAAATGATAAATTTGTTACAGGTGTACCGGTTTGAGATTTTTGAATGGGTTACATTTATCACAAGAACATCAATTTGGGAATTTTCATGATATTAATCCCCTTTTTTAACATTTGTACCATTGGAATAGTCGAACATTCTTATTTCTTGTGATTTTTTTGGGGGATAAAATAGAGGTCACTTGATTGAATGGTGAGTGCATATCGAAAAGAAATTATAGGACTCCTCAAACAATGCCGACTTCGATTCCTAATAATCACGTCTTTTATCGTGTAATATGCTTTCCACCTAAGTTGATCGGCGACTTGATAACGTAAGATGCAATGGTCGAAGAAGCATAGTAATGTTAATTCATGGGATCGCCCTCGATGGCTTGATTCGGACGCCTCACCCAATCCCAATCTAAATCTCGACGATTTTGGTCGGTGTTATGGGGAGTCCATTCGAGCACATCTTTGTACTTCATTCTCAAGTACCATATAAGCATACTTTCCTTTTCTAAGTTTCTCTTTTGTCGTTAATCTCCCTCAATGGCTGATTTAAGCATTGGACGGTCGATTTCGATCTAAATGTAGAATGCCCTAACTCATTTATTTTCATCATCATCACAAATCTTTGCCACATTTGTACATTGACATAATATCACTGGAAAAATTACCAAAAAAGTGTTAAACCCATTGCAATTATGCTAATTTAATCTTAAACTTTTTTTTTTTACTAATTCAATCCTAAACTTTTTGCAATTATGCTAATTTAGTTCATCCGGCGAAACTTGGCCAGCTAGTGCTAACATGGCCATCGGCCAATGCCAGTCATCCGACGAGTAATTTTTTAATTTTCCTTTTCTTTTTCCCTCTTCTTCCTCATTGGCTTCTTCTCCATGTAGTGGCTGGAGAGGCTTTGGCAAGGGCTATGAAGCCCTCATTAGTCGCTAGCGAGAGTTGCCACCCTCACCCACCCTCGCCTACGACCTTGCCCAGATCTGGGCCTAGCCTAGGGGCTGCAGGCAAGGCCAACCTCACCATGGCGAGGCCGTGGGCGAAGCGGCCTCCCCATGGCGAGGCCATGGGCGAAGCGGCCTCACCTACGGCTAACGAGGCCATGATGGGCCTAGGTGGAGGTTGTTATTGTCTTGCCAACCACGCGAGGCCATCTTCACCTACGGCTTGGCCATGGCGAAGCCACCCTCATCAAGATCTAGGCGAAAGCCATCTCACTCACGACTCCCAAGTCTCACTCAAATCTAGGCAAGGTCGTCGATGATGGTAAGTAAGGGCTGTTGCCGGCGAGGGCTTCACAGCCCTCATTGGAGCCTTGCCAGCCATTGCTAGAGAAGAAGCCAAGTAGGAAGAAGAGGGAAAAAGAAAAAAAGAGAAAAGGAAAAAAAGAAATTATTAAAAAAATTTGATAATAATATTAAAAAATTGCTTGTTGAATGATTGACCAAATTTCGTTGGATGGATTTAATTAGCAAAATTACAAAAGATTTATAAGATTGAATTGGTAAAAGATATTTTAGAACTTTTTGGGTAATTCTTTCATGCATTTGCCTCAATTAGTTTTCGTATTTATATCGTGTTCCATGGTGACATCATATTGAGATGTGGATGCATGAGAAGGTCAAAGAATCAACCACCACCATCACCTCCGAGCTCTGTTGATGATAAAGTTAACCTCCTTTTGTTGTCAGTGGAGCTAGGGTTGCCTTGATATGGGCTAACTGACTCGATCAGGTTGAGGGCAAAGCAAATCGACAAAGGTCCCTGATGTAAATGAGGGACATTGTTGGTGGATGACGGTCTCTGCCTAGATTGATGCTAGAGGGCATCGAGATAAACGTTGCGAGAGGGAGGAGCGATGGAGATAGATTTGCAACTAGGTACGGGGAAGAGAAATGGATAAAATAATTGGGATTTGCCCTAGTGGCCACCATTTTCATATGGGAAGAGGGAGATGGAGAATTCAAATCCCCATCTTTTCGAAGAATTATGGTAGAGATAGTTTCATATGTGGGTTTCGTATGTGGGTTTTGTGAGTTGGAGTTGGACAAATATAAAAAAAAAAGAAGAAAAAAAGAGAGAGATGGAAAGCGGTGGCGACGATGGGGCATCACAAGGAGGAGAAAGACAATTGAAGCAATTAAGGAGCAAAGCAAAGAAAGGAAAAGAGAAGAGAGGGAGAGAGGCTTGGGTCACATAAGGATAAGGGTAGGGGTGACTAATCACATATCTAGAGCATAGATTGGATGCAAATTTCCTCTGACCAAGACAAAGAAAGTTTGTCATATGCTCAATTATATATGCATGTGAATGATGCGCATAATTGCTATCAAATAAAATCAACATTCCTTTCATATCGAGATAGAGGAGAATACAGCCTATGATCATATTAGACATTAGCATTGATTCGAATGCTCGAAGGGGACATAAAACCAGAAAATACGGCAATGGACTATTCCCCCACATGACTTCTGGAAGGACTACACGTACATTTATTCACATGACCTTTTGGGTTAGGGTTTGGAAATCAAAGCTTTATGCAAAAGTCAGTCGTCGCACTTATGACGCTCATTGTCTAATTGTGTCTGAAACTGACTGGACCCAGAATATAATTCTTTTTTTTTGGTTTTATAGTTTAGAATCAAATATTCCTTTGATGCCTTGACCGTTGACCGGCCGACATGAATAATTAGATTAAGAAAGAATCAATTTCGACGGCCGGATGGATTTTAGAAAAATAAAAAATTTACCGACGTTTAAGGAAAATTACTCATCGTAAGATTGCCGATGTTGGCATTGATATTATGAAATTTACGATTTAAGGAAAGTTATTTATTGATAAGGAAAAAAATCTACAAACATAAAGATAAATCTAACCATAACTCAAGTAAGTTATTTAGAATAAGGAAAAAGTTTTTGTGTTAAACTTGAGTCATTTAGGATATTCACAAAAGAGTTCAGAATGTTAAGAAATCCAACTTCACAAGAAATTGCAAGGTAAGTTACGACATTTGAAAGATGATCATAGGAAAATAACGACATCGAGGAAAATTATTAAATATTGATGACTCTCGTGATATCTTATTATTGATTAATTATTAAATGTCAACTATGTTAGGTTATGATCCATAAAGGTAGATTATTGGTAAAGTGAAATGGGTTATCGGCGACTACAATTAAATTTCTACCGCATAGTTAAATTATTATAAATATTTGTGACTGGCGTTTACATAATTTCAGGAAAATTACAGACAAATTTTAGGAAAATCACTGCCTGTGAGAAGCTATCGAGTGAAGGTCAAGTGTGAACTTTTTGGTAATATATTAAGTAATTTTAATAAAATCCAAATCAAAACAAAAAAAATGTAAAACATATAATAAAATTTTCTGTTTTCATATTTTAAATACGGTGGCGGTCCGTCATGTCTTCATATTTCGACGAATTCCTGTGAAAAAAGAACAGAAGAGAAACATCTTCTTTCTTTTTCTCCTTCTTCCTCCTTACCACCATTGATCGTCGCCTCTCTCCATTCCGCCGCCGCCGCCACCGCCGCCACCGCCGATAATGGAGGAGGACCAAACCAACATCGTCGTCTTCCCCTTCATGGCTCAAGGCCACATCATCCCTTTCCTCGCCCTCGCCCTTCACCTCGAGAGCAAGCTCCGGCGCCTCCCTAACCTCACCATCACCTTCCTCAACACCCCTCTCAACATCGCCAAGCTCCGCTCCTCCCTCCCTCCCTCCGCCGCCCTCCGCCTCGTCGAGCTCCCCTTCTGCCCCTCCGACCACGGCCTCCCTCCGGACGCCGAAAACACCGACGCCCTCCCCTACCCCCTCGTCGCCCGCCTCCTCCACGCCTCCACCTCTCTCCGAGGGCCCTTCCGCGACCTCCTCCTCGGCCTCGTCGCCGGTGGCCGGAAGCCCCTCTGCGTCATCGCGGACATCTTCTTCGGCTGGACCGCCACCGTGTGCCGCGAGCTTGGCGTCTTCCACGCCGTCTTCAGCGGCGCCAGCGGGTTCGGCCTCGCCTGCTACTACTCCCTTTGGGTCAACCTGCCTCACCGGAAGAAGCCCGATTCCGTCGAGTTCTCCTTGCCGGACTTTCAAGAAGGGTCGCCGGTGCACGTCTCACAGCTGCCGCTGACCATCCTCGAGGCTGACGGGACCGACCTGTGGTCGCTGTTCCAGGCTTCGAACCTCTCCGCCTGGGCTGATTCGAACGGGATTCTCTTCAACACGATGGCCGAGTTCGACGGCGTCGGGCTCTCCTACTTCCGGCAGAAGCTCGGCGTGGAGGTCTGGGCGGTGGGGCCTGTCCTCTTGTCCTCGAAAAGCCGCCGGTCCACGACGCCTTCGAGGCCGGGTGGCGCGAGCCCGGAGCAGTGCATAGCTTGGCTGGACGAGAAGCCTCCAAAGTCAGTACTCTACGTGTCGTTCGGCTCCATGAACACCATCACCGCGCCGCACATGATAGAGCTGGCGACCGCGCTGGAGTCCAGCGGCCGCGACTTCATATGGGTGGTGAGGCCGCCGGTCGGGCAGGACATAAACGCCAAGTTCGACGCGGGGGCGTGGCTGCCGGAGGGGTTCGAGCGGAGGACCGCGGGGAGGGGGCTGCTGGTGGAGAGGTGGGCGCCGCAGGCGGAGATCCTGGCGCACCGGGCAGTGGGGGCGTTCCTGACGCACTGCGGGTGGAACTCGGTGCTGGAGGCGCTGAGCAACGGGGTGCCGCTGCTGGGGTGGCCGATGGCGGCGGAGCAGTTCTTCAACGCGAGGCTGCTGGAGGGGGACGGGGTCGGGGCGTGCCTGGAGGTGGCACGGGGACGGAGCGGCGAGGTGAGGGCCGAGGCGTTGAGGGAGAAGATCGAGACGGTGATGGGGGAGACGGAGAGAGGGAGGGGGATGAGGAGGAGGGCGAGGGAAGCGAGGGAGGTGATCCAGACCGCCATGAGAGACGACGACGCCGCAACCAGGGGGTCCTCCGTGCGGGCACTGGATGAGTTCATCGGCGCTGCGATGTCGAGGAGGGCGGAGAGTCGAAACGGGCTGAAGATTCCCAACGGGCACGCGTCCATTCCCGGCGAGCACATCTCCACGACCGCGTAAGGGGGCGGAGGGGGGTCTTGGAGTTTCAGATTCACGAGCCAGCAGTAAAGTCTCGAATCCTGTTTACCGATTCTTGGAGCGGTAGGTAGGTTTCTGATTAGCTCCCGGTCAGATTCAGGCATGGAAATCTCTTCCTCCGCCTCCAGGAAGCAGCAGCATCATCATCTGAAGTCGCTTCCATGGTCAAAAGTCAATCTTTACTGCGAAGAAAGAAGAGAAGGCCTGTAAAAAAGATCAGCATCAGTGATGGGACCTCCTCACCCCGTTGAAAAGAACCCGACAAGGAGCGGGACGACGTCGGTGCCTCCGCGAATGCCGGTCCTTTCTTTCGCTCTGCTGCTGCTGGATCGTTGTCAGATCTTGTTGTCATCGTTTTCCAAGACAAGCATGTCCTTTTCTCCGTAAATTTAACTTAATTTTTTATTTCAAATTTTCGCGCTCTCTAAAATGAGATTGGATCTTTATAAATGGATTTTGAGTTCAAGTTGTATTTGACTTTATAATGAACTTTGGATCCTTTTTTTTTAAGGGGACAAAACCCTTTATCGATTCAATGAAGGGCTACAGCTGCTGTAAGGGCCACCTAGGGTTGCCCGAGGTAGTGCGACATTTGACCACCATCGCCAGAAGTCGCTCAACCTTGTGCGACCTTAATCAACAGCTATCAGTGCTAAATCTGGCTCGTTGGTGGCTATAATCCTTCATCAGTTTGATAAAGGGTTTTGTTCTCTTTTTTTTTTTTGTTAAATACATAATAAGGGATAAAATCGGAAATTTGAAGAATTTGTGAGAGTAGTTTTGAAAAAAAATTTAGTTTATAACATTTGGCTAAATGCTAAAAGTCCAATGTTAATCTCCGCTAGTATTGGATGTTCAGCCTCAATGTTGGTTTTAACTTAAAAGCTCTTTCAAAACGATTGTTAAACGGTCCAATACTTTTTTAAGAGGCTTTGGAGCCTTTGGAGAAAGTTGAACTAAATACATCAATAATATATATATTTCTGACTAAATTTTAGAAAAAAGTAGAAAAAAGAAAAAAAAAGAAAAGACTTGACCAATCTTTTCAATTCCTCCAAAATCATTACCAATCGCTTTTTCTTTTTATTGGGTGGGGGGGCAAGGGTGACCGAGTCCGGCAGAACGAAGTGGAACTAGGTAGAGCCCATTCAAAAATTTTACAACTTGAGGAAAAAAAAAATTAAATTCTTACCAAGTTGTTCACCGAGAACTAAAAATAAAAAATAAAGAATATAACATAGGACCCCACGATCAAAGAATCGAAAATTACAATCCATATCTAACTTAGGACACGATCTTGTGATCATTCCAGCCCCATATTTTGCCATCCTTAGACTTCGATCTCAGGAGGCCAGTGCCAGGGCATTCGTATTGATATCCCTTTTGAGGTTTTGAAGCATTGTGGCTAATTAGGACTTCTAATGTACAATGTCATAAGCTAGTTCCGTGCACATTATGTCAATATATTTATGGTTGCATTTAGTAACTTGACGGCGTACATATGTACTCTTGGAATAGAAACCTACCATGCCACATTTTTCAGGGGGAGAGAGCTAATAAACTATATCCAATGTTCTTGTGCTTAGTCGGGGCAAATCGTTAGAGATGATTACATGAGAATAATGAACTATAGCCGATTTGATATGGTCACATGTTTTTCCGGCTAGGTAACATGGGCAATCCTCTGGATCATCTTGATCTAATGACCTCTCCTTTCATGGCGAGTGAGAGAGCGCTCAAGCTCCCTCCGCTCTCCACCGCCACTCCGGGCATGGCCACCGCCCTGCTCCCGACGAACCCACTCTCTCCCACCACGACCTTCCCGAACTTCACCACGCCGCCTTCCCCGTCGTACACGTGCCCGAACAGCAGGGCCTCCCTCTCCACGCACCCGCCTTCCTGGACCTCCACCATCTCTGGGTTCATTGCAGCTCCCATGGAGTCCACGTAAGTCCCCTTGTCCAGCTCGATGTACGACCCCATCAGCTTCATCCACATCAGGAACAATGCCGAGCCGCTCGCCATCTCCACGAAGTAGTCCCCGATCACCGTCCTGATGGCTTGCCATATGGTATCCATGAACACCCCTCTGCTCCATATATGAACGGTTTCATCCTCTCTCTTCTTTCCCACGAGGATGTACTTCGCCACCACGCAGGCCAACGCGGCTAAAATCCCGGTGGACACCCAGAAGAAGGGGAACGTCCAGTAGACCGGCATGTTCCTGGTGTTCTTGCAGTGGAGGAGCAAGTTAAGGGGGAAGTAGATGATTAGTCCGAGGAGAAAGTAGGGCAGTATTGTTTGCAGAAGTGGCTGAGCGAAAACAGCCCATGTGGTTAAGTACCAAGGCCTCGAAAGTGTCACTTTCTCGGCGTCTTTTCTCTCGAGTGCAGCTGCCATTGGACACCCCGAGAGGTCGACCTTCATGTCTGACTGCTCCAGGAAGACCCTCCATGCCTCAGGAAGAGGATCTCCATTTCTCAGGCGTTGGCAGATCTCGTAGATGAGTGAACGCCCGTGATCGATTGATGCGCTCTGACTACTTGATGTGGCCCGGATTACATCCACCTCGTGGCATCGGAGGAATAGATTGAATTCTAGCCTTTCTGAGCTTTCTTTTGTCAGATTTTCATTGATAATTACCTCGCCAACATCGATGTAGGGAAACTGCGATTCGTCCCAAGGTTTTGTGCAATCGAGAGCAATGTCGCGTGCTGCTTCATCCTGTGGAATTGGCCTGACTTGAAGCTGGAATATGTAACAGACCCCGTTTGGAGACTTCACTCGGTTCTGGAAATCTTCAGCTAGGAAAAGTAATGGGCGGGTGTCATTAGCATCCCTCGGTATTGCACCAGTTTCAGGCGGAAGGATCCCTGAGGGTTCCACCTTACCAATATCTTCTCCGATATTTTTGTCTAAGGGCCTCAACTTGAACTTCACATACATTTCCTGTCCGTCCTTAAAGCGGAAGAGCCTACAGATATTTGAGTAGTAATGCAGATCGGCATAGGAGTCAGCTCGACGGAGGGAGGTCCATGCTGCATCACGCAAGTGTGGCTCCCTCTTGACATGCTCCTCCCTCGCGGCAAGCCCACACACCAGCCAGTTTGCAAAATCGGAGATTGTGCGGGCAGTGGATGCCTTCCCTGTCTTCAAAGTCAAGTCTAGAAGTGGAGAATCATCCCCCCTGTCATCCGAGAGTATCCTTAGTGCCGCTCCTCGTATATCTAACCTTGCGTCATCATCAGAACTCATGCCATTGCTGTGGCGCACAAAAACTGTATACTTCTTTCCAGGGCCGAAGATATTGTGCTCTGGCAATCCTTGAATGTTGTCGTAGAGTTTCAAGTGTCCCTTCCCGCCGACACCGATACGATGGAAGTATCTCGATTTCACCTTCAGAGTCATTGCTGCCAATGTAGCAGCCAAATTGCCAACTATCTTTCTATATCGTGGATCCATCTCCTCTATCCTGTCATCCAAAGCGTGTATTGTGTTTTTCACCATAACTGGACTTTGAGACCCCATGTAAACACCACCACTTTGGAGAACTGAATTCACTGGAGCAACTGAAATTGCCCCAAGAATAACATCCTTTTCGACTACAGAACCGGGAAGAATAAGGCTTTGGCTCCCAATAACTGAATTATCCTTTACATCAACATTACCCTGGATGTATCCACTCTGGGAATAGAAACCTGTGATGATCCTGCTAAAATCACCTAAATGCACACCGTCGCCTATTGAAACCATCCTTGGATCGGCAACTGGGTTGATGGATCTGATGGAACAGTACCTGCCTACTTTTGCACCTAACAAGCGCAAGTACATGCAGAAGACTTCTGTTCCAGAAAGAAGCTTGGCAAATCGGAGGTGGCAAGCAACGGCAAGTCGGTGGCCAAACCAGGCTTTGATGTGAGTCTGTGTTTTCTTTTCTTCACCGGAAAGCAAATGAGTAAAGATGGATGTCAATAAACTAAGGACCAGGCCGTGAGCAAAGTAGGCGATTGCCAAAGAAATGGCAAACTCGAATGGATTAGGCAGGGCATTTGTAAACATGGTGGCGTATGCCACGATGGTGAACGGAACCCAGTGTAAAGCTCCCGAAATGCAAAGAAAAGCCAACTGTTCAAAGGAAGGAACTTTCTGAGATAGCCCCATGTAGAGAAAGTAAACAGCAGCGGCGGACAAAGAGCTGAGGAGACCAACCATGTAGATGCCCATGAACTGTTGTACGATCTCTTTCAGAGTTCCAGGGGAAACCTGATGTGTTGCAACAGTAGATGCCGGATTATTGATTAGCACAACCAAAAGCAGGAAAATATGCATGCATGATGCTTCCATCAGCTTATGGATGTCACAGATACAACGCTGAGCATCAACATCCTGAAAATTAGGTCAACCAGTAGCGCACTTGCTTTGGAATTCTAAAAATAACTTCAAGAGTAATATGACTACGAAATTCCACTCACGCCCTTTTTGAACAAAGTAAGGAAAACAATGACAGCCAACTGGATGCTTCCATCAAGGGTTTGGAAATCTTTTCTTCAAATCAGTACACATCAATTGAGTCTATTTATTCATTATTTGTAGGAGAATATTGCTTGAAACAAGTATAAGCCCTTCATAACCCACACAAAAAAAGTAGACATTCTTTTCCCTTCTGACTAGTACTGTGAGGTAGAGCACCATTACAAATAGTAACTACTGTTGGGTTTATTATTTATTATATTGTGTTAGCAAGTTGGGGTTATTTACGTAATTGTATATGGTTTAACCCTAAGCCTATAAGTACTTCTTTAGATCTCGATAATAACTATTCGCTCTTTTACCAACAACAACCACAATATAAGTTTTGCTACCAAGAAAAAAAAAACAAGTAAAGGTAATTAGATGAGTATTCTTACTAAGCAAGTACATAAGGTACAACACTATTTAGATTCACTAACTAGAGACTATAGTTAGATTTTGCTAGCCTGAAAAACAAAAAACATGTACATAATATATAAATGAGTGAAATGCATATTTTGATTAATTTGGAGCATAATGAAATTTTGCAATGAATAGATTTTGGTACACACGCTTTGCATGAGAGTGCAACTCTACATGCTTAAACCAAATAATTTTCATAGTTACCTATAGTAACATTTGGATTTTTTCTTTGATCAAGTCAAATCGGTGGTGGGACCAAAGCAAAAAAAAAAGGGGGAAAGAAGATGGGTTGAAAAGTCAAAAACGGGAGGAAAAGAAGAGTAGTGGGCGCTCTCTTTGATGGGGCCCGAACCGGTTCGGGAAAGAGAGAGAAAAGAAGAGAGAAGAAAAGAGGAAAGAAAAAGAAGAAGAAGAAAGGCAAAGAAGGAAGAGATTGCACATATGCGCGTTGCAGGGGCCCCGCCAAATCAACTTGTCTATGTAATATAACGCTCGGTGAATACTTGCGCCCGTTGTTTGTCAAATCGAAGTATTTTTCCGGTTTATGACTCAAATTCTGAATTTTGAGAAAATTGAGTTGTGAAGTCCGATTTTTGAATCATTGAGTCGTGTACATATATAGGAATGATAGTTTAGGATGTCATGGAGCCATATGATGTTATGGAACTGGATTTGAGCTTGTGGTTTGTCCAAGTTTCCCGTGCAAAATGAACAGTGTGCATCCAGAAACTTCGGGGCCATATTTCATTGGTTTTTGGTTGAGTTTGGGTTGTTCTAGTTGTGGGTTTTCTAGTGCTTGGAATGATCTTTATTTTCACTGTAAGATTGCTTGGAACAGGGTTCGATGAAAAGAGCTATGGCGTGACCAAGTTTCACGCTCAAGCTCCACGTTCCAAATAGCTTGAATAATTGCTTTGGGTATACTATTTGTTAGTTCGTAGGGATTATTTTAATAGCGTTACGGCATAGTATAGTTTAGTTGTTTCGTAGTTGAGATAAAGTTTTATTTGATTTAACATCATTCCTCGATTATTTGATAGGGTTGTGACTTTGATGATATGAGTACTATTTATTGTCTAGTCGTAGGCAATGAGGTGAATGGTGCTATATCTTTTTTGAATTTGTAAACTCATACTTTGAAAATAAAGAGTATGAAGTATATTTAATGCTCATAGCATATTTGATGTAAGACTTCGGATCGGACATTCATTATTTTTATTCATTTGAGAATGGATTGAGAAACATGTTATGGAAGGTGTCATGAGAGTTTCATTGTGTGGATTACATTGAGAACTGACTTATGGAATGTGTTTTTCAATAATTTGGGATACGTTTAATGAGAAAGAAGTTTCAAAATGGCGGGAGAAATATATATATATTTTTGTCTGATGAACGGAGTTGGGAAAGAGGATATATTTTGGGTTTGCAAAACCTTTTTATGAAGGAATTATGTTGACTTTGAGTATGGTTTATGAATGGTGATTTGATTCGGGATACAAAATCGATTTATGATGCGGATTCTAAATTTTTTTTGTGGAGAGAATTGATTTGTGAAATGTTATGTTTTAGTTCGTGAAGCCAATTGTGGTATGGACCGGTAAAGGATTAAGTTTTACATGATAATGTAATTCGTGAAAGCCACTTCTAGAGCTTTGTATCTTTTATGTGTTGGAAAATGACTAAATGCTATATGATAACGAAATTTCATGAGAGCCACCTCTAGAGCTTTGTAGTCAAGGGTTAAGTGTTACACGATAACATAATTTCGTGAGAGCCACCTCTAGGGCCTTATATTATTGATATATGTTGGTCAAGGACTCAATACTGCATGATAACATAATTTCGTGGGAGCCACCTTCGGAGCCTTGTATTACTTAAGGGCTAAGTGCTACATGATGACATGGTCTCGTGGGAGTCACCTTTGGGGCCTTGAAATGTGATAAGCTATAAGATTTATTGGTAGAATATACTATCGATGCGTGATACGAGTTTGATTAATGGAATGAACTATTGACTTCAAAAATGATGAGTTCAGTTATTGAGCCGAACTAATGATACTGGTTTTGACATCATGGATGGATAGGAAATTCTACCATATGATATAGCTAAGTTGAAATAATAAATAATTCATTTTATTCCTACAAGTTGTTATATTTTTTAGGGATAAGTCTGTCCTGAAACTGTCACAAAAACATCAAAATGTGCGATTAGTCACAAAAACTCGCAAAAGTGTAATTGAGTTAAAAAACTCAAATTGATCTGTCGAGTCCTAAACTTAACACCGTCAAATTTATTAACGGAAAAAGGCGACGTGGCATTTTCTTTTTATTTTTTAATGCCACATCAGCATTTTTAATTATTATTTTATTCAATCTTATTTTAATTAGATTAAAAAGTGGAAAAAAAAAACCTAAAATTTTATTAAAAAACAATAACTGAAAAAAAAAAAAAAAAAAAAAAAAAAAACAGAGGGAGAAGGCAGGGGCTTCAGTCGCCATCGCCGCCGCTGCCCATCGCCGGCGCCGACAGGCCCAGGAAAGGGCCGGCGACCCTCGCGGCGAGCGCGAGGGCGCCCAGATCTGGGCACGCCGGCCCTCACGGGGGGCCGGCAACCCTCGCGGCGAGCGCGAGGGCGCCCAGATCTGGGCACGCCGGCCCTCACGATGGGCCGGCGACCATCGCCCGCCCCCCAGGCGAGGCGTCGCAGGCCCCAAGCGAGGGCCGGCGACCGTCGCCAAGCCCAGGCGAGCCTCGTCGGGGGCCTGGCGACGGTCGTCGGCCCTCGCCTGGGGCCGGCGAGGCCTCGCTCGGGGGGGGCGATGGTCGCCGGCCCCCCGTGAGGGCCGGCGTGCCCAGATCTGGGCGCCCTCGCGCTCGCCGCGAGAGTCGCCGGCCCTCACCTGGTGCCGGCGAGGACTCCCCCTCGCCGGCCCCCCACGAGGGCCGGCCCCGGCCCTTCCGGCGTGGGCAGCGGCGGCGTTGGCGGCGTTGAAGAATTTTTTTTTAATTTTTTTTTAATTCCACCAGTTTTTTTTCCAGTTTTTTTTTTAATCTAATTTAAAAATAATTGAATAAAAAAGCCACGTGGAAAATAAAAATTACTTTTAAAATACCACATAGAAAAAAATAAAAATAAAAATAAAACGCCACGTCGCCTTTTTCCGTTAATAAATTTGACGGTGTTAAGTTTAGGGACTGATTGATCAATTTGTGAGTTTTAAGACTAATCAAGACTTTTTACAAGTTTTGGGACTCAATCGCACATTTTGTGATGTTTTAGGTGACTTTGTATTGCACTTATCCCTATTTTTTATTGGCTTTAACGAGTCATGTCTTTGAGTTTTGTATGTGTATTATGGAGGCTTGATATGCTTACTTGAGCTATGATATGTATCATCTTAGTGAAAGTGGGCTTTTGCGTAGGGATCACGGTGAAGAGAGATTTTCCCTAAATGTCTTACTTCATCATATTGCGTTTCTACGTTCTATCTAAAGTTGAGGAAATGGAAAGGCCAAAGGCCTTTCATTAAAAGCCCACATGAAGTTTTGCTCCAAAAGAGACTGGTCTTGCTGTCGCTAAACTAAGCCATTTAAAGAAAGCAAGAGACAAGCTAATAGAATTGAAACATTAATGCCCCCAAGACATGAGATAAGATATGTACTATTTACCGAACCGTGATTGCTCACTCCTCTCTTTCTTAATCTTTTCAGGTTCTTTGGTTAACAGTCAATAGAACAAGAGTGATATCATGGGGACTTTTGGGAGTTGAAGTTTTGGATGGTTAGAGGCTGTATCCTTCGGGTAGAAGGACGGTCATGTCAACTCCATCCTATAGGATTCGAGGTGTGACACCTATATCTAATCTATCATCAGGATATTTTCTATTGTTGGAATGGGTAGAGCACCAACAGAGAGTGTTCACATAAATAAAAGACATACAGAAGTGCTTAAAAGTTTTTACCAAGAAAGCCATGTCTTTATGAGAAAAGATAAGGAAACAGCACTTACCTCCAGTATCTTATCTGCCCCAGCCATCTTAAGGGCAGACTTCCCACCTTCACTTTTTTGCAAGGCCGGAACTTCAGCTCCTTCTCCTAAAACACTTCCTTTCCGGACAACAGCATAAGGGCCAACTGAGCAATTCCTGCCAATCCTTATTGGCTTGAATCTCAAGACGCCGTTCCGTACTTCGTGACTTTGAAGCAAAGCACCTTCTGCAATCACTGCTCCATCTCCGATAGAAACCAGAGAAGGGTCTGTTATGTCAACTGTGTCCAGTAAAACTGATGATCCAATCCTTGCTCCAAGCATCTCAAACCAGTATTTAAGGAACACCGTTCCTCTGAGATGCACCGCGAGGACTTTGGAGGAAACCTCCTGAGCCTTGTATAGTGCCCACCACTTGACAAAATCCACAGACCAGACAGATACTTCAGGAGTCAGGGCGTAATTTATATGCAGGAAAGAATTACCGAAAAAGGCAATGGATATGCTGGTCAAGGCGATACAGAGGATCCAGGAAAGAGGTGCAAGAAGCACGACGCTTGTATGATGCAACCAGGGAAGTCCATCAATCATTTTTTGGCTGGCCGAAACCAAAATTTGAAAAGCGGAAACTGATAAATAAGCGGGGAAAGCCAGAATGAAAGAGACGTAGAGAAGAGCAAGAAGTTGGAAGGACCAGATACGCCAGCGGTGAAGTCTCAGAATTTCCATGGAGAAGTCAGCAGTAAGGATTTCTGGCTCTGGATGGTTGGATTGGGTGGTGACTAGATGGGGTTGAGACTTCGTTAAAAGATTATCGGAGAAGTTTGCCAAGTCTGCTATGCAAGTTGCAGTGAATATATCTACAGCTCCGACTGGCACTCCAAGAAAATCTGAAAGCTTTTGAGCAGCTCTGACCACGCCTATTGAATCAATGCCATAGGACACAAGGCTTTCCGTGGCTGAAATGTTTTGGATTGCAATTCCTGTCTGTTCACTGACTAGCTGCTTCAGAAACTCCACAATATTTCTATTGCTTAATTTTGGGCTTGGTGGTAGAAAACTATTAGCAAGGTGGGATCGAGGAGTTTTTCCCTCCTTACACGTCCCAGAGGTGAAAGATCTGGTTAGTGATCTCTTTGTCAAAATTGGATCTGGAACTATGTTGAGAGTTCCATCAACAAACTGCTTGAGGCATTCGAACCTCTTGATCTTCCCTGAGGTTGTCTTGCTTATGGTTCTAGGCCTGATCAACTTGACAGAGGCGACAGTTACCCCATGTTCTTCTGCTACACGGGATTCAATTTGCTTTATGATGTCCTTGTCGATGGGTTTACTGTCTCTTAACTCTGCAATTACAACCAAGCCAACTTCGTCAGAAGCATCCGGAAGTGAAATGCCTTTTGCTGAGAGGACATTTTCAGGAACACCGATGACGGCACAACAACCGAGGCGTAGAAGCTCAGATGAGCTCTCAACCGTCTTCTCAACATCTGCTGAGTAAATGTTTCTTCCAGCTACAATTATGAGATCCTTGATTCTTCCTGTGATGAACAAGTTACCCTGGATTACCCATCCCAAGTCTCCAGTTCTTGTGTACTTTCTTCCAGGGTAATTCTGAAGCTTGTTTCTGAAAGTTTCCTGGCTAAGTTCTTCCTTGCCCCAGTACCCAATTCCGGCGCTCGGACTACTAATCCATATCTCTCCTTCCTTCCCATCTTTGTCAACCTCTAAACCTGTATCTGCATCAACAATTCTTATATCAACATCTGCATTATCAGGATCCACATATCCACAGCAAATTCTTCCCTGCCAATCTACCAAGATTGGCTCCTTTTTGCCATAGGCACAGCTGACGAAGACACAATTTTCTGCCAAGCCATAGCCTGGAGCCATCACCTCCTGAGAAAGGCCAAAGGGACGAGTGAGCTCGATAAATCTTTTGAGCGTCTTCTGCCTCACTGGTTCAGCAGCAACCATGAAAAAAATCATGGAAGAGAGATCATAATTGTGCGCCTTGGCCTTGTCTGCTTCTAATCTTCGAATTACTAGCTCAATGGCAAAATTGGGTCCTGCACTGTGTGTGGCCTTGTAATCGCTGATCGTTTGAAGCCACAGGAGTGGATTCTTGATGAATGTCAATGGAGAAAAAAGGATCGCTGATCCACCACAAACCATTGCTGTAAAAAGTCCTCCAATCAAGCCCATGTCATGGTACTGAGGAAGCCAACTTACTAGCACAGTATTTGAAGTGCTTCGGTATCTCCTCCGCATCAATTTGACGTTATGAATGAGTCCACCATGTGTTATCATAACACCCTTAGCATCACCGGTTGAACCCGATGTGAATTGCAAAAAGCACAGATCATTCGGCTGAGATTCTGATTGAAAGGCAATGTTTGAAGCAGGCAAAACCTTAGAGCTTTTGATCCAAGAATCTGTGTGCAGCCATGGAAGATTAGGCCACTGACCTGTGCTTTTCACACTTTTTCCGGTGAAAAAGATCAAATTCTTTAGGGCTGCGTAGTAGCAAACCATTCTCGCGCCTTAACAATTTCTCGCTCGGAAGTGATTCTTTTTGATTCTCGCTCCTAAACAATTTCGAAAGATTTGAAGGTGTTTGGTAGAATCGTCCAAAATTTTTATTCCCTGAACAGAAATGCGTTTGGTAAAATCTGAAAATTTCTACTCCAAAATGATTTTTTTAATTTTTTAATGATTTAAATACAATTTTCTTTTTTTTTCCTTTTCATTTTCAACTTTTTTTGCTTAATAGATCGCCGGCAGCCGGCGGCCGGCGGCCGGCGACCGGCCAGACGAGGACCGACACCCTCGCCGAGAGCCGGCGACGCTCAGCCTCGCCGTGAGCTGGGCGAGGCTCGGCCGAGCCTTGGCTGGGCGAGGCGACCTCGCCCAGATCTGGCGAGGCCGAGCTCGCCCAGCCACCGGCGAGGCTCGGCCTCGCCGGCCCACCGCCAGGCCGGCGTCGGCTTGGCTGGGCGACGCCGGCCTGGCGGTGGGCCGGCGAGGCCGACCCTCACCGGTGGCTGCGCGAGCTCGGCCGCTCGCGGCCTCGCCAGATCTGGCCGAGGCCGACTCGCCCAGGCACCGGCGAGGCTCGGCCTCGCCGGCCCACCGCCAGGGCGGCGTCGGCTTGGCTGGGCGACGCCGGCCTGGCGGTGGGTCGGCGAGGTCGAGCCTCGCCGGTGCCTGGGCGAGCTCGACCTCGCCAGATCTGGGCGAGGTCGGCTCGCCCAGCCAAGGCGAGGCCGAGGCTCGCCCAGAGACTCGCCGGGCTGGGCAAGCCTCCAGCGAGCTCGCCGGTGGCCAGGCGAGCTCGCCGGACCTCGCCCAGCCACTCGCCGGCGGTGGCCGGCGCCGGCGACGGTGGTGGTGGGCGGTGATGGGCGGCAGTAGGATGAGGGAAGAAGAAGAGAAGAAAAAAGAAAGGAAGAAAAAGAAAGAAAGAAAAAAAAAAAACTGATTCTCGTTGTTAGAATCAAGAAGCTACTTTTTTTTTTTTGATTCTCGATTCCGTTCCAAATCTGTTCTCTAACAAATTTGTTCTAACAAAAATTTTAACAAACTGTTTGCTTCCAAATCTACTCCCTAACAAAAGAACGTAAATTTTCTTGTTTGGCAAGAGCTACCACGCAGGCCCTTACTGACCCTGCCCTAACTGCAGCATGATAGCCAACGGTTGACAGAATGGCCACTGCATTGCACAATTTGGCAATGTTCTCAATTTTCATAAGAGCCTGTCCACCTCTTTGCAATGGATCAGGTGGAAGTACTGGAACAGGTACGACTTTGGCTCTTAAACAACCAAAAAAAGCATCAACAAAGTCCAAACCTGGAACGTGGACAAGTAAAACCCTGTCACCTGGCTTGATAGTAGGTTTCCGGCTTGTCAAGAGCTTATGAGCAACACAAGAAGCATTGGAGTCAAGCTCTGCATATGTCCTCTGGCACCCCACTGCCCCTTCTTCATTGATCCAAGTATAAAGAGCCTTGTTTTGAGTGATTTCTTGGGCAGCCCAGTGCTTCAAATAGCTATCAAGCGTGGGGAGGTTGGGGAAAACAACGCCACTTGTTTCACTCAATGTTTTAAGGCCAGTCTCCTCTTGGTCTAGTTGCAAGGTGAACAGACTCTGCACGAGAAATATATATATCAGTATCTCATAGCTGCATTAATGCTCTTTCCATTATCAGTAACCTACTTCAGTTTATAGATCTTGAGAGCTGACTCACCTTCACATAAGGTAATGTTGGGAGGGAATTTGCACTGGCAAAGTGCTTGCAGATTAAAGCCATGGCATAAGATGAATTTCTTTCTGTAAGTTCGAAAGCAAAAAGCCCTCCTACATAATATGTGTTTCGGTGGCCCTGAAGTTCGGATTCTATTCTCTCATAAAATCCTTCCTTCATATCTGCGTCAAATAACAGAAAAAGTTACAGAAAAAGTTTGTATGTAGCTTGTGGCTCCCATGAATCACCTGTGTATGCGTTTTTTAACATACCTTTGCTGTCTACATGAGGAAAGTACTTGAAACGCCTCTGAAGAACGACCTTCTCAACTTCTCCACCCATTCTTTTAGCTACTTCAGTCGCGAGATCGATAACGTTAGATCTCCTAATATTCACAGAGTCGCCGTAGGACCAGAACAAGAAGATATTGGTGTCAGCATAAAATCTTTGTATTGCAACCGGATGGCCGATTGTTGAAGGGTCTTCCATGTATTCACCCAAATAATAGAAGCCAACAGGGATGCGTTCAAGCCCCTTAATCTTCAAGACGGTGGTGTAATAATCTATTGTTTGCACTTTGCTGAAAAGCTCCCTTTCAAGGTCGCTCATATCCAACAATCCAATCTCAGCTTCTGCAGTGATAGCATTTTTATGAAAATCCAAACAAAACACAACTAAGAGAGTGGGAGTAAAATACTCGACGAACCTGTAGAAGACGGAGTTGATCTGTATGTTCTCGAATTCTTGAAGGGGAATGCACCTGAGATGATTATCTTATCAAACTCCTTATGCTCAGTCTCTCCGCTAGAATTGATGATGTCAACATTAACACCTGAATCGTTCCTTCTGACTGCTTGTACTTCAGTATTGCAGCACACTCTTATCAGAAGAGACTTGCTGATTTTTTTCCAGAGGCTCATATATCCACCCTTCATACGTCGAATTTTTCCAGCCATGCTAGTGCGAGTGAACTCATGAATGTATGCATAAGGCATGTCTTGGACAAATCCATACCCAGATGCAGTGTATCCATATTGGACAGACTTGGGAACACTTTTGATTCCATGAGCCTTCAGATATGCTGGGGTTAAGTCTGATGCAATGTCACTCACAGCATGGATGCCTATACGATTGGAATCCTTTGCCTTATCCTACACATGACATGAAAAGCTGACTCCGGCTGAATATATAGCAACTGGCAAAGCCAAAAGTAGAGTTTACCGGTGTGAATGGGCACTTTGCCATATTACTAGAAGAAGGGGTAAGTATACTAAGAGTGCCATTACTTTCGTACGGCGCTCACTTTGGTGCCAAAACTTTTTTTCCACTCACTTGAGTGCCAAATCGGACTAAAATAGTTCACTTGAGTGCCATTTCGCCGGAAAAGCTGATGTGGTCGTCGGAATGTTGACGTGGCAGCCAGAAAACAATATTTTAATATTTTAATAAATATTTTAATTTTTTTATATTTTTTTAAAGGCCGGTGAGGGCCACCATTGACCCTCGTCGGCCGCAGAACCCTCGCCGTTGGCCGCGAAGGCCTTGGGTGAGGCCGTCGCGGCCTCCCGCGGCTGCCGAGGGCCATTGCGGCCTTGCCCAGGGCCAGATCTGGGCAAGGGCCGCTTGGCCTTCGTCGTCGCTGCCGCGGGTGAGGCCGTCAATGGCCTCGCTGGCCTCACCTAGGGCTTTCGATGGCCTCGCCGGCCTCACCCAAGGCCTTCACGATAGACGGCAAGGGGGCCCTCGCCCAATTTGGGTGAGAGTTCGGCGGCCGGCGAGGGTCAACGGTGGCCCTCGCCGGCCTTAAAAAATTCAAAAAAATCAAAAAAATTAATTAAAATATTAAAATATTATCTTCTGGCTGCCACGTCAGCATTCCGGCGGCCACGTCAACTTTTCCGGCGAAGTGGCACTCAAGTGATCGATTTCACTTTGATTTGGCACTCAAGTGAGTGAAAAAAGAGTTTTGGCACCAAAGTGAGCGTCGTACGAAAGTAATGGCACTTCTGGTATCCCAACCCCCCAGAAGAAGAGTACCTGGATTTCTAAGGTGAGCGAGACTAGGGACAAATAATCTTCCGCAACATTTATATCATGATACTCCCCGGTAAAACTGTCAATGAGGGCTAGTTTGTGGAGGTCCATTTCTTCTAATTCAGTCCCAGACTCTTTTGCCAAGTGAAAAATGACTGGTGCACTGTTAGCGGCAAGAATTTGACCGCCTAAATCATATACCTTTCCTGTATGAACGATCAAAAGATGTTAGCTAAGTTGGACATTGAATAGCAAAAAAGACATCTTCTTTTATGTACCTTCAATCTCTACCGATTCGCACATGCCTCCCACAGATTTGTGCTTCTCTATAACAGTGATGTCCCTATAACCGAGCTTCGCTAGTGCATAGGCAGCTGATAATCCACTTGGGCCACCTCCGACTATCCCGATTCTGGTATCCAGTGGCAAGCATGGATACAACTTGGAGAACTGATCTTCTATGGATTTTCGGGAGTCCATCTTTGATGTAGTCGCACACTATCAATAGCGCCTTTCAGGATCAACAACACCAAACTGAGTCAATTTATATTTTTCACATCGACACTTCCCCAAAGTGCCACTCCAATAAGGGGATGTACATTGCCCTACAACCAAAGGACAAATTGAAAAAGAAGTGGAAGAAGGAAATTTTAAACTTTGCCTTCTTGTCTGTTCTGCTATATAGCAAGGGTATGATCCAGCTCAGAACTCCTTTTGAGACAAACGGAAGAAGTGAACAGAAAGTGTTGACAAAAATCAACAGCGTTTGAAACAAAGTTCAAAATCATCAACTGGAGGCAGTCATGGGGACATGTGCATAAAACATTTTTCATGCCTAAGAAGATCCGGATATGTATAACCACTACTTATACTCATTTCTGCGAAACTAAAATCTGACATGGTTGAATTCAAAAGATAAGAAATGTGCGATGGATCTACAAAATGGATCACAGCCAAAACCAAAAGATGACATCTAATAGTCTCACTGTGTTATAGAAAAGTGCTTAGGAAGGATGCTTCAAGGATATGCTTTATCATTGGTAGAAAAACATCAAAAGTACCGAAAGTTGTATATGGTGCTTACTTTAGTACCAAAAGCTTTCGTCAGATCACTTGAGTACCAAATCGGAGAAAAAACTATAACTTAAGTGCCAATGATGATAAATTCTCTTTCTCTAGGCAAAGCATAACGCATTCCTTTTCAGCCATCTCTACACAGCTCATTACATAGATATAGCAGGGGCCACACAGAATTCTCACTCTGGAAATCTATCGTATACTTTCATGGTATACGAGCATTATATATTTTTCGACCCACCTCAAGAAAGCTCTGAATAACCGAAAAATCCTCTCTTCCTCCGTCTCTCTCGGTGTGCCAAGGGTCGTAGCAGGGACACGATTATTTAAACACCGAAAAAATAAGAAAGATCGTGGGGAGGCTCAACGTCAGTTGGTGAATAACCCCGAGAATGCCGGATATGTCGCCAAATGTCGCGAGGAGACAGTTCCAGTGTCGATGACAGCAGCGGCCGGTATTTTTTGGACATTCCTAAGAGGGGCCGGATGCCCCAAAGACGAAAAGAAAAGGTGGGGAGTTGTGATAATGATGATCTAAGAGAGCACATACGTTATGAGAGTGGTGTGGAAGATGGGACTGTCAAGTGATGTGTTGCTCAAATGGGCATTTGGTTGTGCGTGGTTTTTTGAGCAATAGTCAACTTGCATGGAAGAAGGTGGTGGCGATGAGCTTAAGAAGTGTTGTTTGTTTATTTATTTTTACATTGGAATATTGGTTCTCATGACATTATTGCCTGTGGAGGCAACATAATCTCAACATCTAGAGTAAGAGATCGTGTCATATCACACCATAAACCCCAGATTTTCTCAATGTGGGGCGGCAGAAAAAAATGTTAAAAATTTAAGCATCGACTATAAGTGCTGAGGTCTTTAACTTCTTATAGATAAAAATTATATGAAAAATTTGATAATTTTTTTTTTAATCAAACAATTGAAGATTGAGCATAAGCAGAAGGATTTGATGATATAGACTTCAATTTCCATTGAATTATTTTATTGCTCCAACAAATTAAGTAAGCACTTCCTTCTTAATGCATTAAGTGATTTTTCTAAACTTAAAATAATCAAATAGGGGGAAAAGTAGAAAAACAGTCATAAACCTATTATATTAGTACAAATTCAATCCTAAGCTTTGCAATTGGATCAATTGAGTCTTAAACGTTTTCACATTAGTATCAATTCAATCCATCTGACCAATTTAGGCATGAAATTATTGATGTGAATGCTTGCAATTGACGTGGTGTGACCGGTGCTGACTTTGACATTTTTAATATTTTATTGAATTCATTGAATTTTAAAATAATTTATTGAAATTTTTTCTTTTTTTCCCCTTCCCCTTTTGTCTTCCTCTTCCCTTTCCGGTAGCCATCGCCGGCCATCGGCCATTTCAAAAAAAATATTAAAAAAATATTAAAAATGTCTATGTCAGCATCGACTGCGCCATGTCAGTCGGCTAGCATCTACGTTAGTAATTTCTGGCCTAAATTGGCCAGATTGACTGAATTCGTACTAATGTGAAAAGGTTTAGGACTCAGTTGGTCAAATTGAGAAGTGTAGGACTGAATTAATACCAATGCAATAGGTTTATAACTTTTTTGGTACTTTTCCCATCAAATAAGTTATGCGCAAATAAAGGATATCAAACATGCTTATGACATTTTATAATGTGTTTCTTCTCACATTGCAATACTTAGAGAGTAGTCGGACTTAATATTAAGACCACTAATTAAAAAAGGATGATGCGATTATGCTCACTAATCATACACCCGGTATGTTTATTATTTTTCTTGTTCATCTTTCAAAATCATGTATATATATATATGAAAAAAAAAAACGCTTGTCTTTCGCAACGTTGACAATGCATTAATGACAATTTATTAACTTACAGGAATAATCCTTTGGGCAATCGGTCTACAGCATGCCAAGCAAAAACCATCTTTTTAAAATGATGTGTTAAACGAATATTAGTATAAGAATTCAAGGCATAGTTAGCGAGATGAACAATCTCAATGGCAATTAGGCTATAATTCGATTTTAATGACAAATCCTCATCACAACATCTCTAACCATCTAGAAGAAAATCACATTCTAGTAAATTTTCAACCTTAAAAATAAAAATTATAAGCAATCGAGGGTGGGTTTCTAGGAAACAGATGGCACAAACTTTGACCATTCGGAATTTATTTTTCTTTTCCAATGTCTTTATCAATATCGCGACCTACATTTTCCGTTTGGAGGGAAAAAGACATAAGTTTAGGGGTATTGACTAAAGGTTGAGCCTACCGCTCATAATGAGGTGCAGGCTCTCCAAATCCATACTTCGCGCAACATAGAGATGCTCGTAAAATTTTTCTAATAAGAAGTCGCAACTAACCTATTGGGATCGGCTAAAAATCAAGTAAGGAATAGGAGTGCACCTCACTTTTTAGGCAACTAGAGAATTTAGGGTTGGAAACTTGGTTACACTAATTAATCAACTAGTGTCCTTACGCTACCTAATCTTATTTATTTCAAAAGGATTTTTATCAAGCCGTCTGGATTGATTTTAGACCTATCCATTAATAAATGAGATGACCATGTGGGTGCACAACCATTAAAGTAAAATCAGCAAACAAGGGAGCATTCAATAAATTTCAAGGGGAAACAAGCATTTAGCATGAACTAAATGTCAATCTAACCAAGTCAAAGGTAAATGATAATAAATCAAGGGTATCTTTCTCTAAGAGCAATAAGTATATGATGGCAGAGCCCTAAAGACTTACTCAATTTTGAGTATGATTTTAATCAAGGAATTCGCTCATTTAAATAGAAGACTACCAAAAAGAATTCTCAAGCCATTTTCGAGAAATTATAATTTTTTGAAGATTTTCTAGGACTTTTAGGAATTTTAGTTTTTTAATTTTTAATTTTTGAATTTTCTGAAAAATAATTTTACGCTTTGAAATTTTTAATTTTCCATGGATTTTTATGAATTTATGATTTTTTTTTTTTGAATTTTTAATTTTTTGTGAATTTTCTGGATTTTCAAATATTTTTAATGATTTTTCAATTAATATGTTTTAATGATTTTTTAATATTAAAAAAGAAGAAGAAATCGGATAGGTCAAGAGACTAGGCCCGCCTAAACCAACCCGGATTGGGAATTGGGCTGGCTAGTTAATCTAGGTTTTCAAGGCCCACTCTAGATTAACTAAGGGTGCGTTCGGTAACAATTCTACTATTGTGAACAAATTTTTTTTTGAGAAATAATTCTTTTATATTTCTACTCATTGGAGCAATTTTTGAGTAACTACAAAAATTTCTTATTCTCGGAATAGAAAAAGAATAGAAATGCGTTTGGTACCGACAAAAAAATTTGATTTCTATTTTCCTCGATAGTAGCGGAGACGGTGGGTGGCGGCGAGTTGTGGGTGGTGACCGACGGCGATGGTTGGTGGGCGAGGGCTGCTAGCAACCGGCGACTAACGGCTGCCAACCGACGTTCGGCTACCGTCGGTTGCTGCAACCGCTTGCCACCCGCTGCCGCCGTAATTCACCGCAGCCGCCCGCCGCCGTCGGGTCGCTAGTCGTTGCCGCCAATCTTTGGGTTGCCGCCCATTACACTAGGTCGTCGGTTGTCGCCGCCGGTCACACTGGGTCGCGGGCCGCCAAGCGAAAGGCGGTGGCAAGAGGCCGGCGACTGGCGGTTGGTCAATGGTGAGCGAGTGGGGGCGGCCGGCGATAGGTGGTGGTGATTGGCGACCGGCGATGGCGGCGGGTGGCAATAGGTGGCGGGCGGGTGGCGACGTGCTATAGGCGGTGAGTAGTCCCCAAGAAATAATTTCTAGAAATTGTTCCCAGAAATAAGAAGCTGTTTTTTTCTACTTCTCATTTCTACTCCAAATCTATTCTTAGGAACAACTTTCTATTTTCGGTAATAGAAAAATCAGTTGGCATTACCAAACGCATTTATGTTCTTTTTCTATTCTAGGGAACAAAAGAACGGAAAAACATGAAAAATAAAAATGTTGCCATGCGGAGCCTAAATTGGCCCATAAATATTATAAAAAAATGAAAAATATCACTAAAAATCTCAAATTATGTCACTTGTGACAAATTTATTATAAATTTTTTTCATACTAAAAACCCAAATTATATCACT
This sequence comes from Corymbia calophylla, assembly GCA_014182845.1. Lineage (NCBI taxonomy): Eukaryota > Viridiplantae > Streptophyta > Magnoliopsida > Myrtales > Myrtaceae > Corymbia > Corymbia calophylla. The sequence goes on from CM024702.1 coordinate 4,057,313, forward strand.
TGTGACAAATTTATCTTGAACTTTTTTATGACGTTAAAAATTCCAAACTATGTCAATGTTTACTCTAAATTTTCTTTTGTGGTACAAAATACTGCACTCTTATCTTGGCCGAAATAGGGTGACAACGAGAAAAAGAAGGGCCTTCGAGGAGACTCACCTGGCCGAGCAATGGAAGGAGCAATCGGCGACGGGAGAGAAGGTCAAGCGGGGTACTTTTATCATTGATGAACGAAAGCTCGACTCCAATAGTAATCTTGATGCGCAACAGTCTCGACGACTTACAGATTCAAGCTTTGGTCAGATTTCCAAGATCCGAAGATGAGCTCCGGCGAGGAACCCTTCCTCAGAGAAACAGCCATTCCCATTTTGCTCTTCCCTTTCATCTCTCTCTCTCTCTCTCTCTCTCTCCCAAAATTTCTCCTCACTCGAGCCTCTCTGGCCCTCACTGGTTTTCAGCCGAACCCCTCGAGAAGCAGCCCCAAGAAGAAGGAAAAAAACCAGCAGAATCCCTCTTTTCCTGAGCTCGCTCGCTTCCTCTGGCGACCTCTCTTCCCTCAGCCAACGTCGACACCTCTTTTTTCCTCCTCTCACGCCCTCTTCATTTTCTTCCTCGCCGAGCATATACACCAGAAACGGAAAAAAGAAAAGAAAAAGAACCCCTCGAAACATTCTCTCTCTTTTCCGTTATTCAGATTGACGTGCCGTGTCCTCTATATGTACATGCAATAGTCACCTCATCCGCTTCTTTCCTTATTCTGAATGTCGATCCGCTTCGTTCCAGGATCTCTGTTTCCATTACTTAGTTGCACACCATGTTAGCTTTATTATAATCACCGAATACTTATCGAGGTATGTTGTCTCAGAATTCTCCCAAGTCCCCACTTTGCTTATTTTAGCAAGGAAAATGCAGGAGAGAATAAGCATTCTCAAATTATATGCAGAAAGATCCATTGGAGTTCTTAATGAGCATGTGAATTTAAGCCTGATGCAATGTCACTCACCGCATGGATGCCTATACGATTTGAATCCTTTGCATAAGGTAATGTAGGGAGGGAATTTGCACTGGCAAAGTGCTTGCAGATTAAAGCCACGGCATAAGATGAATTTCTTTCTGTAAGCTCGAAAGAAAAAAGCCCTCCTACATAATATGTGTTTCGGTGACCCTGAAGTTCGGATTCTATTCTCTCATAAAATCCTTCCTTCATATCTGCGTCAAATCACAGAAAAAGTTATAGAAAAAGTTTGTATGTAGCTTGTGGCTCCCATGAATCACCTGTAAATGCATTGTTTAACATACCTTTGCTGCCTACATGAGGAAGGTACTTGAAACGCCTCTGCAGAACGACATTCTCAACTTCTCCACCCATTCTTTTAACTACTTCAATCGCAAGATTGATAACGCAAGATCCGCTAATATTCACAGAGTCACCATAGGACCAGAACAAGAAGATATCGGTGTCAGCATAAAATCTTTGCATTGCAACCGGATGTCCGATTGTTGAAGGGTCTTCCATGTATTCGGCCAAATAATAAAAGCCAACAGGGATGCGTTCAAGCCCCTTAATCTTCAAGACAGTGGTGCAATAATCTATTGTTTGCACTTTGCTAAAAAGCTCCCTTTCAAGGTCGCTCACATCGAACAATCCGATCTCAGCTTCTGCAGTGACAATTTTCATGAAAATCCAAAGAAAACACAACTAAGGGAGTGGGAGTAAAATACTCGACGAACCTGTAGAAGATGGAGATCTGTATGTTCTCGAATTCTTGAAGGGGAATGCACCTGAGATGATTATCTTATCAAACTCCTTATGCTCAGTCTCTCCGCTAGAATTAGTAATATCAACATTAACATCGTTCCTTCTGACTGCTTGTACTTCAGTATTGCAGCACACTTTTATCAGTAGACTCGCTGATTTTTCTCCAGAGGCTCATATATCCACCTTTCATACGTCGAATTTTTCCAGCCATGCTAGTGCGAGTGAACTCATGAATGTAAGCATAAGGCATGTCTTGGACAAATCCAAACCCAAATGCAGTGTATCCATATTGGACAGACTTGGGAACGCTTTTGATTCCATGAGCCTCCAAATACGGGGGTTAGAACACTAGGAGTGCCACAACTTTCATAAAACGCTTACTTTGGTGTCAAAACTTTTTTTTCGCTTACTTAAGTGTCACAAGTTTTAAAAAACGTTCACTTTAGTGCCACTTCCGATTTGCCCGCCGGAAAAGCTGACGTGGCGTCGGAAAAGCTGATGTGGCATCGGAAAACAATATTTTAATATTTTAATTAATTTTTTTGATTTTTTTTTGATTTTTTTTTAGGGCCGGCGAGGGCCATCGTTGACCCTCGCCGGCCGCTGAACCCTCGCCCAATGGCCCTTCGCCGTTGGCCATGAAGGCCCTAGGTGAGGTCGGCGAGGCCGTCGAAGGCTCTAGGTGAGGCCGGTGAGGCCGTCGACGGCCTCACCCGCGGCAGCCACGGTGAAGGCTAGGCGGCCTTTGCCCGATCTGGCTCACAAAGGCCTTGGGCAAGGTCGCAACGGCCCTCGGAGCCGCGGGGGCCGCGCGACGGCCTCACCCAAGGCCTTCGTGGCCGATGACGAGGGTTCCGCGGCCAGCGAGGGTCAACGGTGGCCCTCGCCGCCCTAAAAAAAATCAAAAAAATCAATTAAAATATTTTTAAATATTAAAATATAGTTCACCGGCGGCCACGTCAGCATTCCGGCAGCCACGCGCCTTTTCCGCAGAGTGGCACTCAAGTGAACGTTTTTAAAACTTGTGTAACTTAAGTGAGTGAAAAAAAGTTTTGGCACCAAAGTAAACGCCATACAAAAATTGTGGCATTTCTAATGCCCTAACCCCCAAGATATGCTGGGGTTAAGCCTGATGCAATGTCACTCACCGCATGGATGCCTATACGATTCGAATCCTTTGCCTTATCCTGCACATGACATGAAAAGCTGACTTCTGCTGAATGTATAGCAACAGCCAAAACCAACAGTAGAGGTCACTAGTGCAAATGGGCACTTCGCTGTATTACCAAAAGAAGGGTTCCTGGATTTCTAAGGTGAGCGAGACTAGAGACATATAATCTTCCGCAACATTTATATCATGATACTCCCCGGTAAAACTGTCAATGAGAGCTAGTTTGTGGAGGTCCATTTCTTCTAATTCAGTCCCGGATTCTTTTGCCAAGTGAAAAATTACTGGTGCACTGTTAGCAGCAAGAACTTGACCACCCAAATCATAAACCTTTCCTGTACGAATGATCAAAGATGTTAGCGAAGTTGGACAGTTTAATAGCGAATAAGACACCCTTCTTTTATGTACCTTCAATTTCTACCGATTCGCACATGCCTCCCACAGATTTGTGCTTCTCTATAACAGTGATGTCTCTATAACCGAGCTTCACTAGTGCATAGGCAGCTGATAATCCACTCGGGCCACCTCCGATTATCCCGATTCTGGTATTTAGTGGCAAGAACGGATGCAACTTGGAGAACTGATCTTGTACGGATTTTTGGGAGTCCATCTTTGATGTAGTGGCACACTATCAATATCACCTTTCGGAATCACAACACCAAACTAAGTCAATTTGTATTTTTCGCATTGACACTTCCCCAAAGTGCCACACCAATAAGGGGTATATTGCCATACAACCGAAGGAAAAATTGAAAAAGAAGCGGAACAAAGAAATTTTAAACTTTGCCTTCTTGTCTATTCTGCTGAAAAGCAAGGATATAATCCAGCTCAGAACTCCTTTTGAGACAAAGGGAAGAAGTGAACAGAAAGTGTTGACAAAAATCAACAGCGTTTAAAACAAAGTTCCAAATCATCAACTGAAGGCAGACAGGGTAGACAAGTGCATAAAACATTTCTAATGCCTAAGAAGATCCGGATATGCATAAGCACTACTTAACACTCATTTTTGCTGAACTAAAATCTGACGTAGTCGACTTCAAAAGACAAGAAATGTGCGATAAATCCACAAAATGGATCACAGCCAAAACCAAAATATAACATCTAATAGTCTCATCGTGTTATAGAAAAGTGCATGGGAAGGATGCTTCAAGGATAAGATTTATTCTTAGATTTAACAGCTAGAATTGCGACCGAAACAAGATTGCAAAGCGGAAGGATCCAAACAATGCCTTCGGGAACAATTTTGAATTCAGAAAGTGACAACCTTTAGTCGAAAAAGAAATATAGCCCAAGAATGCCTGTAGGCTGTAGCACACCCCAAAAATCACATCACCGACCCTCGTTCCGCAACCGCGAAAAAGAAGCTCAGCTATCGAACCTTAAGATGACGATAGATCAAAACTCGCACCAGAGGCTCCTGCTGCGACTGCTCGGCACGCTTTCCGTACCTCACCCTGTAATGCCACTGTTAGCGGAAGTGAGGGATCTCCAATCCAGGGGGCGATATATACCCCCTCCCCCATTCCTGCTCCGGGAAAGACCTTGTACAAGCATGATCATCTGCCCGACCAGATAAAAGATCCTGGATCGGATTGAGGAATATGCGGATAAAAAGCGAGCCGACCAACATCGTATTATATATACGAATTGCGAAAACGGGTGGCGTTGGAACAGGGATCCGAAATTGATATTTTCAGCACTCTAATGCACAAATTTGCTGCTTTTGGCTACGTTGATTGGGTAAATGGCCGGCCAATTGCATTTCTGTCATTGTCTTGAAGAAACATGCATGGAATGATGATGATGGTGGTGGTGGTGGTGGGGATATATCTTAAGAAGCGTTGTTTAGATTTTTTTTTCTAATATTAGAAGATTGGTTTGCATAGCATCATTGCTCGTGGAGGCACACACAATCTCAACATCTTCAATGGAGAGAGGTACATGTCATATTACACCCTTAACTCTCGATTCCCTCAATGCGGGGTGGCAGAAAAAAGAAATGCTAAAAAACTAGTCAACACTTCTTAACATGGATGTCATGTCACACGCTTAAACCTAGACTTTCTCAATGTGGGTGGCGGAAAAAAATGCTAAAAATTTAAGCACGTAGTGCTGAGACTTTAACTACTTAAAATTGAAAATAAAAAAGTCGTTAGACGATAGATTTGATAAAAAAAAAGTTATCAAACAAGCGAAGAGTGAGCATTAGCGGAAGGATTAAATGGTGTAATTAGCTAGACTTCAACTTCCATTGAGTTATTTTATTACCCTAATCAATTAAGTAAGCACTTCCTCGCTTAGTGCATCAAGCGATTTTTTTAGACGTAAAAATCAAATAAGTTATGCAAAATTAGAAGTTATCAAACGCGCTTACTGACATTTTTTAAAGAGTTTCTTCTCACATTGCAATAGTTAGATGGGATTGTCAAATAATGTTCTAGCCAAATGGGCATTTGGTAATTTGCGGTTCTTGAGCAATAGTCAACTTGCATGGAAGATGATCATAATGGTGATGGTGGTGACCGCGGTGGTGGTGGGGATATATTTTAAGAAATGTCGTCTAGTATTTTTTTTTCCCGTTACATTAAGATTGGTTTGCATGATATTTTTGTGAGAAAAGAACAGAAAACTTGGCACAAAAGGACACTTAAGTGCCAAAAGTTACAAAATGTATACTTAAGTGCTACTTTTTTTAAAATTGGATCACTTAAGTGCCAACTCCAGCGAAAGTTGTCGGAAATCCGACGTGGCTTATTTTATTAATTTCTCATCTACGTAGCTTACCGGAATTCCACGTCAACTCACCTTCATAAAAAACAATATCATTTTGGCCAAAGTTTGATTTTTAATATAAATATAAATTAATTAATATTAAAAATGAAAAAAAAAACAGTAGCAGATAGGCAAGGGAGCCTCCGCCGGGCTTCCCTGCCTATGGCCGCCGCCCCATCGCTGGTGGGGTAGCGAGGATCACCGACACTTGGGCAAGGGTTGGCCGGCCCTCACCAAACGCCGGGAGAGGGCGGGCAACCCTCGCCCAGATCTGGGAGAGGGTCGCCACTCTCCCGGCATCTGGCGAGGGCCAGCTGGCCCTTGCCTTTGGTTGGGGAGGGTCGCCGGCCCTTGTCTAGGCGCCGGCGACCCTCGCGGCCACGGGCGGTTCTTTCTCAAAAAGAGAAAACATTGGCATCAAATTTAGTCGTGGCATCTGAAACACAAATCACCTTGCAATACATGCCTTCCTGCCTTCAGCAGCCTAAGTGACGTGTCAACCTGCACAACCTACCTGAGTGACATCGAAAATGGAATATGTTGAAGCAAGTGATTGAATAAAATTTGTTGCGTAAATAGGCTTTACAAGACACATGCTCATGAACTCTCCCATTACATTTTAAAGGAGAGTTCATATTTCAGCCCACACTTCTCCGGAGATACAAAACTTGTAATTTCATCCGTATAACAGTTACTAATGCATGTGACTCCATGGCAAAAATTGGTTAATTTGTAACATATACTTAAAGGATCCAGAAATTGCATAGCAGAAAAAAGGGGAACGTTTTAGAGCAATGATCATCCAAAGTAACATTAAACCTCTGTGCATTCTCATCTTCGTTGTTTGGCCTGACTCTGAATAATCTCATTAGACATAGCATAGAATCAACAAATCTGATACGGAATGCGCATATTTTGCGTAAAATATGGGCTTTGAAAAGTCAGATAGAAAAGTGCAAAGAAAAGTTGAACGGTAAAAAAGAAGAGGAAAAAGAGTGGACTTCAGCTTTATGAGAGAGAGAGAGAGAGAGAGAGCGCACCGGGAGAAATAAGGAAAGAAAGGGGCTCACCGAGAAAGAAGAGAAAGGAGAAAGAAGAAAAGGGGAAAGGGGAGAGTTCTTGCATGTGATTGATCCGGACATCTCGATAACCTGATTTAACTCCATTTTGTATGTAATGCTGGTAAGTGATCAAAACCTCTAATCGTCTATTCAAAAGAATGGTCGAAACTAGGATTTGAAATTTGGATTTAGGTTGATTTTAACTTGCTGTGTTCAATTGAGAAGTTTTCAGGTGGCGTATATATATAGAAATGATAATTTATAATGTTGTGAAGGTATAGCATTTTATGGATCTCAATTGGAGAGCATGCTGGTCAGATTCCAAATAGTAAAATTTGGGTCGATTTTCAGCCATTTCCGGCAAGGTTTTGGGTCAGCTAAGTTGGGGTTCTTATAATATATTGAAAGAGCTTTCTATAGACTATATGCTTACTTGAAATGGAGTTTTATGGAGGAAATTATGGTGCAAACAAGTTTTCCATGCATATCGGACAACAATAGGCTTCTGTTATGAACATGCTTTTCATTGGTGTATAGGTGTCCTTTTATTAATAAATAGACATAGTACAATTGAATCATTCATTAGAATATCTTTTTATTGGGTCTTTTGATATAAGTTTTCAATTAATTGTTAGGAATTTGAGTACGTCAGCTTAAGTAATCACCGTAGGTTGGTTTTCGACTTTTCTAGGTTAGTGACACTATTTCTTCTTTAAGTTTATAAATTCATATCTCAAAAATGAAATGGATTAGTTATGTTAATGAGCATGTTCCTTGCATAAATTGGATCGAGCATTTATTATCATTTGCGTATTAGATGTGAAAATGTTATCTTTTGATTATAGTCTAAATTAATTGCTAGCAAATGGGTTTGCGAAACCTTTTGGGAAAGACTCATAAGAAGTTTTTGATTCTAAATATGGTTAATGAAATGTCATATATTAATTAGCGAACTAGTTTACAAAATGGAGTTTGAAATAGTTTAGAAAACATATTGTGATATATAAAATGTGATTTAATAGAGATTAATCAATGGACTTGACTATAGATATTTGAATTGTTATGGTGAAAAGTTGTGATTTGATAATTAAACCCGAGTTATGAGATGGGTTTTGATTTTTGTTGTAAATTGTTGGATATTGAGGTTGATGGATAATGCTTAGTATCTCTATGAACCCATTGAGCGGTGGGTAGGTATATGCATACAAATTTAGGATATTCTTGTCGATCGAGCCATTAGCTAATAATAAAAATTAAGGGAGAATTTTTGTCATCTTGTCATTGGCATTATTCATGACTATGGCTAGATATTTGAGCGTGAATTTAATTGATGAAATTGACTATTGATGTGTGTTTTGATGAGATTGATCAATGGGCTGGACCATTGATAATTTGTTTGATATTAATGATGAAAAGGATATTTCTGCTATGAGTATAGTTATAGTTATGTTGAAATAATATATAACTCATTTTGATCTTATAAATTTAATATGTTTCGGATTTGGTGTAAATGAATTGAGATTGGTTTTATAAATATGCATAGTGATTCTTCGATCCACCAAAAAGAAATGTATTATTCATTAGACTATATCAGTTCATTCCTTTCTTCTTATTATTTTTCAAATCTCTTAAGTAGTGGCCGATAGAACGAAAGCATTATTGCGGAAGTTGTTGGGAGTGGGATATTTGAAATATAGTTTGAGGCTGCGTCCTTTGGAAAAAAGGATGGCCATGTCACTCCCTCATTCCTATAGGGTTCGGCGTACTACACCTTGTCTACCGTAGGATCATTCCCACTTGTACGTATGTTACCACATCTTTTGGAAAGATACTGTCGTGAGATCCTTATAGAAGCACTTGGCAAGGATCAGATAAGAACGTATAGAAAGCAAGAATGAGACGTTTGGCTATGTTTCCCTGACTTTTGGCTTGCTTAGAAGGCGACAAAACGTGATCATTCATGAATTAGCCACAGATCACCAAATTAGTTTCAATACTAAAGTAGGACTGACTTGTGCCATTCTCTTAACTCACTACTAGTCCAGCCACCTTTCTCAAATTCACAGCGCACACCTATACCTATGCAAGTAAAGCAAGAATGCCCGGTACAAATTGAGGAGATGTTTACTCAGGGTAGCGACCCTGTGGACTGCCAAATTGTTGATTATGACAGCAAAAGAGAACCTGAGCTTGTCCGGCCAAAACAACAGCAACAGCTGGTATCGAATCATCTCGGATGATCTCATCAAGACCCTCATCACCCCACTTACAGTCCCCCCCCGGGGGAAGTGCTTCCGTGCTATCTCGACCGCACCCGTCGCCGATTCCTGACAACAAAAGATCAAGAACTAAAGAGGACAGAAGGGTCTGCTAGTTAACTCATAAACAGGGACAAGTCCTCTGCTTTATTTGCAACAAGGCCAAGCCAATATAACAGGCGTAGTGATCACTCCGCAGATAGAAGAATTGGGACAACCATTTCGCAGGAATTTTCCCACATCCGATACACACACTGAAAAACGAAGCTATTACCCAAAAAGGGGTTCAAGCCAAGACAGTGTTTTATTTCACTGGAAGCTAAGACAACCGCTACGAATTCACTAGTTCTGTCTCCACTGCTTCCGGCAACGAAACACAGCATGAACACAAATGGCGAAGATCAGGAAGAAGAAGAAGCGCCTGCATTCAGCTCCATATGGACTTGACAAGAACGAGCTGAGAGTTCTCGGCGAGCTTCAGATGTACTGGGTCCACACGAAGATGCCAGCTCCAAGAATGGCGATCTGGGTCCGCTTCTCCATTCGCAGCTCTCTCTTTTTCCACGAATTAGGATCTTGGTTTGCACTTTCGGTGGGGAATGTGGATCAATTCGCAAGAACTTTTAAGATCGTTTATAGTCATTCCATCAAACGAGGGCCCATCAATCCTTTGGTTGTAATAGATAATTATATATAGAGTGCTGGATACCTCAAACGCCAAAATTTGATACGGATAGACATTTAGTATCAAAATTGGAGAAGAAAAAAATACTTTAAATTATGACCGGCGAGAGTTTCTAGCCAAATTGTTGACCTGGCAATTTTTTTAAAAGAAATTATCTATGTGATGTTCACGTGACTAGATAAGTTGTCCCTAAATTTGATTTTTAATATAAATATATAATTAAATTAAAAAAAACTAAATTTAACGAACGAAAGCTGGGAAAATGCTGGAAGAGGAGCTCTGTGGACGGCCGTTTAATTTTCATTTCCTTAGAAAATCGAAGGCGAAAGGAAAAAGGCATTTTTTATTATATTATATTTTTCGTTCAGCCGAAAACACGTTCGATATGTCTGAAATTGTTTATGAAACATTGTCAAATTGATGTATTATTTAATACAAAAAAGATCAGCATCAGAGGGACGGGACCTCCTACCCCATTGAAAAGAATACGACAAGGAGCGGGACCAGGTCGGCGCTGGTGCTGCTGCTGGATCTTTGTCAGATTTTGTCGTCGTCGTTTTCCATGACGAGCTTGTCCTTTTCTCTGTAAATTTGTCTTAAATTTTTATTTTTTCAAGTTTTGGCCGCTCTCTAACGTAATATATATTTCCGACAATATTTTTTGAAAAAGAAGGAAAAAAGGAAAAAAAAGGAAAAAAAAGAAGACTCGACCAATCTTTTCCATCCCTCCAAAATCATTGTCATTCGCTTTTTCTTTTTATGGATGGCCCAAGGGTGACCGAGTCCGGCAGAATGAAGTGGAATTAGGTAGAGCCCATTTAAAAAATCTCAGCACTTGAGGAAAAAAATTTAAATTCTTATCAAGTTGTTCAGCAAGAACTAAACATAAAAAATAACAATAGGACCCCACAATCGACAAATTGAAAATTAAATCCGCATCTAACTTTTTGGACACTCTCTTTTAATCATCTCAGCCCCATCATTTTGCCGTCCCTAGACTTCGATCTCGGGAGGCCAGCGTCACATCCATGTCCCCTTTTGAGATTCCAAAGTATTGTGTCTACTTGGAACTCTTATGTACAATGGCAAAAGTAAGCTGTGGGCACATAATATCAATTTATCTATGATTGCACTTAGTAACTCGATGTCATATAAACGCATCCTTATCTTGGGGCGAAAACTTTTATTATGAATACCATCTCCCTTGCCACATTTTTCATGGGGGCAAAGAGAGAGAGGGCTATTAAACTATACCCTATGCTCTCATCTTTATTCGGTGAAAATCGCTAGAGACGAGTACACGAGACTATTGAACTGTATCCGATATGACATGGTCGCATGTTTTTCCGGCTAAGCGGCATCGCAATCCTCTTGACTCATTCTCATCTTGATCTGATGACCTCTCCCTTCATGGCTAGGGAGAGAGCGCTCAGGCTCCCTCCGCTCTCCACCGCCACTCCAGGCATGGCCACCGCCCTGCTCCCAACGAACCCACCCTCTCCGACCACGATCTTGCCAAACTTCACCACCCCGCCTTCCCCGTCGTACACGTGCCCGAACAGCAGAGCCTCCCTCTCCACGCTCCCGCCTCCCTCGACCTCCACCATCTCGGGGTTCAGCGCGGCTCCCATGGAGTCCACGTAGGTCCCCTTGTCCAGCTCGACGTACGACCCCATCAGTTTCATCCACATCAGGAACAACCCCGACCCGCTCGTCATCTCCACAAAGTAGTCCCCGAACACGGTCCTGATGGCTTGCCATATGGTATCCAGGAAGACCCCTCTGCTCCATATATGCACGGTTTCGTCCTCTCTCTTCTTTCCCACGAGCATGTACTTCGCCGCCGCGCAGGCCAACGCGGCTAAAATCCCAGTCGACACCCAGAAGAAGGGGAACATCCAGTGGACCGGCATGTTCCTGGTGTTCTTGCAGTGGAGGAGCAAGTTCAAGGGGAAGTAGATGATTAGTCCGAGGAGAAAGTAGGGCAGTATTGTTTGCAGCAGCGGCTGAACGAAAACAGCCCATGTGGTTAAGTACCAGGGCCTCGAAAGGGTCACTTTCTCGGTGTCTTTTCTCTCGAGTGCAGCGGCCATTGGACAACCAGAGAGGTCGACCTTCACGTCCGACTGCTCCAGGAAGACCCTCCACGCCTCAGGAAGAGGATCTCCATTTCTCAGGTGCTGGCAGATCTCATAGATGAGTGAACGCCCATGATCAATTGATGCGCTCTGACTACTTGATGTGGCCCGGATTACATCCACCTCGTGGCATCGGAGGAATGGATTAAATTCTAGCCTTTCCGAGCCTTCTTTTGTCAGATTTTCATCAATAATGACCTCCCCAACATCTATGTAGGGAAACTGTGATTCGTCCCAAGGTCTCGTGCAATCGAGAGCAATGTCGCGTGCAGCTTCGTCCTGTGGAATTGGCCTGACTTGAAGCTGGAATATGTAACGGACCCCGTTCGGAGACTTCACCCTGTTCTGAAAATCTTCAGCTAGGAAAAGTAATGGGCGGGTGTCATTAGCATCCCTTGGTATCGCACCAGTTTCAGGCGGTAGGATCCCAGAGGGTTCCACCTTACCAATATCTTCTTCAATACTTCCGTCGAAGGGCCTCAACTTGAACTTCACGTACATTTCCTGTCTGTCCTTAAAGCGGAAGAGCCTACAGATATTTGAGTAGTAATGCATATCTGCATAGGAGTTGGCTTGACGAAGGGAGGTCCACACTGCATCGCGCACATGCGGTACCCGCTTGACATGCTCCTCCCTCGCGGCAAGCCCACACACCAGCCAGGTTGCGAAATCAGAGATTGTGCGGGCATAGAATGCCTTCCCTGTCTTCAAAGTCAAGTCGAGAAGTGGAGAATCATCCCCCTTTTCATCCGATAGTATCCTCAGTGCCGCTCCTCGTGCATCTAACCTTGCATCATCATCAGCACTCAAGCTATTGCTGTGGCGGACAATGACCGTATACTTCTTTCCAGGGCCGAAGATATTGTGCTCTGGCAATCCTTGAATGTTGTCGTAGAGTTTCAAGTATCCCTTCCCGCTAACACCGATCCGATGGAAGTATCTTGACTTCACCTTGAGAGTTGTCGCTGCCAAGTTAGCAGCCAAATTGCCAACTATCTTTTTATATCTCGCATCCATCTCCTCTATCCTGTCATCCAAAGCGTGTGTTGTGTTTTTTACCATAACTGGACTTTGAGACCCCATGTAAACACCACCACTTTGGAGAACTGAATTCACTGGAGCAACTGAAATTGCTCCGAGAATAACATCCTTTTCGACTACAGAACTGGGAAGAATAAGGCTTTGGCTCCCAATAACTGAATTATCCTTTACATCAACCTTACTCTGGATGTATCCATTCTGGGAATAGAAACCTGTGATGATCCTGCTAAAATCACCTAAATGCACACCGGTGCCTATTGAAACCATCCTTGGATCTGCAACTGGGTTGATGGATCTGATGGAACAATACCTGCCTACTTTTGCACCTAACAAGCGCAGGTACATGCAGAAGGCTTCTGTTCCAGAAAGAAGCTTGGCAAATCGGAGGTGGCAAGCAATGGCAAGTCGGTGGCCAAACCAGGTTTTGATGTGAGTCTGTGTTTTCTTTTCTTTACTGGCAAGCAAATGGGTAAAGATGGATGTCAAAAACTAAGGACCAGTCCGTGAGCAAAGTAGGCGATTGCCAAAGAGATGGCAAACTCGAATGGATTAGTCAGGGAGTTTGTAAACATGGTGGCGTATGCCACGATGGTGAATGGAACCCAGTGTAAAGCTCCCGAAATGCAAAGAAAAGCCAGGTGTTCAAGGGAAGGAACTTTCTGAGATAGCCTCATGTAGAGCAAGTAAACAGCAGCGGCGGACAAAGAGCTGAGGAGACCAACCATGTAGATGCCCATGAACTGTTGTGTGGTCTCTTTCAGAGTTCCAGGGGAAACCTGAAATGTTGCAACAGTAGAGGCCGTATTATTGATTTGAAAACCAAAAACAGGAAATTATGCATGTATGATGCTTCCATCAGCTTATGAATGTCACAGATACAACTCTGTGCATCAGAGACCTCATGAGTGATGCCAAAACCAAAAATTAGGTCAACCATGATGAAGGAGATGCAAAAAAAAAGAAAAGAAAAACCAAAGAGTTCCAATGATTATTTCTCCTGCAATCTCATACATTTAAACTACTAATTTACCATCAGAACTATTACACAAAAGATAATTAGATGAGTATTTATACTAAGCAAGTACATAAGGTAGAGCACTATTAGATTGATTAACTAGAGACTATAGTTATATTTTGCTAGCTGGAAAAACCAAAGACAGATATATAACCATATGGAGTAAAATTTATATTTTGGATGATTTGGAGTATAATGAAATTTGGCAATGAATAGATTTTGGCACACATGCTTCGCATGACAGGGCAACTCTACTTGCTCAAACTACATAATTGTCATAGTTACCTATAATCTAATCTATCATCAGGATGTTTCTATTGTTTATAAAAGAATATGAACATCTCAGAGCTGACTTTTGGACCTATTAATAATTAAACATTAAACATGGGTAGAGCACAACCATAGTGTTCATATAAATAACAGAAATAGAAGTGCTTAAAAGTCTTTACCATGAATGCTCCATCTATATAAGAAAAGACAAGAAAACAGCACTTACCTTCAGTATCTTATCTGCCCCAGCCATCTTAAGGGCAGACTTCCCACCTACACTTTTTTGCAAGGCCGGTACTTCAGCTCCTTCTCCTAAAACACTTCCTTTCTGGACAACAGCATAAGGGCCAACTGAGCAATTCCTGCCAATCCTTATTAGCTGGAATCTCAAGACGCTGTCCCGCACTTCGTGACTTTGAAGCAAAGCACCTTCTGCAATCACTGCTCCATCTCCGATTGAAACCAGAGAAGGGTCTGTTATGTCAACTGTGTCTAGTAAAACTGATGATCCAATCCTTGCTCCAAGCATCTCAAACCAGTGTTTAAGGAACACCGTTCCTCTGAGATGCACCGCGAGGACTTTGGAGGAAACCTCCTGAGCCTTGTAAAGTGCCCACCACTTGACAAAATCCACCGACCAGACAGATACTTCAGGAGTCAGGGCGTAATTTATGCGCAGAAAAGAATTACCAAAAAAGGCAATAGATATGCTGGTCAAGGCAATACAGAGGATCCAGGAAAGAGGTGCAAGAAGCACGACACTTGTATGATGCAGCCAGGGAAGTCCATCAATCAGATTTCGGCTGGCCGAAACCCAAATTTGAAAAGCGGAAACTGATAAATAAGCAGGGAAAACCAGAATGAAAGAGACATAGAGAAGAGCAAGAAGTTGGAAGGACCAGATACGCCAGCGGTGAAGTCTGGAAATTTTCATGGAGAAGTCAGCAGTAAGGATTTCAGGCTCTGGATGGTTGGATTTGGTGGTTAGCAGATGGGGTTGAGACTTCATTAAAAGATTCTCAGCAAAGTTTGCCAGGTCTGCTATGCAGGTTGCAGTGAATATATCTACAGCTCCAACTGGCACTCCAAGAAAATCTGAAAGCTTTTGAGCAGCTCTGACCACACCTATTGAATCAATGCCATAGGACACGAGGCTTTCTGTGGCTGAAATGTTCTGGATTGAAATTCCTGTCTGTTCACTGATTAGCTGCTTCAGAAACTCCACAATATTTCTATTGCTTAATTTTGGGCTTGGTGCAAGAGAACTTTTAGCAAGGTGGGATCGAGGAGTTTTTCCCTCCCTGCACGTCCCAGTGGTGAAAGATCTGGTCAGTGATCTCTTTGTCACAATTGGATCTGGAACTGTATTGAGATTTCCATCAACAAACTGCTTGAGGCATTCGAACCTCTTGATCTTCCCCGAGGTTGTCTTACTTATGGTTCTAGGCCTGATCAACTTGACAGAGGCGACAGTTACCCCATGTTCTTCTGCCACGCAGGATTCAATTTGCTTTATGATGTCCTTGTTGACGGGTTTACTGTCTCTTAACTCTGCTATTACAACCAAGCCAACCTCGTCAGAAGCATCCGGAAGTGAAATGCCTTTTGCTGATAGGACTTCTTCAGGAACACCAATGACGGCACAGCAACCAGGGCGTAGAAGCTCAGATGAGCTCTCAACTGTCTTCTCAACATCTGCTGAGTAAATGTTTCTTCCAGCTACAATTATGAGATCCTTGATTCTTCCTGTGATGAACAAGTTACCCTGGATTACCCGTCCCAAGTCTCCAGTTCTTGTGTACTTTCTTCCAGGGTAATTCTGAAGCTTGTTTCTGAAAGTTTTCTGGCTAAGTTCTTCCTTGCCCCAGTACCCAATTCCAGCACTCGGACTACTAATCCATATCTCTCCTTCCTTCCCATCTTCGTCAACCTCTAAACCTGTATCTGTGTCAACAATTCTTATGTCAACATCTGCATCGTCAGGATCCACGTATCCACAGCAAATTCTTCCCTGCCAATCTACCAATATAGGCTTCTTTTTGCCATAGGCACAGCTGACAAAGACACAATTTTCTGCCAAGCCATAGCCTGGAGCCATCACCTCCTGAGAAAGGCCAAAGGGACGAGTGAGCTCAACGAATCTTTTGAGGGTTTTCTGCCTTACTGGTTCAGCAGCGATCATGAAAAAAATCATGGAAGAGAGATCATAATTGCGCGCCTTGACCTTGTCTGCTTCAAGTCTTCGAATCACTAGCTCAAAGGCAAAATTGGGGCCCGCACTGTGCGTGGCCTTGTAATCGCTGATTGTTTGAAGCCACAGGAGTGGATTCCTGATGAATGTCAATGGAGAAAAAAGGATTGCTGACCCACCACAAGCCATTGCTGTAAAAAGTCCTCCAATCAAACCCATGTCATGGTACTGAGGAAGCCAACTTACTAGCACAGTATTTGAAGTGCTTCGGTATCTCCTCTGCATCAGTTTGACGTTATGAATGAGTCCACCATGTGTTATCATGACACCTTTAGCATCACTGGTTGAACCAGACGTAAATTGCAAAAAGCACAGATCATCCGGCTGAGATTCTGATTGAAAGGCAATGTTCGAAGCAGGCAAAACCTTAGAGCTTTTGATCCAAGAATCTGTGTGCAGCCATGGAAGATTAGGCCACTGACCTGTGCTTTTCACACTTTTTCTGGTGAAAGAGATCAAATTCTTTACTGACCCTGCCCTAACTGCAGCATGATAGCCAACGGTTGACAGAATGGCCACTGCATTGCACAATTTGGCAATGTTCTCAATTTTTGTAAGAGCCTGTCCACCTCTTTGCAATGGATCAGGGGGAAGTACTGGAACGGGTACGACTTTGGCTCTTAAACAACCAAAAAAAGCATCAACAAAGTCCAAACCTGGAACGTGAACAAGTAAAACCCTGTCACCTGGCTTGATAGTAGGCTTCCGGCTCGTCAAGAGCTTATGAGCAACGCAAGAAGCATTGGAGTCAAGCTCTGCATATGTCCTCTGGCACCCCACTGCCCCTCCTTCATTGATCCAAGTATAAAGAGCCTTGTTTTGAGTGATTTCTTGGGCAGCCCAGTGCTTCAAATAGCAATCAAGCGTGGGGAGGTTGGGGAAAACAACGCCACTTGTTTCACTCAATGTTTTAAGGCCAGTCTCCTCTTGGTCTAGTTGCAAGGTGAACAGACTCTGCACGAGAAATATATATATCAGTATCTCATAGCTGCATTAATGCTCTTTCCATTATCAGTAACCTACTTCAGTTTATAGATCTTGAGAGCTGACTCACCTTCACATAAGGTAATGTAGGGAGGGAATTTGCACTGGCAAAGTGCTTGCAGATTAAAGCCATGGCATAAGATGAATTTCTTTCTGTAAGCTCGAAAGCAAAAAGCCCTCCTACATAATATGTGTTTCGGTGACCCTGAAGTTTGGATTCTATTCTCTCATAAAATCCTTCCTTCATATCTGCATCAAATCACAGAAAAAGTTATAGAAAAAGTTTGTATGTAGCTTGTGGCTCCCATGAATCACATGTGAATGCTTTGTTTAACATACCTTTGCTGCCTACATGAGGAAAGTACTTGAAATGCCTCTGCAGAACGACCTTCTCAACTTCTCCACCCATTCTTTTAACTACTTCAATCGCGAGATCGATAACGCAAGATCCCCTAATATTCACAGAGTCACCATAGGACCAGAACAAGAAGATATCGGTGTCAGCATAAAATCTTTGCATTGCAACCGGATGTCCAATTGTTGAAGGGTCTTCCATGTATTCGGCCAAATAATAAAAGCCAACAGGGATGCGTTCAAGCCCCTTAATCTTCAAGACGGTGGTGTAATAATCTATTGTTTGCACTTTGCTAAAAAGCTCCCTTTCAAGGTCGCTCACATCGAACAATCCGATCTCAGCTTCTGCAGTGACACAATTTTCATGAAAATCCAAAGAAAACACAACTGAGGGAGTGGGAGTAAAATACTCGACGAACCTGTAGAAGATGGAGATCTGTATGTTCTCGAATTCTTGAAGGGGAATGCACCTGAGATGATTATCTTATCAAACTCCTTATGCTCAGTCTCTCCGCTAGAATTAGTAATATCAACATTAACATCTGAACCGTCCCGTCTGACTGCTTGTACTTCAGTATTGCAGCACACTTTTATCAGTAGAGACTCGCTGATTTTTTTCCAGAGGCTCATATATCCACCTTTCATACGTCGAATTTTTCCAGCCATGCTAGTGCGAGTGAACTCATGAATGTAAGCATAAGGCATGTCTTGGACAAATCCATATCCAGATGCGGTGTATCCATATTGGACAGACTTGGGAATGCTTTTGATTCCATGAGCCTCCAGATATGCTGGGGTTAAGTCTGATGCAATGTCACTCACCGCATGGATGCCTATATGATTCGAATCCTTTGCCTTATCCTGCACATGACATGAAAAGCTGACTCCAGCTGAATATATAGCAACAGCCAAAAGTAGAGGTTACTAGTGCAAAGGGGCATTTTGCTATATTACCAAAAGAAGGGTACCTGTATTTCTAAGGTGAGCGAGACTAGAGACATATAATCTTCCGCAACATTTATATCATGAAACTCCCCAGTAAAACTGTCAATTAGAGCTAGTTTGTGGAGGTCCATTTCTTCTAATTCAGTCCCAGATTCTTTTGCCAAGTGAAAAATTACTGGTGCACTGTTTGCAGCAAGAACTTGACCACCCAAATCATAAACCTTTCCTGTACGAATGATCAAAAGATGTTAGCAAAGTTGGACAGTTGGATAGCAAATAAGACACCCTTCTTTTATGTACCTTCAATCTCTACTGATTCGCACATGCCTCCCACAGATTTGTGCTTCTCTATAACAGTGATGTCTCTATAACCGAGCTTTGCTAGTGCATAGGCCGCTGATAATCCACTTGGGCCACCTCCGACTATCCCGATTCTGGTATCCAGTGGCAAGCACGGATGCAACTTGGAGAACTGATCTTCTACAGATTTTCGGGAGTCCATCTTTGATGTAGTTGCACACTATCAATAACGCCGTTCGAATCAACAACACTAAACTGAGTCAATTTATATTTTTCACATTGACACTTCCCCAAAGTTTCACACCATTAACGGGGTTTATATTGCCATACAACCAAAGGACAAATTGAAAAAGAAGCTGAACAAATAAATTTTAAACTTTGCCTTCTTGTCTATTCTGCTGAAAATCAAGGATATAATCCAGCTCAGAACTCCTTTCGAGACAAAGGGAAGAAGTGAACAGAAAGTGTTGACAAAAATCAACAGCGTTTAAAACAAAGTTCCAAATCATCAACTGGAGGCAGACATGGGAGACAAGTGCATAAAATATTTCTAATGCCTAAGAAGATCCAGATATGCATAACCACTACTTACACTCATTTTTGCTGAACTAAAATCTGACGTAGTCAACTTCAAAAGATAAGAAATGTGCAATAGATCCACAAAATGGATCACAGCCAAAACCAAAAGATAACATTTGATAGTCTCATCGTGTTATAGAAAAGTGCATAGGAAGGATGCTTCAAGGATATGCTTTATTCTTAGATTTAACAGCTAGACTTGTGACCAAAACAAGATTGCAAAGTGGAAGGATCCAAACAATGCCTTTGGGAATAACTTTAAAGTGACGATCTTTAGTCGAAAAGGAAAATAGCCCAAGAATGCCTGTAGCACACCCCAAAAATCACATCACCGACACTCGTCTGGCAACCACGAAAAAGTAGCTCTGCTGTATCGAACCTTAAGATGACGATAGATCAAAACTTGCACCAGAGGCTCCCGCTCGCACGCTTTCCGTACCTCACCCTGTAATGCCACTATTAGCAGAAGCGAGGAGACCGAACAAGGAGAAGACCCATTGAACCATAACACATTCTTTTTCACCAGGCAAAGCACAATGCATTCCATTTCAGCCATCATACACAGCTCATTACACAGATATTGTGGTTGCCACATAGAACTCTCACTCTGGAAATCTATCAAATAATTTCATGGCATACGAGCATATATATATTTTTCAACCCACATCAAGAAAGAGCTTTGAATAACTGAAAAATCCTCTCTTTCTGTCTCTCTCAGCCCGCCAAAGTTTGCAGCAGGGACACCACTGTTCAAATACAGAAAAATAAGAGAAACGTAGAAAGGTTCAACATCAGTTGGTGACTAACCCAAGACCACGGAATATGTCGCCAAATGGCGCAAGGAGAAAGTTCCACAGTGTCGATGACAGCAGCGGCCCTTCTTCCGCATACAGAAACGCTGAGCTCATGCTCGAATTTAACCAGTCCAGATGCCTCATCAATCCAACAAGAAAACGACAAAGATCCCGCAGGCAAAGACTTAGTAATTAACCACCCTCTTCGGCAAATCCGATGGATCTCCAATCCGGGGGGCGAGATATTCCCCACCATTCGTGCTCCAGATAAAACCGTGTACAAGCATGATCATCTGCCCAACCAGATAACAGATCCTCGATCAGATTGAGGAATATGCGTATAGAATGCGAGCCGACCAACAATGTATTAAACATACGGGTTGCAAAAACTAGTGGCGTTGGAACAGGGATCCGTGGGCTTGGAGGAGCGGCGACTCGGGGCGGCATCGGTAGGATCAGCTTTGTCGCTTGCTCCTCCAAACGGCGAAGATGATTCTCGCAGAAAAGAGGTGAACTTTTTGCCGGTCGAAGATAATAAAGAAAATGAGAGAGACAAGGGGGGTTAATTCCGTTAAGTTTTGGCGGGAGAAGAAGGCCTTGGGGGGTTAATTCCAAAAAAAACCCCAAACTTTAGGTTTAGTCCCAAATATACCCTAAACTTTTTTTTGTCTAAAGAAAAACCTTAAACTTTAGGTTTAGTCCCAAATTTGCCCCGAACTTTTTTTTGTTTCAGAAAAAACCCCAAACTTTAGGTTTAGTCCCAAATCTCGCCCCAAACTTT
The DNA here is from genome assembly GCA_014182845.1 of Corymbia calophylla. Taxonomy (NCBI): domain Eukaryota; kingdom Viridiplantae; phylum Streptophyta; class Magnoliopsida; order Myrtales; family Myrtaceae; genus Corymbia; species Corymbia calophylla. The sequence goes on from CM024702.1 coordinate 4,078,466, forward strand.
TCTTTTGTCTCGAAAAACCCCAAACTCTACCATTCCCAAATCTATCCCAAAAAAAAAAAGAAAATCATCAAAATTTACTCTAATCCTAAATTTGTCCTCGTTAGCTTCTGTCCAAAAGCCGTATTAGTAATCCCTAATTTTTTATGTCCTAAAATGGTTTTACTTTGAAAATAATTTTCTATGACATATTGCTTATTTGTATTTATTATCTATGTGGAAATGCCATGTTATGTTGGGACTAGACCATGGGGTATATTTGATAATAGATCAAAAATTGATGATTTTTTTAGTACAAACGGTGGGTAAAACCCCAAATTAGTATACTCGTAAATTGCGACGTGTTATTTAATTTAGCAATTTGATAATAAAATTTAACAAAAACTAATAGATGGTAATTTGTTTTGGTGATCAAAAAATTAATTTTGGGTAAATTTGTCATATATGTACCAATTTGGGATTTTTCATGATATTAACTCTTTTTTAGACAAAACCAAATTCGGGGTAGATTTGGGACTAAAATTAAAGTTTAGGGTTTTTTTTTAGACAAAAGAAAAGTTCGGGCGGATTTGGGACCGAACCTAAAGTTTGGGATTTTTCTTGAAACAAAAAAAAGTTTGGGGTATATTTGGGACTGGACTTAAAGTTTGGGGTTTTTTTTGGAATTAACCCCCCTTGGGGTCCCTTTCGGCGGTTGATGACTGTTAATCATGTAGTTCTTTTTCTTTTTATTTAATGACGCAAAAACCTATAAATATAGGCAAAAAAACAGATGGAGGTTACAAGAAATTCTTTGCACTTCACGGTACGAGGAACAAAGAAGATTATGCGAGAATTTTTTTTCTTAATAATTAACGTGGTTTTGAAATATTTAATTTATTTAGTGTAGTTCCTACACTTTAGTCTTATTCACAGTGTAATTCTTAAATGATTAGTTTGTTCAATATGGTCTTTGTACTTTTGGCGTGTGTTCAATTTTATTACTGAACTATATAAAAATATTTAATGTTGTCTTTCTACTAATTCAAGTTCAAGAATAATATTGAATATTTTTATATAATTTATGGATTAAATTGAATTTGTACCAGAAGATCAGGGATTACATTAAATAAATGAAAAATTCAAGGACAACATGGTATATTAGATTAAAGTTTAGATACCACGTAACATAGTGAGTCAAAATTCATGGATTATTTGTATTATTTTTTTTAAAATCATTTTTTGAGTATTCCTAAGTGGGGGGTATTTACGTGTAGCCCAAAAAGAAGGGGGTAAAAAAAGGGGTGGGGACTTGTGATAATGATGATCTAAGAGAGCACGTACCTATTGATTCGGTCTTGCAAGATCTCTAACCAAAAAAAAATTAATGAGGGTGATGGAAGAGGGGATTTGTCAAGTGACGTGTTGGCCGTCATGTGTGGTTCTTGAGCAACATAGTCAACTTTGTATGGATGATGGTGGTGGTGGTGGTGGCGGTGGCGGCGGCCATACATCTTAAGAAGTTTTTTCATATTTTTTATACATTGGAAGATTGGTTTGCCTGACATCATTGCTGCATGTCAACGATACATGTCTTGTCATACACTTTAATCCTAAATTCTCTCAATGTGGGGTGGCAGGAAAAGAAAATGCTAAAAACTAGACAACACTTCTTCAAGATAGATGCCATATCACTCCTCTAACCCTAGATTTTCTCAATGTGGGGTGGCAGAAATGAAATGTCAAAAATTGAAGAAAAAAAAGGCTAAGAATTTAAGCACTGATTATTGGTGTTGAGGTCTTTAACTACTTATAGATAGAAATTATTTGAAAAAATTGATAAGTTTTTTTTTTATCAAACTATTGAAGAGTGAGCATAAGCGAAAGTATTTAATGATATAATTAGCAACACTTCAATTTCCATTGGAATATTTATCACTCCAACCAATTAAGTAAACACTTCCTTCTTAATGCATTGAGTAATATTTCTAGAATTAAAACACAATCAAATAAGTTATGTGCGGTTAGAGGCTATCAAACACGCTTGTGGACATTTTCCTAATGTGTTTCTACTCACATTGCAATACTTATAAAGTAGTCAGACGTAATCTTAAGATCACTAATTAAAAAAAGGATGGTATAATTAGGAGCACCAATCTTACACCTTGGTATGTTTATTATTTTTCTTGATCAGCTTTCAACATCATAGTTTTTTTTGTTGTTGTTATAAAAAATATAGTACGCTTGTCTTACGCAACGTTGACAATGCATTAATGATTATATAACTTACGGGAACTAATCCTTTGGGCAATACTCCACAGCATGCCAAGCAAAAACCATCTTTTTAAAATGATGTGTTGACGAAGATTAATATAAGAATTCATGGCATGGTTAGCAAGATGAACAATCTCAATGGCACTTAGGCTATAATTCGATTGGAAGGGAAAATCCTCATCACAACATCTGTAACCAGCTAGAAGAATAGCAAATTCTAGTAAAACTTTTTACCTTAAAAAAAAGAAAGAAATTATAAGCAATCGGGGGTTGGTTTCTAAGAAACAGATGGCGCAAACTTTGACCATTGAGAAATTTTTCTTTATTGCAATGTCATTATCAATCTTAGTTTTCATCGTCGAGACAATTTTTCACGCGAAAGGTCCCCACAAAGAAAAGTTTTGCACCCCCGGTCGAAGTGCACCGTGTGTCATAAACCTATTCTCCGTAGTAGATAGTAAAGATGCTTTATCTTTAGTAATTCGTCCTTGTGTCGACAATCCTGCTTTGTGACAGGGACGCTTCTACAATAGGATTAGAATTTGCGTTTACAATGTCAATCTGGCATACCAAAGGAAATCGCATGTCAACAATGTCAAACAAGGAAACGGGACGATTCAAAGTGTCCAACACCTTAAAGCCAAACACAGAAGCGATTCGTGAAAGTTAACGTCCATGGCGTTGATCACATTCACGTTGTTGCACAATTTGGGGCAGCTTCGTGCATGTCTGCACTAAGCATGGATGTAGCTAACCGAATACTGACCGATAAGATCAAGGCCTGTGCCCGCGCGAAACTTTTTGTGATGGCTGTCCAGTATCGTGTTATCAGCTTGACTTGATATGCTCTTGCTATCACAACTTAATCACTGTATGTACATGCAATAGTCACCTCCTCTGCTTCTTTCCTTGCTTTGAACGTCAATCCACTTCGCTCTAGAATCCCTGTTTCTATTAGTAATCGTACACCATGTTAGCAAATTATAGTCGTCAAATACTTCTCGTAACTCAAAATTTCTCCCAAAAGTCCCAACTTTGCTTAGGTTTACAGGAAAATGGAAGAGAGAATAAGCACCTTTCAAAGTATTTGCAGAAGATCTATTGAAGTTCTCAATGAGCATGTGAAATTATGTGCGAAGTAATATCAGTTTTCTCTTCGTATTTAGCAAACAAAAGCTTCATCTTTAACTTGTTTCCAATCGGTTTTGCTTACTGTAAGAAATGAGTTAATACGAGAAAGTAAGAGTAAAACCAATCAGATGATTGTCGAGTATCTGAAAGTGTGCATTACAGTTTTAAGAAATGAAGACAACATGGGCGCTTGTTGAATCTTAAGTATAAGATCTTGGGAAACCTCAAGAAAATCCCGAGTCAAACCACTACATTTCAAATAAAGAATCCACCAAAACTATTTGGTTACTATTGTTATCTCTCTTTTCAGTTCTTTAAATTGGACAACTCAAGTCAGAGTCCAAGGAAACATCCAGACATCTGATCCTGTCCTACATTCATGTGGTGTTGTGATCTTACAATTTAAGACAGAGAGTGGGAGAAATTGATTAGGACCTCCCAAATCTTCAAACCAACCCCTTAATTACACTTTTCCTTGTTAGAAGAAACATGCATAGAGGCAATGAACTTCATTTTTTTTGTAGTAAAGAGAGATTTTTTTTTTTAAACTTCTTCAGTTGGGGACGATCTTAGTTGAACATCTCAATAAGATTCTCTCAATTTAGTTGTCTGCAATAAAGCTGTCTATGCATGAAAACGCTAGTCTTTCTTCTTCAGTAGGGGCAAGTGTAGAACAAATCCACTTATCTGCTGACATGGCACTTGCTCCTGGATTGGCAACATTTCCTTCTCAACTATAGCCGGAGATGAAAATAACGACCTACCTCCTTTTCAATTAAACCCATCATTACAATTCGGCAAATTATGAATTCAGTCCTTCTCAAATGGTACTTGAATCAGCAAGCGTATGCAAATTCCGAGTAGTTTATGTACGAGATGGTGACGTGGAATTGACATTTTTTTTTTTTGGTAAGGTAAACTTGTATAAATGGCAACCATCAATTGTACAAACTAGAGGATGACGGCTCCAATTTTCACTCAGTTTAGTCTTTAGAGTGAAAGGAAGCCGCAATCCAAAGGTATCTAAAAGATGCAGAAAAAAACAAAATCATAACACCCAGGAGGATCTCACAAGGACTTAACCACTAAAAATGGAGGTACTTAAACCCCACGCTCTCTGAAGACGTCTATTAACCAGATTGTCTTGAACCAACGGTCCTGACAACACCTTGTCTTTGACAGTCTTGAGTATATAATACTTCATTGCTAGAATGGAAACCACTTTACTCCGAAATAGGATGTCATTACGAGACTTCCAAATAATATAACAAAGAGCAGCAAAAAGGAGAACCTGGGGATCTCCTTCGGAAGCCTTTACCAAAAAAATTTATACTTGGCCCACACCATGGTATCATTCCATGATCCTCCCGGCCAAGCCAAATTGCACTTGCCCGCCCAGAAAACAGCAAGAGCATGCGTTATATGGCAATCAAAAAGTAGGTGATCAATAGTATCTGGACTAGACTGACAAAAGGCACATACAGCGCCAGTAAGCCTCCCAATCGAAAGGAGGAACATTTGAGTAGGTAAGCGGTTCTTAGCAATCAACCACGAAAAACTGATGCCTTGCGCGTGATTTGTGCCACACTAAAGAAACCCAACGGACTTGCGAAGCCCGACTCCTTGTAGATTCCCAGGCCGATGCCATCGAGAACTCACCGGAAGAGAGAGGCTCCCAGGTGAACACGTCCGGGCTATTGTTGAGTAGTGGAATCGGATGTGACCAGTTTTGAAGGTGTTGCAGGACAAAGGCCCCCGCTGGTAGGAAGAGGTCCGCCACCTTTGCTTCCCTAGTAAGACCGGACCGATATATGAATGAGTTAGAAAACATACCATTAAAGCGGACCTAGAGGGTGCCAAGGATCAAACCAAAGGGAGACCGAACGTCCATCGCCAACTCGCCATCTTACGAAGCTAAGGATATCACGGCGCAAGGCAAGAACTTTCCTCCAAGCCCGGGGAGCAAGTTGTCGGAGTAGACATGGTCCAGAAGTTATTGCGCTTTAAGTACGTGGCATGAATCCACTTACACCAAAGAGATTCCTTGTCGGTAAATAAAAGCCATATATGTTTCATCATGGCAGCTCTATTGCTCTCCTTTAGCTTCCTCACCCCAAGTCCTCCTTCAACCTTTGGAAGGCACACTTCTTCCCAGGCCACTTTTGCACCACCAGATCCTAGACTTGGACCCTTCCATAGAAACTGACGACAAATTTGTTCGATCCTTTTCAAAACTGAGCTTGGCAAGATAAAGATGCTAGCCCAATATACTTGGATAGCATGGAGGACCGACTTAATAAGTAATAGCCGACCAGCAAAAGACAAGAAACGGTGCGTCCAAGAATGAATCCTTGCAGTAAGACGACTAACCAGGGCAACGCAGTCCGTTTTAGCCATCCTCTTGGTAATAATAGGGACGCCAAGGTACTTAACTGGAAGTGAACCTAACTGGAAGCCCCACATTTGGCAGATTTGATCCCGAGTGATTGGAGAGCCTCCTGCTAAAAACACCTCACTTTTACTCAGGTTCGGACTTAGGCCGCTCCAGGAGGAAAATAGTTGCAACCCTTCCTTAAGGCAAAAGCATGCAGGCACAGAAGCTTCACAGAAGAGGAAGACATCATCCGCAAAGAAAATGTGTGACAGACGAATAGACTTACATCTCCAAAAGAACTTGAAACCGGGAAGACTAGCTTGTCGAGAAATGATACCCGAAAAAACCTCCATAGCAAGGGTGAAAAGATAGGGAGACATCGGATCTCCTTGTCTTAACCCCCTCCCACTTGGAAAAAACCCATGCAACTCTCCATTAATAGAAATAGAGAATTTAGGAGTCCGCACGCAAATCATAATACGGTGTACCAACCATCTAGGAAACCCAAAGGCTAGCAGGGTTGATTCAAGAAAATCCCAATCAAGTGTATCATAGGCTTTCTGAAAGTCCACTTTGACTGCACATTTAGGGAGGTACGGCTCTACATGAAAGCGACTAAATAATTCCTGAGCTAGAAGAATATTATCACTAATTCTCCGACCTTTGATGAAAGCGTTTTGAAATGGGCCAACTAGGGAGGGGGTAACTGCAGCCACTCTCTTAGCAATAATCTTAGTAATACATTTATAAATAGTATTGCAACAAGCAATCGGTCTAAAGTCTCCAACAGAAGAGGCATTGGGAGTTTTAGGAACAAGGGCAATGATTGTATTATTAACTTCCCTCAAAAGACTTCCAGTATTGAAAAAGTGTAAAACAGCCTCAATCACATCTTGGCCTACCACATCCCAATTCTTCTTGAAAAAATCAGCATTAAAACCATCAGGGCCAGGGGCCTTGTTTCCCGCAAGTGAAAACATAGCATCATGGACTTCAGAGGGAGAAACAGGGGTAGATAACAACCATACCTGGTCATCTGTGATACCAGCACTCAGTGCAGATTTTATCTCCTGCATAGATGGCCGATATGTAGTACCCCCCGGGCCAAGTGTCTCTTGGAAGTGCTGTATAAAGAGGTCATGGACTTCCTTCTCATCAGAGATGAAATTGCCCATATTGTCCTTAATGGACATAATTCTATTCCGGAGATGACGATTATTCACCGAGTGGTGAAAAAATTTAGTATTGAGATCCCCTTCTTTTAACCAGCGTATTCTGGACTTTTGGCGGAAAAAAGACTCCTCCTGGGACCTGAGCTCATAAAACTGCCTGAGTTGAGTTTTCGTGGAATTGACATTTCTAGCACTCTAATGCATAAATTTGCTGCTTTTGGCTACGTAACCGCCGGTGAATCGGATTTTCGTCACTGTCTCATAGATACATGCATAGTGGCAATGAACATCATTTTCTTGTACTAAAGAGAGATTTTTTTTTTTTTGATTCAGCTTCTTCTGTGGGTGAAGATCTTAGTTGAACACCTCCATAAAATTCTCTCAGTTTAGTTATTTACAATAGAGTTGTTCATGAATGAAAACGCTAGCCTTTCTTCTTCAATAGGGGCACATGTAAAACAAATCCTCTTATCTGCTAACATGGCAGTTGCTCTGGATTGGCGGCATTTCATTCTCAACTACAACCAGAAATGGAAAGAGAAGAAAATAAAGACCTACCTCCTTTTCAATTAAAACTCATCATTGTATTTACAATTCGGCAAAGTCTAAATTCAATCCTTCTCAGATGGTACTTGAGTTGGCAAGCGTATGCAGATTCCGAGTAGTTTATCTACAAGAGGGTGACGTGAAATTGATATTTCTAACACTTCAATGCATAAATTTGCTGCTTTTGGCAACGTTGATTGGGTAAATGGCCGGCCAGTTGGATTTCCGTCACTGTCTCGAAGAAACATGCATAGAATGATGGTGGTGGTGGTGGGGACATATCTACAGAAGTGCTGTCTAGCTCTTTTCTCTCTCTTTTTTCTCTAAATATTAGAAGATTAGTTTGCATGGCATTGTTGCGCGTGGAGGCACATAATCTCAACATCTTCAATAGCGAGAGTACGTGTCATACCACCCCCTTAATCCTAGATTCTCTCAATGTCGGATGGCAGAGAAAAGGAATGCTAAAAACCAGTCAACACTTCTTAAGATGTATGTCATATGACACGCTTAACTCTAGATTTTCTCAATGTGGGGTGGCAGAAAAAAATGCTAATTCTTGAAGGAAAAATGCTAAAAATTTAAGCACGTAGTGCTGAGGTCTTTAACTACTTAAAATTGAAAATAAAAAGTCGTTAGACGATAAATTTAATAATTTTTTTATCAAACAAGTGAAGAGTGAGCGTAAACTAGCTAGACTTCAACTTCCATTGAATTATTTTATCATTCTAATCAATTAAGTAAGCGCTTTCTCGCTTAACGCATCGAGTGGTTTTTCTAGACTTAACAATTAAATAACTTATCCACAATTAGAAGATATCAAACGCGCTTACTGACAATTTTTTATAGTGTTTCTTCTCACATTGATTAGATGGGATTGTCTGACGATGTGCTGGCCAAATGGGCATTTGGTGATTTGTGGTTCTTGGGCAATAGTCAACTTGCATGGAAGATGATGATGGTGGTGATGGTGGTGACCGTGGTGGTGGTGGGGATATATCTCAAGAAGCGTTTGGTTTTTTTTTACCCCTTACATTAGAAGATCGGTTTGCATGACATTGTTTTGTGTGGAGACACAACCTCAACATCTTCAATAGAGAGAGGTACATGTCATATCACACCCTTAAGCCTCGATTCTCTCAATGAGGGGTGGCAAAGAAAATAAATCCTATAAACTAGTTTACACTGCTTAAGATTCGTGAAAGTAGTTGCAGAATTTGGCATGGCTTCGTACATGTCTGCACCGAGCATAGATGTTTCTAAAGGAACACTGACTGATAAGAACGAGGCCTGTGCCGACGTGAAACTTTTTATGATGGCTGTCCAGTATTGTGTTATCAGCTTGATCTGATATGTTGTTGCAATAACAACTTAATCTCTATATGTACATGCAATCTAGGAGGTGTTGAATGTGTCAGACATCGATACTTGTTTGACATGCGATCGACGCATGGTCAACAATTGTCAGACATCCAACATGTGGTTAGTACTCTAGACACTCCAGTGACATATCAGTCTAGCATCTCGACAAGCCATTCTGACACGCACAAGTCAATTCTAAACATTTTCAATAAATTAGGGGTCAAAATATAAATACATTCAAATCATATACCTAACTAGCCCCCAAAAATATATCCGACATATGGATTGTTTTTTTTTTCCTGATTTATTGTTAAATGTTAAATTTAATGGTGGAATGTGGATTGCTTGTTTTTTTCTCCAAGTTTATGGATTAGTAGAATGGAATGTAGTTGAATTTGTCAATTTGAAACAATGAATGTTATAAACAAATAGTGGATTAATGTTTTAATGTAAATTCATTATGGACTTTTTATTTATTTATTTATTTGTGGCTTTAAATCAAATTAATTTGATTGAAATAATCATAAAAATGATAATTTATTATATATATATATATATATATATATATATATATATATATATGTAGGGGAAATTGCTAAGCCACTTTTTATCATGATTTTTTGAAATGTAGAAATATGTTTAAAGTGTTGGTCTATTCCTGAAGAGAAGATTAGTACATCATCAATATAAGTTATGATAAATTCTGAATAAGGATTAAAGATGTCATTCATGATCCTTTGGAATTCTGATGGAGCATTTTTTAGACCAAAAGGCATTACATTCCATTCATATTGGCCAAAGGGGACAGTAAAGGCAGTTTTGTATTTATCTATTTCATGGATTTGGATTTGCTAGAATCCAGATTTCATATCGAATTTTGAAAAGATTTTTGCTTTGCAGAATCTGTTAAGTAAATCCTTTTTGTTTGGAATAGGATATCGTATCCACCTAAGAGCAGTATTAAGGGGTTTGTAATTTATGACAAGTCTAGGTACACCTCTTTCTAATTCAGCATTTTTATTGACATAAAAAGCAGAGCAGCTCCAAGGTGACTGGCTTTTTCTTATGAGTTTTTTATTCATGAGGTCTTGTATTTCGTTTTGGCAGAATTTTAAGACTTCTTTGTTCATTTGGGTGGGACGGGCCTTTGTTGGTATATTGGTTTCAATGAATTCGTGTTCATAAGGAAGAGTGATAATATGTTTTTTTCTTTCCCAAAAAGCATTAGAAAGGGTAGAACATATGGTTTTCTCGATTTGATTTTGTAGGTTTTGTACTTTTTCTTTGGTAGTTAATTTTACAAGGTTTTCTTCTAATCGTTTGAATTCTAAATCTTCTTTTAAGAACTCTAGTTGGTTTTCTTTATCTTTTACAAGGTAGTTTATTTCTGATATAGACTAGTCTTGTAGAAAGTTGAGAGTTCTTTTTTGGGATTTTGTTATGAAGTCGAATCTTATTGTTTTGTTAAGTTACTGAGTTTCAATTCCTTCATTATTAACCATGAAGGGTTGGATTAATTGTATGAAGGGAGTTCCTAAAATGACTTCTTGTCTCATATTTTTAACTAGGAGAAAAGAGGTTTTATAAGAGACTTGGTCTTTTATTATGAAGGCTTCGGGTAATTTATAATTGATATTAAGTTTATCTCCGGAGGCTGATTTTAATGTTTCTGAAGTTTTATTAAAGTATTTTGTTGGAACTAGGCCTTCTTTGATGCAGTTAAGGTCAGCTCCTGTATCGAAAAGTGCTGTTGTTTCAATTATGTGTTTATTATGAATTTTTATGGAGATATTAATTATCCATTTTTGCGATGTTATTTCTGTTAAGAGCATTAAAAAGCTTGGGTTTGATCTAGTATCTGAGTCTTGTCGGTCTGGGTATATGACTATGTTAGTTCCTTCAAGGGTTTCTTTCTTGGATTGAGAAAGGCTTAGTTGGATTCTGTAGATGTCGTTGGACATATTCTTCTAAGCATTTTTTAAAGCTTGTATTTCTATTTTTTGTGCTTTAATTTCATTTTGTAGGTCATTGACGTTTATTGGTCTATTATGAGTTTTGTTTTTACTAAGAATATTTTTGAGGTTATAGGAGGAACTACTTTTAGAAACTCTATTCATAGAAGAATGGAGTCGATCTAAGTATTCCTGTCTATCTACAGGGTCTTCTATTTGGTCAGCTGTGCTAAGAAGGAAGGCCTCCTCCGCAGTAAGCATATGTATTTGTGGAGAGGAGTCCTCGTAATTAGAGTCAGAAGATGTTTCTAGTTCATTAACTTGTAATCCATCTTCTATTGATTCATTAGAAGAAAAGCTATTGTCTGTTTGGGCGAATATGTCTTTTAATTGGTATAGGGTATTTTTGTCTAGACAAAGTTCTTCTAATTTTTTGTTGATACGGCAGTATTTGGCAGTATGGCCTTTGTTGCTGCAGGAATAACATTTGATATCTCTGTAATTCTTTCTCCCGTTACCTTGGTGGTTCTTATGTTTGGAATTCTCTTTATAATTTTTGGATTTTTTGTCGATCTGTTTATCATAATGATCGGTTCTAGGTTTTCTATGATAGGATTTATGGCGATTATGTTTTCTTTCTTTGGGACAATCGCCTTTGCATTTAGATTTTGTTTTATCATCATAGAAGGGGTCATATTGGGCACAGAAGTCACCTAGTGTCTTGTTACCAAGTTTCTTCTCTTTCTTTATCTGTTTTTGTAATTTGATGGCATTACACATTTGGGTGCCTTGTCTATAAATATGGGAAATTATTTCCCCATAGGAGAGATGGTCATAAGGAATCTGGCCATTATTATCCTCTCTTATTTTATCGCGGACTTGGTTCCCTATAAGTTTTGGTATTCCATCTAAAAATTTTTCTTTCCAGAAAGGTTGATTACAGTCTGGTCTAATGAGGACACGATGGAGAAATAGGTCTTTGTATTCACGAAATGTTCCTAAAGATTTACATCTCATGTTTGAAAGGAGTTCTTCATTTCTATCTCTAATATGGGACGGATCACCTATGAAGTGTTGGGAAATGGAATAAATTAGGGTATTAACAGCATCAGGGATAGAATGGCCATTGTCATCATATATAATTTGGCCGAAGTCATCTCTTTTATAAGCATGTAAAATTTGTATTTTTTGTTCTTCTGTGAGGTAATTATCCCACCAACCTTTCAATTGGCCGGTAAAACCAGCTAATAAAAGGTTAGCAACAGCTTGGTCAGAAACATCTTGTTGGGTTTTGTAAGCATTGGCTAGCATTATCATATTGTTCAGAGTATTAAGTAAGTTGGATTCTGCTATGCCATCAATATTCCATTCATAAATAGCATCTAGGGAGTACCGGTTCGCGTATATATATATATATATAACGTATCCCGATATACTAGAATTCTTTATTTTTTGAGTGCCGGCGTGTTGTGTCATGTGTTGCCTGTCGATGTTGATGCTACATAGCACACAATAGTCACCTCCTCCTCTTCTTTCCTTGCTTTGAACATCAATCCACTTTTTTCCAGAATTCCTACTTCTATTAGTAATTTGCCCACTATGTCAGCTGATTATAATCGCCAAGCACTTCATGAGGTATACCATCTCAAAATTTCTCCCAAGTCCCCACTTTGCTTATTTTAGCAAGAAAATGGAGGAGAGGATAAGCACTTTCAAATCATATGCAGAAGATCTTTTGGAGTTTTTTATGAGCATGTGAAATTACGATTAATACTACCAAATATCACAAACTAATACTTTTAAAATAAATTTACCACAAATTAATTTTTGACTACCAAATACTCCAAACCAGTACACTGTTGATAATTTTCGTTAAATTTTACTAATTAATTGTTGAGTTGGATAACATGTGGCAGTTGATGGGTGTATCAATTTGGAATTTAACTCTCTATTTATCACATATGTATTAATTTGTGGTTTTTCCAATTTAACAGATGGGAGGGTAATTTTATCACAAATGAACTGGTTTGGAAATTTTGATGATCAAAAAATTAGTTTTTGGTAAATTTGCCATTGGTATATCAATTTGAGATTTTTCGTGGTATTAACATGTGAAGTTATATGCAAAGTAATATCAATTATCTCATCTTATTTTTTAAAAAAAATTGTAACTTCTTTCCAGTGGATTTTGTTTACCGAAAGAAATGAGTCAATAATAGAAAGTTAATTTAAACCAATGTGATATTTGTCAAGTATCTGAAAGTTTGCAATAAAGTCTGGCATTTGTTAAATCTTAAGTATGAGATCTTTAGGAATTTCAATAAGATCCTGAGTCAAATCACTACATTTCAAGAAAACATCGAACAAAGTCATTTGATTATCATGGGTGTCTTTTCTTTTTCAGTTCTTAAAATTGGACAACGCAAATCAGAATCCTAGGATGCGTCCAGGCATCTGATCCCGATGTGCATTCATGTGGTGTTGTGATCTTATAATTTAATATAGAGAGAAGGAGAAATTGATTAGGACCTCCCAAATCTTTAAACTAATCCCATTATTACACTTTTCCATGTTAGAAAAAACATGCATAAGGGCAATGAACTTCATTTTTTGTAGTAAACAGAGATTTTTTTATTTTATTTAGCTTCTTCTATGGGGGGAAGATCTTAATTGAACACTTCAATGAGATTCTCTCAGTTTAGTTATTTGCAATAAAGCTGTTCATGAATGAGAATGCTAGCCTTTCTTCTTCAATAGGGGCACATGTAGAACAAATCCTTTTATCTGCTAGCATAGCAGTCGCTCTAGATTGGTAATATTTCCTTCTCAACTACAGCCAGAAATGCAAAGAGACTAAAATAAAGACCTACCTCCCTTTCAATTAAACCCATCATTGAATTTACAATTCGGCAAAGTCTGAATTCAATCCTTCTCAGATGGTACCTGAATCAGCAAGCATATGCAAATTCCAAGTAGTTTATGTACAAGAGGTTGGCATGGAATTGACATTATTAGCATTCTAATGCATAAATTTGCTACTTTTGGCTACGTTGATTGGGTAAACGGCCGGCCAATCGGATTTCTATCAGTCTTGAAGAAACATGCATAGGGGCAATGAACTTCATTTTTTGTAGTAAAGAGATTTTTTTTTTCTTAAGCTTCTTTTGCGGGGGAAGATCTTAGTTGAACACCTCAATAAGATTCCCTCCATTTAGTTGTTTGCAATAGAGCCGTTCATGAATGAAAACACTAGCCTTTCTTCTTTAGTAGGGGCACGAGTAGAACAAATCCTCTTATCTGCTGACATAGCACTCGCTCTATATTGGTGGCATTTCCTGATCAACTACAGCCAGAAATGGAAAGACAAGAGAATAAAGACCTACCTCCTCTTCGATTAAACCCATCATTGTATTTACAATTTGGCAAAGTGTAAATTCAATCCTTCTCATATGGTACTTGAATCAGCAACCATATGTAGATTCCATGTAATTTATGTACAAGATGACAATACGAAATTGAGATTTCTAGCACTCTAATGCCAAATTGCTGCTTTTGGCTTAGTTGATTAGGGAAACAACCGGCTAATCAGATTACCGTTTATTGTCACAAAGTTTAAATTAGGGATAAGCAGTTCCAAATTTTGTACAAGTTCCAATTGAAACCTAAAACCTATTTATTAGAATAGATTCCTCATTTTTTGGAATTTGAAACTTACTTTGTATACCCTGGAACCTGAAATCTATACTTCAACAATCTACTTAGGTTCCACTTTTATTATTAATTAAATGAATACAATAAATTATCATATTTAATAATAATCACTTATTGCTATAATTCACTAATCACAATTTATATCTAAATACACGAAAAAACAAAACATTATCAAAGTAAAAGTCTTAGTCATAAAATGAAAGTTTGAACTAGTGGTTCCAGATTATATACTCATAATTAAACGCCATAAAATATCATAGGATCGCACAAAGATATAAACAAAAAAAAACACAAAAACTTATCACGGATTCTAAGTTTACAAGTTCTAAATACTACCAACGTAAAATCTGAAATATATCCATTGAAACAAGCTCCCTAATTTTTAGCACTAATAACCTACTCTACATACCTTGGATCATGGAACTTGACAAGTTCTTACCAATCCGGTTTTAAAGTTCTGAGTTATACCTTGAAACCGTACTCACTTATTAGATGAAGCTCTGTTCAATGAATGTAGGGCTAATATTAATTTGAGACCCATCACGTCAATGCTGTATTATATTTCAATTTGGTTAGGCAACTCAACTGCTCATAATGACGCTGATGCTCCCGACGGGCATAGTCATACTTCAATGATAAAGATTAGGATTTGTCAACTGTTTCAAGTAAAGATTTGCTTGCATCTCTTCTTAAATCCGATAAACTACTCGGACTCATGTCTACAGAACAATTGTCTTCCTTGCCAGAAACACCAGGAGAAGCTCATGATACGAGGAAAACATATTATAGAGGCTCGTTGCATAAGCGCAAAACCTGTACTAAGACAGTTTTCAGGGTTGTTCTTCTAACCTACACTAAGCATATGATGAGTGGAAGAAGATGCCACTAGTTTCGCCTGAATATAAATACACGTTCAAAGATTTTGCCCTGGTATATAATGTTTTCGCAAGCTCTGCTTCAGCAATCAAATCATTCCATGGCATCATCAACTGCAGTAACTCAACCATTACTCTAGTCTTGGTCTGCTTGCACACTACTTAATTGTGGTTTAGGCAGTGCAGAATCAGCATGGTGATTATTGATTACCATTGGATGCAACAACCTAAACAGCATCTAGTAAATCATATTTGTGGCTAAGTGTTACTGCTATGAAATGAAGTGGTATACATAGTAACAAAGGTCTCAGATCAAGCATTAACTCAGCTACTTCAAAATGCTAATTTACTACCTCCAGCAAACTTGCTCACAAATAGATTGTCTTCAATAAAAGTTGGCATGAAGGCATCTTGCCTTTGATCATCCATCGCTCTAATTCACCGCATGGAAATGGGGAAGCAACAATAAATAAGATGTTTACAATCTCGTTCATAAACGAGATGTTCTAGTTTCGCACTAAAATTTTCTCACTGAAACTAATTCTCCATGTTTATGTCCAGACTCAAGCATTGCCTCGAGAACAGCAATGTCCCTGGCTCCTTCAAGAAAAGAGCACCGTGGCTCAGCTTCATACCCGCTCTCCTTCTGAAACAGATCAACAAAACAAAAGGTTTATATTTTGGGTCCCTGCAACAGTCTGTAATCACTGCCTGCTAATTGAATTTTCCCCTTAAGAATATATCTGGAGGGAATCAAGAAGAATTTGATGTCCTCTTGCTCACTTCATAAAGTAATTCTTAGCAAAGTAAAACGAGGACAGTGCATGGTGTCAGGGGTGTTCACTTAATGAAGACAGTGGACTTCTCGAAATACAAAATTTTTTAGGGTATATAACCCGTAGCAAAGAAGGTTATCATCTTACAGTACCTTAAGTGTCATATTTGATACGTCATTTATAAAAGCTTTCAATTCTTCGGTCACTCCACTGAAAGAATAGAAGGTGCTTTTGCTTTGACCGTTGGCATCATACAAGGTAGCCTGAAATAACAGCATCACTTGTTAGATTATGACAAATGCATAAGTTCCACTTGAATAAGATTTTTGTATGCAACAAGGAATATATCAGGATAAAGGTGTTTGAAGCTTTTAGATCCATCAGAATTAGCATCGTTTGAATATGGATCATAGGTGAGTTAAGAGTACCAGGTAACCATGTCGACCATCCTGGTTTCCACGCTCAATCTGCAGTGTCCCCTTCAAGCCAACAACTCGCCAAAATATCTGCAGGCGTTGGAACATATCAGCAAGGACTAATCATAGTATATGCTAAAATCAGAAAGGATTATCAACTTGAGACATGCCTTGGGTGATTTTGAAGATACGATCATTACAAAAACTCCAGAACAGCCATTCTCCAATTGACTGCAGAGGAAGTTTTTATTGTATCGGCCATTAAGAACCCGCATATGTTTTCCCTCAATAAAAAACTACTAGGTACACGACACTTACAAGGAAGAGGATAAAATATCCGGAGGAGGCAAAGTCAAATCCACATGAGTAGTTGTAGCAGAAACTGAGGTTATCTCACATCCAACAAGCTGCAAGATAGTTTACCATTGATGAAATCCCAATCGCAGACTGCTGTTAAAAGACAGCAAAAAACCCATTGTAGTTTCAGCAAATCACTTCAAGTGAAGTGGCATATTACCATTCTTAAACCTGCAATGAAATGTACTCCCATATCGAGTATAAAGCCACCCTGCAAGGGAGCATATCAATCAAAGTAAGATTTGACATTTGATTGAAGAGACAAGAATACGGATTCAAAAAAGTATTCCATGATAAACGAGCAAAGGAGCATTTGGAAATCCAGAGTGCTTGTGTTTAATGTGTTGTGATCCTCAAATCATAGTGGATGCAAAAGTAATAGCTTTGGCATTAGCTTCTAAACTATGTAAAGTGATTGGGACATGATCCAACCTTACGTTACAGGTCTAATCCAATGTAAATCATGATTTTCACTTTGGATGTTGTAAGCAGGATATCATTTTGAAATGGTAATATTAGAAGCACCAGAAAGATAAAGTCACATACCGCAAAATTGCGCCTCCAAGAACTTGAAAAGTAGGGATTAGAACTGTTCATTGATCCTTCAACTATGACTTGGACATTCATCATATCGCCAATATCAGCCAATAGTTTTTTACACTGTTGATGAAATCATAAGGATCTTGCAAAAACCGTGGCAAATCAACAAAAGTAGAGAGAGTACCTCAACAAAAGCAGGTTCGAATCTGTAGTTCTCCGCTACTGCCCAAATAGGCTTGCAGGGTGAACTAGCACAAAGAGCTCTATAGCTTGAAAGTGCCATTTCTATCTCAGTTGTCGCTTCAGATGAACCAACAGTTTAGAGGTTACTAATGCATGACTTTGCAAAATACAACTTTACTTGCAACTGATTGGAGACACTAATAAATCTATCTATAACCGGGAAAATGCAATAGAAACTTTTAGGTATGGAGTAAGATGCAGAAATGAAAGTTCTAACTGCCAACCCATTCACAACAAATGACACATCAAGAGAAAATTGTCACAAGTTAAATGAACGCTTTGATTGAAACTCAATTCCAAGAAACCAAAATGGGCGTGAGAAGCATTTGTTCCATAAGGCTAATGCATGTCAAAAAGGTCATTCATCTTGAAACTCAGTGACTAAAAGAATTGAAGAATAAAGAGACGCCATGAATACTTTAATAAACAATAAATAGATCCAGTTTAGCATTGACTTACAAGCAGCTGCAGGTTTTTCTTCATATCCAATGAGTATGCCAAGAAGAAATTCAGCGCATCAAAACAATGAAAAAAAATGACTTTTTTAGTACACACAGTGGAGGTAAACTATGCAAATAATACTGCCTAATGTGCACGACCACACAAACAGACAATATTAACCTAATTGTATTTAAACTTCAACTGATACCGTCAGCTATAAATTTACATGTTCCCAAAACTTCATGAGTTTCAGTCTATGCTTGTTCACCTAAACTTACTGAAAGATTTACTTTTTCTCTAAAAGAGAAAGCCATTGGCATCAAATTTAGTCATGGCATGTCAAACATAATTCACCTTGCAATACATGCTTTCCCAACTTCAGCAGCTTAAGTGACATGTCAACCTGCACAAACAACCTAAACGACTCAACGAAAATGTAATACATTGAAGCAAGTGATTGAAGAAAAGTTTGTTGCATGAAGAGGGGTTACAAAACACATGCTCATGTCAAGAACCAACTATATGCACCTTTTACATTTCAAAGAGAGTTCATATTTCAGCCCATCACTTCTCCGGAAATACCAGACATGTAATTTCATTCAAATAACAGATTATTAATGCATGTGACTCCATGGGCAAAGATTTGTTAGTTTGTAGCATATACTTAAAGGGTCCAGAAATTGCACAGCAGAAATAGTGGAACGTTAAGTCAGTGACATCCAAAGTAACATCAAAACTCTGTGCACTCTCATCTTCTTATTTGGCCTGATTCTGTATAATTTCAGTAGACATAGCATAGAACCATCAAATCTGATACAGAATGCACATTCCTTGTCTACCATAGGATCATTCCCACTAGTATGTTACCACATTTTTGGGAAGTTACTGTTGCAAGATACTTATAAAGGCACTTGGCAAGGATCAGGCAGCAATGAAGAGAAAGCAATTATGGAAACATGTGGCTTTGTTTCCCTGCCATTTGGCTAGCTTATAAAGCGACGAAATGTGATCATTCATGAGTTAGCCACAGATCACCAAATTAATTTCAATACTAAAGCAAGACGGACTTGTGCCATTCTCTTAACTCACTCCAAGTCCAACCATCTTTCTCAAATTCACAGCGCACACCTATAACTATGCAAGTAAAGCAAGGTCGCCCACTACAAATTGAGGAGATATTTAGTACTCTGGCTAGCGACACTGTGGACTACCAAACGTTGATTATGGTGCGAGAGAAGAACGGCAAAAGAGAACCTGAGCTTGTCCAGCCAAAACAACAGCAACAGCCGGTATCGAATCATCCCGGATGATCTCATCAAGACCCTCATCACCCCACTTACACTCCACTTCAGGAAAGTGCTTCCGTGCTATCTCGACTGCACCCGTCGCCGATTCCTACGACAACAAAAGATCTAGAATCAAAGAAGATAAAAGGGTCTGCCAATCAACTCACATGCAGGGCCAAGTTCTCTGTTTTTTTTGCAACGAGGCCAAAACCGATATAACAGGCGTAGCGATCACCCCGCAGATAGAAGAAAAGGGACAACCGTTTCCCAGGAATTCTCCACATCCGGCACACATTGAAAAACATAGCTATTACCCAAAAACGGGTTTAAGCGTCTGATCGAGTTCATTTCGCTGGAAGCCAAGACAACCACTACGAGTTCACCCAATTCCGTCTCCTCTGCTTCCGGCAACGAAACACGGCACAAACGCAAATGGCGAAGATTAGGATGAAGAAGAAGAAGAAGAAGAGGCACCTGGGTTCGGCTCCATATGGACTTGACAAGAACGAGCTCAGAGATCTCGGCGAGCCTCGGGATGTACTGGGTCCTGACGAAGATGCCAGCTCCGAGAATGGCGATCTGGGTCCGCTTCTCCATTCGCAGCTCTCTCCTTTCCCGCGAATTAGGATCTGGGTGTGCGCTTTTGGTGGGGAATGTGGATCGATTCACAAGAACTTCCCAGATCGTTTATGGTCATTCCATCAAACGAGAGCCCCTCGATGATCCTTGGTTGTAATAGATATATAACCCACGAATGCTGGTAGAGCCTTGGCACAGCCATTTTTAATTTATACGTCCTTGAAATATCACAGGCGAGAGGGAAAAAAAAAGCATTTTTATTTTTTTATTTTATTTTTCAGTCAGCTGAAAACACATTCGATATGTCTCAAATTGTTTATGCTGCAATGTAATGCCCCGCTCTGTATAAACTTATTGGACTTATACCGTGACTATGCATCAAACATCATTAAATTAATATGTGATTAATTATTTAATTTATACGTCATAAAAATAAGAATTATATTACACGACAACCTATCTTGAAGAATCCTTTCGAATGAAAAGAATACCTATCTTGAATAATCCTTTCCAATAAAAAGAATTTTCTTTTTCCCCTGTATCGATGCCACAAATTTGGTTTGAATTGAGGACAGCGATATGCTTAATTTGTATTCTTTTGATATTATCTTGCTAGTCTTTTATTTTACGGTTACTTTTCATAGATTCGGGTACATTATTATAGAGTGAAGACATAGATACATTTAAAAGCAATCTGCTATAGATATTTAATTTTTAGTTGATTTATCCTAAAAAGAAATCCAATTTTAAAAGCCTGATACAATATGTCAGTTAGTCGAAAGCATGCATGACGTCCCATCCCGTTGGCAAAATTTCTGAAAATACCTGCTAATATTACTATTCCGGATCAAGTGAGGGGCGAGCTGAAATCCGAGCCAAAACCTGCTACATTGTTTACGCTGGAGAACACAAGGATCCGATTGGAGATATACTGCCACATATCGTGCTCAGTTGGATTTAGCAGTAGCATCTTTGGAGCAAATTGAAGGCAAAAGGTAATTTCTCAGAAGGTTCGTCAATGTGCCGTTCTGACAATACGGGCGGCAAAGAGATGCTCTCGTTCTCCTGTTCTCTCGAGTCCTTTTCTTCATTTGCAAAAAGGATGGGGGCACTTGATAAGAAATATTCGGTCTGAGCCATAAATATTCCAAATCACAATATTCAGTTCAAGCCATAATTATTCCAGCCTCCCCCCCCCAAAAAAAAAAAAAAAACCTTCATCTTATCATAGCCCCGCCAAAATGTCAATAGCCAGGAAGCCTCGAAGCACGAGAACAGAGCACGGGCCATTCAGAGATCCCTCGCAATATAAATTGAAGTCGTAACTTGACGAAAGACAGACAATTAATAGCAGGTTTGGTTGGGTAAGCAAAATTGGAAATTTTCATCGAAACAAAAATGGATTTGCACGACGCACGCATGTTTGGCAACTCTCACAAAATCAAAGGTAAGATCCATCTCCCGATGCTCCGACCACATAAATTTCTTTCCAGGTGCAAGATAGACCAAGACCACGAAAGCAAAACACAATAAAATCAGATAGGACCACACCATTAATGCGGCCATTGTATGCCCCATGGATAAAACAATCAAGAGACAAAAAGTCCTTCCTGTTAAATTGCTATTTGGTTTCAACACTCGGTTACCGAGTCTGAGAAAAATGGCCTATACATTAACAAGTCCTTCATGTGCTGATACTGTGGAGTGGTGGTTACTACACACCCGACCATCCATGTTCTAAGGGGCATATTATGTAATGCGTTTCACTATATCAAAAGAATGGTATTGGATGGAAAAAAGTACCATGTCACGAATCAGCGGCACTCTCGGGTTTGCTCCACCAAAAGCTAACAGAGAAGCTTGTTGTTAGAGATCGCACGTAGTGCCACCATTTGGGTGGTATATACAGCATCTCACCTTCCTCTAAAATACAATCCACAAACTCTAAGTCCATGATCTTGGGGTACTCTTTCTCATCTATGTCATCTAGATCAACCTTCAAACAAGAACATCATGGACATATAAGAACACTTAGGCATGAAACAGAAGGACACAGGACTGAGAAAAGCTAAACATGAGAGAGAGAGAGATTTATAAACTTTCACCAGATGGATTGTATATCCAGCATAAGAATGCTTTCACAAATTAAATGCCTCAAAAACAGATAGTTACTTTGCTTTCACAAATTAAATGCCTCAAAAACAGATAGTTACTTTGCTTTCACAAATTAAATGCCTCAAAAACAGATAGTTACTTTACTTGCACCCACCAATATCACTTTCATGCTTAGGCACTGTGGATGTACCAGTTATTTCTTGGTCACCTTGATCACATTCCCAACATTTCAATTCTCTCACTAGAAAGGCCAACAGCTTATTACTTTGGCGACATCTCTCTTATTTGGACATAAAGGGAAAAAAACCTCATGAAAGGAAAGAAACGCAACATAGATAGATAGCTCATGCAAGTGGTGATATTCTGATGGTGATTCATCTAGTGATTCAAGACAAGCATGCCTTATCAAGAAGGTTCTAGATCAGCAGAATCCTTTTTCACTATATTAACACATTCTTTTAGATACCATTAGGTATCTGATATGATTGACATACTTATAAAGGTCAGCAAAATCAAGTACAGCCAGATTCTAACTGGCTTTTGATTTCAAAATTAAGGACAAGGTTTAACCCATAGTCCAAGCACCACGCGTAACTAAAAGAGAAGGCACTCTAGACTGGTTGTACAATATCATCAACAACCCACCAAACCACAGATAGTCTGCATATGCGTGTGCTCATGACTTTGCATATTATAATTCAGGAAAGGGCTACAAGTTCAATAGTTACATTACCTACATATGTGCAGTGCTCTACCCTTTCTTACCAACTGAAAGGCAAAGTTTACGTCAATCATTTCCAAACCACTTGAACTGTATATTAATCAATTCCGTGTTTTTCTTCTTCTTCTTTTTTTGTCTTTTCTCTTTCAATCTCATTTGCTTTTTTAAATAAGATATCTGACTTTCTACAGTGAATTTTGATAAGTGAAAAAACAATAATATATTTAATGAACAAAGTATCCTTTTGAGAATTTCTTTCCATAGAAAGGAGTAGAAGAAAATGAACATAAATTGAATGTCAGGGGGATATGATGATTTGAAAGGTCGGGTGTACATTTGCAAGGATATTATGAGGAACTATTTGCAACATATCAAATAAGTAAAAGAGATATTTGCAATTAACCCATTCTATTTAGAGATGGAAGAAAAAGGTACCTTACTAGAATTGCTAAGCATGGTTTCACTATGTGGATAGAGTTCCTCCGAGAATGAAGAAGAGTAAAGCCTTATATACTTTGCACCAACAACCTAAAGAAAAGAGATCATCCTTCATTCAAACAGCAACGAAGAGATAAAGGGGAAACAACTCTGACAAAGCACCACTTTGCAGATTATTTTGCACCAATAGCAAAATGAGGGCACACGTACTTATGGACACTTTGACAGTTAAGCTGATTATGGCATCACAGGCAGAAGTGCCGAACCAAGTCGCTTATTTTTCTTATTACATATTTGATCCTATGGAATGTTTGCACTATGTGATTAATTAACCACTTCACTTCCTCTAAAAGAGTCATGTTACCAAATTACATGATTTGCTATTCAATTTCAATTATTATTCATAAAAGGAGACTTTATAATCAGGATTTGCACCTTGATAAGATAACTTTGATTATATGTCTCATAAGTCCTAATCCATATCATGGCCCTAGATCTAATAGGAAGTAAATAATCTGATGATGATGAATAGAAATTCAGAGATGTTCAATTAGCTTTAAGGTTAAGCTCATGTTAACTTCTTATAAAATTTACTTGAACACGATAAAAGGCAGAAAGAAAATAAATATATTATCATGTAGAGTCTGTAAAACAAATGCAGCTTTGCTATTGACTTTGCGGTAGAGAAAGCACCTGAGCAAGTATGTTATGGTGTGGATCATGGTGCAATGGGGTCACTGTGCCTGCTGGTCCAAACCAAGCATTAAGAGAATTTAGCTCTCCACCGCCGGTGAAACAATAATCAGGGATGAGAATATCTTTTCTCAGCTCATTTATCTACAATAGCAGACAAATGAAATCAGCATAAATCTGTCAACATTTACAACTAGTCTTTGAAAAAAAGCATTTAAATGCCACAACATAGAAATTGAAGGAACACCTGCAATTATAATGAAGGAGCATGAGTACCTGATCAAAGAGTGGGTGCTGCGCAAGATATGTAGGGTTAGCTGCAGAAGGATCGTTAGACTGTAGGCGCTCAAGAAACTGGGAAAACATGATGAGCTCCTGCTTCCACTCAGAACATAGATAGTTCTTTCCAACCTGCAGAGTGTTAAAGCTTTACCAGATTTCAGTGCACAGGAATAAATCAGGTGAGCATATACTTGACTTTGCATAAAAGGATCCCAACCAAATTGCACCGAGTGCAGATTCAAACCAAGAGGTATTTCCCAGGTAGGGGAACTTTGAGATCAATGTGCCCACTTTATTAGCATGAGCAATTGTTGAGTTGATTAATGTTAAAACCTAGCAAGTATTGTAGCAAATTAAAGATTCTTAATGCCACTAACACCACTTCCTGATATGAACACTGTGCCAGTCGAAAGCAACTGACAAAGATCAATTTGTTCTGCCAATCTTGGTGAGCATGTGTATTGAAGCCCCTTCTCTCTTTTCTTTTTCCTTTCTTCGGGACTACAAGGTTAATCACCTCAACTGGAACTGTGCGGTCACCAGCAACGGTTTTGAGATAATCCATGTCATTCCACTTCGTTCTGGCAGGCCAATGAGACATGCCATCCATAATTATAACTGGACAACCTGGGAAGAAAAATTCACGTAGGAATCCCTCCAAGGACAGAGCAGACCTCTTGGCCACAGTTTTTAGGGACAGAGATTTTTTAGGTAATATCCGGAGCACCTACAAGCTCAAAAAGAGAGGATAACATTTAGAAAATTTTCAGATTCTGGTCTACTAGTGCCACCAAAAAGATTGCCAACTTCGTTATATGTGACGTGATAGCAAAAACTACACGGGAGAAAATCCTTTAGGAAAAAGTGATGAGAAGTAAGCCAGCGTTCTTTCTTCTTACTTCTAGTGAATAAATGAAAAAAAATAGATGTCGAGAGGAAAGACGAAATTGCATTGACACAATCTTGAACTTAACAAATTAATCTTTGACAAAACAAAAGGAACCAGCCACATCTGTAGAGCATTCTTTCCAGATATTTTCTCGTTCATCAAAACATATGTAACTCAAAATGTCAATAGCCAGAATAAAATCCACACGTCAACTATCTAAATGGGGATGTGTAAATTATTCGTAAACTGACAGTGGACCTAATAAAAACCCATGTAAGAACAATGCTTTTAATTAAAGAAGAGCAGTAAGCATGAGATTATATCGATAATCGCACTGAGTTACAAAGGTGAAACTCCTGAGTGAACGCGCACTACAGGAACCAACTGGACCGGGAACACAACTAACAGAACCATGACGCAAGCACACATCTAATCTAAACAGGGGAGGTGTGAAAGAGCAAGACACAAATGATATGAGCAAATTCAGATGCAAAATTAGCATCGCACATTCAAGAAGCCATTTTGCAAACAAAAGGAATGGAGCGCACTTAACAAAAGAATTAACATTATCCATCGAAAGCAATCGAAATTAGCATAAGAGACTACAAATGATTAGACAAAATGATTACGAAAAAGATCAGATATTACCCATTTCCACATTCCGCCATTTCTCGATCAGATAGAAAGCTGGAAAAAGATAGAAGAACATCGCAGACGAACCTCACCTTATCCCGGTCGATTCCCTCGCGAACCAGCCTCCTATCCAATCCCCCCTCCTCCCCACCTCCTCTCCTCCCAAAACCCTAGCGTCCCTCGCCTCCGCGCTCAGCTTCTCGACGGCGGCCTCCAGGTCCATCTTCAGCAGCGTCCCCCCATGATGAGCCCCAGATCCAGAACCCTCAGCGCCTCCCTGAGCTCGCCGCCCTGGTAGTGGAGCCTGGCCACGTGGAGGCACGCCATGGAGTAGGCGTCGCGCCAAGCGGGGAGCACGGAGTGCCAGGGCCCCGAGTGGAGCTGCTCCCACGCCATCTCCCGCGCCGCCTCCGCCGCCCGAACGTCGCCGGCGGCGGCGAGGCCCGACATGGCGGCGTAGGCGTAGCCCCCGTGCTCGGAGATGTCGCGCAGGAGGCCGGCCGCCTCCCGGTCCAGGGTCGGGGTCTCGAGGTGGCCCCCGGTCGCGCCGCCGCCACCGCCGCCGCCGCCGGACATCCGGTCCGATGGTCAGTCCACAGAAGGGGAGGGAGATGGAGAGAGAGAAAGAGAGAGTGGGGAAAAAAGCACGGTGCCGAGCTGGAGTCGCCGCGGAAAAAAGCGGCTACAAATATCGGGGCGCGATTCTCGGTTGGCATGCGCTTTTTCGTACGGAGAAAGTTGGGGGGAAATATCGCGAGATTCTATCGAGACCCGGAGGGGAAGATATTTCCAGCGTGTAAGTGACGGTCACGTGTCCACACGTCCACCGCGGACCGTTCGCTGTGTCAATGGGAACGCGACACGTGACGAGCTCGAGCTCCCTCCCCAAGAAAATGTTAGGCGCTACTAGTGCGGCGTCGTTTTACGATTAGTCCATTTTTCTCATGCAACACATGTCCATGAACCTGAGCTCTCTCCTCCTATGACCCCACCCACCATAGTCACTGCCTTCCCCATCGACTGCAGCTCCATCGTTGAGGTTATCCGCCGCCCTTGTAGCCCCCTGGGTCCAAAAACAAGCTCAAGTCCCCCCATAATCATCACCCATGACCCTGAGCCCTCCCTTAGCCCTTACATCCCAAAGGTCCTTTGCAGTGCCAACGTCGTCACCTCCCTCTACACCTTTTGAATTTATTGAGAGCTTGAACCTCGCTAGATTTGACTCGAGCGACCCTCACCCTAGTTGCAAGAGTCAATCCCTTGCAAGATTCGACAAGAGTGACCAAGGCCTATGATTGGTTGCCGCCCATGGCCATAGGCCAAAGGGATGGAAAGAAAAAAAGAATGGTTTAGAAAAGGAAGAATCGGCGAAGAAGAATAAAAACGAGAAAGGGTAATGAAGGAGGGAGAAAAATATGATAGTTGGGTCTTTATGGACACATGTTGCATAATGAATGGACTATCATAAAAATGATATGATATCACTGGTGTAGTTAATATTTTCTCATTCCATCCAGGGGGAAACGTGGGTAGACTGGGTTTGCTTGTTGGGCCAAGTTTCTCTTTTTATTTGTAAAGTTTTCCACTAAAAGATTATAAATATGAAAATAAATTGCAAAAAAATTGTGCTTAGTATAATGTTTTTAACCTCACTTACGACATATATATTAAGACTTTATGATTATCTTACCCTTTTAGTGTTTATAATCTTTGAAAGATCAAATCGGAAGTATTAAGGAAAAATTATAAATAAATACTTGAAGTGCTCTTATTTTCTTAAATAAAGGTATAAAATGAACATTATTTCAAATAAGGGTCCGAAATGTCATCAATTTTTCAAATAAGAGCTAAAAGTAGATTTTGTTTCAAATAATGACATAAAGTGGCAAGAAGGGCTTGACTTCCCAATTGGCCAAGAGCATTTCGTCATTTACCTTTTCGAGTTTTTTTTTTTTTTTTCTCTTTTTTTTTCCTTTTTTCTAGTTTACCTTTCCTCTTCATCAGTGATTGGAGAAGGTTGGGCTTGATTTGTAGAGGTGACACTCACCTTAAGGGAGGTCACCCTTGCTGGCCATGGGCGAGGCTGGCCCTTGCCAGCGACCAATGAGGGCTTGCAGACCCTTGCCCAATAGCTAGTGAGGTCACTTGGCTCTTATTGGTGCTTGCCAAAAAGTAAAAAGAAAGAAAAGAGAGAAGAGAAATAAAATAAAATTAATTTAAAATTAATTTACCTTTTAACGAAAATGCCTTTGATTGGTTGGAATATCTAGTCGGCTAGAACCTAGCGAGGTTAGACTTTTATTTGAATATGACATAACCACTTGAGGCTCTTATTTAAGACTATCATAACTACTTTAAGCCCTTATAAAAAAAAAAAAAAAGGGCGCTTCATGTCCTTAGTTGGAATTTTCCCAAATATTAAGAAAACATATTTTATGTTAATTTTCAAGCCTCAAGGCCCCTGTTCGGTCCGGCCCATCCATTGAGCTCGAATTTTTTGTCCAAGCCCACCTAATGACCTATAAAATTCAGTCAAGCATGCCCATTTTATCGAGCATTGCTTATTTGAAGGAAAATTGTCTAAAAAAGTTTTAAACTTATTACACTTTTATCAATTCAAACATAAACCTTTTAATTTTGTAAATTGTGTTATAAACATTTTCATGTTTTGTTAATTAAGTTTATTTGACTAATTTTGGCTAGAAATTAATAATATGGACACCGATCACTCTACGTGGCAAGGGTGAGCTTCACTTAGCCATGGTGAGGCTTACCCAAGGCTTGCAAGGTAGAGGACCAACATCTGGCTAGAGAAAGAAGGGAAGCAAAAAAGAAAAAGAAAATAAACAAATAATTCAAAAATGTTATGAAAAAATTGACTATGTCAGTGTTGACTGCGTCACATAGGAAGACCTAAGTCAATGGCAGTGATTTTCGGCCAAAATTGATCGGAATGACTCAATTTGTAAAACGCGAAAAAGTTTAGGACTCAATTTGATATAATTAAAAGGTTTAGATCTTTTGAACAATTTTCCCACTTATTTGATCATGTCTAGTCTTTAATGATCTAGCTACCATGACTATCCTCGTCGCTCAGATTGCAACCACTGCATTGGGGTCCAGGGTCATGCACGGACAAAAACAAGCTTTCGAATAGGCTTGACACGGTCGCTACCACAACACCACCACTCTCTTGTGCGCGCGCACACAAATCTAAGGCCATGAAGCCTGAAGTCGTGTGCCTCGCTCGCCTCTAATTTGGGGATGTAAGCCTTGGATTCGAGACCGTTGAGACCTCATAGCATGGTTCGCGACATTGTCCGAGGTAGCGATGCCTCGGCTTACATTTGAGGGAGACAACGCGAGCTGAAAGAGCGCGACGATGAGTCCACATCGATCGTGTCTGCAACCGCGATGACTAGTTTCCAGCTTTCTTGTGGTGGGTCGCGATGGCTGGCCTCGATGAACGGTGGCGACGACAGCTTCTCGTGGTGGTGGGTCATGGCGGGGATGGCAAACTTCTCGTCATGGGTCCTCATTCAGCCAGAGGTGCAGGCACGAGGGAGACGGGGGGACCTCCACGACAGTTTTGTCCCTCGTTTTCTTCGACCCACCAAATGTTGACCGGGCAGTCCAAACAAGCACAATGCTACGCCGGTCGGAATCCGGAAAGTTAGGTGTAGCTTGAAGATGGACTAACTCATTTTTTCTGAATTAAAAATAATCTCAAGTAGACTTCCATAAATTCATTAACCATGTATCATTCTATACTTTTCTTAACTTCATCGATCATCACATGTTATTTTGGTAAAGAAAGATGAGTAAGCCCATTTTGGGGCTACGTGTTGATGTTCACATTAACTATTACATCAATGAGACGATTACAATACTAATAAAAGCATGACATGTGGTTAAGTACCGAACTTTTTATTTTCTGTAATTCACTTCACTGTGAGAAATTGAATGCATGAGTGTATTGAGTGACTTCTAACTTGGTTTCACGATTCCTTTAGTCGGCCTAGATCGGAACTAGTTGTCAGATTCTATAAGTCCTTGACTTATTTTGTGTGCTCAAGCGCGCTTCCATTGATAAAATCTCATCGACCCGTATGTCCTTCATAGACCTTCTTATTGGGTAGGCCTGGATGGGCCTGGCCCCAAACCTACAAAGGCCCTACCCAAGCCCATCCCATGGGCCACCTTTCTATCCTTTATTTTTTTTTGTAAAGTGTCAACTAGAAAAACTTATGAGAAAAGAAAAAGAAATGAATGAAAAAATTTAGGGTTTTGTGTTATTTTATTTTGCGGTTTTACCTATGAGTTTTAAAACTATCTATCTCTCTTATATCAAAAATATGGGCTTATTTAGTCCAATCTGTGTTTATAGATTTTAAATATGAAAGTTAAATCATTAGTAAATCATATTTTGTTATCTTATTTAAAAAAAAGATATTAAGGATGGGTTGGGCTTCAAAAGCCCTTGCCCACGTCAACCGGCTCAGTAAACGGACCTGGACATTTGGTCCAAGCCTGCTCAATATGGACCTAAAAAGTTCAACAAAGGCGCCATTTATTAATGAGGTCCCTCAATAGTCTCTCCATCACGACCATTCTTGTCGTTCGACTTGCAAACCACTATATCGAGAACCCGGGTCGTACGTGGATCAAAACAAGTCACGTGATTTTCCCACAAGTAAAAGATTGGCTACCTCATGTGAAAAGTACGACCAAATACGAATCGATTAAACCATTTTCATCAAAAATAACTTCATAGTGTAATATCTTTCAATCATGTTTAATTTCTCGCGAAACAGAATGTGATTGGGTAGGTTAGGAACTTTAGTTGATGGTCAAGATGGTCACTGAAATGTAAATTTTTTTCTTTCCCAATTTAATCGCCGAACTTCTAAAATCCGGTTCACTGAACTGACGGACGTTGGTAGACATGGCATCAAAATCGTGGAGAAGAGACGCAGCACAAGCGTTCACTTTGGAAAATACCGTATTCAAATTTCAGGGTCTGAAAGATGGATCGAGATCGCCGGAGCATAACCGTCGAGGATGATGAAATAAAGTTGGTGAACGATCCACACCGCCAAGCAGAATTCAAAATGTCGTGTGAATCGGTCGCTGCCCGCTGCCGCGAAAGAAGGCGATGTTGACAAGTTCATCGAAGCTCTCTCAAAGAGTGATCTGCCGGAGAAGAGATGGTCTCTTTGTCCGACGTTATGGACGTACGGGGCCCTTCTGGGAAGTCAGTTGCTCCCACGTCGCAGAGGGTACCGAGAAAGCCCTCGTCCATCCGAGCCCTCCTCGAGCTGGCAGGATCTGCACGGCCGGGCTCCTCCTCAGACGTGACGGGATTCTGGACATGGCGAACGACACGGGGAACCGGCGCCACCCCGAGTCAGACCCGTCTGCTCCTGAGCCGAGGCTCATGTTCGGTGTATCGAGAGAACGAGGACAGCAAGAGGCCTGGAGGACGTCGGCTTTATCGATACCCGAGGCCGGCCGAGCAATGAGTTTCCAGAAGGGCTTTGTGCGTCCACAATGTCGGACGAGAAGGCCTTCTCGTCGGCGGAACACTTTTTTAAGGGCTTCGATGAGCTCGTCGAAGTCGCCTTCTTTCGCGGCGTCGTGTAGCAGCCGGTTCACGCGACGTTTTGAATTCTGCTCGGCGGTGCGGTCTGTCTACCAACTATAGAGCTTTCGATCTAGCCCTTCTCTGCTCCCAGAGTTCATCATCCCCGATAGTGCTCGCGCGCGATCCATCTCCATTAGAAAAAAAAAGCTTTTGCGAGATCTCTAGTTGTAGTAGGGTTTGCAGAAACGTCGTTTATCTCACCCAACAGTGACGATATATTCTCTCATCACACTCAAAAACACACGAAGCAAGCTAGCTTATGCAGAGACACGCTCTCGCTATTACTCTATTCATCTATCGTTCATGAAGAGCAGCTCTCTCCATCAGGATGCGTTCCCCTCTCTCTCTCTCTCTCTCTCTCTCGAAGCTCACCTTTTTCACATGGCAACTTTGTCCTTCAGAAACTTCACTCCAAGCCTTATCCTCAAGCCTTTTACAACTTCTCGAGAGAATCGTAAAAGATAAACTCAAAACACACTTGTTATACTAAACTTGCTTTACAGTGATATCTGTCTCCACACTCAAAAACGCTAGAAGCAAACTATAGCTTATGCAGAGACACTCTCGCTATAATTTTATTCATCTCTCGCTCATGGAGAGCAACTCTCTTCATCAGGATGCGTTGCCCTCTCTCTCTCTCTCTCTCTCTCGAAGCTCAGCTCACCTATGCATGTGCCAACTTCTCCTGCAGAAGCTTCACTCCAAGCCTTATTTGTAGGCTAAAGTCCACCGCCTCTTTCGCAGGCGGTGGAGTCCTTCTATTCGTCGAGCAGATTGGGGGAGTTGATTGGGTGCGAGAATATTAGACTACCCAAATTGAACCTGACCGGACCGGACCGGACCGATTGGTTTAGTTTGGTTCTCGGTTCCATAAAAATGGAATCGGTGATTTCAATCCTGGTTACTCATTTTGGGGGGAGAACCTGATCGGATTTTTTTTTTTTTTTTTTTTAATTTACATTTTTAAATTTCTTAAAAATATCAATAAATCCTTAATTTATATAAATTTAAACATAAGTACAGTTTGACTTTTCAAACCTATGCAATCAATTTTATTGTGATCGATCGAAATACGGCCATTTGTTAATTAAAAAAAAGGGGTTGGTTCTTTTGGATCAGATCGGAATTGACGGTTCAATCTGGACTTGATTTTACTATCAAATAGTCCGATTCCCAATTCCTAAAATTAGGAACTAATCCTCATAATTAAATTCTCGATTCTATATTGAAATCGGGTCGAATCGGAAATCGGTTGACCTTAAATTGCTGGTGGTGCCAGGTCGTCGCTCGAAGGCAAACTTGCTTTTGCCGATTTCACGAAAGTCGAGAAGCCGGTTAGAACTTGGCTTCCCTCTGTCAAGTTCAACCGCCGTATGCCACCGCTTTCCATTTGTTGACATCATTTTCTTTGTCGCATCGGGTGTTCACTCCAAACATCCTCAGCCACAACTTGGAGATATTTTCTTTCTCCAGCTGTCGTCGGTGCACAACATGTGGCCAGGAAAAATTCCTGGAATGGAAAATATCTTCTCGGGAGTAGCCTGTCCATTCGAGATCCCAAGGCATAAGGACATCCAACCATGTCTGTAGTAGCCATTGCAGATAACATAAATATAGTCGGGAATGCGCTAAAGTCGCAGCCCACTTAGCCAATTTTCTCCTTCATATATTTTGGAAGAAACTCGTGCTTATATAATGACCTACTTTCTCCTAATATTTCTATATGAGATAAGAAAAAGTACAATTTTATTTATTTTACAAACAAATAATCAATAATGACTAGTAATATCATGATAGGGGGTGAATGAGTGATTTCAAAGATTTTGACGAAATAAAGCGGAAATAAAATCATCGAGAGCGATGTGGATATGATCGTGGAAGACGGAATATGAATATGATCATAAACTGATGATGTAGTTCGGCTTGGAGTAGCCTACATTTGCTTTTTTAATCAACTAAATAATCAAAGAAATATGACTGATGTAAGTACTATTTATATTTAAGCACTTCTCCTTGAAGTAGGTAATGCATATACTCAAGCAATAGAACTTACTATCTCACACCCAAGTATAAACATTTTACTTTGCCGACACTTCTCAAAGATTACATAATCATTGGATAGTTATTCAGAAAATAAGATGGTCGTTGAAGTGGATCAATCAGAATTCATATTGATTTGATTGCCCATACAATGAAATATAGGTTTCCAAATGTGAGGTGCTTTAATTATAAAAAAGATCTTGTCTTGGGGATGATTGTTAATTAATCAAGATATATTGGATATTCTAGAAGATTACATCTCACAAGATAGACATTCATACCAGATCACTAGAGGTTAAGGGAAGGGATAAAATATCTCAAAATAGTATCCTTGAAGATTATAGAAGAATTGTCATTATGAGTTGCCTCGTATTCATAGTCATTCGTCGTTATATCTAGCTTTTTCGCACTTTGTTAATATTCACGTCATAAGCTAGTCAAATCTATATATTACTTCTGCTCATATCCACGTATCAAGCTAGTCACAATCACATAGTTGCTCATATTCGTAAACTGCTCATATCCATGTAGTAAACTGCTTATATCCATGCGATAAATACATTTGGTTTCTTGGATATACTTGATTGTTCTTAAAGAGGAACTTAGATTATAAATAATAGATCATGTAGACTTAATATCTTAGCATATCCAATATTATATGTGCTTCCACGTTGACTCTCCAAGTCAATTAGAATTTTTCCACCACTTATAAAAATAATCCTCATTGAGCATATTTAACCTGAAGCATAAACAACTCTTGCATTTATAAAGATGGATATAAAACA
Source organism: Corymbia calophylla (assembly GCA_014182845.1). Taxonomy (NCBI): domain Eukaryota; kingdom Viridiplantae; phylum Streptophyta; class Magnoliopsida; order Myrtales; family Myrtaceae; genus Corymbia; species Corymbia calophylla. Next base: position 4,112,717 of record CM024702.1, read on the forward strand.
TAAACAATTTTGTCACTCAGAATATATTACAACGTTTTCTCAATAGAGTTTTAGAGTTTCTTGCAGATTCTTTCCATGGTTTGTAGAAATGCCTCGAGATTACTAGGAGTCGTCCACAAGGTCTGCATCTCATTACTAGACATGGCTCCACTCTCCAGCGATCTTGTGGGGTTCTGGTGCCAGTTAAACGCAGTAGAAAGGGGGAAGCATTGAGTATCTCATATATATATATATATATATACGCACATAAAATAAAACGCATATAAACATGCGTGAAAGAAAAAGAAAAACTAAGAAATTCTAACTCAATGATAACTATTGATTAATTACTTATATAAAATCAACCCAAGATTTCAAAAATCATAAAGACAAGGAAGTAAGGTTTAATAAACTTTTTATGAGATTTCAAGATATTGTGGCTAATTAAACTTCAATGTACGATGACTTGAGCTAGTTCTATACATTTTCTCGTTTGAGTATCTATGTTATCCATAATAGAATTTAGGGAATAAGTGCACCGGAAAGTGTAATTGTATTTAAAACCTTCAAAAAGTGTAATCAAGTTTTAAAACTTTTACGAATGTGCAATTGAATCCTAAAACTTTTCAAAAATGTAACTAATGAAAGGACTTGATTGAAGCGATATAGCAAATTTTAAAACTTCAATGCACTTTTTAAAAAAATTTAGTATTTAATTGTACTTTGTTGATAAATTTTATAACTTAATTGTACTTTTTGAAAGTTTCAGAATTTAATTGCACCTATTATAACAAGTTTTATGATTTTAAATGCACTTATCCCTAGAATTTATTAACTCAATATTGTTAAAATGCACTATTATCTTTGGAAGAAAACTTTATTACTTTTTATTTATTGCCAACATAATAGATGCTTTTAATTGTGTGCTGGCTTCAACAATGTTTATGGAAAATACTTGTCATGCGCGCATGATTAAACAGCCCATAAATTGTTTCCAGTAGACCAAAGTAAAATGTAACTAGAAATTTGACGTACTTATATAGAGTGATTTTTTTTTAAAATGAAGATTAATGTGCACTTTGGATATAAACATGTAAAAGGACATATAGTTTTATGTTATCAATAATCAATAATATTCTTGGATTCAACAAAAAAAACAAAAGAAGAAGATATTTTTCAAATGAAAGGACTCGACATAGCAACGAAATTTGTAATTAGCCTATTTGTTATCTTTAAGTAGAAAATAATAAAAAAGAAATCCAGTGATTATGGAGATCGATCTCGATCAATAACATGAGCTACTTGATTTACGGGCAGGAGCTATTTTAAGTAGTCTTTAGTTAATATCACTTACTATTTTAGGTTCCATTTGTTCCGCAAAAAAACAATGATTTAAAAAATAATTTCTTAAAAAGGATAGCTTGTATCACTTATAAATGAAAAAATTATTTTTATCGTTTATGGTTGATTATGAAAATATTTTTCATTGATTAATTATTTTGATTGATATAAATGATTATTTTTAGTGAGAGAGAGAGAGAGAAATTAAGCAAAATCCTCTTATGTGAACATCATAATTAGCATAATCTTATTTTCTCATGTTTATTCGGGCGAAAATCGCTAAGAGATTATTACACGAGACTGCTGCGGAACAGCAACGAGAGGCTGTCCGTTTTCTATATCCGAACTCCTTTCAAATCTGTGGTGTGTGGTAACGGGCAAAATCCTCTTTGATTCATCATCATCATCATCATCATCATCATCATTCATCATTTCATCTTGATCTGATGACCTCTCCCTTCATGGCGAGCGAGAGAGCGCTCAGGCTCCCTCCGCTCTCCACCGCCACTCCGGGCATGGCCACCGCCCTGCTCCCGACGAACCCGTCCTCTCCCACCACTATCTTCCCGAACTTCACCGCCCCGCCTTCCCCGCCGTACACGTGCCCGAACAGCAGGGCCTCCCTCTCCACGCTCCCGCCTCCCTCGACCTCCACCATCTCGGGGTTCAGCGCGGCTCCCATGGAGTCCACGTAGGTCCCCTTGTCCAGCTCGACGTACGACCCCATCAGCTTCATCCACATCAGGAACAACACCGACCCGCTCGTCATCTCCACAAAGTAGTCCCCGAACACGGTCCTGATGGCTTGCCATATGGTATCCATGAACACCCCTCTGCTCCATATATGCACGGTTTCATCCTCTTTCTTCTTTCCCACGAGGATGTACTTCGCCGCCGCACAGGCCAACGCGGCTAAAATCCCGGTCGAAACCCAGAAGAAGGGGAATGTCCAGTGGACCGGCATGTTCCTGGCGTTCTTGCAGTGGAGGAGCAAGTTCAGGGGGAAGTAGATGATTAGTCCGAGGAGAAAGTAGGGCAGTATTGTTTGCAGCAGCGGCTGAGCGAAAACAGCCCATGTGGTCAAGTACCAGGGCCTCGAAAGGGTCACTTTCTCGGTGTCTTTTCTCTCGAGTGCAGCTGCCATTGGACAACCGGAGAGGTCGACCTTCACGTCCGACTGCTCCAGGAAGACCCTCCATGCCTCCGGAAGAGGATCTCCGTTTCTCAGGTGCTGGCAGATCTCGTAGATTAGGGAACGACCGTGATCGATTGATGCGCTCTGACTGCTTGATGTGGCCCGGATCACGTCCACCTCGTGGCATCGGAGGAATGGATTAAATTCTAGCTTTTCTGAGCCTTCTTTTGTCAGATTTTCATTGATAATCACCTCCCCAACATCTATGTAGGGAAACTGCGATTCGTCCCAAGGTTTCGTGCAATCGAGAGCAATGTCACGTGCAGCTTCATCCTGTGGAGTTGACCTGACCTGAAGCTGGAATATGTAACGGACCCCGCTCGGAGACTTCACACGGTTCTGGAAATTTTCAGCTAGGAAAAGTAACGGGCGGGTGTCATTAGCATCCCTTGGTATCGCACCAGTTTCAGGCGGCAGGATCCCCGAGGGTTCCACCTTACCAATATCTTCTTCAATATTTTCATCGGAGGGACTCAACTTGAACTTCACATACATTTCCTGTCCATCCTTAAAGCGGAAGAGCCTACAGATATTTGAGTAGTAATGCATATCCGCATAGGAGTCAGCTTGACGGAGGGAGGTCCACACTGCATCGCGCACGTGCGGCACCCGCTTGACATGCTCCTCCCTCGCAGCAAGGCCACACACCAGCCAGGTTGCAAAATCAGAGATTGTGCGGGCATAGAATGCCTTCCCTGTCTTCAAAGTCAAGTCAAGAAGTGGAGAATCATCCCCCTTTTCATCCGAGAGTATCCTCAGTGCTGCTCCTCGCGCATCTAACCTCGCATCATCATCAGCACTCAAGCTATTGCTGTGGCGGACAATGACTGTATACCTCTTTCCGGGGCCGAAGATGTTGTGCTCTGGCAATCCTTGAATGTTGTCGTAGAGTTTCAAGTATCCCTTCCCGCTAACACCAATCCGATGGAAGTATCTTGATTTCACCTTGAGAGTCGTTGCTGCCAAGTTCGCAGCCAAATTGCCAACTATCTTTTTATATTTTGGATCCATCTCCTCTATCCTGTCATCCAAAGCGTGTATTGTGTTTTTCACCATAACTGGACTTTGAGACCCCATGTAAACACCACCACTTTGGAGAACTGAATTCACTGGAGCAACGGAAATTGCCCCGAGAATAACATCCTTTTCGACTACAGAGCCAGGAAGAATAAGGCTTTGGCTCCCAGTAACTGAATTATCCTTTATATCAACATTACTCTGGATGTATCCACTCTGGGAATAGAAACCCGTGATGATCCGGCTAAAATCACCTAAATGGACACCGGCACCTATCGAAACCATCCTCGGATCTGCAATCGGGTTGATGGCTCTGATGGAACAATACCTACCTACTTTTGCACCTAGCAAGCGCAAGTACATGCAGAAGGCTTCTGTTCCAGAAAGAAGCTTGGCAAAACGGAGGTGGCAAGCAATGGCAAGTTGATGGCCAAACCAGGTTTTGATGTGAGTCTGTGTTTTCTTTTCTTTACCAGCAAGCAAATGGGTAAAGATGGATGTCAATAAACTAAGGACCAGGCCATGAGCAAAGTAGGCAATTGCCAAAGAAATGGCAAACTCAAATGGATTAGGAGGGGCTTTCGTAAACATGGTGGCATATGCCACAATGGTGAATGGAACCCAGTGTAAGGCTCCCGAAATGCAAAGAAAAGCCAAGAGTTCAAGGGAAGGAACTTTCTGAGATAGGCTCATGTAGAGCAAGTAAACAGCAGCGGCGGACAATGAGCTGAGGAAACCAACCATGTAGATGCCCGTGAACTGTTGTAAGGTCTTCAGAGTTCCAGGGGAAACCTGAAATGTTGCAATAGCAGATGCTGGGATTATTGATTTGCACAATCAAAAACAGGAACAAAAGAAGATACTACTCTGAGCATCAGAGACCTCATGAGCGACTGCCAAAACCAAAAATTAGATTAACCACAACGAAGGAGACTGCTAAAAGAAGAAAAACCAAAGAGTACCAGTGACTATTTTTCTCCTGCAATTTCATATATTTAACTACTAATTTACCGTCAGAACATAAACACAAAACTTTCAGCATCCTGAAAGCTAAGTCAACCAATGGCTTTGGAAATTCAAAAAGGAACTTCAAAAGTAGTATGACCGCCAATTCCATCCATTTCCCTGTGAAATAACGTCAGGAAAACAATGACGGTCCAACTAAATGCTTCCATCAAGGATTTGGAAATTTTTTCATCTCAGTCCATTATTGAGTCCATTCATTATTTGTAGGAGGATATTGTTTGAAGCAAGTGTATGCCCTTTATTACCCGGACAAAAAATAGACTTTTCTTTTCCCTTCTGACACCATTGCAGATAGTAACCCCAATATGCATTTCACTACCAAGAAAAGAAATAGTAACACCATTGTCATAATTAGATTTTTCTGTTTATTAGATATACTATAAGCAAGTAGATAAGGTAGGGCATAATTAGACATACTAACTAGAGACTAGTTAGATTTTGCTATTCGGAAAACCATAAACAGATATAGAACTCTATAAATAAGTACAAAGAATATTTTGGTTGATTTGGAGCATAATGAAATTTTCCAATGAATGGATTTTGGTACATTCACTTTGCTTGAGAGTGCAACTCTATGTGCTCTAATTAAGTGATTGTCATAATTACCAATAGTCTAATATTTTTATAATTGAAAGAAAGATAGTTACCTCTCAGAGCTGACTTCTGGACCTTTTAAACGATTAAAAAATGGGTAGAGCATGAACAGAGAGTTCATATGAATAAAACAAGTACATCAGAAGTGCTTAAAGGCTTTACCAAGAAAGCTGCGCCTCTTGTCAGAAAGAAAAAGGAAAACAGCACTTACCTTCAGTATGTTTTCTGCCTTGGCCATCTTAAGGGCAGACTTCCCACCTTCACTTTTCTGCAAGGCTGGTACTTCAGCTCCTTCTCGTAAAACACTTCCTTTCTGGACAACAGCATAAGGGCCAACTGAGCAATTCCTGCCAATCCTTATTGGCTGTAATCTCAAGATGCTGTTCCGCACTTCATGACTTTGAAGCAAAGCACCTTCTGCAATCACTGCTCCATCTCCAATTGAAACCAGAGAAGGGTCTGTTATGTCAACTGTGTCTAGTAAAACTGATGATCCAATCCTTGCTCCAAGCATCTCAAACCAGTGTTTAAGGAACACTGTTCCTCTGAGATGCACTGCGAGGACTTTGGAGGAAACCTCCTGAGCCTTGTAAAGTGCCCACCACTTGACAAAATCGACAGACCAGACAGATACTTCAGGAGTCAAGGCGTAATTTATGCGCAGGAAAGAATTACCGAAAAAGGCAATGGATATGCTGGTCAAGGCAATACAGAGGATCCAGGAAAGAGGTGCAAGAAGCACAACACTTATCTGATGCAACCAGGGAAGTCCATCAATCAGTTTTTGGCTGGCCGAAACCAAAATTTGAAAAGTGGAAATGGATAAATAAGCAGGGAAAATCAGAATGAAAGAGACATAGAGAAGAGCAAGAAGTTGGAAGGACCAGATACGCCAGCGGTGAAGTCTGGAAATTTCCATGGAGAAGTCAGCAGTAAGGATTTCTGGCTCTGGATGGTTGGATTGGGTGGTGAGTAGATGGGGTTGAGACTTCATTAAAAGATTCTCGGCAAAGTTTGCCAAGTCTGCTATGCAGGTTGCAGTGAATATATCTACAGCTCCGACTGGCACTCCAAGAAAATCCGAAAGCTTTTGAGCAGCTCTGACCACCCCTATTGAATCAATGCCATAGGACACAAGGCTTTCTGTGGCTGAAATGTTCTGGATTGCAATTCCTGTCTGTTCACTGACTAGCTGCTTCAGAAACTCCACAATATTTCTATTGCTTAATTTTGGGCTTGGTGGTAGAGAACTTTTAGCAAGGTGTGATTGAGGAGTTTTTCCCTCCCTACACGTCCCGGTGGTGAAAGATCTGGTCAGTGATCTCTTTGTCACAACTGGATCTGGAACTGTGTTGAGAGTTCCATCAACAAACTGCTTGAGGCATTCGAACCTCTTGATCTTCCCTGAGGTTGTCTTACTTATGGTTCTAGGCCTGATCAACTTGACAGAGGCGACAGTTACCCCATGTTCTTCCGCTACACGGGATTCAATTTGCTTTATGATGTCCTTGTTGATGGGTTTACTGTCTCTTAACTCTGCAATTACAACCAAGCCAACCTCATCAGAAGCATCTGGAAGTGAAACACCTTTTGCTGATAGGACATCTTCAGGAACACCGATGACGGCACAGCAACCAGGGCGTAGAAGCTCAGATGAGCTCTCAACCGTCTTCTCAACATCTGCTGAGTAAATGTTTCTTCCAGCTACGATTATGAGATCCTTGATTCTTCCTGTGATGAACAAGTTACCCTGGATTACCCGTCCCAAGTCTCCAGTTCTTGTGTACTTTCTTCCAGGGTAATTCTGAAGCTTGTTTCTGAAAGTTTTCTGGCTAAGTTCTTCCTTGCCCCAGTACCCAATTCCAGCACTCGGACTACTAATCCATATCTCTCCTTCCTTCCCATCTTTGTCAACCTCTAAACCTGTATCTGCATCAACAATTCTTATATCAACATCTGCATCATCGGGATCCACGTATCCACAGCAAATTCTTCCCTGCCAATCTACCAAGATTGGCTCCTTTTTGCCATAGGCACAGCTGACGAAGACACAATTTTCTGCCAAGCCATAGCCTGGAGCCATCACCTCCTGAGAAAGGCCAAAGGGACGAGTGAGCTCAATAAATCTTTTGAGCGTCTTCTGCCTCACTGGTTCAGCAGCAACCATGAAAAAAATCATGGAAGAGAGATCATAATTGTGCACCTTGGCCTTGTCTGCTTCTAATCTTCGAATTACTAGCTCAATGGCAAAATTGGGTCCTGCACTGTGTGTGGCCTTGTAATCGTTGATCGTTTGAAGCCACAGGAGTGGATTCTTGATGAAGGTCAATGGAGAAAAAAGGATTGCTGATCCACCACAAACCATTGCTGTAAAAAGTCCTCCAATCAAGCCCATGTCATGGTACTGAGGAAGCCAACTTACTAGCACAGTATTTGAAGTGCTTCGGTATCTCCTCTGCATCAATTTGACGTTATGAATGAGTCCACCATGTGTTATTGTAACACCCTTAGCATCACCGGTTGAACCCGATGTAAATTGCAAAAAGCACAGATCATCCGGCTGAGATTCTGATTGAAAGGCAATGTTTGAAGCAGGCAAAACCTTAGAGCTTTTGATCCAAGAATCTGTGTGCAGCCATGGAAGGTTAGGCCACTGAGCTGTGCTTTTTGCACTTTTTCCGGTGAAAGAGATCAAATTCTTTACTGACCCTCCCCTAACTGCAGCATGATAGCCAACAGTTGACAGAATGGCCACTGCATTGCACAATTTGGCAATGTTCTCAATTTTCGTAAGAGCCTGTCCCCCTCTTTGCAGTGGATCAGGTGGAAGTACTGGAACAGGTACGACTTTGGCTCTTAAACAACCAAAAAAAGCATCAATGAAGTCCAAACCTGGAACGTGGACAAGTAAAACCCTGTCACCTTGCTTGATGGTAGGTTTCCGGCTTGTCAAGAGCTTATTGGCAATGCAAGAAGCATTGGAGTCAAGCTCTGCATATGTTCTCTGGCACACCACTGAACCTTCTTCATTGATCCACGTATAAAGAGCCTTGTTTTGAGTATTTTCTTGGGCAGCCCAGTGCTTCAAATAGCTATCAAGCGACAAGAGGTCAGGGAAAACAACGCCACGTGTTTCATTCAATGTTTTAAGGCCGGTCTCCTCTTGGTCTAGTTGCAAGGTGAACAAACTCTGCACAAGAATTGTATGGAGCAGTAAATAATAGCTGCATTAATGCTCTTTCCGTTATCAGTAATCATAGATCTAGAGAGCGGACTCACCTTCACATAAGGATACGTTGGGAGGGAATTTGCACTGGCAAAGTGCTTGCAGATTAGAGCCATGGCATAGGACGAATTTCTTTCTGTAAGCTCAAAAGCAAAAAGACCTCCCACGTAATATGTGTTTTGGTGACCCTGAAGTTCGGATTCTACTCTCTCATAAAATCCTTCCTTCATATCTGCACCAAATGACAGAGGAAGCTATAAAATGTTTTGTATTTGAGCTTGTGGCTCCCATGAATCACCTGGGTATGCGTTATTTAACATACCTTCACTGCCTACGTGAGGAAAGTACTTGAAACGCCTCTGCAGAATGACCTTCTCAACTTCTCCACCCATTCTTTTAACAACTTCAATCGCAAGATCGATGACGTTAGATCCCCTAATATTAACAGAGTCACCATAGGACCAGAACAAGAAGATATTGGTGTCAGCATAAAATCTTTGCATTGCAACTGGATGTCCGATTGTTGAAGGGTCATCCATATATTCACCCAAATAATAAAAACCAACAGGGATGCGCTCAAGCCCCTTGATCTTTAGAACGGTGGTATAATAATCTATTGTTTGCACTTTGCTGAAAAGCTCCCTTTCAAGGTCGCTCACATCCAACAATCCGATCTCAGCTTCTGCAGTGACAGCATGTTTATGGAATTACTCCAAACAAAAGACAAACTATTAGAGTGGGAGTAAAGTATTTGACAAACCTGCAGAAGATGGAGGTGATCTGTATGTCCTCGAATTCTTGAAGGGGAATGCACCTGAGATGATTATCTTATCAAACTCCTTATGCTCAGTTTCTCCGCTAGAATTGGTGATATCAACATTAACACCTGAACTGTTGCGCCTGATTGCTTGTACCACAGTATTGCAGTGCACTTTTATCAGAAGAGACTCGCTGATTTTCTTCCAAAGGCTCATATATCCACCTTTCATACGTTGGATTTTTCCAGCCATGCTAGTGCGAGTGAACTCATGAAGGTAAGCATAAGGCATGTCTTGGACAAATCCATAACCAGATGCAGTGTATCCATATTGGACAGACTTGGGAACACCATTGATTCCATGAGCTTCCAGATATGCTGGGGTTAAGTCTGATGCGATGTCACTCACTGCATGGATGCCTATACGATTTGAATTTTTCACCTTATCCTGCATGTGACATGAAAAGCCAACTAACTGAAAATATAGCAACAGCCATAACCAACGGTTAGTAGTGCAAAGGGACACTTCTCTGCATTACCAAAAGAAGGGTACCTGGATTTCTAAGGTGAGCGAGACTAGAGACATATAATCTTCTGCAACGTTTATGTCTTGATACTCCCCAGTAATACTGTCAATGAGAGCTAGTTTGTGGAGGTCCATTTCTTCTAATTCAGTCCCAGATTCTTTTGCCAAGTGAAAAATGACTGGCGCACTGTTAGCCGCAAGAACTTGACCGCCCAAATCATAAACCATTCCTGTACGGATGATAAAAAGATGTTAATAAAGGTGGATGGCTGAGAAGCAAATAAGACAGCCTTCTCTTATGTACCTTCAATTTCTACTGATTCGCACATGCCTCCGACAGAATTGTGCTTCTCTATAACAGTGATGTCTCTGTAACCGAGCCTCGCTAGTGCATAGGCAGCTGATAATCCACTTGGACCCCCTCCAATTATCCCGATTCTGGTATCCAGTGGCAAGCATGGATGCAACTTGGAGAACTGATCTTCTACGGATTTTTGGGAGTCCATCTTTGATGTCGTTGCACACTATCAATGCCTGTTGGGATCAACAACAACAAAGCAAGTCTATTTATATTGTTTGCATTTCCACTTCCCCAAAGTACGATACCAATAAGAAGGTTTATATTGCTACACCCAAAGGACAATTTGGAAAAAAAGGGGAAAAAAAAGAAATCCTAAACTATGCCTTCTTTGTCTATTCTGCTAAAAAGCAGGGACACCATCCAGCTCAGAACTCCATTAAAGACAAAAGGAAGAAGGGTAGATAAAAACCGAGTGTTGCCAGAAATCAACAGCGTTTAAAACAAAGTTCCAAATCATCAACCAGAGTCAGACATGGCAAACAGGTGCTTCACCAATTTTTAATGCCTAAGAAGATCCGGATATGCATTATAAAATTCTTTTCAAAATCTTGTAGCCTACCTTTACTTATACTCATTTCTGCGGAACTAAAATCTGATTCAGTCGACTTCAATACATGAGAAATGTGCGATAGTTAATTCTGATCTACAAATGGATAACAGCCAAAACCAAACGATACCATCTGATAGTCTCACTATGTTATAGAAAAGTGCTTAGTATAGGATGCTTGAAGAATATGCTCTATTCTTAGATTTAACAGGCTAGACTTGCCACAGAAATGAAATACAATAGCCCCAGAATACCTGTACCACTCCCCAAGAATTACATCACCGACACTGTTTCCACAACCATGAAAATGAAGCTCAGCGGTATCAAACCTTAGGATGACGATAGATCAAAACTCACACCGGAGACTCCTGCAGCGACAACTCGGCGCTTTTTCCGTACCTCAACCTGTAATGCCATCGTCAGTGGAAATGAGGAGACCGAATACTCAAGTGACCCATCGAAGCATAACAAATTCTTTTTCACCTGGCAAAGCATGACGCATTCCTTTTCAACCATCTCTATACAAATCACTACCCAGACATTAAGGTGGCCACGCGTAATTCTCACTGCGGACATTTATCAAATACTTTTATAGCATGTGACCATGTATCTTAACCCACATCTAGAAAGCTCTGAACAACCGAAAATTCTTTCTCAGTCTCTCCCAGCGCGTCAAAGTTCGTAGCAGCGACACAATAATGCAAAAATCCGAAAGCAAGAACAATGTAGAAAAGGCTCGGCATGAGCCGTTAACTAACCCAAGAGCGCGAAATATATCGCCAAATGGTGAGTCATAGCGGAGAGATAAATCCACAGTGTCGGGGACAGCAGCGGCCGTTCTTCCACACACCATAAATGCCGAACTCATGCTCGAATTTAACCAGTCGAGACGCTTCACCAGTCCAACAAGAAAACGACAGACAACCCACATTTCTTTTTGCTCCTCGAACCAAAGCGAGCGCTTTGTAATCAACCACTCTCTTCGATAGCTCCGAAGGATCTCCCATCCGGGCGCGAGATATTCCCCCATCCCCGCCCTGCAAGAACCTCGTATCGCATGATCATCCGCACAATAGGATAAAAAGAAGGAGCCTCGATCGGATTCGAGGCGATCGACGGACAAACGCATTAAATATACGAATTGGGAAGAGCGGGTCGTGTCGGAACAGGGATCTGTTTTGGTCGCTTGCTTCTTCAGATAGCGAGACGTGATCCTCACAAGGAAAAAAATGCAAACTTTTGCCGGTAAAGAAAAATAAAGAAAGGGAGAGAGAGAGAGGAAGTCCGTTGGTTTTGGCTTGCAAAGGCCTTTGGGCCCCTTTTGGCGGTTGATGACCGTTAATCAAATCATACTTTTCCTCGAATATCAAGAAAACCGTTAACTTCATGGTGAAGATCCGGTTGAAATGGTCTAAAGTAGAAAACTTTATGGTATGATTATATTATAATGAGAGATTATCATGCTTGAAACTTTCCAAATGGGACGAAGGTGGTCTCTTCTATCTTGATTGGATATAAATCAAATGATAATTCATGCACAGGGAGACTGATTTCTCTATGTCTGGGTATCATTATTTTTTTGCTCATTTTCTAATGACATAAAAATGATCTACCAAATAGCAAGTTGAAATATCCAAATGTCACTTAATGAGAGGATTTATATTTTCTTTATATTACATATAATCTTTGAGCTTTTGAATTAGACTTTCGAATTAGATTTTCTAACATATTATCGAAGTCAGCTTCTTTTGTACATGCATCTACTCTCTATTAGTCAAATTCCACGTTCCACTCTCTAATCCTAACATGTGGTATCCTATCACCCATATTATCCTTCAGGTTGGATTTCCAGCCTAAGCATTGTCCTTTAAAAAGCACCCAAATTAGGACTTTCTAAGATAACTACGATTGTTGCATTTAGGACTGGAACTACCTTTTGGTAGGAATGGAAAATTCTTGACGCCACCACTCGTTACATTGCACATCCAAAAATATGTAATCAATCAAGCTTATTCAAAATGATGGGTTGAATAGAAGTTGATATAAAAAGTGGTGGCAAAATAAGCAAAATGAACAGTCTCCAATGAAAGTCTATCAAAGTCGAGTGCAATGATGAATACCCATCGAAACATTTGCGCTTGCCTGCAAAAATAGCACATCTAGTAATTATTCCACCTCAAATAAAAAAAAAAAAATCATAAGAAGAAATGGTACAAACTTAAACATTGAGAATTCTCTTCAGCCTTAGTTTTCCTCGTCGAGACATTTCACCTGCAAAGTCTGCCAAAAAAAAAAGGTCAACATCTGCATTACCCAGTAGAAACGTTGCCGCGTGTCGAAGACCGATTCGTGGCCATCAACAGTACAAAGCCAGCAACGAGAGCGACAGAGGAATAAACTCCCCACAGGTCGAGATGGAGAGAACGATACAACCAGTGAGCCAAACCAATGGGACAGATGGTATCCTTTGCAGCATCGACGATTTCAAAGGAGATGACCAGCACTAACTCTTTTGCCTTTCCTTAGACACAAAACTGCTGAGGTCATAGATTCCGCATAGAGAATTTCGCGTTCACAAGGTAGATCTGGCATATAAGGCGCGCATGGATATAATCGCGTTGAAGAAGCAGCCGAAAGCGAGAGAGTTAAGGTTTTGTTACGAAAGCGACTTCACGTTCACAAGCATATTTGATTGAAATGCGAATCGTCATAAAGGTCTATGTTGATGTCATTTCCATGGAAAAGGTCTGCAATTAAAGGATAGAGAGAGGTGTCGGGAGAGGTTCGACCAACACTAGTGATCTTTGTGTTTAGCATAAGAGTCTTACCGGGAGAATTGTCAAAAAAGTCATAAATCTAGTGGGGTTGTGCCAATTCAATCATAAACCTTTTTTTTGACCGATTCAGTCCTAAACCTTTTGCGATTGTCTTAATTGAGTTCGTCCGGCCAAATTTGGCCGGCCGGAGTGGCCGTGGGACGTGGTCGGCGCGACGGCGATAATATTTTAATAATTTTTTTATTTTTTTTATTTTTTTTTTTTTTTTACGAATTTTTTATTGTTTTTTAAAATTTTTAAAATTTCTTTTCTTTTCTTTTTTTTTCCCCCCCCCCCACCACGGCAGTGGCGGCGCCAAAGGTGCCAACGAGGCCGTTGGCCACCCGCGAGGGGCCGTGAAGCCCTCGCGGCAACCTCGCCTAGACACAGGGGCCGCCGGCGAGGGTCGCGGCCCGGCTTCCCCCGGATCCGGGCGAGGCCGGCCAGGCGAGGCGGCCGCGCCCGATCTGGGGGGGCCGGCCGCGGTGAGGCGGCTTCACCCGATCTCGGGCGAGGCGGCCGCGGCGAGGCGGCGAGGTGGCTTCGCCCGATCCGGGCGCCGACCCGGCGAGGCGGCTCGCCCGCCAGATCCGGGCGAGGCCGGCCTCGCCATGGCCTAGCCGCGGTGAAGGCGGCCTCGCCCGCGGCTGGCGAGGCCATGGCGGGCTCGGGCGAAGGTCGCCATGGCCTCGCCCGGCCGCGGCGAGGCCGCCTTCCTCGCGGCCGGGCCATGGCGAGGCCCCCTCGCCGTGGCCCCTGTGCCTCGCCCCCCGGTGCGGCGAGGCCGCCGGCGAGGGTGGCCGGTGTGACGGGGCCGCGACCCGGGCCGCGACCGCGGCCCTCGCACGGTGGCCGGTAGCCTCGTTGGAGCTGGTCGGCCACTGCCGCCAGCGGGGGGGAGGGAAGGGGAGGAGGAGAAAAAAAAAAGAAAAAAACAGAAAAATTTAAAAAAACAATAAAAAATTCGAAAAATAAAAAAAATTCAGAAAATAATAAAAAATTATTAAAATATTATCGCCGGTCTTGCCGGCGTCCACGTCGCCCTCCAGGTTGGCCAAATTTGGCCGGATGGACTCAATTGGCACACCGCAAAAGGTTTAGGACTGAATCGGTAAAAAAAAAAAGTTTAGATCGACCTAAGACAACCCAATAGGTTTAGGACTTTTTTGGCAATTTTCCCGAGTCTTACCCCCGATATGAAATATTATTCTGCATAGCTCATGACCCAAATGTCCAAGGTTGGCCAGCCCCTTACTATGGCCCCAGTGAAATGCCAATGGTCAGGAAGTCTCTTGGCACGGGATGCTACGCGGTTTGACAACTTGTACGAGCCGTTCGGAAGTTCACTCACAACATAAATCAAACTCATGACCTGGCTGAAAAATATGTGACTCTTTTACTATTAGGTCAAGTACCTGGGCAATTCCTTGACTCGACCAACTAATAGTCTGAATATGCAATCTTTGTTTATTGCGCTATCAAACACAGGTTGGGTTGGGTTAAGCAAAACTAGAATTCCCATTGAGAAAAGAATGGATGTGTGGAACGCACGCATGTTTGGCGACTTTGCAAAATCATATTATTAAGTAGAACATTCCATATGCACGTACGTGCAAATAAATAGACTTCAAGAAGCAGAGTGAGGATAGAGAAGTTATAATGGAGGGTGGAATGGTCAACTTTGGGAGACACCATTAGTCAAATCTCTCCTTTTTACAGGCTTTAGTACCTGTTTTTGACAGTGTACAAGAATTTTTAGGCCATGATCGGGCTGGCTAAGACATCGGCCCATAGATTCAAGAAGCAAAGCCCTTTGATGGGCCGAGAACGACGAAGAATTTAGCAATCCAAGGCCCGAATTTCGTCCCGACAGGCTTCATCCCTCGATCTTACTAACGATGTGACAAAAGATGAGACTGCAAGAAATCTTATAGTATGGTTTTTCTCTCGAGATAATGACTTGACTTAGCCTAAACTTTGGAACTAACTTGAGGTTCATTAAGAGGGAAAAGTACGTTTAGGATGAAAATGTGGATTTTTTTATTTTTTATTTTGCTTTAGGGGCTAAAGCGGGAAAAGTGTGCAGGTTCTATGTACCATTAAAGTTATTTTCCCATTTATTAAAAATAATTCATTTTTAACATAAGACGATTGATATAGTTAACTATAATTGAGAAGTCGAGAACCAGAGGGACAATCGCTAAATAAATTCTTCACAATGTCTTGATATTCTCAATTTGCATTTTGATTCATAGGGTCTATTTGCATTCTTTTTTAACCAGTTTTCATGCCAGGCAATGTCGCTTAGGTTGTTTTTTTTTACCATTCCTTTTGCAATGTTATAATGAATTAACAATAAGATTAATAATAACTATATTGGAAGGAGAAATAAAACTATCAATCATTTTCTTTTTTTGCCATTTTACTTCATTCGTTCTAGAAAGTAAACATTGATGGATCATAAGTTAAGGGGGGCCGGGTTGGATTGACTTAAAGTTCTCTTCAGATATTTCGGTTTGCTAAGTTTGAAAAGTCCAAGAAGTGCAAACTAGTTATGGAGCTTGGATATGGTTTCCAATCGCAGATCCATCTAAATATTTTGTCATTCACTCAATAACGAAAAATAAACATTTAACTCAAAAATTAGATAAACCAAAAGAGAGAAGCATGGAGTTGGTCCTTATATCGTAGGGACAATTAAGGAAAATTACCAGATGTGGTTTTTAGCGTAAAGTAGGTAGTTAATTTTGCTTTTTTTTTTTTAACTAATTGTTACTATTTCGTCGTATTTCTTTGACCAATTTTACTTTTTTCCTATTGCATGACAGTATTAAAATAATATTAAATGATGGCCAAATGGGTAATTTAAGAGTGAAACAATCCGCAGAACACGACCATGTTGGCACATAAGAAAGCTCCTCCGTAAATGCCAAAGAAGTCATCAAAAGAAAAAATAAATCAAATTGACAGATAAAATAATAGAAATACTTATTTCTACCCTTTTTATAAACAAATTGTGAGCATGTTCTTTTTAATTTTTATTTTATTTTTGCATCGACTAAAATCATAGTATCATCAGTGGTCCTTGCCGGCATTGAAACTCTTCATGGAAAAACGCATTTCATCACTACTAAATATTTCTACTACTATGCACCCTTTTTTGTTTGGATAAGAAATGAGGGTAAAGCCCTAAAATTGCACTATTACTCTCCCGATAAAACTTGATTCTGTTTGATCTCCTAGCAAGAAAGGAAGTAAACCTCTCTGTAACCTATCTAATAATGCTAGAGTGTCACTTACATTAGATGATTCAAGTCTCTTATTTGCTAACCAATGTGTATATTCTAACATCTCTCTAGTCTGAGTAAGGAGAATGTCGCCAAAATTGAAAAAGGGGACTTCATTTTTGAAGAAGGAAATAGCCACTTGCGAGTCCACCTTCACAATAATTTTGTGAATGTCCAATGAGACGGCCATTTTGAGACCCAAATATATGCCTCAAATTTCTGCTTTAAGAGGAAAGATACACTCTCATAGTCTATATGAATCCACCAGGACAATAACTTGATTCATTACGAAGAAGACAAACTCCTGAAAATGGACTCGGGTTGTCTTTAGAGACCCCATCAATGTTGAGTTTGATCCAATCAGAAGGAGGGAAGATCATATCCACAAACATATCCCATTTCTCCTTCTGAGAAGACAATCTGTTCTCAACCATACGAGCCAGAAGGATATCCTTAACGTATTCCATATAAAGCCTACAGGTGCATCGGGAAGAGAAAGGTCCACTTTATTGTGGCTGGATATCTCTACCATAGTGGCTGCTTGGACTATCGAATTTCACTGGTTTAAAGCATGCTGCTATAGAAAAATCATTTTCTGCATCAATCTTGAAGATCTCTTGGTGGGCAACTATCTCTTGAAGATCAATAGACGTATTGGTACTACTGTGAAAGAGCCTTAGTGGTTGTGAAAGCGTTATGTCCCAAGCAGTTATTTTGTTTTGTCAATTGATTTAAATTACCATAATTTTGCCCATAATGGACAGTCATTACTTGTCTAATAGCAAGCATGAACTTTTCATGGACTTTTTCGGCGAGAATTAAAAGGCTAAAATATTTCTTTTGAGTTCAATTCATAATATAAAGAAGAATACAAGCTAGACAACGGATGTTGCAATCCAATACCTTAGTTTATTTTCTCCAATACATACTTCCTATTAACATATGCATTGATGCAAAAATGGAGAAGATGCTCCTCGAAACTTTTTCACAATTTAAGTTGCAGGGAAATAACCCAAGATGGTACGATCACATCAATTCGATACCAACCCCAAGATAACTCTACCGAAAAAATCATTGTTGCCTTGGGGAAAAAAACAAAAGCACTTATGACAAATTTTATGGGTTAATTCCAAAAAAAACCCCAAACTTTAGGTCCAGTCCCAAATATACCCCAAACTTTTTTTTGTCTCAAGAAAAACCCCAAACTTTAGGTTTAGTCCCAAATCTGCCCCGAACTTTTCTTTTGTTTCAAAAAAACCCTAAACTTTAATTTTAGTCCCAAATCTACCCCGAATTTGGTTTTCTCTAAAAAAAAAAAGTCAATATTATGAAAAATCCCAAATTTGTACATATATGACAAATTTACCCAAAATTAATTTTTTGATCACCAAAACAAATTACCATCTATTAGTTTTTGTTAAATTTTATTGTCAAATCTTCTAAATTAAATAACGCGTCGCAATTTACGGGTATACTAATTTGGGGTTTTACCCACCATTTGTACTAAAAAAATCATCAATTTTTGATCTATTCTCAAATATACCCCATGGTCTAGTCCCAACTTAACATGATTTCCACATAGATAATAAATACAAATAAGCAATATGTCATAGAAAATTATTTTCAAAGTAAAACCATTTTAGGACATAAAAAATTAGGGATTACTAATACGGCTTTTGGACAGAGGCTAACAAGGACAAATTTAGGATTAGAGTAAATTTTGATGATTTTCTTTTTGACAAAAAAAAATTGGGATAGATTTGGGAATGGAATAAGAGTTTAGGGTTTTTCCGAGACAAAAGAAAAGAAAAGTTTGGGGCGGATTTGTGACTAAACCTAAAATTTGAGGTTTTTTCTGAGACAAAAAAAAGTTCGGGGTATATTTGAGACTAGACCTAAAGTTTGGGGTTTTTTTTGGGAATTGACCCCAAATTTTATAAGAAATTTCAAAGAAAATATAAAAAGGAAAGAAAGGTTGAGCATCTTTCAAAGGACGCACCTCGGTAAAGCCAAGTGGGAATGGTCCATCCTAAGCTCACGACGGGACGTCTAAAGGATAAAGCCCCGTACTCGATGTTTAGCTGGCGAGATGGCTTGCGCTCGCACGTTATCGTCCATCGTCTCGAAAATGGCCGACTGCCCTAATTTCACCTCAGATTTCGCGTTTCTATCGTGCATCGAGCAGGTGGTCCGGCAAAGCTCGCGCAAAATGGTCCTGCCATCGCAAGCAATCCTTTTCAAGAAACTCACGATGTGATTATAAATGGTCCAACCCTTCTTGGCCGTTTTTGATTGTGCTACTTCTTCATCTTCATCTTCACGGGGGGATTAATCCTTTCTTTTTCCTTGTCGAAATTGGGGTGAATCTACCACCGATGGAGACATTCGATTCCTCTTTTCATTTATTTCTTTTTTTGGCTTTTCTGGGATTGTCACAAGAAAAATGAGCTTGATGGTGAAGGACTAACACGTCGCGTTCGAATAATTTTCTTTTTGGCTCTTTCGAAACTTCTAGCTGAGTACTCAATGGCTCAAATCGAAAATGCGAAAGGTACTACGAATCGATGGTAAATGTCTTGCTTTTTAACTGAAACCAAATAAGTTTAGCATGCTGATGAAGTATTTAAATAATAATCAACGTCTTTATATGATAGTTTAAGTTTTTAAAATAATTGATTATAAATTTCACATGATATCAAAGTAGAATATTTCAATAATTTGAGGTACGATTAATCATGAATTGACCCTATCATTCAACTATATGAGATTATTATTATTATTATTTTCTTTTTGTAAAAAATAAATTATATGCAATGCATGAAATGCAATTACGACCTTAAAGCATAAAACTACTTAATGGCATGTATTGTATGACATAAAAATTATGAAACTAGTTCTATATGAGATATGTGTGCTATATTTTTGTGATTTTCTCTAAAAATTAAATTATGAGACTTCCTAAAATATATGATGACCTAAGTTAAATTAGGGAATAATTTATATTAAATCCTAATGTAAATTAGGTAATTTTCTAATTACTACAGTTCCTATAATATACAATTCTAAATTAGGAAACTTTAGTAGATGCAACGCAAATTCTTATAAAATTTCTAAACACGGAAGAAATTTCTAATCACAAACCCAATCCCTAATTTTTCTAATGAAATGCATGAGATGTATTCGGATGAAAATTTAGGCGTTGACAATATGCAAATTGATAATATTTTTGTTTAGGGATTGGGTCGATCATTAATTTTCTATAAGATAAATAATTAAATGAGTTGTCAAAATTTAGGTATCAATAATATAAATACTTATCTCTACACTTCTTAAACAATTTGTGAGCTTTTTTTTCTTCTTATTTTGGCACCGACCGAAATTGTAATATCACCAGTTGATGGCCTTGCCAACATTGAAATCCTTCACGAAGAACCAGAGGACGTCAGATCGTCATTCTGCTGAAGTGAAGAGAAAGAACCTGACATCCTGGTCGTGATGGTTAGTCTAAACCATGTCATTTCAGAACGCAATTCATGATACCACGAAAGTGTTGAAATTCGAACACTTGACTATTAATATTATAAGAACAAAATTACACTTCACAACTCACACACACACCAAACACTCAGACCACTTCTCACGTCACCACACTCACACCACCCACTAACACAATATTATAATGTTTCCTCTCACAAGACCCCTCACGTTTCAGACGCGCACACAACACCAGAACAGCAGCCCCTATTTATAAGACACTAAGTCGGTTAATGAACCGACTTTCTCACCCAATCTATTATTATTTTATTACCACCTGCTAATCTACTTGTCAACAATTTCTAGCGCAAGAAATGTCAGACTTTTGTGGCTGAGAAAAATCTGGAGAGAAGGAGAAGAGTCTGGCGACAGAAGGAAAATTCTAGAGGACAAGAGAGAGGCGGTGCTCTCTTCAATACTCCCCCTCACCGGCTACTCTCTTTCAGTGCGGACCTTTTGACCATTCCGAGTTGTCTCCGAAACTCTTCGAATTTTGCAACTCCGAGTCCTTTGGTGAAGATATCTGCAATTTGATCATTAGTCTTGGCATACTCCATCTTTATTTCGCCTCGTAATACTTTTTCCCGTAAAAAGTGATAGTGTACTTCTACATGCTTGGTCCTTGCATGGAAAACTGGATTCTCTGCTAAGCTTATGGCTGATAGATTATCACAGTATAACCTTGTAGAGTGATCTATCGGTTGATGAAGATCCTCCATTAATTGTACTAGCCACGTACTCTCTTGAGCTGCCATTGCTGCTGCTCTATACTCGGCTTCTGTTGTAGATAGTGACACGGTTGCTTGTCTTTTACTACACCATGATACCACTGCCGATCCGAGACTAAACATGTACCCAGTGGTTGATCGTCGTGTGTCACGATCTCCAGCAAAGTCAGCATCGCAATGGCCTACAACCTCACATGATGCTTCTTTCTTATACAAAAGCCCGAAATCAAATGTACCCTTGACATACCTTAATATACGCTTAACTGCATCCAAGTGAGGCTTTCGTGGCTTCTCCATGAATCGGCTTGCTACTCCCACTGCAAAGGCAATGTCAGGCCGTGTTATTGTTAAGTAAATAAGACTACCCACCAATTTCCTGTACATAGTTGAGTCTTCCAATTCTCGTCCTTCGGCTGCACATAGCTTTACATTTCCATCCATTGGAGTAGATATAGGTTTGCAATCAAGCATCCCGAACTTTCCTAGGAGATCTCGTGCATACTTTTGTTGACCTAAGAATAGTCCTTTCTTGGTCTTCTCAACTTCAAGTCCTTAAAATGTTTCAGTTCTCCAAGCTCTTTCATTTGAAATCGCACCGAGAGGTTGGCTCGATTTGGCATATCTCATCTTCACTATCTCCAAAGTGATGATTAGATCATCCACATAGATTAATATTATTGCAAGCTTGCTATCTTCTAGCCTTCACAAACAAGCTCGAGTCTGTTGGGGCAACTGAGTAACCACTTTGCACCAAGAATTCAGCAATCTTCCCATACCATGCTCTCGGGGCTTGTTTTAAGCCATAGAGAGCTTTCTTTAGCTTGCAGACGTAGTCTGGATGAATCTTACTTTTGAAACCATCTGGCTGCTCCATGTATATATCTCGATCTAGTTCTCCATGTAAGAATGCATTCTTCACATCCATTTGCCATAATTTCCATGACTTGCTTGCCGCAAGTGCTAATAAGACTCGAACCGTAGTAATCTTTGCTACTTGGGCTAAAGGTCTCATCATAATCCGGCCATACTTTTGAGAGAATCCTCGGGCAACTAATCGTGCCTTATATCTTTCTATAGACCCATCTGGTCGAGTTTTAAGTTTGTAAACCCATTTGCAAGATATAGGACATACCTCTTTGGGTCTTGGCACTAAGTCCCATGTCTCGTTCCTTCTTAGTGCTTGTATCTCTTCCTCCATGGCCTTCCTCCATTCCATGCCTTGCGAAGCTTCCTCATATGTAGACGGCTCGAATACTTCGACATCTTCGGTCAATGCTGCATTTGCATATTTGGGATTTGGTCTTCTTTGCCTTGTTGATCTCCTCAATTGAGGTTCGTGCTCTTCAAGTTCTTCCACCTGACTTGGTCGGAGCTCTTCTGTCATTCTCGAATGTACACCCGCCCGCCATGGACTCTTTGATTTTTCCGGTGACTCGATCGACTTCTTCTCTTCTAGCTACAAGATCATTTCCTTCTTCGCTGGCTGGCCTTTATCAAGCTCGTCATTTTCTTCAATTCTTTCACAAACCTGTTCTTCAGCTTGTTTTGAATTTGATTGTGACGACCACCGGGACGATTGCTCGTCGAACACCACATTTCGGAAATGTAACACTTCCCGTTGTTGGATTACAACATTTCCATCCTTTCCTTTGATCATCATAGCCCACAAAGATGCAAATAACTCGCCTTCTTATCGAACTTGTTGCGTAGATGGTTCGGTATAAACGCATAGCATACACATCCAAATACTCTAAAATGACTTACCGTGGGCTTGCGACTCCACAACTTCTTGTATGGTGTCATGAAACCAAGCCTTGCTTGAGGCAATCTGGTGATCACATGCGCCGCTGTCTTCATACACTCGGCCCAAAATCTGGGTGGAACATTCTTTGCATGCAGCATACTTCTACAAGTCTCCGCCAAATGCCGATTCTTTCTTTCGGCAACTCCATTTTGTTGTGGCGTATTTGGGCAAGTAAATTGGTGACGTATCTTCCATTCTTGAAGATACTTTGTAAACTCATTTGACGTATATTCTCCCCATTGTCCGTACGGAGGCATAGTATTTTCTTACCTACTTCATTTTCTACTTTTACTTTAAACTCCTTAAATTTATTTAATGCCTCAAGTTTTTCTTTCATAAAGTCAACCCGACGTACCGGAGAAATCATCAATGAATGTTATCATGTACTTTGATCCTCTGACCGATGGTTGCTTCACTGGTCCAAATACATCTGAGTGGATGAGCTCAAGAGGTTTCTTAGCTCGAATGTGGACTCCTCATATGGAAGCCGATGTGCCTTCCCATATTGGCATCCGGCACAGATAACATCTTCTTGGACATCCAAGTGGGGGAGACCCTTTAGCATGCCTTTCTTCATCATTATTTTTAACTTGTAGTAGCTTACATGCCCCACCCGTGCATGCCACAAATCGACGTATCACTTTTTCGAGTTTTGTCCACGTATGCCGTTTGGGCTGACATCACGTAGACAGACTCTAGTCGACGCCCCTCCATGATTGGTGTACCATTAGGTTTCAAATTACGATACACCTTAACGTCTCTTGGACCAAACACCACATAATTGCCTGAGTTTGTAAGTTGTGCCACAGATAATAGATTCTTCTTCATTCCCGGCACATGATACACATTTTTCAGTTCTACCTTATGCGCATTGAATCGAGGTGTTATCACTGTTTGGCCGATATGAGTAATCGGCAACCTTGAGTTGTCTGCAGTGATAACTACTCGTCCACCTGTATACTCACACATGTTTGATAGCTTGCCTTGATCTCCGGTCATGTGATTAGAACACCCTGAATCAACTATCCAATCTTTGTTGTAATTGATCAATTTATCACTTATCGTGATAAGGGCCGTAGCATCTTCTTGCTCTGTGATGGAGGAGACTGCCAGCTCTTCTTGTTCCTCCATTGCAAAGGATGCTTGGAAATCCCACTCTTCCTCACTATCATTCTCCTTATATGCTTTGCAACATTGCCTTCAACTCTTTTGTATCGACAATCCCCGGCAAAGTGACCTACTTTGCCACGGTTGTAACACTTGTCCATTACGCCTTTTATTCCCCTTATCTTCGGTGTCATTCTCGTTGCGATCTCGACGAGCTCCCCCGATCGATATCTCATTCCTTCGGTTGCTTTTGCCATTCTCCATAACTTTTCTTATATTTACCATCTCTCGTACTCGCTCTATTTCTGCTCTGACCTTTCAGTCCTCTATTGTTACTGAAGAGGGCATTTTCGTCTTCCTTAACCGAGACCTTGGACATCCCTTTATCTAAGGCCTCTTGGTTGGCTAATATATTCTCTAACTCTATTAGAGTTGGCTCGTGGGCCCATCCACGAGTAGCCGTAACAATACCGTTATACTCCGGCCTTAGCCCGTGAATTATTATTCTTCTCATCCTTGTTTCAGAGATGGCATTCTGAGGATCTAACTTTGCAATTTCTTCACAAATAGACTTAACTTTAGAGAAGTATTGACTCACCGTCATGTTTTGTTGCGAGATTGAGAGGAGCTCGTTCTCCAGTCGTTGTAGCTTGGCATCGTTCGTCCTTGCGAACAATGCCGCCAAATTATCCCAAGCCTCCTTTGGGGTCCTTGCGCTCTTTATGTGCTGCAACAATTCATCTTCAACAAGTAACAGAAGGACGTAGAGAGCCTTACCCGATTTGATGCTCCACTTCCTCAACTCGTTATCATTTGTAGGTGGTGTTGTGTTGCTGCCGCCCACAATATCCCATAAATCTTGTCCTAGCAAGTAGTACTGGATGCGGGTACTCCAGTTACTATAATTGGAGTTGTTGAGCTTCTCGATGCCGTTCACCGAACTCGAAAAATCTGCCATCGTGACTTGGTCGTAATGCCCAAAGACTATACCAAGTAAGCTCCGGTCCCGGACCACCGACTTCGCAATCCCAGATTGTGCACTGGTAGAACTTCGGCGTACTCCGCTCCTCTCGCTCAACGATCTCGATCGCCGGGTTCACGGTCCCCGATCGCCCGCTTCGATACCACTTGTTGAAATTCGAACACTTGACTATTAATATTATAAGAACAAAATTACACTTCACAACTCACACACACACCAAACACTCAGACCACTTCTCACGTCACCACACTCACACCACCCACTAACACAATATTATAATGTTTCCTCTCACAAGACCCCTCACGTTTCAGACGCGCACACAACACCAGAACAGCAGCCCCTATTTATAAGACACTAAGTCGGTTAATGAACCGACTTTCTCACCCAATCTATTATTATTTTATTACCACCTGCTAATCTACTTGTCAACAATTTCTAGCGCAAGAAATGTCAGACTTTTGTGGCTGAGAAAAATCTGGAGAGAAGGAGAAGAGTCTGGCGACAGAAGGAAAATTCTAGAGGACAAGAGAGAGGCGGTGCTCTCTTCAATAGAAAGGAGAGAAGTCATTTTCTTTGTCGGGCTTTTATACCTTGTTAATTAACGGTGTACGACTTTTAATATCTTAAAAGTTTCGTTTCCTTAAGGTTTCAAGCAGTAGAGACCTTAATTCTTTCAGGCGTTCAGGCCAGGGTTAAACTAGAGAAAATGGGATTTGAGAAGCAAGTCCAGAAAAAGATGGAGACCCATACTTGAGATTTTATCTCGTGGATGGCCTGATTATGAAAAAATTCGAAATTTCTTATTCTCTTTTGCTGATGTAACTTATGGAGCTTCCTCCCCTGAAGTGAATGAAGTGAAAGGACTCTTGATGGCCAGCCGGGCGATAATGGCGTCGGACAATTGTACTGCCACACAGCTGAGAAAATGATGGCATAGGTGAAGAAGGATCAAACGAGTCATCCAAAGAATGAAGACCTATACTTGAGATCTTATCTCGTGGATGGCCCCAATCAAGAAAAAACTCGAAATTTCTTATTCCCTTTTGCCGATACAACCCGCTTCCCCACCCAAAATAAACAAAGCGAAATGACTCTCGATGCCGGGGCAGGCGGTAATGGTGGCGACAATTGCACTGCTGCACTATCGAGAAAACGATGGCACAGGCAAAGGAGGATCTTCCATACCTTGCTCACGACGAGACATCTAAAGGATGAAGACCCACACTGGATCTTTATCTCGTGGACGATCCGTCTGCTTTCTAGCATTGCCCCTCCATCCGAAACTGGGCGGCATGCCCTAAATTGACGTTGGATTTCTCCATTACATCGTGGGTTGAATGCGTGTGGTCCGGAAAGGACTTTGCAGCAGAAATGGTCCTGACATTGCACAGTCCTTGAACATCATGTTTAGGTCAAATTCATGTATTCTTTCTTAAACTCCCTTCAAACCCAGAGAGTTGCTCATCTGCTACTGCTAGGGTCACTTGCAGTAATTTTAAAATCGAGATACCCTACCAAGCTGATTCCTCATTTTGATATGTCGATATCTGCACACCTCATATTCTTTATTTGAGTCCCAAACTGATATATATTTAACAAATGTATCTTAAACTGATAGATTTATGATAAATTTACCATTTATTAGTTTCCATTAAATTTTATTGTCAAATTACTAAGTTGCATGACACATGACAGTTAAATGGTGTATCAATTTGGGATTTTACTATTCGTTTTATCACAATTGTATTAGTTTTATAGATTTTTGCGATATTAATCCAATTTAATGAAGAATATATTTAGCATAAATGTATTAATTTAGAGTTTTTAGCTGTTAAAAAATTAGTTTGGAGTAAATTTGTCATGAGTATACTAATTTATGGATTTTTTTTGGGTCATTTGGGGTAAATCTGTAACAGGTGTATCGATTTAAATTTTTTCGTATAAAAAATTAATTTTAGATAAATTTATCATTCACGTGTCAATTTAAGGTTTTTCATTATACGAACCCTTGAGAAATTTGAGCTAAAGATTTTCTTTTCAATTAAGTGATGTGACCATTCTTTGTACAAGTGCTTAAAAAAGTTTCTGAGTTTTGCTACACCAGTTAGTGAATTTAGTCTAATTTCTTCTGATGTCAAGCATTTTCCACTTCGCTTTTATGGAAATGTTCGACTTTCACCGTTAAAACGCACAAAAAATTACCCTAAGTAGGATTTACTTGTTTAATAATGGGTAAGGGTACCGAACGATAACCCTTACCGTCCCTACAACCGGAGCGACCGCGTGTTTCATCTCGCAGACATGATCCGACAGTCACGAGTCTGATTTCTCCTCCTCACGCTGTCGACAAGCTAACGATGGAGGACGAGGTGCCGACAAGCCGAGATCCAAGTTTCCAGGATCGAGTCTGACCCCTAGGTCCGAGGTCGAGCGGGGCTCGACCGCGCCAATAGCCTCAGTTTTTGGAGGTTGACATTGCAGCTGGGGGAACGCTAAAACCCTAAGTCATAAGCGGATATCGATCCTTCGATTTTCTCCTCCATACGATCTTTCCATTTTCTGAAGCCTCCTGGACTCTGCCCATCGCCGGTGCAACTCGAACACCGATCGCCATGTTTTCTGTCGTTCCCGAGTCTATTTCCGATCGGATCGTTCCAAGTTTGGATGGTACGGGACGTCCGGCGCGCGGGGCTGCACCCACGTTACCCACGCCGTACGTGAAATCAAAGCCGTGTCGTCCCGAGAACCATACGTTTACGATGGTCCCATGCAACGCACGATATTTCCCATTCTTCTATGATTGGTTTGGTTTGATCGTGACGGGACCATTCCATCGACTTTCTTTCAGCTTTTGATGGGTCATTTGTTGTTGTCGATTCGCATATGGTTTGTCTCACATCGAAAGCATCCCCAAAACGATTCTGATGCAGTCTAATCCGATGTAGGCACGATCGAAATGATTCATGACGTTTTGGATTTTCCACTCTTTTAAAATCTTTTTCCTATTTACAAGCAATGATGATGCCGGTAAGCTTTAAACTCTCACCCGTCAAGCTATAACTCGATTGGACTTTTATTGCGCAAAGAGTCTAGGTATAAAAGAATTGCTCTATGGAATTTGGTACAATTTGGTGTGAATTTCACAACTTTTTTTTTGGAGTCATACCGGATATTGATTCCTTCTCTCTTTCGGAATGGTTAGACCAACTTTCTGCCTAATTAATGATCGAAATGATATGGTCGGCATGATTTACTAAACCTCTAATTTACTCGCGGTATTAGCTATATGCACTAGAATATAGCATTCAATCCTTTTAAGGCCAAGACCTCCTCCTTTCAGATTTGCCCCCTTTAGCACGAGAATTATCACCTGTCATCATTCCATACAAGTCATAAATACATAAAAAGAGTAGAAAGAAACATAACTCTTATTGAGCAAACGTTTAATGGGATTGGACCTGAAAATTTTACCCTCCTTTGTAATGCATCAATATATCATGTCTTCGTGTCGGCTTAAAAAAAAATTATGATTTCAATTTATACTTGCCAACAAGTAGTTGAATAAGATGAAAACACAGTTATTCATATCGACTTGTGTTAAACATATAAAATTTAGTGTATTTTATCGCGTCGTGTTGGATCATTTTTCTTTATAATTTGTATTTAATTCTGTGGCGCATTCTTACCGTGCAGATGGTAGCCCTAATTATGTTTATGTACCGGAGGCACAGGTCCTGTCACAATCAAGTATAAATTAAATCAGAAGAGAGAGAAAGTATCTTATCCTGTCCATCCGCAATAAAAGCACATGGGAGAAAAAAAAGTTTGGTATGTATGCTTTTCATTGAATGAATTCGGTGTCTGTATGCCCATTTCCCAACGGTCGGTCCTCCACATGAAAGCTCCGTTATGAAGTGAATGGCTTCAAACATCGAAGGCGATTGATTTTCATTTTGCCTGAGCTCTTCGAACTCGATAGGGCTAGATTTCGTTTCCATGGCTCCCATTTGAGCACAAGATTCATGCGAAAATTTTAAAAAAAGAGACTCAAAGTGCTCTTATTTTTTCAAATAAGAGCCTGAAGTGCCATAACTTTTGTAAATAAAAGTCTGAAGTGGATTTTATTTCAAATAAAAGCCTAAAGTGACTATATTTGTTTTAAATAAAGGTATGACTTCTCAACGCTTAATGACATTTTTACCAATTACCCTTTTTTCTTTTTTTCCTTTTTCTATTTTTTTTTTCATTCTTTGCCGGTGGCTTGTGAGGGCTCGATGACCTCATCGGCCGTTGATAATGGCTGTGAGTGAGGCCACCCTCGCTAGATGTGGCAAGAGTTGGCCTCGCCAGGGGTCAGCGATGGCTCGATGACCTTCACCGGCTGCTGGCAAGGGCTCACCTGAGGCTAGCAGGGGCTTAACGACCTTTGCTAATCCTAGGTGAAGCAAGGGCTTGCAAGCCCTCACTGACCTCACATGGGGGCTAGTGAGGCGTGACCAGGGCTTGACAACCTTCGTTGGCCCAAGCGAGCCCTCGTCAGCGGCTGGCGAGGGCCTACAAGTCCTCGTCGGCTATGGGCAAGGCCACCCTTGCTAGAGCTCTTCAAACTCAAACGGGCAAGATTTCGTTTGCGTGGTTCCCATTTGCATTACAAGCACATGATTCACGCGAAAAATTCCAAAAAGGGCCCGAAGTGTTCTTATTTTCTCAAACAAGGGTTCTGAGTGGATCTTATTTCAAATAAGGATCTAAAGTAAATCTTATTTCAAATAAAAGTTTGACTTTCGATGGTCATTTTTTTTTCCTTTTTTCTTTCTTTTTCCATTTTCTGGTTTTTCTTCATTCTTCGCTGGTGGCCGACTAGCCATCGAAGAGCCTATGGCCAGGAAGGGCTTGACGACCCTTGTCGGCCGCTGACGAGGGCTCGATGACCTCTGCTGGTCCTAGGCGAGGGTGGGGCGGACAAGGGCCCGCAAGCCCTCGCCTGCTGACACTGAGAAAGAAAAAGAAGAAAAGAGAAAAAATAAAAGAAAATTTGGACAAAAATGCCCTTTATTGATTGGAAAATTTAGCCGACCGGTGATAGGTGAGGTCAAGTCCTTATTTGAAATTTGTGTCTACTTTAGGCCCCTACTAGAAAAAATGAGGGCACTTCGGGTCATTTTTTGGAATTTTCCCCATGATTCACCATATGAAATTAAAAAGATGTCCCCACTCCTCTCGACTCCACTCTTGTTTAACCTAGTCTTGTCAAATGAAAAGCTTGGATCAAGTAGAAAAATGCTCCGATTTAAATAAACCCATATAACACGTTTTTACTAATTTCCATGTAATGTGATTATACCCAACCTAACCCATACTCAATATGTAATTGATCCAACCCATATTGTTAGAACATTTGCATATTTAATTTAATCTACAAAAAATCATACCCAAACTAAAGAGAGAATCCGGAGTGAGCAAGTGCGAGATTGAATGAGGGCAAGAAAGAATGAAAAAAAGAGTCATAGAAGTAGGTTGTGTTTAAATAAATTGTAAACCCGTTTATGACCCATTTAATATCCATATTATATTTAAACCCATTTTCTTAACAGAACCAACCTATTTATGACCAATTTAATACTCATATGGGTTAAGAAATGAGCCTATAACCCATTTCGATAGGTCTAATTTTTGTTGTTGTTGGTCCTACTCTGACTTTCACTTTTAGATTTTTGTTTTACCTCCTTACAAAGTGTGAGAGTCGAAATCCACACCTAAAACTAAATCGTCCCTACCCTAATCCTTCCTGAGAAGGTGGGGATTCAAACCTCCCATATCTCTATTCTCATGTGGAAATGGTGGTCATTGAGTCTAATTTAATCGACACATTTTATACTGGGGAATCATTTGCATATGAACCAAAGGTCTTGTATCGTTTAAAAGTTAGTGCTGAGGTTATACATAGCAAACTCAAGTAACAACTACTCACATCAATGGTGTCGGATGTGGGATTTGTAGAGAAAAAGTTACCGTCCACGCAATGGTCATCCTTAGTGGATCTAACATTGCGGAGCATGAAGGATGTGAAATCCTAACCTAAAAGGCACAAGCTATTATATGAAATAACTTTGCATGAATATAAGAACCTTTAAAAACTCGACAATGACTTCCCTCCTTAATTAATTAAACCATACGTTCGCAAAACTTTTTCTCTATTCTACGCATTTCAAATGTTCAGAAGTTTGGCATCTCTCAGTAAACACGCCTGCCTACATGATTAAATAAGATCGCGATGATTTTGCATGGTTGAGTCATGGGATACGCATGAGTTTACCCTTCATGCAATCTTTTGATTTCTTTCTCAATCGAAAGAGAATCCATTTGTAATTTCACTGCGAGAGACTGCTTCCAAAGTTCTCACCCACTAGTCTTATTTATTGGAAGGACTATAAGAGTGTATTGATGGAAGCCCTTATCAATATCATGACCCAAAAAAATGTACGAAGATGGTCTAGATTCATGCTGTGCTGCTCCAGGATGGTGCATTTTTTTTCTATGAAAATAGATGATTTGAAAAATATTTTTTCAAAAAATAATCGCTTGTATCACTTCAAAAAATGAGCAAACAAAAGAAATTTTCCTTGTCTCCAAAAATGTTTAGACATAAATTGTTACTAAAATTAATATTTCAAGCGATATAAGCGACTATTTCATTTATTCTACTAAACAAATTGGGCCTTAATTGAGCAAAGATGCGACAGGACAATTTACCCGAAAAACCCTAGTTTTAAGAGGGTGAGTCGATTGACCCTTACACGAGAATTCACAAATCCTGACACATCATACAGAGCAACTCAAAAGCGATGCCCTTGCTAACCTGGTCCCCCTGTTAGGCAATTAATGCGCGACACGTTTAACAAGCTTAAGAACCCATTATGTCAAGATTACTAATATTGGAAGACGATCGAGCATAATTCAAGAACCAAAGAGCTCTCCCTATCAAAGATCCACATCTAGCAAAAAAAAACACCCCAAGAGGTACGACCTCTAGGATAAGAAGCAGACGTATGCCTCTCCTTGATTTATGCGGTTACGTCGGGTCAAGTGTAGCATGAAATTTCTCCGGGTCGGTCCAAAACAACCTCTCCCATCACACATTACGTTTTGAAATTTCCCCAAGCCTTCGAAATATCTCATCTCCTCTTCCCCTTCCCATCCTCCATTTTCACGTGCCGTGCTCCTGCATTTTAGGGCAAAAAGCTCCCTCTATAAGACCCGCTAGCCCAAAACCCTCATTACACCAAAGTCTCTGTAACACACTCTTTTCTTCACATCTCTCCTTCAAGAGCGCACCGGAAAAGATCACCACCACCATCACCATGTTGAAGCTGCATCTTCATCAATCCCAGTCCGCCTCCCCGACCTTGTTCCCCTTGGGCAAGCCGTTTGGCCAAGGCAATGGCGGGATCGCGCTTTTGCCGGCACAGTCGGTGCCTGCACCCCGAAAGAGCCGCAGGAACGCCCGGGTGGGGCTTGCCTCGAGAAAGATCAAAGCAGTGGCGAGCCCAAGCACTACCGAGAAGTCGCTGTCGGTTAAAGTAGTGGTGACTGTGAAACCGAGCACCGCCGGGTTGTTCTCGGAAATCGGGATAAACCGGGGGCTCGATGATATTACTGATCTGGTGGGGAAAACGCTCCTCTTGGAGCTTGTTAGTGCAGAGCTTGATGCCAGTAAGTATTGAGCATTCGGTTTTGAACTCAAGCTGGTTAACCCCAGTAAAGCTTGAAATTGGGGTAGAAATGGGCGGAATTTGATCGAGACCTTTTCTTTTAATTTTTAGAAATTTTGGGATGTTCATAATTTGACTTTTATTTGAAGGTGAACCTCTCAAAATTTTTCAAAGTACATAAATAGAGATTTCTAAACTATATATGAATTTTCCACAATTTTTATAAGAGTAAAACACCCTTTTCAGGTTTAGGGAAAGATGAGTACATAAGTTTGTTTATAACTCGCAAAGAGCAAGGGCGTTTTATAGTTTAATTGACAAACATTCCATAATTAAAACGTCTGTGGAGGTGCGTTTGTATCAAAAGGTCTGATGCATGTCATCCAAATTAGTACTATATGTGACAGAAATAATATGTTAATGGAGGTATAATTTTCTTTTATTTTTATTAAGCCACATTACTAGACCACCATACATACATACATACATACATACATACATACATACATACATATGTATGTATGTCTGGAAAATCTGGATCTACGATTAATCCATGACTTGGAGAAGTTTTTCTAGTTATCAAGCAAATTGCTTTACTCTTTTTATATTTTTTTTGGTTGGTAATTGCTTTATTCTATGCATATATATTTTCAATCAACGATATGACATGATGTCTGGAAAATCTGGATCTACGATTAATCCATGACTTGGAGAAGTTTTTCTAGTTATCAAGCAAATTGCTTTACTCTTTTTATATTTTTTTTGGTTGGTAATTGCTTTATTCTATGCATATATATTTTCAATCAACGATATGACATGATGTTCAATTAGGGAGTAAATGCAAAATTAATCATTAACATTTTGGTCATTGGTAAATTGAGCCCTTTACGTTTTATGCTCGGTTGATTGAGTTCTTAACATTTGTAAAAATTTGCAATCAAGTCCTGAGTTCGTCATCAGATTTCAAACCGTAAAAACTTTTAATGACTCTCAAATCCGGGGCCACATGGGATTAGAACTAAGGCTAGTGGGAGACACGTACGATTTCAAACATCGAAATTAGAACTTGATTGTTTTTTCTTTTAAAATGTTAAGAACTTAGTGGACTAATGTAAAACTTTAAGAACTCAATTGACCAATAATGGTCAAAATGTTTCAAAATGTTACGGACTAATTCTCTATTTATCCCCCCTTTGCCGATCTTTTCTCCAAAGTTGCAAAAAGAATGAATTTTCCCCATATTTAGCATGGTCCAGCCCAAATCTTGGATTCTAAGCCATGTTATAGACAATATATGGATTTTACTCCTTATCCTTTCTATGTTCGACCTTGCATTTGAGAGAGAGAGAGAGATGGCCCTAGCCTGCTTTAATTAGAAAGAATCTAGGACAAAAAAGGAAAGGACATTGCCTGAATTTTTGTAAAATGAATCGAAAATCACACATGTTCGGATAACAAGTGGTCCTTCGAAGATGAAATCAAGCCAAAACCAGCAGCCGAATGTCAATATCCAAGCCGAAAGCGATTTCTCGAAAGGGAACATTATCTCTTCGAAGAAATATTCAGCTCCAATCTGAGCCTTCGATTTGACGATAATCTTCAGTTAGATTCGCCCCCGTTTACTTTCATAGCTTAATCTCAGCTTCCCAACACCAAAATCCTAGCCCTCCCCATGGTGTGCGAGAGCCATCTATAGTTTCGTTCCTGTTATGATATGCAACGTATCAATGATGTCGATGATTCAAACACGGTCCTGATTTTCTGAACTTTGTTAACAGAGACGGGACAAGAGAAGGGGACAATCAAAGGGTACGCGCACAAGACTAGCCAGAGCAAGGAGGCAGTGATATACGAGTGCGAGTTTGAGGTCGGAGAGGAATTCGGGGAGGCCGGGGCAATTCTCGTGGAGAATGAGCACCACAAGGAGATGTACCTCAAGGACATTGTCCTTGATGGGTTCACGAGCGGCCCTCTCAGCATCACATGCAACTCGTGGGTTCACTCCAAGTTTGACAACCCACAAAAGAGGGTCTTCTTCACCAATAAGGTTAGATCATAACCATAGCTACACCGTTTCCTGTCTAGGGTTTCTTCTCATTTTTCATGAGGTTATTACATCTAGGAAAAGATCAAGACGCTTTAGGACCAAGACTTGAATAGACAGTATACATATGCGAAACATGAAATTTAGGATTTTTCCCCCAGGACTCCTTAATATCCGTGCAGAGAACGAGTGAATCAATTAACTAATGTGTCATGAAATGCAACTTTAGTCACATCTAATCAGCTATGATCGCCAAACAGTGCTGAACAGGTAATATCAAAGTTATCTCAAGGCATAGGAGGTAAAAATCTTAACCTAGACAAGGAAAACCAGCATAGAGACTGGTGAAACTTTAGAGCTGGCATTACTTCTTTCGGTCGAGACCACCTTGGCGTCCTGTTGAGACGGCCCTACTGCAAGAACTGGCGAAACTAACGTCCCATCCACCTGAACGAAAAGCCCCCACATTCATTTAATCTCGGAACTCTCTCCCCGTCCTCGCGGTCCCCTTTCGAACGACCCAACGCTTTTAGGGCACGAAGCGCAAAGCGAGAGCTGGGGTCACTCCGACTTTCGGTCGAGACCAGCGGCAACTAGGGAAACTAGCGTACGACGCACGTGAACGAACAGTGTCTACATTCGTACAAGTCTTTCAACTCTCTGCACCCACCAACCCCACAGTGTCCTTCTCAAGAAGAAGAATCAAAGGACAGCTTGTGGGACAGATGCCCGCTACGCAAAAGTTGAAAAAAGGAATTCAGTCATAATAAGAAAAATTAATTAGGCAGCATCGAAGATTACCGTATGAATCATGAGCATTGTTTAGATAGATTCAGCTTGGAGCTTGATGGTTTTCATTTTCGATGTGGCGCCTGCTTGCGGCGGCAGTGCTATTTACCGGAGGAAACGCCGAGCGGGCTGAGGAGACTCAGAGAGGAGGAGCTGGTGATCCTGCGAGGGAATGGCCAAGGCGAGAGGAAGACGTACGAGAGGATATACGATTACGACGTGTACAACGACCTCGGGGATCCGGACAGCAGCGCGGATAAGAAGAGGCCAGTGCTTGGCGGGACAGAGTTCCCGTACCCCAGGCGATGCCGGACCGGGCGCCCTAGGTGCAAGACCGGTGAGTGGAGAAATTAACTTTATCACTTCATTATAATGACTAACACAACATAAATTTAGATTTCGAACAAAGGTCCATTCGTATAACTATGAGTTCCTTCGGATGACAAATTACGAGCTCAGTATAACGTTAGCTAGTGCTAAGCATCTGCATATGACGTCAAGCAGATCCACAATCGGAATCGAGGAGCGGGAGCATATACGTGCCTCGAGACGAGGAGTTCTCGACGATAAAGGAACTGACGTTCTCGGCGAAGACGGTATACTCGGTGGTGCACGCGCTGGTGCCGTCGCTCGAGACGGCGATAGTCGACACTGACCTGGGGTTTCCTTTTTTCACCTCCATTGACGAGCTCTTCAACGAAGGCGTCAACTTGCCACCGTTGCAGAAGCAAGGCTTCTTCAAGGACCTCCTCCCTCGGCTCATCAAGGCCGTCACCGACACCGCCGAAGATGTCTTGCGCTTCGAAACCCCCGAAACCATGAACCGTAAGCAAACCCTACCCCTCTCCCTCTCCCACTAGTTAAGATTCTATGATTGATAGCGGTCTTCAAAAGAAATTTATTATTTACGGTAAAATTTATTATATATCTTCGAGATTTTTTTATTCATAATAATTAATCGTGTCATTTCATTACGCAGGAGACAGATTCTTTTGGTTTAGTGATGATGAGTTCGCTCGTCAGACTCTAGCGGGAATTAATCCCTACACGATCCAATTAGTCACGGTAATAATCATATATATCATTGTGCGCAATTATATGATTTGCTCGCATATAATTAATCTAGTTTCATGATGATTAATTTTCCTAGAAGGTTAATATATGGGTGGTGTTAAAATGTGTACTTAGGAGTGGCCCTTAAAAAGCAAGCTCGACCCTAAGGTCTATGGTCCGCCTGAATCAGCAATCACGACAGAGATCATTGAAAGGGAAATAAAAGGCTTTATGACCATCGATGAGGTATGAAGAAACTCCCTCGATGAAGTATTACCTAATACAAGCTATCCATGCTCTAGGATTGAGTATAAACATAAATCAGACCAACCGAATTAATGAAGTTCCATCCGAATCGCACCTCTTCGGGTCGTTTCGGGGCCAATTCGACATTGTGCAGGCTGTGAAGCAAAAGAAGCTATTCATCTTGGACTATCATGACCTTTTCCTACCGTACGTGAACAAGGTGAGGCAGCTCAAGGGGACGACCCTGTACGGGTCGAGGGCCCTCTTCTTCCTGACCCCCGACGGGACGTTGAAGCCCCTCGCCATTGAGCTCACACGGCCACCGTCCGACGACGGCGGGAAGCCGCAGTGGAAGCAGGTGTTCACCCCGTCGTGGCACTCCACTGGCAAGTGGCTCTGGCGGCTCGCCAAGGCCCATGTCCTCGCCCACGACTCTGGATACCACCAGCTCGTCAGCCACTGGTAACAAAACCAGATAGAAAATAAAAAATAAATTGATCCATTTGCATAAACGTCGATGGTGCGACTGATGTTTCGCTGGTCGCAGGTTGCGGACTCATTCTGCCATGGAACCCTACATAATAGCGGCTAACCGGCAGCTGAGCGCGATGCACCCGATCTACAAGCTGCTGCACCCGCACTTCCGGTACACGATGGAGATCAACGCGCTGGCTCGCGGGTATCTGGTCAATGGCGACGGCATCATCGAGAGCTCCTTCTCTCCCGGCAAGTACTCCATGGAGCTCAGCTCCGTCGCCTACGACCAGCAATGGCAATTCGACTTGCAAGCCTTGCCCAATGACTTGATTAGCAGGTATCGTCCATCAATTGATTAGTCATATAATAATTACATCCTTGTGCTCTTTACTCTATTGTAATTGTGTCAATTCTTGCTAGGGGATTGGCAGTGGAGGACCCGACGGCACCCCATGGCCTCAAGCTAGCGATTGAGGACTACCCCTTTGCCAACGACGGCCTCCTCTTGTGGGACACCCTCAAGGAGTGGGTCACCGACTACGTCAACCACTACTACCCCGACCTGAGCCGCATCGCGTCGGACAAGGAGCTGCAGTCCTGGTGGACCGAGATCCGGACCGTCGGCCACGGCGACAAGAAAGACTCCCCCGGGTGGCCCGACCTCAAGACCCCATCCGACCTCATCCACATTATAACTACCATAGTCTGGGTCGCCTCCGGCCACCACGCTGCCGTCAACTTCGGCCAGTACACCTACGCTGGCTACTTCCCGAACCGGCCCACCATCGCCCGAACCAACATGCCCGTCGAGGATCCCAAAGAAGAACAGCTCAAGATCTTCTGGGAAAAGCCCGAGGTCACGCTCCTCACGTGCTTCCCGTCGCAGATACAGGCGACGAAGGTGATGGCCATCCTCGACGTGCTGTCGAACCACTCGCCGGATGAGGAGTACCTAGGGCAAGCTCCAGAACCGGCGTGGAAGGAGGAGCCGGTGATAAAGGCGGCGTTCGAGAGGTTCAACGGGAGGCTGATGGAGCTCGAGGGCGTCATCGACGCGAGGAACGCCGACCCAAGGTTTAAGAATCGGAACGGGGCTGGGGTCGTGCCGTACGAACTGTTGAAGCCGTTCTCCGAGCCCGGCGTGACTGGGAAGGGAGTTCCATACAGCATATCTATTTGAGAAGACGGCCTTCTTGTTCACGGCCGTGGTGGTGGCGGCGGCGACGGACGGAGAGAAAATGATTTTCTTTATATTTTTGTAAAAGCAGGGACGCTCGTCATATGCCGACGATAACGTGATCATCCTAATTTGTGGACAACATTTTCTAATTTCATTGGCCAATTTGTCCCGTGTTCGTTTCCACCCATCTAGTCAAAAAGCGAGCTCCTTCTCTTTTAGATCGCCTCGTCCTCGTTTGGCTTTAGAGAGGTACGAGAGGTGTGACTTATTTCTCACATACCAACTGCACTGTGGCTGGTAAAATGTCAAATTCCTATTTTGTAACTTAATGATTTGACACAAAAGTTTACCATGTCACGTAGAGGTCAAAGGTGGTTGGCTATGGTTTGACTAATATGAGTTAAAAAGGCGAGGACTAAAATCAGGCAAAGTCGTTCATAACCAACAATTCGCAGTGTTTCTCATACCGTTGCTCACTCAAGTATTGAAAGGTTGAGAGAATTTCAGGCAAAGTCATTCATAACCAAAAAATTTGTTGGGAAATATTTTTCGTCATCATTTGAATGACTTAAGAAAATGAATCAATAAAAAAATTATTTTCATAGTCAACATAACGTCAATGTGGCCAGGCGACCAGTGTCCATGTTAGCATCGGTAGGCTAAAATTGGTCCGATGAATTGAATTGGCATAATTACAAAAAGTTTGGGATTGAATTGTTAAAAATAAAATTTAGGATTGAATTAACACATAAGCAATATGTTTATGACTTTTTTGGTAATTCTCTTAATGATTTGATATAGCAGAAGACCAATCTAGTTTGAAGCTCATCTTGAACTTACGCATCAATATAATCAATGTAAATGTTTTCCTTGTACTTTTACATGAAAGCCAATAAAAAAATTTCTTTCGACAAGTATACTTGAGATTGTATAGTGACTGCACTTAATAAGGCTCCACTCATTTTATGAAAAAAATTTGTTGGAAAATATTTTTCATCATCATTTGAATCACTTAAGAAAATGAATCAATAAAAAAATATTTTCATAGTCAACATAACACCTCTACTTAAATTCAAGAAAAATGATTTTCTTTATAAATATTATAATTCATTTTCCAAATATATGACTATACATCAGCACTTGCATTATAGACCTCCATGATATGTCATGAGAACCTTGACACCTATGCTCGGACCCTCGACGACCAAGCCTAGATCCTAGAGTTTGGGCTAGAGACACTAGTTTCTATGCTTGAGTCCTTGGTAGCCATGCCCGAGTACTCGGTTCCCACTCCCAAGTCACTAGTGCTTGAGACCAGGCCAAACTATGCTATGGGCTTAGTTACTTGGCAGTTGCCCTAGGATCCACCAAGGTTGTGCCCAAGTTGCTTGAGGCCGGGCCCAAGGCCTAATGCCCATTAAAATCCCAACTTAATATTGGATTAATTACAAACTCTCGTTTTAATTATTTACTGACATTTCTGTATAATTGTCAATTGTTCAATATTTCTTATGGTTTACAAACTTTAATTTTCACCTCCTCACAACTCCTTAAATTTACCCAGCTTTTTTTCAATTATAAACCTTAATTACTAGGCCAAACACTTTGGTAACTCTCATAAAATTGGAAATTCTTATCAAAACAAAAAACTTATGGGCTCTACGCACGCATGTTCGGTAGCTCTCATAAAAATATATTGGTAAGTACAAAATTGGGAAAAATAAAAATATAAGTGCTTAAAAAAATATGGAAGTTAAGGAATAGAATGAAAGGTAACGAAGTTCTTAAAAATGGTAAAATCATCAACTTTCCGAGAAACCTTTCGTCAAATCTCTCCCTTAATGGGCAGAATAATTTGTTTTTAAATTGCGAAAGAAATTTCAAGCGATGATATTGACGATTTGAGATGAACACAAGGGTCTAATTCCCTTAAAAAGCACCAACGTTAGCGTGGATCCTACTTCCGACTCAAATTTTTTTTTTTTTGTTCATGGCCCAAACTTTTTTCTTCTGTCTCAATAAAAACGCCAACTTTCACATGGTGTCAAAAAGTGAAAGTCATGAGTTCGAGTCAATAATGCATTTATTTAATAGTTTAAAATTTTCAAATAGTTAAGTGTGAGGAGGGGACAGGTGGTGACGATGGCGGATAACTTTTTTTGTTCCATTTTTTGTTTCAATTTTTTTTGTATCCCGTAAAATAACATATAAATTATTTCAAATTACATATTTATCAACAATGCGACATTGAGTAACCAAACTATAAACACTAATACATATCAAACATAAATATAAAATAATGTAACAACAAAACTTTTACACTTGCTTAAGGTAACGAACCATAAAAATGAACACGCGATATGAGGCAATAGAGGCAAGCGGCAAGGCAAGTGAATAGAGGCAAGCAACAAGGCAAGCGAGGCAAGTGAAGAGAGGCAAGTGGTGAGCAAGAAGAGAAGGCGACTGAGACCAAGGCGGATGACTGGTGTTGATGAGAGTGAAGAGGGTTTCATTTTTTTTGGGAGGTGGAATTAGGGCTGGGTTTCTCTCATTTTCTAATTTACATGGCAAATTGAATTGCGAACAGAACAGATGAGGAGACGTTAGATTTTAGAGTAAAAAAAAACATATAATATATAACATAAATAATAAAATATTATATATAAGGGTTGGATCAATCCTTAATTTCTAGGACCGATAATCGACTTACACAATGCAAGGTTCAAGGGTCCCAAGATTAAGACTGACCCAATCATTTTAGGTATTGGATCGGGACCGGTCGGGTAGGATGGTCCATGCAGAGAGCTCACGACAAGCCATTTGAAAGATAAAGACGGCCTGTGCGAGTATGGCATTGTCCTTCATCTAAAACGTGACTGCATCGAGCCGTGGGTGGTCCCCAGAAGAAGAAAACTGCGCAAATGATCCTGATTTTTCCGAGTCGTTTCTAGGAAACTTACGGTGGAAGGTCGTCATCATCTTAGCCCAAATCCGACCGTTGATGATGAGCGTTCAATCTGTCCTTTTCTTTTATCCTTTTGGCCCCTTTAGGGATTGTCGCTAGAGAACGAGCAGATGGTGGTGGGAGGAGGAGGAGCACTCGCACGTTGCATTCCGAAATAAGAATGGTGTGGTTCTGAATTAGGGTTATCGTACGGAAAAAGATTCCATGAACAGTGCCGTGAATTGATGGTAATGTCTTTGCTCGGCGAAACCGAGCAAGTTCATGCATGCGCACGTCACAACGTGTTTAAACATTGCCGCTGAAGACTTTTCTTACTAAAATGAGTTGATGATTTTTCAATAGGGTATGTAGGAAAAGTCAAGGAAATTTCGGCAGGATTTATTTCCCCGGCTAGCATTTTTCGTACAGCTTTTGTGGTAATGATAGCTTTCACGGTCAATATACAAAAAGACTAGTCCGAGTTGAACTTTCTTGTCCAATAAGAGTTGAGGGGGGGGAGGCGGGGAATTTCCTAACGTGAACCATAAAAAAGAAGAAGAAAACTAATGCATTACTAGAGCGTTGTCATTTACGAGACAATCGTGTTTCATGTCAACTCTCCAAAACCATTTCGCCTTAACTTGATATTTGATTCAACATGTAATTTTCTTAATTTACCTTTCAGAGTCACTAATTAATTATGGGGTTACGAAGCCCTTGCCTAGGGCCATTGCAGCTAATGAGGCGACCCTCACCCAGTTTAGGCAAGGCTTTTGTGGCTGGCAAGAGTTACTGTTGACCATCACTGGCATAAAAAATGCCGAAGAAAAAAAAAAGAATATAAAAGTAATAAAAATTCAAAAAATATTAAATATTATTAAAAATTGTCATTTTTATTGTCGGTCTTAGGTTATGTCGCGTGGGATGATTAATGTCCACGTTAACAATATTAGATAGACTCAATTGATAAAAAATAAATAATATTTAGGATTTAATTTGTAAAATTGAAAAGTCTAAAATTGAATTGATAAAAGTGTAATAGGTTTAAAACCTGTTGGACAATTTTTCTCAATTTCATAGCTCAAATGCGTCAAACTATGATTCCATTGGACTTCTAGTGCAAAGATTTAAGCTGTAAAAGCGTTGTTCTTTAGTATTTGATTTTCACCCTTTATAATAGTGGTCACCATTTAAATGTTCGAACGCTCAATTTCGAAGAAATTCGACTTGAATCTCACAATTTTCCAAGATTTTAGTTGTCTCTCCCTTTTTGAAACGCCTCGACTAATCATCAGAGGATGCCGTTGCATTTCTTGATCTGAAACTAGGGGTGTCAACGGGTCGGGTCGGGTCGGGTCTTGATGTTACCCGACCCGACCTGAACAATAAGGGCCATGTCACTTGACCCGACCCGACCCGACCCGAACTGCATAAAACATGAAGCAAAAAAAACGGGTCGGTTCGGTTCGGGTCGGGTTGGGTTTCGGGTTTTTTATTAAAAAATATTACAATTTTTAATAAAAAATATTATAAAGGGAATTCGAAATACTCTTACGTGACGCCACAAGAGCTCGTCCAATCCGTTCGTGAACCGTGACGCCGCGAGGCCTTATCCAACTCGTCCGTGAACATCTCCGCAGACAGATAATTTTTTAATAAAAAATTATGACAAAGGGAATTCGAAATGTTCTTACATGACATTGCGAGGTCTCGTCCAACCCGTTCGTGAACATCTCCGCGGACAAATAATTTTTTAATAAAAAATTATGACAAAGGGAATTCGAAATGTTTTTACGTGACATCACGAGGTCTCGTCCAACTCATCCGTAAACATCTCCGCAGACATATAATTTTTTAATAAAAAATTATGACAAAGGGAATTTGAAATGTCCTTACATGACGTCGCGAGGCCTCGTCCAACCCGTCCGTGAACATCTCTGCAGACATATAATTTTTTAATAAAAAATTATGACAAAGGGAATTTGAAATGTTCTTACGTGACGTCGCGAGGCCTCGTCCAACCCGTCCGTGAACATCTCCGTAGACAGATAATTTTTTAATAAAAACTATGACAAAGGGAATTCGAAATGTTTTTACGTGACGCCGTGAGACCTCGTTCGACTCGTCCGTGAACATCTCCGCAGACAGATAATACTCCCTCCTCTAAAGTTCTGCGTCGGCCGCGAAAAAGAAGCAAATCATATGGAAGATGGGGAGAGAGAGGGGGGGAGAGGGAGAGAGATTGACAGGGGCTGACTTGAGGGGCGATGACGACGAACCCGTGAGATGAGACGTGTTTGATGAGTTGCGAATATAAGGAGTTGTAGAGGAGATAGCTTGGGTGGGTGTGTTTGGGTTGAAGCCTTTAATGTGTTTGGGTCGGAACATTGTTCCAACCCTAACTTGACCCAAAACATGTATTTCATTTGTATTTATAATTGTTACCCAAACAATATTAAGACCCGAAACATGTACCATACTTATTTCGTGTTTGGATCGTGTTCGGGTCATGTTCGGGTTGGGTTGTATGGGTTTTTTTGACACCCCTATGTGAAATAAATGTGGTGTATGAAGGTTGTGAAATCCTAATCTGAAAAAGATAAACTATTAAATGAAATATGCCTACATGAATGGGGAAATATTATAAAATTTGATGCTCAAGCGATTTGGGATATCATTGTTCCCACTGTATGTGCATGAATGTAAGTTTGTACCTAAATATATTGTACAA
Organism: Corymbia calophylla; assembly: GCA_014182845.1. NCBI lineage: Eukaryota > Viridiplantae > Streptophyta > Magnoliopsida > Myrtales > Myrtaceae > Corymbia > Corymbia calophylla. Next base: position 4,156,720 of record CM024702.1, read on the forward strand.
CTATTTCCATTACGATTTTTTTTCTTTTTCTTCCTTTTCTTTTATTCATTGTTTCTTATTAAATCGTAAATTAGTTCTCTCTCTTCTACACATTTTTTATATCAAAAAGTTGTCATGTCAGCAATCACGCCTGCATGATTAATTATGTTAATGATGAAGTCACATGATTCCACAAAATCAAGATGGTCAAGGACATGATTGCACAGATCAGTTTAAATTGCATTGAGTTGGAAAAGTCTTGAACTTCCTCCAAAGATCGTCCTGCCTCGATGTTGCATGGGGCTGCGTCGTTCTACGAGCATTTAATGCAACCTTTCAATTCCTTTCCCAATCGAATCGAAAAGAGAATTGATCTGTAGTTTCATGGCAAGACCGCTTCTAAAATTCTCAACCACTAGTCTAGTTAATTGGAAGGAGGGCAGGTCACGCGTAGAGCCAGTCAGCTATTTTGACCCTTGGAGAAGATTCCCTTGATGGAAACCTTATCAATGTCCTGATCCAAAAAAAGGGTGCAAAAATGGTCTAGATTCATGTACTGGCGCTTATAATCTTAGTTGAAGAAAGACGAAATAGAGAGATTTGTGTGGAAAAACCTAACTTCCGGAGGGTGGGTGAGATTGGGCAAAACTTTTGTGAAAATTCATATATTATAATGTATCTAAAAAAATTATATCGAGTAATTTGAAAGCAATGACCTTCACAAACTTAGTCCTTAATTCGGCGATGAATGCACGACACGTTTGATAAGTTTAAGAACACGTGTTATGTCAAAGATAAGGAATAGTCGGAAACAATTGACCGACAATTCACGAACCTAATAGCTCTCACAATCAAGGATCCACAACTTGTAAAACACGCGGTACGACCTCGACTGAGATTATCTTCCAAACAAAACCAAAAAAAGAAAAAGAAAAAAATATGATCTTCCAAACATGAGAACAAGACATATTCCACGAAACATGCAAGTGGTGGAAAAGTACACGGGTGGGTCGGGTCCAAAACCAACTTCTGTGACAATTATTCTTGAATTTTCCCAGGCCTTTGAAGTAATTCTGCATGCAGGCTGTCACGGTCATGCAAAGTCAAATTCCACAGGAGTTTTGCTTCGTAAAATTACACGAAGACAAGTCTAGGCCACCATCTTTCTTTCCTCCTCCCTTCGCATTTCCCACTTCGTTTTTCACGGGCCATGTACACGCATTTACGGCAAAATAAAGCCCCGAACGACAACAAAGCACAAGCCATATTTTTCTTCTTCCTCTCCCTCTATGAAAACCCTAGACCAAGTCTCCAAAACCCCATCAAACCCAAAGTCCCAATAACCATTGTTTTAAGCAGTTGTTGTCTACACCATCCTTTTTTTCTTCATATCTGTCCTTCAAGAACACCGCAAAAAAGATCACCACCACCACCACCACCACCACCACCACCACCATGTTGAAGCCACAGCTTCATCGATCCCAATCTGCCTCCCCAGCCTTGTTCCCCATAAGCAAGCCATTCAGCCAAGGCACTGGCGGGATCGCGGGTTTTCCGGTTCAATCCACGCCTCCGCTGCAAAAGAGCCGTGGGACCGCTAGAGTGGGGCTTGCCTTGAGAAAGATCAATGCCATAATGAGCTCGAGCACTACTGAGAAGTTGCTGTTGGTTAAAGCTGTAGTGACCGTGAAACAGAGTGCCGGTGGGTTGTTCTCGGAACTCGGGATAAGTGGAGGGCTCGATAAGATTACTGATTTGGTGGGGAAAACGCTCCTCTTGGAGCTTGTTAGTGCTGAGCTTGATCCCAGTAAGTCTTGAGCATTCAGTATTGAACTTGAGCTAGTTAACACAACTTGAAAGTTGGGGCAGAAACTGGATGGATTTGATCGAAACGTTTTATTTTACTTTTTTTACATGTTTAACAATGTTCGTAATTTGACTTTTATTTGAAGTGAAACATTTGATGTTTTTCAAAGCACAAATTTGTGATATTTGGAATCATACATGAACTTATAACAATTATTTTTAAGCCCATAATACATTTTTTCGGTTTGGAGAAAAGTCACAGAAGTAGGAGGTTGTTTATAACTTGCAGCAGACAAGGATGTTTGATAGTTCAATTAACAACCGTTCCTTTAAAAAATTATCCGTGGACGTTGGTTTGTATTAAAAGATCTGATGCATGTTATCCAAATTAGTGCTATATGGGAAAAATAATATGTTATAGAGGTGTAGTTTTCTTGTCCTTTCTAGAAAATCTTGATCTACCGTTAGTCTATAACTTTTTTGCCCTAATTTATTATGGTCCAGCCCAAATCCAAGATAGCATCTTGGCCAAGAGGGAACAACGTTGCCTGAATGTAACTTAGCATAAACAGTCGAACGTCGTACATGTTCGAAGTGTTATTACTCTAGAATGGTCCCTCGAAGATGAAACAAATCCATGAACAGCAGCCGAATGTCTATACTCAAGCCGAAAGCGATTTCTCATAAAAGAACGCTATCTTGTCGAATAGATATTCAGCTCCAAGCCTTCAATTCACTGATCTTTCGCTAGATTTGCCCCGTTTGCTGTCATGGCTTAATTTCATATCCCTAACACGGAACCCCAGCCCTCCCATGGTGGGCTAGAGCTAACTATAATTTGGTTCCAGTTACAATACTCAAACAATTAACACAATCCTGATCTTTTGAACTTTGTTTACAGAGACGGGACAAGAGAAGAGGGCAATCAAAGGGTACGCGCGCAAGAAGAGCCAGGGCGTGGAGGAGGTGACGTACGAGTGCGACTTCGAGGTCAGAGAGGAGTTCGGGGAGGTCGGGGCGATCTTCGTGGAGAACGAGCACCACAAGGAGATATACCTCAAGGACATCGCCCTTGACGGGTTCGTGTGCGGTCCTCTCAACATCACATGCAACTCATGGGTTCACTCCAAGTTCGACAACCCACAAAAGAGGGTCTTCTTCACCAATAAGGTTAGATCATACCCAACAGCTACATAGCTTCCTAGTTCCAATCTAGGGTTTTTCTCATCAAGACCTTTCGTGCTTGCGGGGGACAGTGCTATTTACCAGAGGAAACGCCGAGCGGGCTGAGGAGGCTGAGACAGGAGGAGCTGGCGATCCTGCGAGGAAACGGCCAAGGCGAGAGAAAGTCGTTCGAGAGGGTATATGATTACGATGTGTACAATGACCTCGGGAATCCGGACAGCGGCACGGATAAGAAGAGGCCGGTGCTTGGTGGCGAAGAGCTTCCGTACCCCAGACGATGCCAGACCGGGCGCCCCCGGTGTAAGACCGGTGAGTCGAGATATTGTTTGTTATCACTTCATAAGAATGACCTCCACAATATACTCTATATTACTTGTCCCTTCTGACTAATTGAATATTCCTTACTCTGAGAGAGAGAGAGAGAGAGAGAGAGAGAGGCTCAACCCTTTTGGCAAGGGGAAAATGCAACTTTTGTATTCTTCTCTCATGAAATCATAGTCACAGAAACATCAGCCATTCATAATTTCATATCCTTTTTTTGCGTGCTAATATATCAATAATTATGACCATGCTTTTCTTCGGACAATAAATTACAAGCTCGGTATCATTTTAGCTAGTGTTAAATGCAAAAGATTCGTTGATTTTTGTATTTTTTATCCTAACGAACAATAAACATTCATGTACAATATAAAACAGATCCGCAATCGGAATCAAGGAGCGGGAGTATATACGTGCCTCGTGATGAACAATTCGCGACCATAAAGAACTTGACGTTCTCAGCAAAGACGGTGTCCTCGGTGGTGCATGCATTGTTGCCGTCGCTAGAGACAGCGATAGTCGATGCCGACCTAGGGTTCCCCTACTTCACCGCCATCGACGAGCTCTTCAACGAAGGCATCAACTTGCCCCCGTTGCAGAAGCAAGGCTTCCTCAAGGACGTCTTCCCTCGGCTCGTCAAAACCATCAACGATACCGCCCAAGATGTCTTGCGCTTCGAAACCCCAGAAACCATGAATCGTAAGCAAACTCTCTCTCCCTCTCCCTCTCTCTCTAGTTTAGATTCTATGTCCTTATTTAAGTACATATCTTCGAGATTCCTCATGCATAATAATTAGCTGTATTGTTGCACCCTATAGGAGACAGATTCTTTTGGTTTAGTGACGAAGAGTTTGCTCGTCAAACCCTAGCGGGAATCAACCCCTACGCGATCCAATTGGTCACGGTAATAATTACATGTATATGTACACATTGCAACTATATGATTTGCTCATATACAATTAATTTAGTTTAGTATATATGCCTTCTATAAATAAGTGGTATTAATATGTGTATACAGGAATGGCCCTTGAAGAGCAAGCTTGACTCTAGGATCTATGGTCCGCCTGAATCTGTCATCACGACAGAGATCATTGAAAGGGAAATTAAAGGCTTTATGACAGTCGAAGAGGTATGGCGATACTCCCTCAACGATGTATCACCTAATACAACCTATCCCTACACTCTAGGACCAAGCATAAACCTAAATCATTCTGACCCAATTAATGAAATTTGACCTGAACCTGACCTTTGTGCAGGCCATAAAGCAAAAGAAGCTGTTCATGCTGGACTACCATGACCTATTCCTCCCGTATGTAAACAAAGTGAGGCAGCTCAAGGGTACAACCCTATACGGGTCGAGAACGCTCTTCTTCTTGACCCCAGACGAGACGTTGAAACCCCTTGCTATTGAGCTCACGCGGCCGCCGACCGATGACGGGAAGCCACAATGGAAGCAGGTGTTCACCCCTACGTGCCACTCCACCAGCATGTGGCTCTGGAGGCTCGCCAAGGCCCATGTTCTTGCCCACGACTCTGGATACCACCAGCTCGTCAGCCACTGGTAACAAAATAAACCAATTATTACTTTTTTTGACGAGCAAAAAAATCATAGATCCATTATGTAGAAGTATACTGGTCACGAAATAGGCTATTTGGCTCATTGTGAGATCTGAGCATGTGGGGAATTTCGTAATTGTTCCCTACAATGCAAGGATTTGCATGTAAAGCGCGATATTATTTCGAGAAGTACCTATTTGCATAAACGGTGATGGGTAATTGATGTTTCTCCGGTTCGACCTTCATAGGTTGCGGACTCATTGTGCCATGGAACCCTACATAATAGCGGCAAACCGGCAACTGAGTGCGATGCACCCGATCTACAAGTTGTTGCGCCCGCACTTCAGGTACACGATGGAGATCAACGCACTGGCTCGCGGGTATCTGATCAACGGCGACGGCGTCATCGAGAGCTCCTTCTCTCCTGGCAAGTATTCCATGGAGCTCAGCGCCGTCGCCTATGACCAGCAGTGGCAATTCGACTTACAAGGCTTGCCCAATGACTTAATTAGCAGGTACTGTACATCAATTAATTAGTTGCACACATCTTTTTTACTTTTTTTAAAGTTATGCATAGAGAAGAACATAAAAATCGTTGATGCATGGAACGTTCTCAAGCTTTTCCGTTCGTGTCAATTCTTGCCAGGGGATTGGCAGTGGAAGACCCGACGGCACCGCATGGCCTCAGGCTAGCGATCGAGGACTACCCCTTCGCCAACGACGGCCTCCTCTTGTGGGACGCCATCAAGGAGTGGGTCACCGACTACGTCAGCTACTACTACCCCGACCCGAGCCGAATTGCCTCGGACAAGGAGCTGCAATCCTGGTGGACTGAGATCCGGACCGTCGGCCACGGCGACAAGAAAGACTCCCCTGGGTGGCCCGACCTCAAGACCCCGTCCGACCTCATCCATATCATCACCACCATGGTCTGGGTCGCCTCTGGTCACCATGCTGCTGTCAACTTCGGCCAGTATGCCTACGCTGGCTACTTCCCAAACCGCCCCACCATCGCCCGAACTAAGATGCCCGTCGAGGACCCAACTGAGGAAGAGCTCAAGATCTTCTCGGACAAGCCTGAGGTCACGCTGCTCACGTGCTTCCCGTCGCAGATACAGGCGACGAAGGTGATGGCAATCCTCGACGTGTTGTCGAACCACTCACCAGATGAGGAGTACTTGGGACAGGATCCAGAACCGGCGTGGAAAGAGGACCCGGCGATAAAGGCAGCATTCGAAAGGTTCAGCGGGAGGCTGAAGGAGCTTGAGGGCATCATCGACGCGAGGAACACCGACCAAAGGTTTAAGAACCGGAGTGGAGCGGGGATCGTGCCATATGAACTGTTGAAGCCGTTCTCTGAGCCCGGCGTGACAGGGAAGGGAGTTCCGTACAGCATTTCCATCTGAGCAAATGACATTCTTGTTCGTGGTGGCGGCCACATTGGTTGCAGAGAGAGAACTTCTCTTTCTGTTTTGTAGAAGAAGAGGGGTGTGGCATATGCCGATGATAATGTGATCGACCTAATTTGGGGACAACATTCTTTTTTTTTTTTTTTAATTTCATGATCTAATTTGTCGTCTTACCAATATCTTTGGAATTATGATTAATTGATTAATTTCAGTTCTAGTACTATCTCAATTGCCAAAAAAGAAGAAGTGAATACATGAATAAAACGTTGTCTTCGCTGCATCTATCTTCATCATAAATACCATATTCCACTACTGTCACATACAACTGCAGAATCTAAATACTTGGGCATATGGTCAGTTCAGTAGGTTTGCTAAACATGCTTCTCACAAGTGAGAGACAAGGGGCATGCAAGCAAATTGATGAGGCTAAAAATGGAGTTATTGATGCTAGCATCACACAAGTCGAGTTTTCATGCACTCTTAAATCAGGCAGTTCCCATTAACATATCCAGATAGAATATATTAACTATTTTAACACCATACTAATTTTTTGAGATGGAATTCTCCTAACATTATTTACACATGTATCTTAACAAAAGGAAATTGGTCAGGATTTGACTACTAAGAGTAGAAAGGTGACGACTAAAATCAGACAAGTCATTCATAACCAAGCATCTAGAATTTTCCTACCTCAACATTTTTTCTTTCGTTTTTCTTCAACACTTACTCACACTTGAGCATTGTAGGGTTCCACTGAGAAAATCCCAAGAGACTTTCTTGTTTTTGGTGCACAATGATACAATGTAGAAGAATATCAATCTAGTTTGAAGCTCATCTTGAACATGTGCATCAACGTAAATCCCTTTCTTGTACATTCACATGATACACAATCGATAAAAAAATTTCCTTTCACTAGTAGACTTGAGAATGTACTGCAAGTGCGCTTAATAAAGTGGTATTTGTTTTGCGAAATATTTTTTACTAGAAAACATTTTTTAATGTTTGAATTGCTAAAAAAAATGAGTCTATTGAAAATAATTTTATAGTCAAAGAAAAATCTATACTTAAATTCTTGAAAATGATTTCCTCTTTAAAAATAAAAAATTAATTTTCAAAATTCAACTAGATATTGGTGTTTGCACCCAAGCTTTCACACTTGGGCACAGGAACCCCAATGCCTTTGCCCGGATCATCGATGACCATGTTAGAGTGCTCGGTTACCGCACCCAAGTCACAACGCTTGGGCTTGGGCTAATCGAGACCAAGCTAAGTTCTTGTCGATCACACTAGGTTCACAAGGTTAGGCTGAATACTTCAATGCGTGCTCGGATACTTGACTATTGCGGCCATGTGTTTGACGCTAGGCCCAGGAGGTTAGCTTCATGTGCTAGTGCCCATATTTGGGTCCCCGACGGTCATGCACAAGAGCCTAGAGCCTAAATCCCTACAACCATGTCCCAGTGTCATGGCTAAATATGCAATGTAGAGGGAGGTGAATAGGTTAATACGGGGGTGAGCATATCGGATTGACCGAACCGGAACCACCTCCGGGATCGGTTGATTTGGTCCGTTTCTCGGGGCGTCGGTTCGGTTTCTGGTCTCATAAAAATGAAACCGGAAATTTTCAGTCAATTCCTAGTTCCCAAAGGCAAGAACTAGATCGGATTGAAGTGACTCTTTTTTTTAAATATTTTTTTAATTTCTTAAAAATAGTAATAAGTTCTAAAATAGTAATAACTTTAGTATTTTTATATTTTTATATTTTTTGCTAAATGGCCGGTTCCATTGAATTGGACCAAATTGGAGAAGATCAGTTGGTCTAGTCCCCAATCCCAAAAAAAATGGGAGCCGATCCTCCCGGTCTGGTTCCCGGTTCCTAAGTGGAACCGGATTAGGAACTGATTATGCCCAGCTTAATAATCAAAACTTGATGTATTCTTGCTAACTTATTAAAGTTAAGTTTGATATGTAAACAATTTAATACACATAAATATGTATCATAAACTAATGATATCAAGTGCAGTATGTTACTATTAGATAAATATGGAAATAAGTAAAGAAATAAAAGATAGTGCATGTATATCTTTATAGTGATTTAGTTTAGATTAAGTCCATGATCACTCTCCTACACTAATAATAGCCATTAATAGACTGGAATCCACTAATAATACTTTGAGAGGTTCCAACATAGCACGTGTTGCTTCCACCTGAAGCTAGTTAACCACGCTACCAAATCCCAAGTAAGGTTACAACACTTGTATAATTTTATGAAGATATGAAAATCAATGAAAAACACTCTTAGTAAATGAACTTCCCACCCAATAAGTCAACAAGAGTATAATCGTATCAAACAATAAATCTTTCTCAGTTTGTAGTTGCTCTCGTGATTCGTGTCTTCTTTAGTATTCATTAATGTTCTTAAGAAGTCTTCAATATTCAAACAAGCAGTTGGATAAACTTCAAGATAATCAATTTAGCCATTGAAGATAAACTAAATAATCACTAGAAGATTTGGTCACCCACACAATTAAATCTCTTGACAATGGTGTAGTTTCCATGAATAGAATTGCTTATACTAAGAAATATACTTTTTACCATAATGATTGATAATTGATTGGATTCTCCTTCGTGTATCTCTTTCGCAGTTCTAGGCCGTGGCTTGTTGTAAATATTCCATAAGACTTACATTGAAATCACAGGAATATATGGATCTTCAAATTAGAATGTGTCATCACGTGATATGCACGTTCTTCTCAAGTGATATAGGTAGCTGCTCATATTAGCGATCCACAAGTCTATCTAAAGTCTAAACTTCCTTGTTGACACCTAAATTTTGGCAATTTGTTTTAGTATTTATTAATTGCATTGGAGAATTAGAGATTAGTTTCTAATTCCTTAACAAAAAATTCCTTCATTAAAATTGCATTGCATATAGACATTAGGAGCACTTGCGTCATTAGTTTTAAAATTTATAAAAAAAAATAAATTAAAAAAAAAAAAGAAAAAGAGGCAGGTCCGGGCCAGGGCTGGGCCTGCCCGGCCCCTTTCTTTTATTTCTTTTCCCCCCGCATGGGCTCGGCCCACTTTACTTTTCCTTTTCTTTTCTTTCCTTCCTCGGCTCGGCCCGTCCATCTCCTCGTTCTTCCCTTCTTCTCCCACGCGCGGAAACGGCAACCTGCAAAAAAAGAGCAGCAAGTTTGCAGCAGGAGGTCAGAAGGAGGGGTTGAGGTTGACAAGTCAAAGCAGCAGGTTGCAGCAGAGAGAGCTGAAAGAGGAAGCATGGGAAATCGGACAGAAAAGACCGAGGGACCGAGAGCAAAAAAAGAGAGCAGAAAAGCAGCAGCAGCGAGTAAAAATAGAGGCAGAAAACCGGAGGACAAAAGGAGAGAGACGAGTGAAAGGAGGTGGTTCTGAAAAAACCAGATCTGAGAGGACTCCGGGGGGAGCCCGAGGGACCGAGGAGCAACTCAGACAAAAAAGAAAAAGAAAAGGAGAGGGAGGTTGGTTTTCGAGAGAGAGAGGGAGAGAGAGAGGGAGAGAGAGAGCGAGTTCGAGGGGGAGAGAGAGCGAACCAGAGGGAAGAGGGAAGCTCGAGGGAGCAGCTAGCCGTCGCCGGAGGCCGTCCGCCCGCCGTTGTCCGCCGCATCTCTTCCCCGAACAAGGTAAGTCCCCTGCATCCTCGTAGTCCTATTTCGGAAAATGCCGGGCCGGAGCTCGCGGCCGACCGGCTCGCGCAAGCTCCGGCCCTCGCCGCCCTTGCATTTTGTTCCCACGTTCCTTGTATGTCATGTTCGAGACCCCAAGGCATGTTCGAGGCTCGGTTGAGCCGGAAACCTTAGTATTCGGTAGCGCACGCCAAGTGTCTGATACAATGCCCTATAGAAGAACGAAGCTTGCTCACGTTCTAGCTCGAGATGTGTACGTGTTTGCACCTATATTCGTTTGAATCATGTCATTTTTTTCGTATGGTTTCGTATGGTTTGCGTGGAATCGTTGTTCATTGTCGAGTCGATGGGAGCTTCCTTTGCGCCGGAAAATAGCTTCGCGGTCGCCGGGTAAGTGGCCGGCGATAGCCGACGCCGGTCGAAGGGGATGTCCGGCGAGCGGTGGTTGCTCATCGGAAAGCGAGCGAGTTTCGGTGAGAGAGCGGGTGAGCTTCGGGCTTGGAGGTCCTCGTGCATGAAGGCGTCGGGCATGCATGAGAGAACGTGGGGAAGGAGACCAGAAGAAGACGACCTGAAGAAGAAGACCAAAAGAATAAAAAAATTAAAAGAAAAGAACAAAAAGAAAGGTTGAAAAAGAGAAATTAACAAAAAAAACAAATAGAATAAAAATGAAATAGGGGCTGGGCTGAGAATATGTTGAGTGGGCCTACGCTAGGCATGGGCCGAATTTGGTTGGGCTGAGACTAAAATTCGAGTGGGCTATTTTCCCTTTTTAAATTTTTTTTTGGTGGGCTGATTAGGATTAATTCAAGATGGGCTTTAGTATAGTTTTTTTTATAGCCCAATTCGGACCATTAGGGTCCGGATCGGTTTAGTAGGGCCGGGTCAACCGAATTATTTTTCATAAAAAAGTTAAAAAATTTAAAAATTCAAAAAATAAAAAAAATTATTATTAAAAATATTAAAAAATCATCAAAATTTCGAAATTTCAGAAATTTCATGGAAAATTCAGAAACCTGAAAATTTATAAAAATTTCGGGAAATTTATTTTTTATTTTTTATTTTTAAAATTAGAAAATATTAAAATATTAAAAATTCCGAAAAAAAAGAAAATTTCAAAAAATCCCAAAAAATTCCAAGTTTGTTTTAGAGCTCCCTAAAAAGCTTTAAAATAATTCTTGGACAATTTTCTCCTAAAAAGTGTTGGAAAATCATCGGTCTAAAATTGTGCTTAAAATTGAACAAGTCCTTACGGCTTCACTTTAGGTTTTAATTATCCTTGGATACAATTGCCCTTGATAGCACGCTTATGAGGCGATGATTATGATTTCCCCCTAGTTTAATTAGGATCGCCATTTATTTATCCTTTAATGCTAGGTGTTTATTTTCCCTTGCAATTTATTTAATGTTTTCTTTAATTGCTTATTGCTATTTTGATGATTACGCATCCGCATGATCACCTCACATGTTAGTGGTTAAGTTTAAAATCAATCCAAACTGCCTGACAAAAATCTTTTTAAAATAAACAAGATTAGGTACCGAAAGTGCACTAATTGATTAATTAGTGTAATCAAGTTCCTAACCCTAGATTTTTTGGTTACGTAGAAAGTGTCTCGCTTGGTTTCTAGTCGATCCCAATAGGCTAGTGGCGACTTCTCATTAGAAGATTTTCATGAACACCCAATGTCACGTAGGGTATGGGTTTGGGAGAGCCCACATCTAATAAGAGTCCTAGACCCATCTTTTGGATAATACCCCTAAACCTATTTATATATTTATTTCCCCCTCGGGACGGAAAAAATAGGTCGCGACATTCTTGATGGTAGTTGACTTATGTACAATTTTCCATTTGATCTTCTTGAGTAAATTGGTGATCAAGGCTCCATATGACACCTCCAAGTCTCCTTGAGCTTCTCATTTCTTGGACTTGTTCACCAAGGTCCTTCTGATCTCCACAAGTCTTTCCACTTCGTACTTTGGATAGAACATACTTATGTCAACGTTACTTGAAACAAAGGCAACATCTGCATTTACCAAGTAGTAAAACAAATTAAACAGTTTTGTCAATTTCAAAATATCACAGGAGATTTTCTCAATGCTAGGTACATGGTTCCCACGATTAAGTCATTGGTGCTAAGCTTGGGTCCATCAAGATCGGGCTAGCGTCCACTAAGGTTATGCTCCGGTCCTTTGAGGCAAGACCCAAGACCCTAATGCTTGTACCTGGGCCCTGACCGTCGTGCCCAGGAATTTGGCTCCCATTGATGGCTCCAATGAAAGCAAGAAAGAAGTAGAATCTGAACAGTGTTTGTGTAACATCCTGAAAATCGGCTCATTTTAGCCCGATTTTTAATCCGATTTTGGGAACCGATTTCTCAGTGATATCATGACTAAATACTTGGACGTCACCTCATTTATTTTGGGATTTTCCGTTGGACACGGAAGCGTCGGAAAAATGGAAGAATTGGGACCGAGTTTTGGGCCGCGGGTGGGCCGCCCAAGACCGCGGCCCAATGGGCCTTGTACCCATTTAGCCCAGCCAAGGGGCCCAAGTTGGCCAAGTTCCTCCATTTCCAGCCTACGGGCTTATCTTTTGGCATTTTGCTTTTGTGCCCAAGTGGGCATTGTTTTTGCTTGTTTATTGCTTGTTTTTGATTGGCCCTTCAAGCAAGTGGCAAGCCCACTTGCCTTGCTCTTATCCTTGACCAGCCCTCTTCTCTCTCCTCTTTCTCCCCCAAAATTCGTGCACCAGCCCCCCCCCCTCTCTCCCTTTTTCTCTTTCCATTTTTGGTGTTCCTTGCTGTCCATGTTTTTTTCCAGCCCAAAAACAGCCTAGTTGCCATCATCGGAGCCGCCGCAATCGCCCAAAGTGTAGTCCCGGGAGTTAGGAAGCCAACCGCGCATCCCCGGTCACCTTTGGTCGCCGTTAGCCGCCTTTTTCGGCACCTTTTCTCGCTCGCCCGCACCGGTTCCACGTGAATAGTAACCAAGATCAATTTTTGGCCCATTTCGGCCACCGTTTGTCACTTGTTGTCGTCCCCGAGCTTACCCCTCATAGCCCTCGTTCCCCTCTACGCACTGGTGTCGCCGGATTTCCGATCCAAATAAGTTAACTTCCTAATCCTTATTTAGGGGTTAATCTTGCTTAGAGGTTAATTAGTGTATTTGTGTGTTTGTGATTAATTAAGGTTGATTGGTTAATTAGGCTGGTTAATTAAGGCTGACTAGGGTTAGTTAATTGACCATAGTTAGTAATAAAGTAACTAAGGTTAATTAATTAAAGTAACTAAGGTTAGTTTTAAAAGTAACCAAGGTTAGAATTTAACTATGGTTAGGTTAATTTGACCATGGTTAGGTTAATTTGTTAACCATGGTTAAGTTTAATTATTTTTATTTATTTATTTAATTTCGGACGAATTTACTTGTTCACGGATTCTTCTCACATGACTGTTCATACGTAAATAAATTTTGGTTTCAAATTGTTGTGTTCTTGGTTGTTTTGCTTTATTGAAGTGCCGATTGTTAATTATATGCGTGAATAATGATGAAATGCATGATCGAAGACTGGGTGGAAGTGAAAGTGTTTGATTTATTGAGTTATTCCCGAGAATTAGGGAATGTACGTGATTGCTGATTGGTTTTATTTGGAATTTTGGAATTGTCGAGTGATACCGCATGACATATTACGTGGGTTATTTGAAATGGCATGTCGCATGAGCATGAGTGCATGAGCGATGTTGCATTCACGACCAAGCAAAAGCAAAGACAAGAATGAACCATTTCTTTGAGGTGTTGCATAGGTCGATTAAAGTTGATAGCCCGGTATAGCTGGATGACCGCCAATCTTTCGGAGTTGTGCCGTGACCATTGGGTCGCTTAATAGTGGTCGAATGTGGAGTTGCAGTTGAGGCCGGGCCCATGCTCCTTATGGAATGCAATTGGTGGGGGAGGCCCATGACGTCGCCGTGCCTCACAGGGGAGGACGATGCCTGGTCTACGACCAGTTGACCGCCAACCATAAGGTTGTGCCGTGGCCTAGAGGGTCGTAATAATCGGAGCATGCGTGGGCGGTGTGATATGAGAAAGTTTTGTATAATGCTCGATTATTTGCATGCCTCTTCTTCATTGTTGTGAGGCGATTGACGGTTTACGCGAGGTAGCGTGTGCCAAGGCGAGGTAGGGTCGCTTGTGATTGCACCCGTTTATTAAACCGTCTTATCTTTGTCATTTTCTCGAGGTGGTATTGCATTGATTCTTTGTATTAGGTTGTATGTTAAACTCCCGAGGCGAGCGAAGTTCCTAATCGGGGTTTAGGACTTTAACTTGCCGAGTTTATCTCAACCCGTCGTGGTTAACCTTTTCGGGCCCTAGATGATGCGGTGCAGCACTGAGGATCGAAGAGAGCGATCCCTCTCGAGGCCGTGAGTAGGCAACCGTAGCCTATTTCCTTTTTGATGAGCCTTCCCCCACTTGTACAGGGTTAGGTTAGCTAGGCCGGTCCCTTTTTGAGTAGGCCTTAGCTTGTTGCCTGTAGTAAGGCGTGTGTATATGTGCTGTAGTTCGGCTAACCTTCATATATATATAAAATACTGTTTGTCTTTCCTATACTGCTGTTGTTGCTATCCCTGTTGTTTGGTTTGGGAGTTGTTCGTTTCCGCATGTGCTTAATTACAAGATAAAATGAATTGGTCGACGACAGTACCTTGGACGTCATACAGTTAGACCTCAAGTGAAATGGGGTTGCCGCGAGCTCGTGAGTCGGGGCGTGACAACCCCGTCGATTTTGGTATCAAAGCCTGGTTGGCTGATGGAGTGATAAGGTGCGATAAGTCTTATGTTGGTGCGTGGGGATAGTTAGTAGGAAAGACAATTTCTTTGCTTGCATGTGATTGACTACAGGATCCTTCGTGATCCTTTGTTGTAGGGTTGTCTCATTTTCTAATTCCGTGTGGGGGGGATTGGAACGTAGGTTAGGAGAGTCCCGTAAAATGAGCGAGTCCGGATCGAGTACCCCGGTTGAGGACCCCGGAGTCGAGAGGAGTCGAGAGGAAGAAGACGGCACGGTGCCCGACCAGGTGCTTGGGGAGGTAGCACCTGAGGATCCGAGGATGGATGGGATCATGCATGCCATTGAGGCTCTGATAGGTCAGCAGGCTCAAACTCAAGCCGCTGTCGCAGCTGTTCCTGCAGCTAGGCCCGGGACTGGTAATCGGCCTATGCATCAGCTGGTGGAGCAATTCATGAAGCTAAAGCCGCCCAAGTTTTCTGGGGCTGGCGATCTCGAGACGACGACCCTGCAGGTGCGGGAGATAGAGAAGACTTTCACCTTACTGCAGTGTTCTGAGGAGGAAAAGGTGATCATGGCGGCTTATCAACTGCAGGGTAACGCCGGCACTTGGTGGGAAGCTACCCAAGGATGGGTATTTCCCGAGGGTACAGCCAGAGTATGGGATACTTTTAGAGAGGCTTTTCTGAGTAAGTACTTCTCAGACTGTGCAAGAGAGCATAAACGCGAGAATTTCGAGGCTGCGTCAGAATCAGATGACAGTGGATCAGTACGAGGCCAAGTTTGCAGAACTGTCAAAGTACGCGCCGCGGATGGTCGAGCACCCGTTGGACAAGGGTAGGAGGTTTCGAGACGGATTGAAGATAGAAATCCGAGACCATTTGGTGTCGGTGAACCTGAAGGATTACAATGAGCTTTATGAGAGAGCTCAGATGATTGAGAGGCACCTTGCGAAAAGGCAACCGCATCTCGTATCGCGGTTTGTGCCTAGCAGAGACAACGATCGGTTTGGAAAGAAACCGATGGCGGGAGGAAGGTATCCTCTTCCGCCTAATAGAAGGGACGGT
Source organism: Corymbia calophylla (assembly GCA_014182845.1). Classification (NCBI taxonomy): domain Eukaryota; kingdom Viridiplantae; phylum Streptophyta; class Magnoliopsida; order Myrtales; family Myrtaceae; genus Corymbia; species Corymbia calophylla. The sequence goes on from CM024702.1 coordinate 4,172,492, forward strand.
GTGGGGAAACCGTCGCCAAGTTCGTTTGGAGGATGCAGAATGTGTGGCAAGAGGCATGGAAATGCCCCGTGTCCTCTTTCGATGGGAGCTTGTTTCGGGTGTGGTCAGGTGGGCCACCGAGTGAAGGACTGCCCACACAGGCCCATGATGCCATTCATGCCACGACCGCGCCGGCGGACTGCGGTGGGGAATGTTCAACGTGGCACCGCATGCACCCCCTGCTCAAGGACGGGTGTATGCGATCCACGAGGAAAGAGGCGGAGGACACGCCCGCCGTGATTACAGTACGATATCTCTACACGACCATGCCGCATGCGTTGTTTGATCCGGAGCTTCGCACTCCTTTATTGCTAAACGGTTTGTAGAATTAGTGGGATTAAGACCAGAGCCGTTGGAAACGGTCTTTGTTAGTTCTACTCCGTTAGAGGATTCCGTTTTATCTGCGGTAGAATGTGCTAGCTGTAAACTGATTATAGATGGTCGGGAAGGAATAATTGATTTGATTGTTTTGGCGATGTATGGCTTTGATGTCATTATCGGTATGGATTGGCTGACCAAGCAAGGAGCTACTATGGATTGTCGGGAGAAGAGAATCCGATTTAATCCGACTGGAGCTAGTAGTTTCCAATTTGTAGGGAGCCGAGGAGGGTCCTCGATTCATTTGATTTCTTCTTTGGAAGCAACCAGGTTGTTGGGGTCAGGATGTCGAGGCTATTTGGCATCGGTGAGCGATATGTCGAAAGAAGGACCAAACCTGGAGGACATCGCGGTAGTACGAGATTATCCTGATGTCTTTCCAAAGGAATTGCTAGGACTACCCCCAGCTAGAGAGACAGAGTTCGTGATCGAGTTGGCTCCTGGGACGGAACCAATCTCGAAAGCACCGTACAGGATGGCGTTGTCAGAGTTGAAGGAATTGAAGGTGCGAGATGCGAGAATTATTGGACAAGGGCTTTATTCGCCCAAGTGCATCGCCTTGGGGAGCGCCGATCCGTTTGTCAAGAAAAAGGATGGTTCGTTGCGGTTGTGCATTGACTATCGACGCTTAATCAAGTGACAATTAAGAATAAGTACCCACTACCGAGGATTGACGACTTGTTTGATCAACTCCAAGGAGCGTCGATGTTCTCTAAGATAGACCTAAGGACGGGCTATCATCAGTTGAGGATCCGAAAAGAGGACATACCGAAGACAGCTTTCCGTACTCGTTATGGTCATTACAAGTTTACGGTAATGCCATTTGGATTGACAAATGCCCCTGCCGCTTTCATGAATTTGATGAACCGGGTGTTTAAGGAATATTTGGATCGGTTCATGATCGTGTTTATCGACGACATTTTGGTGTATTCGAAGAGTCCGGATGAACACGAACAACACCTAAGGACCGTGTTGCAAACTTTAAGGAATCACGAGCCGTATGCGAAATTTAGCAAGTGTGAATTTTGGTTGGCTCGAGTGGCTTTCCTAGGCCACGTGATCTCGGTGAAGGGATTTCGTGGACCCGACCAAGATTGAAGCTGTCATTGATTGGCCGAGACCGACTTCGAGAATCGAGGTTCGTAGTTTTCTAGGGACCGGCTAGCTATTACGACGGTTTGTGGAAAGATTCTCTTCAATAGCTATGCCAATGACTCGATTCTTTGAAAAAGGACAAGAAATATGAGTGGACGGATAAGTGCGAGCGTAGTTTCCAAGAGCTTAAGCATGTTTCGACTACCGCACCCGCTTTGACTATTCCGTCGAGCTCGGGAGGATATGAGATTTTTAGCGACGCGTCATAAAAGGGACTCGGTTGCGTTCTGATGCAATATGGTAAAGTGATAGCATATGCTTCTAGGCAGTTGAGGCCTCACGAGCTGAATTATCCGACGCACGACTTAGAGTTAGCAGCCATCATATTTGCGTTGAAGATATGGAGACATTATCTCTATGGAGAGAGATTTCAGATTTTTACGGACCATCAAAGCTTGAAGTATCTATTCTCCCAAAAGGAACTGAATATGAGACAACGCAGATGGATGGAACTTCTTAAGGATTATGATCTGCGATATCCCGTACCATCCGAGCAAGGCAAACAAAGTGGCGACGCTTTGAGTCGCAAGTCATCGATTGCGAGTATGATGGTACAAGAATGGATTTTGTTGGAGGGAATCCGCGATTCGGGAGTCGAGCTTGAGGTATGCCATCTTTCCGGTTTAATGGCTACCCTTAGGATCGAACCCGAAATTCAAGCCAAGATTAAGGTAATGCAACCTTTGACGCCGAGATCCAAAAGATTCTCGCAAATGGACGCGACCAAGAGAAAGTCGATTTTCAAGTATCCGAGGATGGGATCTTGAAATTCCATGGACGGTTATGTGTACCAAGCGACGCCGAAATTAAGGAGAGGTTGTTATCCGAAGCGCATCGCAGCGACTACGTGTGCATCCCGGCAGCATTTAAGATGTATCGAATCTACGACAAGTATTATTGGTGGAATGGCATGAAGCTAGACATCGCCAAGAACGTGGCGAAGTGTTTAACTTGCCAACAAGTGAAAGCGCAAAGATTGCAAGCCGGGAGGGTTATTGCAACCTCTTGAGATCCCTGAATGGAAATGGGAGCACATCACAATGGACTTCGTGACGGGATTACCAAGAAGTCAGCGAGGTAATGATGGGATTTGGGTCATAGTGGACCGATTGACGAAGTCGGCTCACTTCATCGCTGTACGCAAGGACTTCGCCTTGGAGAAGTATGCATAATTGTACGTGCGATAGATTATTCGTCTGCATGGGGTGCCAGTGACGATTACTTCAGATCGAGACCCCAGATTTACGGCTACATTTTGGAAGAGTCTACAGACTTCGATGGGGACAAAGCTACAGTTCAGTACGGCCTACCATTCTCAGACAAATGGTCAATCAGAGAGAACAATTCAGACTTTGGAGGATATGCTGAGAGCCTGTGTATTGGATTTTAAAGGAAGTTGGGAGGAACAACTTCATCTCGTGGAGTTCGCGTACAATAACAGCTTTCGGCAAAGTATCGAATGGCACCGTTCGAAGCTTTGTATGGCGGACCGTGTAGGACTCCAATTTGTTGGGACGAAGTCGGCGAGCGGAAAATTACAGGGACCGAGTTGGTGCGGAATCGTTAGATGCCGTCAAGATGATTCGAGAGAGGTTAAAGACGGCTCGAGCGAGACATGAAGAGTTATGGGGACGACGACGTAGGCCATTGGAATTTCAAGTGGGCGATCATGTGTTCCTTAAAGTATCGCCGATGCGAGGTATATCGCGATTTGGAAAGAAAGGAAAACTGAGCCCAAGGTACGTAGGACCGTTCGAGATTCTAGAAAGAATCGGGAATTTAGCATATCGTCTTGCACTACCGCCTCGACTTGCTCAAGTGCATGACGTATTCCACGTGTCGATGTTAAGGAAATACGAGCCGACCCAACGCACGTGTTGAATTTTGAAGAGATAGAGGTGGACGACGTGGTGTCGTATGTGAAGAGACCGATTCGAATTGAGGACCGGAAAGAACAAGTGTTGAGAAGTAAGACGGTCTCCTTGGTCAAAGTCATCCGGCAAAGATCATGGCACGGAGGGAGCTACATGGGAAAGCGAAGAAATCATGAGGCGTCGGCACCCCTATCTTTTTGAGGATTAGCGTGTCGGTTCAAATTTCGAGGACGAAATTTCGTAAAAGGGAAGAGTTGTAACATCCCGAAAATCGGCTCATTTTAGCCCGATTTTTAATCCGATTTTGGGAACCGATTTCTCAGTGATATCATGACTAAATACTTGGACATCGCCTCATTTATTTTGGGATTTTCCGTTGGACACGGAAGCGTCGGAAAAAGGGAAGAATTGGACCGAGTTTTGGGCCCGCGGGTGGGCCGGCCCAAGACCGGCGGCCCGATGGGCCTTGCACCCATTTAGCCCAGCCCAAGTTGGCCCAAGTTCCCCTCCATTTCCAAATTTGGGGGCTTCTCTCTTTGGCTTTTGCTTTTGTGCCCAAGTGGGCATTGTTTTTGCTTGTTTATTGCTTGTTTTTTGATTGGCCCTTCAAGCAAGTGGCAAGCCCACTTGCCTTGGCTCTTATCCTTGACCAGCAGCCTCTTCTCTCTCCTCTTTCTCCCCCAAAATTCGTGCACCAGCCCAGCCCCCCTCTCTCTCCCTTTTTCTCTTCCATTTTTGGTGTTCCTTGCTGTCCATGCTGTTTTCCAGCCCAAAAACAGCCTAGTTGCCATCATCGGAGCCGCCGCAACTGCCCAAAGTGTAGTCCTGGGAGTTAGGAAGCCAACCGCGCATCCCTGGTCACCTTTGGTCGCCGTTAGCCGCCCGTTTCGACCTTTCTCGCTGCCCGCACCGGCTTCCGCGTGAATAGTAACCAGCACCATTTTTTGGCCCATTTTGGCCACCGTTTGTCACTTGTTGTCGTCCCCGAGCTTACCCCTCATAGCCCTCGTTCCCCTCTACGCGCCGGTGTCGCCGGATTTCCGATCCAAGTAAGTTAACTTCCTAATCCTTATTTAGGGATTAATCTTGCTTAGGGGTTAATTAGTGTATTTGTGTGTTTGTGATTAATTAAGGTTGATTGGTTAATTAGGCTGGTTAATTAAGGCTGACTAGGGTTAGTTAATTGACCATAGTTAGTAATAAAGTAACTAAGGTTAATTAATTAAAGTAACTAAGGTTAGTTTTAAAAGTAACCAAGGTTAGAATTTAACTATGGTTAGGTTAATTTGACCATGGTTAGGTTAATTTGTTAACCATGGTTAAGTTTAATTATTTTTATTTATTTATTTAATTTCGGACGAATTTACTCGTTCACGGATTAATTGTTCACTTTGTTCATACGTAAATAAATTTTGGTTTCAAATTGTTGTGTTCTTGGTTGTTATGCTTTATTGAAGTGCCGATTGTTAATTATATGCGTGAATAATGATGAAATGCATGATCGAAGACTCGGGTGGAAGTGAAAGTGTTTGATTTATTGAGTTATTCCCGAGAATTAGGGAATGTACGTGATTGTTGATTGGTTGAATTTGGAATTTTGGAATTGTCGAGTGATACCGCATGACATATTACGTGGGTTATTTGAAATGGCATGTCGCATGAGTATGAGTGCATGAGCGATGTTGCATTCACGACCAAGCAAAAGCAAAGACAAGAATGAACTGTTTGCTGAGGTGTTGCATGGTCAGATTAAAGTTGATAGCCCGGTTGAGCCGGATGACCGCCAATCCTTCGGGGTTGTGCCGTGACCATTGGGTCGCCCGACGGTGGTCGATGCGGAGTCGCGGTTGAGGCCGGGCCCATGCTCCTTATGGAATGCCGTCGGTGGGGAGAGCCCATGACGTCGCCGTGCCTCATGGGGAGGACGATGCCCGTTTACGACCGCTTGACCGCCAACCATAAGGTTGTGCCGTGGCCTAGAGGGTCGTAATAATCGGAGCATGCGTGGGCGGTGTGATATGAGAAAGTTTTGTATAATGCTCGATTATTTGCATGCCTCTTACCATTGTTGTGAGGCGATTGACGGTTTACTGCGGTAGCGTGTGTCAAGGCCGCTGGTAGGGTCGCTTGTGATTGCACCCGTTTATTAAACCTGCCTTATCTTTGTCATTCTCTCTCGAGGTGGTATTGCATTGATTGCTGTATTAGGTTGTATGTTAAACTCCCGAGGCGAGCGAAGTTCCTAACCGGGGCTTAGGACTTTAACTTGCCGAGTTTATCTCAACCCGTCGTGGTTAACCTTTTCGGCCCTAGATGATGCAAAGACTGAGGATCGAAGAGAGAGATCCCTCTGAGGCCCGTGAGTAGGCAGCTGTAGCATATTTCCTTTTTGATGAGCCTTCCCCCACTTGTACAGGGTTAGGTTAGCTAGGCCGGTCCCTTTTTGAGTAAGCCTTAGCTTGTTGCCTGTAGTAAGGCGTGTATATATGTGCTGTAGTTCGGCTAACCTTCAGATATATATGAAATACTGTTTGTCTTTCCTCTACTGCTGTTGTTGCTATCCCTGTTGTTTGGTTTGGGAGTTGTTCGTTTCCGCATGTGCTTAATTACAAGATAAAATGAATTGGTCGACGACAGTACCTGGGACGTCATACAGTTAGACCTCAAGTGAAATGGGGTTGCCGCGAGCTCGTGAGTCGGGGCGTGACAGTTTGGCTCAGAGTGGACTCCGATCAGGTGATGAAGTTGAAGAAGCCGAGATACAAGAGACATGATGCTCTCCGAATTGGTAGTCAGAGTAGCCAGATCTAAGCTAGAGCTCTATGTTGTGACGGAGCTCGAGCCCTCTAGATCTGGGGCCTCGAGCTTGACACATTGTAATAGGTCGAGCACTCCATATCCGGGGCTCCAGCTCAACGCCGCTGAGGAGCTTGAGATCATCTAGCTTGGTCGATATCTCGCAACTGCCAAGCTCGATGACAAATAGAGCAAGGGAGGGGACGCGTGGTGACAATGGCAAATGACAAAGACATCTAAAACGGAATGAGGATCATAAAATTTGAGGAAAAAGGAAAGAAGAAGACGAATAGTTGTTTACATAAAAAAAATAGCCAACTCTTTGTAATCGTCAAATAATGAAGTTTGATTGATCAGTTGAGATTGGTTAAAATGATAAGTCAAGCCATAAGGAAATTGACTGCTATGTGGCATAGACTTCGACAACTATATGTTTTGGTCATTGATAACTACGTAATGTCCATATTGACGAGAAATAAGGAATGTTCAACCAATACCATAATTCATCGACAGAACCTATAAGTGATCAATTATCTTGAAATTTGGCTAAGTGTTGGTAGAACACATTGGTCAAAGATGTCGAATAGATGGGTCGATGGCTGAGCATCCTAGTGACTTTGGAAGCTGTAATTTCTTGTTGATAATGATTGCCAGCACACAAATAGCACATCAGGAATCTAACTGTAAAAGGGATCGGCTCAAATGCAAATTCGCAGTGTGTTTAATCAATGTACCAATTGCATGTCTATTCATCTTCAGTGTTTATTTATCATTTACTCTAAGTACATTTGTTTTCTTTGCACGGCATTCTCACTTTAAAAGCCATACACGTTCCTATCCAATACCATCACACAGCCCATTTCCACACAAAAACAAAGAACCAACTTTGTGCAGGATTTTTCACCATTTGGGTAAAATCCCACTTTTTGGTGCGACGACAGTGAAGATTGTAAGAAGAAGATGATGAATATTAAAGATAAAAAAAGAAAGGAAAAAGAAAAAAAATTGAAAAAGGCTTCCTCTCTGCTTGATGGCTGATATAGATTCAGAAGATGATGAGGTAGAACCTTCTAAACTCATTTATGATGAAATGGATTTTATGCTGATAGAATTGTCTGCTGTGAGATTAAAAAGGAAATTTCCTTGTTCGGGGAATGAGAAGTTTTGCAGAAAAAAGGGATTTAACATTCTGCAGAAAGAAGTCAGGGAAATTATGGAGAATCGCCTTCTCCTTGCTTAACATGAAAATGAAAGTAAGAAAAGAAAAAGTTCGGTCCTTCATTACTACAAAAGTTCAATTACCAGTACATAATCTATTCACAAGACATGCCATCCCTCTACCGGTGATCAAACTGGCCTATCCGACGACTCGATCAATTCACTGCTCTCATTAGCATTATCCCATGTTTTGCGACACTTTTTATTAAGTCGTCTTTCAGGTATATAATTTTTACTTTGTATAAAGTGGTTAGAAATGATATTCCCACGAGCAGGAGCAGGGGATGTTCCGTATGTTTTTATATGATCAATTACTAGATTTTCTTTCAAACTAAATATTGTCCTCCACAAAAAGTTCATTGCATCGGCATTATGCGCAATATAAACAGTGACCCTAAATGCATTTACCTCATATCAAAATGCCATCGATAGATATTCTTGGACCCAACACAGCATCTTCCTTACATCGTAAACCCATTTACAAAATCACTTAAAAGGATATCATTTTGAGTAAATTTATCCGTCGAATTATCAATGCGTCACCGAGATGACTAGCGGTAATTAATCGCCGCATTAACAATTTTAATTAAAAATTGATTGAAATAATTACGTTAGAAAATTTCATTCAAAAATTTAAAATCAGATTAAAATAGTTGAAATGTTTAGCATGACAAGATTTAAGAATAAATTGATAATTTTTCAGAGCTCGCCGACTCTTTAAAGCCAACCAGAAGGTAAAGCTCACGATGAAATATTTGAAAGTCGAAAGATGGCTTCTGTGGGTGTGGCGTTGTCCTTCATCTAGAACGTGGCAACATGCCCCTGATTTCGCCTTGGATTTCTCGTTTATGTCGCGCGTCGGGTGGCGGACCGACAGAACGTGCGCAGGTGGTCCCGAGATTGCATTCTTTTGTTGTTGAAATAAAATTTTCCCCCCTTTCGAGACTTCTAGCCAAGCACGTAATTACTCCAGTTAAAAAATAAGAAAGGCGTGGCTTTGACTTAGAAACATTGTACGGAAAGGCTCTTGTATTTTTTTTTAAAAAAAATCGCTGATATTACTAAAAGAAAACATCATTTGACTAATTATTTTAAATTATATAAGTGATAGTTCATTGTGTTAGTTTTCCATTGGACTAAGGAAACCCAAAAACCAAGGCTTCACTGAGTAAAGTGTCACAGAGGCGCCCATTGGCAATTTGTGCTACCCATATGCAGCCCTGTGCACACGTTGAGATTTTGGCCTAATTATTTTCATTACTTCCATCTTTTTGGTCTGCTGATAAAGTAGTCGGTCCAAATTCTGACGTCATGATCATTCCATGCATTGTTCTTACTCTACCAAAAACAAAAAAAATAAACTGTAAAATCGTATTCATATCTAATGCGAACGACCTTGGCCTCATGCACTAATTGGAAATTAATGCGGTTTATTGTCATCTAATTCCCTCTTTCCATTCTATGGGTTTCTCAGTCATGATTTTCTTTTCAAGTCAGAAATCTTTTGAGTCAGCAACAAAAGCACTAGGGCAAATTCTTGTACCAATTGGCTAGATCCCAATGACCACCGACAATTCTTTGACTCTCTACATCGATCTTCTGCCAAATCTCTTAGCAAATCATCAATCTCCCTCAAAAAGCCCCTCTCCAAAGTCAGAAGGCTTCTGAACAACTTGATTGTGCAAAGAATGAATTGTCTCAACAATCCCACAATGGCTAGATTGAATCTCAACCAAAGCATACAGACTGAGTAACTGACCGATACTGTGATCTTGTGTAGCATCTGGAACTTTGAAATATAAAGCAAAATCGTACACCACGTTGCTAGTGAACCTGTTTATAGACCACATAATTAGGCGATGTGGGATATTTTATTGTCCTCTATCACGTGCAAGCTTGATTAGAAATGTGACGTAGAATTAAACTATCAGAGTGGATGCACCCATGAAATAAATTGGAGCAAAAGTCTTTCATACAATGTTAGAAAGTTTAACTTAAAAGCTTGAATTAATAAATAGACAGAGATTAAATGCATAAAGAAATATGAAAATTCATAATCGAGTGATGTAAGATATGTCAATGGACATAAAAGTGCAAGCAAATGATGACCATCACGCCCCAAACGGTTTGATTGTCCGTCTCCAATAATGTGCTTGATGCAGCTAAAAGTCATTAAGCATATTGTTGGAGATTTTCACGAGGTCAGTCCTCCACTTGTCCTGTCCGAGTCATCATGAGGTGAATAGTATTCCAAAATAAGGTGATTGATTTTTACTTTTTGTTTTGCGGATTTTACACCCACAACCAAAGTTTTTTGGTCGAACAGTGCATTTCGATTTTATTATTTTAAAGGGACTTGGGTCTTGTGTTAGTTTTAGATAGAGAGGGTCAAATGCAATAAGTTATATATTTCACTTGAACATAAAGAACTATTAGGCACAATCTTATATGAAATTTTGTTGATAGTTCAATACAAATGCTTCTCAATACACTGATGAGATCTAACAAAGACTAGGTGAATAACACAATGTTAGAATCATATTGATGACGTTAGGGGATGTAGATAACTCAGAAGAAACACTATTCCCAAGCAAGCACAAGAGCACAATGTTGAAATTGTGTTGATGACTTTGAGCAAAGGGACTAACACTAAGGAAACACTTCTCTATGATTAATGGGTGGGCACAATGTCGGAACCTAATCAACATTGTTGGACTAATGATGTATTGGTACTATTGTGAATGAGCCTTGGTGGTTGTGAAAGCATTATGTCCTAAGCAATTATTTTGTTTTGCTGATTGATTTCAAATTACCATATTTTTGCCCATAATGGACGGTCATTACTTGTCTTATAGCAAGCATGAACTTTTCATGGACTTTTTCGGCGAGAATTAAAAGGCTAAAATATTTCTTTTGAGTTCACTTCATAATATAAAGAAGAATACAAGTTACACAGCGGATGTTTTAATCCATTACCTAAGTTTATTTTCTCCAATACATAGTTACTATTAACATATGCATTGATGCACAAAAAGTGGAGAAGATGCTCCTTGAAACTTTTCCGCAATTTAACTTGCAGGGAAATAACCCAAGATGGTACGGTCACGTCAATTCGACACCAACCCCAAGATAACTCAACCGAAAAAATCATTGTTGCCTTGGGGAAAAAAACAAAAGCACTTACGACATATTTTATAAGAAAAACAAAAGCAATATCTTTCAAAGAAAATATAAAAAGGAAAGAAAGGTTGAGCATCTTTCAAAGGACGCACCTCTGTAAAGCCAAGCGGGAATGGTCCATGCTAAGCTCACGACGGGACGTCCTGATGGATGAGGTCCCGTACTCGATGTTTAGCTGGTGGGATGGCCTGTTTTCTCGTGCTCGCACGGCATCGTCCATCGTCTCGAAAATGGCCGATTGCTTGCCCTAATTTCAACTCAGGTTTCTCATTTCAAGCAATAGAGACTTGAATTCTTTCAGGCGTTCAGGCAAGGGTTAAACTAAAGAAAATGAGATTTGAGAAGCAAGTCTAGTAAAAGATGGGGACCCATACTTGAGATCTTATCTCATGGATGGCCTGATTAAGAAAAAACTTGAAATTTCTTATTTTCTTTTGCTGATATAACTCGCGGAGCTTTTTCGCCAGAGTGAAAGGGCTCTTGATGCCCAGGCGAGTGATAATGGCGTCGGACAATTGTACTGCCGCACAGCTGAGAAAATGACGGCATAGGTGAAGGAGGATCAAACGACTTATCCAAAGGATGAAGACCTATACTTGAGATCTTATCTTGTGGATGGTCCCAATCAAGAAAAAACTCGAAATTTCTTATTCCCTTTTGCTGATACAACCAGCTTCCCCACCCGAAATAAACAAAGCGAAATGACTCTTGATGCTGGGGCAGGCGGTAATGGTGGCGACAATTGCACTGCTGCATTGTCGATAAAACGATGGCACAGGCGAAGGAGGATCTTCCATAACTTGCTCCCGACGAGACATCTAAAGGATGAAGACCCACACTAGATCTTTATCTCGTGGACGATCCGTGTGCTTTCTGGCATTGCCCCTCCATCCGAAACTGGGTGGCATGCCCTAAATTGACGTTGAATTTCTCAATTACATCGTGGGTTGAATGCTTGTGGACCGGAAAGGACTTTGCAGCAGAAATGGTCCGACATTGCACAGTCCTTGAACATCATGTTTAGGTCAAATTCATGTGTTCTTTCTTAAACTCCCTTCAAACCCAGATAGTTGCTCATTTGCCAGGGTCACTTGTAGTAATTTTAAAATCGAGATACCCTACCAAGCTGATTCCTTATTTTGATATGTCAGTACCCGCATACCTCATATTCTTTATTTGAGAGTAAATATTTTTTTCCCCATCAATTACGATATATAGAAAGTGACATTATATGATTTCTTACCTCAGGATGGATCTCCCATCTATCTTAAATTTTTTAAGGGCCTGCTCAGTTCTAAGGCATGTCCTAATTTCACATTGAATTTCTCAATTACATCTGCCTTGAATGTGTGCGCGGCCCGGGAGGAGTTTGCAGCAGAAATGGTCTTGACATTGCACAGTCATTTCTTAGAAACTTAACAATGGCGTGTGTCTTGTCGTTTAGTGTTTTCGTTTTTTTTTTTCGTTTTTTGCTTTATGGAATTTTCACTGGAGAGCATGCAATTTCTCTAGTAAAAAAATGAGGAAGGACTGAGCTTCGAATCAGAAAAATCGTTCTGGGAAGATGCCATGTGAGAACCAATACGAATCGATGGTAAAATGTCCTTTTTCTCTTGGAAACCAAATAGGTTCTTGCATCCACATGTAACCTTATAATTCAGATTGAGCAATGGTATATGCATTGAAAATTGGCTTGATATTACGAAAAACTCTAAATTAATATATTTATGAAAAATTTACTTTAAATTAATTTTTTAACCATAAGAAATCCCAAACTGATATATATATATATATTAAATTATCTTAAATTGATAGATTTGTGACAAATTTATTCTCTATTAGTTTTTATTAAATTTTACTATCAAATTACTAAGTTGCATGACACATGACAGTTAAATGTTGTATCAATTTGAGATTTTACTCTTAGTTTTATCACGGTTATGCTGGTTTTATGGATTTTTGCGATATTAATCCAATTTAATGAATGATATATTTATCATAAATGTATCAATTTAGGATCTTTAGCGATCAAAAATTTAGTTTGGAGTAAATTTGTCATGAGTATACCAATTTATGAATTTTTTGTGGTCATTTGAGGTAAATCTATAATAGGTGTATCGATTTAAATTTTTTCATATAAAAAAATAATTTTAGATAAATTTATCATTCACGTATCAATTTAAGGTTTTTCATTATACGAACCCTTGAGAAATTTGAGCTAAAAGTTTTTCTTTTCAATTAAGTGATGTGACCATTCTTTGTACAAGTGTTTAAAAAAGTTTCTGAGTTTTGCTACACCAGTTAGTGAATTTAGTCTAATTTCTTCTGATGTCAAGCATTTTCCACTTCGCTTTTATGGAAATGTTCGACTCTCACCGTTAAAACTCACAAAAAATTACCCTAAGTAGGATTTACTTGTTTAATAATGGGTAACTGTACCGAACGATAACCCTTACCGTCCCTACAACCGGAGCGACGTCGTGCTTCATCTCGCAGACACGATCCGACAGTCACGAGGCCCCTCCCCACTTCTCCTCCTCATGCTGTCAACAGGCTAACGAGGGAGGACGAGGTGCCGACAGTCCGAGGTTGAGCGGGGCTCGACCGCGACGATAGCCTCAGTTTTTGGAGGTCGACATTGCAGCTGGGGGAACGCTAAAACCCTAAGTCACAAGCGGATATCGATCCTTCGATTTTCTCCTCCATACGATCTTTCCATTTTCTGAAGCCTCTTGGACTCTGCCCATCGCCGGTGCAACTTGAACACCAATCGCCATGTTTTCTGTCGTTCCCGAGTCTATTTCCGATCGGATCGTTTCCAAGTTTGGATAATACAGGACGTCTGGCGCGCGAAATCAAAGCCGTGTCGTCCCGAGAACCACACGTTTCGATGGTCCCGTGCAACGCACGAGATTTCCCATTCTTCCATAATTGCTTTGGTTTGATCGTGACGGGCCCATTCCATCGACTTTCTTTCAGCTTTTGATGGGTCATTTGTTGTTGTCGATTCGCATGCGGTTTGCCTCACATAGAGAGCATCCCCGAAATGATTATGATGCAGTCTAATCCGAGTTGTAGGCACGATCGAAACGATTCATGACGTTTCGGAGTTTCCACTTTTTAAAAATCTTTTTCCTATTTACAAGCAATGATAATGCTCGTAAGCTTTAAACGATTCATGACGTTTTGGAGTTTCCACTTTTTAAAAATCTTTTTCCTATTTACAAGCAATGATAATGCTCACCCGTCAAGCTATAACCCGATTGGACTTTTTTCGCACAAAGAGTTTAGGTAAAAAAGAATTGCTCTATGTTTGGTACAATTTGGTGTGAATTTCACAACTTTTTTTTAGTCATACCAGATATCGATTCCCTTTCTCTTTTTGAATGCTTAGACCAACTTTCTGTCTAAGTAATGATTGAAATGATATGGTCGGCATGATTTACTAAACCTCTAATTTACTCGCAGTATTAGCTATATGCACTAGAATATAACATTCAATCCTTTTAAGGCCAAGACCTCCTCCTTTCAGATTTGCCCCCTTTAGCACTAGAATTGTCACCTGTCATCATTCCATACAAGTCATAAATACATAAAAAAGAGTAGAAAGAAGTTTCTAACATAACTCTTATTGAGCAAACGTTTAATGGGATTGGACCTGAAAATTTTACCCTCCTTTGTAATGCACCGATATATCATGTCTTCTTGTCGGCTTGAAAAAAATTGTGTTTTTGATTTATACTTGCCAACAAGTAGTTGAATAAGATGAAAACACGGTAATTCATATCGACTTGTGTCAAACATATAAAATTTGACGTATCCTACTGCGTCGTGTTGGATAATTTTCCTTTATAATTTGTATTTGATTATGTGGCGCATTCTTACTGTGTAGATAGTAGCCCTAATTATGTTTATGGACCGGAGGGCATAGGTCCTGTCACAATCAAGTATAAATTAAATCAGAAGAGAGAGAAAGTATCTTATCCTATCCATTCGCAAAAAAAGCACATGGGAGAAAAAAATGTCAGGTATGTATGCTTTTCATTGAATAAATTCGGTGCCTGTATGCCCATTTCCCATCGGTAGGTCCTCCACGTGAAAGCTCCGTTATGAAGCGAATGGCTTCAAACATCGAAGGCGATTGATTTTCGTTTTGCCTGAGCTCTTCGAAGTCAAAAGGGCTAGATTTCGTTTGCATGGCTCCCATTTGCATTGCAAGCATAATATTCACGCGAAAAATTTAGAAAAAAGATTCAAAGTGTTCTTATTTTTTTCAAATAAAGGCATGAAGTGATATCACTTTTTTAAATAAAAGTCTGAAGTTGATCTTATTTCAAATAAATGCCTAAAATGACTATATTTGTTTTAAATAAAGGTATGATTTTTCGATGCTCAATGACATTTTTATCATTTACCCTTTTTTTTTTTTTTTCCTTTTTCTGTTTTTTCTTTCATTCTTTACCGATGGCCGGTTAGGGCTCGGTGACCTCGTCGGCCATTGATAACGGCTGTGAGTGAGGCCACCCTTGCTAGATGTGGCAAGAGTTGGCCTCGCCAGGGGTCAGCGAGGGCTCAATGACCTTCATCGGCTGCTGGCGAGGGCTCACCTGAGGCTAGCGAGGGCTTAACGACCTTTTCGACCCTAGGTAAAGCAAGGGCTTGCAAGTGATGGAATTGTGGAGTCTGATGGAGAAAGATATTATTGTGGGTAGACACTTCCCAGTAGGTCACCCATCCTGAGATATTAAAGGAAATAGAGTTTATATTATCGCTAATAGCATATATGTAATTTCCTTTAATATGTATGCCCTAGACTCCCGTTATAAATAGGACAATTTCTTTTATAGTTGTAATGCTTTGAAGCTTTGTAACCCCGAGCTTGTAACACCGATACGATAGTGAAGAGATTGCCTAGTGCGGCACCGTGGTTTTTCCCTTCTTGATTTTAGAAGGGTTTTCCACGTAAAAATTCCTCGCTTGCCCTCTTATTCTTCCTCGCTTTTATTCTTCGCATATTCGCGTTCCACCCCAACAACCGGTATCGTAGCCCGGTTTTGGCGAAATAGTGGGAGCGAATATGGACGAAGGAAAGGTGAAGATTGATCGGTTCGATGGCAAGGATTTTGGTTTTACGGAAGATGCGGATCGAGGATATGTCAGTACGTAAGAATTTGCATCAACCTCTCGTCCGGAGAGAAACCGAATCTATGAAGCAAGCGAGTGGGGAATTGTTAGATCGACAAGCTCTAGGTTTGATTCGTCTTACATTGGCGCGGAACGTTGCTTTCAACATTGCCAATGAGGCGACAACGGTGGATTTGATGGCGACGTTGTCTGACATGTACGAGAAGCCTTCTGCATCAAACAAGGTATATTTGATGCGTCGTCTTTTCAATCAAGATGGACGAGGGTGCTTCGTGACGATCACATCAATGAATTCAACGTGATCACAACTCGCCTTGAGTTCGGTGGATATCAAATTTGATGACGAGGTAAAGGCTTTAATTTTATTATCTTCTTTACCCGAAAGTTGGAGTGCAACCGTGACTGCAGCAGCGCCTTGTCTCGGTAAGAAAAAGTTGAAGCTTCAAGCAATCGAGATTTGATTCTTAGCGAGGATATTCGCAGAAGAGAATCGGGTGAATTTTCGGTGCTTTGCCTTAAATATTGAAGGCGAGAGGGAGAAGCAATCAACGGGGACGAAACCGAGTACCATGGTAGATCAAAGTCCGAGAGGAGAAGCAAATCGAGACCTCGTGGTGAAATTATCTCGCTGGAATTGCGAAAAGAAGGGACATCTCGAAACGGGATTGTAGAGCTCCAAAGAAGAAAGTTCAATATCGAGATCGAAATCAAGAGGAAGAAAAATCCGTGAATGTAACATTTGAAGAGACTCAAAATAGTGATGCCTTAATTTTGAGCATTGATAGTCCAATTGAGTCGTGGATTCTTGACTCAGGTGCGTCGTTTCACTCTACTTCATGCAAAGAATTAATGCACAATTTTGTTGCTGGAAAATTTGGAAAGGTTTATCTTGCTGATGATGAACCTTTGGATATTATGGGAAAGGGTGATATTTATATAAAATCTACTAACGGATATCAATGGAAGTTGCATGATGTCGATATGTTCCAGACTTAAGAGAAATCTGATCTCTATAAGTCAACTAGACAAAGACACGGGTTACGGGACTATTTTTGGGGATGGCTCTTGGAAAATTGTTAAAGGTGCTCTGGTTGTAGCACGTGGAACAAAGTCGAACGCTCTACGTGATCGAAATCAATAGAGAAACTGCAGCAATTGCTGAATCAGAAATTGATTCTAAATTATGGCATCGCAGGCTTGGACATATGAGTGAAAAAGGAATGAAGATATTAGCATCTAAGGGAAAATTGCCTGATTTGAAGTGCATAGATATTGGTCTATGTGAAGATTGTGTTATGGGTAAGCATAAACGTGTTAGTTTTTCGAAGATTGGAAAAGAACCAAAGAAAGAAAAATTAGAGTTGGTGCATACAGATGTGTGGGGCCCAGCTCCCGTGCAATCCCTTGGAGGCTCGCGCTATTATGTCACATTTATTGATGACTCCACCGAAAGGTATGGGTTTATTTTCTAAAAATAAATCTGACGTGTTTGCTATTTTTAAAAGATGGAAAGCTGAAGTGGAGAACGAGACTGGCCTGAAAATTAAATGTTTAAGGTCTGATAATGGCGGTGAATATGATAGCAAGGAATTCAAGCAATTTTGTGCGAGAACGGAATCGAATGACAAGAACTCGCTCCCAATAGACCGCAGCAAAACGGAGTTGCCGAGAGGATGAACGTAACTCCGAATGAGCGTGCAAGAAGTATGAGATTGCATGCGGGATTACCCAAGATGTTTTGGGCAGATGCAATTAATACGGCAGCATATTTAATTAATAGAGGACCTTCGGTTCCACTTGATTTTAAGTTACCAGAAGAAGAATGGAGTGGAAAGAAAGTAAGTCTCTCACATCTGAAAGTCTTTGGTTGTGTTTCCTATGTCCACGTAGATTCTGAAAATAGAGATAAACTTGATGCAAAAGCTAAAAAGTGTTTTTTCATTGGATATGGTTCTGATTATTTTGGCTATCGGTTTGGGATGAACAAAATAGAAAAATAATAAGAACTGCTGATGTTACGTTCAATGAGAATATGTTGTACAAGGATAAATCCGTGGCGTAAATCTAGTGTGAAGGAAAATTTGGTGGAGAATACGAGAGATTGAATTGGAAGAGAATTCTAAAAGTGTTCTGTTGAAATTCCTAAAACCGTTGCTGAACAAGAATCACGTACACCCGATCCCACTTTGAGAAGATCTAGTAGAACACCTAAACCCGTACAAAGATATTCTCCGTCATTGCATTATTTGCTTTTGACTCGACGCCGCGAACCAGAAAATTTTTCGGAAGCAAGTGCAGGTTGAAGATTCTGTTAAGTGGGAGTTAGCAATGCAAGATGAGTTGGATTCACTCGAGAAAAATAAAACTTGGGTGTTAACTCGATTACACGAGATGGGAAGAAGGCATTGCGAGAACAAGTGGGTGTATCGGGTCAAAGAAGAACCTGATGGAAGTAAGAGGTACAAAGCAAGGTTAGTAGTAAAAGGGTTTCAAAGAAAAAGAAGGAATTGATTATACGGAGATTTTTTCTCCGCTTGTGAAATTGACTACCGTCGATCGGTATTGAGTATTGTTGCTGCAGAAATTTACATCTAGAGCAGCTAGATGTTAAGACCGCATTCCTCCATGGTAATTTGGAGGAGGATATTTATATGGTACAACCGGAAGGTTTTCGGATCCTGGAAAAGAAAATTATGTCTCGCAAATTGAAGAAAAGTCCGTATGGCTTGAAACAGGCTCTCGACAAAGTGGTACAAAAAATTTGACACATTTATGTGTGGTAACGGGTTCACTAGAAGTGACATGGATCACCGTTGTTATTTCAAAAATTTGATGATCGCTATATTATTTTGCTGTTGTATGTGGATGATATGCTCATTGCGGGATCTAGCATGAGAGAGATCAACATACGAAGCGGAATTGTCAAAAGAGTTTGAGATGAAGGACTTAGGCGCAGCCGAATCGATTCTTGGGATGAGGATTACGCGAGATAGATCTAAAGGAATTCTAAAGTTATCTCAAGAAAAGTACATTGAAAAAGTGCTTGACAGATTCGGAATTCGAATGCAAAGCCCGAAGTACTCCTTTAGGAAGTCACTTCAAGCTCTCAAAGGAGCAATCACCAAAGACGAATGAAGAGCGGGAGTATATGGCTAAAGTACCTTATGCATCAGCTGTTGGTAGTTTAATGTACGCAATGGTGTGTACTAGACCGCATAGCTCATGCAAAGTGGGAGTTGTGAGCGATACATGGCAAATCCAGAATAAAACATTGGGAAGTCAGTAAAGTGGTTATTAAGATACTTGAAAGGCACTTCGGGTATGTCATTATGTTTTATGAAAAATAATGCAACTTTACAGGGCTTTGTTGATGCAGATCTTGGTGGTGACTTGGATAATAGGAAGAGCACCTCGGGTTATGTTTTTACCTTAGGTGGCACCGCAATCGCTTGGATGTCTAGACTTCGAGACTTGTGTATCTCTCTCAACCACCGGCGCAGTATGTGGCTATATCCGAAGTCGGTAAAGAGATGATTTGGTTGAAAAATTTTCTGAAGGAGATAGGCAAAGAGCAAGATAACAAATGTTCTTTTCGGTGATAGTCAAAGTGCTATTTGTCTTGCAAAGAATCCGGTATTTCACTCAAGGACAAAACACATTGAGTTAAAATATCATCAAATTCGTCGCCTGATAGATGACGGGACATTGTCATTAAAGAAGATTCTTGGTGCAGAAAATCCAGCAGATATGTTAACAAAGGTTGTCACCACCGAGAAACCGAGGCCGTGCATTGCCTCGCCTTGGCCTCCATGGTAAGTGATGAGGGGGCCGCCGCACTAGGACAATTTGGGTTAAAAAGATGAAGACTATAAAAGATTATTGCTGTTTTTGAAAATCAGCCTCCAAGTGGGAGATTGATGGAATTGTGGAGTCTCGATGGAGAAAGATATTATTGTGGGTAGACACTTCCCAAAGAGGTCACCCATCCCGAGATATTAAAGGAAATAGAGTTTATATTATCGCTAATAGCATATATGTAATTTCCTTTAATATGTATGCCCTAGACTCGTTATAAATAGGACAATTTCTTTTATAGTTGTAATGCTGAAGCTTTGTAACCCTGAGCTTGTAACACTGATACTGATAGTGAAGAGATTGCCTAGTGCGGCACCGTGGTTTTTCCCTTCTTGATTTTAGAAGGGTTTTCCACGTAAAAATTCCTGCTTGCCCTCTTATTCTTCCCTGCTTTTATTCTTCGCATATTCGCGTTCCACCCCAACAGCAAGCCCTCGTTGACCTCACATGGGGGCTAGTGAGGGGCGACGAGGGCTTGACAACCTTCGTCGACCCTAAGCAGGCCCTTGTCAGTGGCTGGCAAGGGCTTACAAGCCCTCATTGGCTACGGGCGAGGCCACTCTTGCTAGAGCTCTTCAAACTCAAACGGGCAAGATTTTGTTTGCGTGGTTCCCATTCGCATTACAAGCACATGATTCACACGAAAAATTCCAAAAAAGGGCCCGAAGTGTTCTTATTTTCTCAAATAAGGGTTCCGAGTGGACCTTATTTCAAATAAGGGTTTGAAGTGGATCTTATTTTAAATAAAAGTTTGACTTTTCGATGGTCAATGGCATTTTATTCTTTATTCTTTATTCTTTTTTTTTCCTTTTTTCTTTCTTTTTCCGTTTTTTGGTTTTTCTTCATTCTTCACTAGTGGCCGACTAGCCATCGAAGAGCCTATGGTTGGGAAGGGCTTGACGACCCTTGTTGGCCGTTGACGAGGGCTCGATGACCTTCATTGGTCCTAGGCAAGGGTGGGGCGGACAAGGGCCTGCAAGCCCTCGTCAGTCGACACCGAGAAAGAAAAATAAGAAAAGAGAAAAAATAAAAGAAAATTTGGACAAAAATGCCCTTTATTGATTAGAAAATTTAGCCGATCGGCAATAGGTGAGGTCAAGTCTTTATTTGAAAACAATGTCTACTTTAGGCCCCTATTGGAAAAAAATGAGGGCACTTCGAGTCATTTTTTGGAATTTTCCCTATGATTCACCATTTGAAATTAAAAAGATGTCCCCACTCCTCTCGACTCCACTCTTGTTTAACCTAGTCTTGTCAAATGAAAAGCTTGGATCAAGTAGAAAAATGCTCCGATTTAAATAAATCCATATAACACGTTTTGACTAATTTCCATGTAATGTGATTATACCCAACCTAACTCATACTCGATATGTAGTTGACCCAACCCATATTGTTAGAACATTTGCATATTTAATTTAATCTACAAAAAATCATACCCAAACTAAAGAGAGAATCTGGTGAGCAAGTGCGAGATTGAATGAGAGCAAGAAAGAATGAAAAGAGAGTTATAGAAGTAGGTTGTGTTTAGATAAGTTGTAAATCCATTTATGACCCATTTAACATCCATATTATATTTAAACCCATTTTCTTAACAGAAACAACCTATTTATGACCCATTTAATACTCATATGGGTTAAGAAATAAGCCTATAACCCATTTCAATAGGTCTAATTTTTTGTTGTTGTTGGTCATACTCTGACTTTTACTTTTAGATTTTTGTTCTACCTACTTACAAAGTGTGAAAGTCGAAATTTACACCTGAAACTAAATCGTTTCCACCCTAATCCTTCCTGAGAAGATGGGGATTCAAACTCCCCATCTCTTCATTCTCATGTGGAAATGGTGGCCATGAAGTCTAATTTAATCAACACATTTTATACTAGGGAATCATTTGCATATGAACCAAAGGTCTTGTATCGTTTAAACGTTAGTGCTGAGGTTATACATAGCAAACTCAAGTAACAACTACTCACATCAGTGGTGCCGGATGTGGGATTTGTAAAGAAAAAGTTACCGTCCACGCGATGGTCATCCTTAGTGGATCAAACATTGTGGAGCATGAAGGATGTGGAATCCTAACCTAAAAGACATAAGCTATTATATGAAATAACTTTGCATGAATATAAGAACCTTTAAAAACTCGACAATGACCTCCCTCCTTAATTAATTAAACCGTACGTTCGCATAACTTTTTCTCTATTCTACGTAGTTCTAATGTTCAGAAGTTTGGCATCTCTCAGTAATCACGCCTGCCTACATGATTAAATAAGATCGCGATGATTTTGCATGGTTAAGTCATGGGATACACATGAGTTTACACTTCATGCAATCTTTTGATTTCATTCTCAATCGAAAGAGAATCGATCTGTAATTTCATTGCGAGAGACTGCTTCTGAAGTTCTCACCCACTAGTCTTATTTATTGGATGGAGTATAAG
The DNA here is from genome assembly GCA_014182845.1 of Corymbia calophylla. Taxonomy (NCBI): domain Eukaryota; kingdom Viridiplantae; phylum Streptophyta; class Magnoliopsida; order Myrtales; family Myrtaceae; genus Corymbia; species Corymbia calophylla. Next base: position 4,194,569 of record CM024702.1, read on the forward strand.
TAGGGGTGAGCATATTGAACCGCCCGAATCAAGAACTGCCCAGACCGGACCGGACCGGCCGGTTTGGTCCGGTTCCCGGGAGCATCGGTCCAGTTTCTGGTTCCATAAAAATGGAACCGGTGATTTTCGGTCCGGTTCCCGGTTCCGGGGGAAACCGGACTGGACCGGACCAACAATTTTCTATTTAAAATATATTTTTTAAATTTCTTAAAAAATGAAATGAACCCTAAAATAATAATATTTCTAGTATTTATTTTATTTTATTTGGCTAGATGGTCGGTCCTATTGGACCGGTCCAGTTCCCGGTCCTAAGACAGTCCGGTCCGGTCCATGATCCCAAAAAATGGGAACCGGTCCTCCCGGTTTGGTTTCCGGTTCCACCTTGGAAACGGATCAAACCGAAACCGATGACCCCTAAGTGTAAGAGTGTATAGATGGAAGCCCTTATCAATATCATGACCCAAAAAAATGTACGAAGATGGTCTGGATTCATGCAGTGGTGCTCCAGGATGGGGCATATTGTTCATGAAAATAGATGATTTGAAAATTATTTTTTAAAAAAATATTCGCTTGTATCACTTAAAAAAATAAGCGAACAAAAGAAAATTTCCTTGTCTCCCAAAATATTTAAACATAAATCGTTATTAATAATGAAATATTTTTCATTAATTAATATTTTAAGCGATACAAGCGACTATTTCATTTATTTTACGAAACAAATTGGTTCTTAATTGAGCAAAGATGCAACAGGACAATTTACGTGAAAAACCCTAGTTTTAGAAGGGTGAGTTGATTGAACCTTATACGAGAATTCACAAATCTTGACACATCACACAGAGCAACTCGAAAGCGATGCCCTCGCTAACCTAGTCCCATGGTCAGGCAATTAACGCGACACGCGTTTAATAAGCTAAAGAACCCATTATGTCAAGATTACTAATATTGGAAGACGATCGAGCAATAATTCAAGAACCAAAGAGCTCTCCCTATCAAAGATCCACATCTAGCAAAAAAAACACCGCCAGAGGTACAACCTTCTAGGATAAGAAGCAGACGTATGCCCCTCCATGATTTATGCGGTTGGGTCGGGTCCAGTGTAGCATGAAATTTCTCCGGGTCGGTCCAAAACAATCTCTCCCATCACACATTACGTTTTGAAATTCCCCGAGCCTTCGAAATATCTCATCTCCTCTTCCCCTTCCCATTTCCTCCATTTTCACGTGCCGTGCTCCTGCATATTAGGGCAAAAAGCTCCCTCTATAAGACCCGCTAGCCCAAAACCCTCATCACACCAAAGTCTCTGTAACACACTCTTTTCTTCACATCTCTCCTTCAAGAGTGCACCAGAAAAGATCACCACCACCATCACCATGTTGAAGCTGCATCTTCATCAATCCCGGTCCGCCTCCCCGACCTTGTTCCCCTTGAGCAAGCTGTTTGGCCAAGGCAATGGCAGGATCGCGGTTTTGCCGGCACAGTCGGTGCCTGCGCCCCGAAAGAGCTGCAAGAATGCCCGGGTGGGGCTTGCCTCGAGAAAGATCAAAGCAGTGGCGAGCCCAAGCTCTACCGAGAAGTCACTGTCGGTTAAAGTAGTGGTGACTGTGAAACCGAGCACCGTCGGGCTGTTCTTGGAAACCGGGATAAACCGGGGGCTCGATGATATTACTGATCTGGTGGGGAAAACGCTCCTCTTGGAGCTTGTTAGTGCAGAGCTCGACGCTAGTAAGTATTGAGCATTCGGTTTTGAACTCGAGCTGGTTAACCCCAGTAAAGCTTGAAATTGGAGTAGAAATGTGCGGAACATGATCGAGACCTTTTCTTTTAATTTTTAGAAATTTTGGGATGTTCATAATTTGACTTTTATTTGAAGGTGAACCTCTCAAGATTTTTTTTTCAAAGTACTTAAATAAAGATTTCTGAACCATATATGAATTTTCAACAATTTTTTATAAGATTAAAATACCCTTTTCGGGTTTAGGGAAAGACGAGTACATAAGTTTGTTTATAACTGGCAAAGAGCAAGGACGTTTTATAGTTTAATTAGCAAACATTCCATAATTAAAATGTCCGTGGACGTGCGTTTGTATTAAAAGGTCTGATGCATGTTATCCAAATTAGTACTATATGTGAAAAAAATAATATGTTAACGGAGGTATAATTTTCTTTTATTGTTATTAAGCCACATTACTAGACCATACATACATACATACATACATATATATGTCTGGAAAATCTGGATCTACGATTAATCGATGACTTGGAGAAGTTTTCTAGTTATCAAGCAAATTGCTTTACTCTTTTTTATTTTTATTTTTATTGGTTGGTAATTGCTTTATTCTATGTATATATATTTTCAATCAACGATATGACATGATGTTCACTTAGGGAGTAAATGCAAAATTAATCATTAACATTTTGGTCATTGGTGAATTGAGCCCTTTACGTTTTATGTTCGGTTGATGGAGTTCTTAACATTTTTAAAAATTTGCAATCAAGTCTTGAGTTCGCCATCGGATTTCAAACGGTAAAAACTTTTAATGACTCTCAAATCCGGGGCCACACGGGATTAGAACTAAGGCTAGTGGAAGACACGTACGATTTCAAACATCGAAATTAGAACTTGATTGTTTTTCTTTTAAAATGTTAAGAACTTAGTGGACTATTGTAAAACTTTAAGAACTCAATTTACCAATGGTCAAAATGTTTCAAAATGTTACGGACTAATTCTCTATTTATCTCCCTTTTGCCGATCTTTTCTCCAAGGTTGCAAAAAAAAAGAATGAATTTTCCCCATATTTATCATGGTCCAGCCCAAATCTTGGATTCTAAGCCATGTTATAGACAATATATGGATTTTACTCCTTACCCTTTCTATGTTCGACCTTGCATTTGTGTGTGAGAGAGAGATGGTTTTAGCTTGCTTTAATTAGAAAGAATCTAGGACAAAAAAGGAAACAACATTGCCTAGATTTTTGTAAAATGAATCGAAAATCACACATGTTCGGAGTAACAAGTGGTCCCTCGAAGATGAAATCAAGCCAAAACCAGCAGCCGAATGTCAATATCCAAGCCGAAAGCGATTTCTCGAAAGTGAACATTATCTCTTTGAAGAAATATTCAGCTCCGATATGAGCCTTCAATTTGACGATAATCTTCAGTTAGATTCGCCCCCGTTTACTTTCATGGCTTAATCTCAGCTTCCCAACACCAAAATCCTAGCCCTCCCCATGGTGTGCGAGAGCCAACTATAGTTTCGTTCCTGTTATGATATGCAACGTATCAATGATGTCGATGATTCAAACACGGTCCTGATTTTCTGAACTTTGTTAACAGAGACAGGACAAGAGAAGGGGACAATCAAAGGGTACGCACACAAGACTAGCCAGAGCAAGGAAGCAGTGATATACGAGTGCAAGTTTGAGGTTGGAGAGGAATTCGGGGAGGCCGGGGCGATTCTCGTGGAGAATGAGCACCACAGGGAGATGTACCTCAAGGACATTGTCCTTGATGGGTTCACGAGTGGCCCTCTCAGCATCACATGCAACTCGTGGGTTCACTCCAAGTTCGACAACCCACAAAAGAGGGTCTTCTTCACCAACAAGGTTAGATCATAACCATAGCTACACCGTTTCCTGTCTAGGGTATCTTCTCATGTTTCATGAGGTTATTACATCTAGGAAAAGATCAAGACGCTTTAGGACCATGACTTGAATAGATAGTATAAGTATGCGAAACTTGAAATTTAGGGTTTTTCTGCCAAGACTGCTTAATATCCGTGCAGAGAGCGAGTGAATCAATTAGCTAATGTGTCATGAAATGCAACTTTAGTCACATCTAATCAGCTATAATCGCCAAACAGTGCTGAACAGGTAATATTAAAGTTATCTCAAGGCATAGGAGGTAAAAATCTTAACCTAGACAAGGAAAACCAGCATAGAGATTGGTGTGAAACTTTAGAGCTGGCATTACTTCTTTCGGTCGAGACCACCTTGGCGTCCTGTTGAGACGGCCCTACTGCAAGAACTGGCGAAACTAACGTCCCATCCACGTGATCCACGTGAACGAAAAGCCCCCACATTCATGTAAATCTCGGAGCTCTCTCCCCGTCCTCGCGGTCCCACCGTATGAATCATGAGCATTGTTTAGATAAATTCAGCTTGGAGCTTGATGGTTTTCATTTTCGATGTGGCGCCTGCTTGCGGCGGCAGTGCTATTTACCGGAGGAAACGCCGAGCGGGCTGAGGAGACTCAGAGAGGAGGAGCTGGTGATCCTGCGAGGGAATGGCCAAGGCGAGAGGAAGACGTACGAGCGGATATACGATTATGACGTGTACAACGACCTCGGGGATCCGGACAGCAGCGCGGATAAGAAGAGGCCAGTGCTTGGCGGGAAAGAGTTCCCGTACCCCAGGCGATGCCGGACCGGGCGCCCTAGGTGCAAGACCGGTGAGTGGAGAAATTAACGTTATCACTTCATTATAATGACTAACACAACATAAATTTAGATTTCGAACAAAGGTCCATTCGTATAACTATGAGTTCCTTCGGATGACAAATTACGAGCTCAGTATAACGTTAGCTAGTGTTAAGCATCTGCATATGACGTCAAGCAGATCCACAATCGGAATCGAGGAACGGGAGCATGTATGTGCCTCGAGACGAGGAGTTCTCGACGATAAAGGAACTGACGTTCTCGGCGAAGACGTTATACTCGTTGGTGCACTCGCTGTTGCCATCGCTCGAGACGGCGATAGTCGACACTGACCTGGGGTTTCCTTTTTTCACCTCCATTGACGAGCTCTTCAACGAAGGCGTCAACTTGCCACCGTTGCAGAAGCAAGGCTTCGTGAAGGACCTCCTCCCTCGGCTCATCAAGACCGTCACGGACGCCGCTGAAGATGTCTTGCGCTTCGAAACCCCGAAACCATGAACCGTAAGCAAACCCTAGCCCTCTCCCTCTCCCACTAGTTAGATTCTATGTTTGATAGCGGTCTTCAAAAGAAATTTATCATTTACGGTAAAATTTATTTTATTTCTTCGAGTTTTTTTTATTCATAATAATTAATGGTGTCATTTCATTATGCAGGAAACAGATTCTTTTGGTTTAGTGATGATGAGTTTGCTCGTCAGACCCTAGCGGGAATTAATCCTTACACGATCCAATTAGTTACGGTAATAATCATGTATATTATCGTGCGCAATTATATGATTTGCTCGCATATAATTAATCTAGTTTCATGATGATTAATTTTCCTAGAAGGTTAATATATGGGTGGTGTTAAAATGTGTACTCAGGAGTGGCCCTTAAAAAGCAAGCTCGATCCTAAGGTCTATGGTTCACCTGAATCAGCAATCACGACAGAGATCATTGAAAGGGAAATAAAAGGCTTTATGACCATCGATGAGGTAATGAGGAAATGAAGTATTACCTAATACAAACTATCCATGCTCTAGGATTGAGTATAAACATAAATTAGACCAACCAAATTAATGAAATTCCATCCGAATCGCACCTTTTCGGGTCGTTTCGGGGCCAATTCAACATTGCGCAGGCCATGAAGCAAAAGAAGCTGTTGATCTTGGACTATCACGACCTTTTCCTGCCGTACGTGAACAAGGTGAGGCAGCTCGAGGGGAGGACCTTGTACGGGTCGAGGACCCTCTTCTTCCTGACCCCCGACGGGACGTTGAAGCCCCTCGCCATCGAGCTCACACGGCCACCGTCCGATGACGGCGGGAAGCCGCAGTGGAAGCAGGTGTTCACCCCGTCGTGGCACTCCACCGGCAAGTGGCTTTGGCGGCTTGCCAAGGCCCATGTCCTTGCCCAGGACTCTGGATACCACCAGCTCGTCAGCCACTGGTAACAAAACCAAAAAAAGAAAAAGAAAAAAGGATCCATTTGCATAAACGTCGATGGTGCGACTGATATTTCGCTTGTTGCAGGTTGCGGACCCATTGTGCCACAGAACCCTACATAATAGCGGCTAACCGGCATCTGAGCGCGATGCACCCGATCTACAAGCTGCTGCACCCGCACTTCCGGTACACAATGGAGATCAACGCGCAGGCTCGCGATTATCTGGTCAACGGAGACGGCATCATCGAGAGCACCTTCTCTCCCGGCAAGTACTCCATGGAGCTCGGCTCCGTCGCCTACGACAAGCAATGGCAATTCGACTTACAAGCCTTGCCCAATGACTTGATTAGCAGGTATCATCCATCAATTGATTAGTCATATAATAATTACATCCTTGCGCTCGTTACTCTTTTGTAATTGCGTCAATTCTTGCCAGGGGATTGGCAGTAGAGGACCCGACAGCACCCCATGGCCTCAAACTTGAGATCGAGGACTACCCCTTCGCCAACGACGGCCTCCTCTTGTGGGACACCCTCAAGGAGTGGGTCACCGACTACGTCAACCACTACTACCCCGACCCGAGCCGCATCGCGTTGGACAAGGAGCTGCAGTCCTGGTGGACCGAGATCCGGACCGTCGGCCACGGCGACAAGAAAGACTCCCCCGGCTGGCCCGACCTCAAGACCCCATCCGACCTCATCCACATTATAACTACCATGGTCTGGGTCGCCTCCGGCCACCACGCTGCCGTCAACTTCGGCCAGTACACCTACGCTGGCTACTTCCCGAACCGGCCCACCATCGCCCGAACCAACATGCCCGTCGAGGATCCCAAAGAAGAAGAGCTCAAGATCTTCTGGGACAAGCCCGAGGTCACGCTCCTCACGTGCTTCCCGTCGCAGATACAGGCGACGAAGGTGATGGCGATCCTCGACGTGCTGTCGAACCACTCGCCGGATGAGGAGTACCTAGGGCAAGCTCCGGAACCGGCGTGGAAGGAGGAGCCGGTGATAAACGCGGCGTTCGAGAGGTTCAATGGGAGGCTTATGGAGCTCGAGGGCGTCATCGACGCGAGGAACGCCGACAGAAGGTTTAAGAATCGGAACGGGGCTGGGGTCGTGCCGTACGAGCTGTTGAAACCGTTCTCCGAGCCCGGCGTGACTGGGAAGGGAGTTCCATACAGCATATCTATTTGAGAAGACGGCCTTCTTGTTCACGGCTGTGGTGGCGGCTGCGGCGACCGTCGGAGAGAAAATGCTTTTCTTTCTATTTTTTTAAAAGCAGGGACGTGTGTCATATGCCGAGGATGACGTGATCATCCTAATTTGTGGGCAACATTTTCTAATTTCATTGTCCAATTTGTCGTGTGTTCTACCCATCTAATCAAAAAGCGAGCTCCTTCTCTTTTAGACCGCCTCGTCCCTGCTTGGCTTTAGAGAGTTGCGAGAGGTGTGACTTATTTCTCACATACCAACTGCACTGTGGCTGGTAAAATGTCAAATTCCTATTTTGTAACTTCATGATTTGACACAAAAGTTTACCATGTCACGTAGAGGTCAAAGGTGGTTGGCTATGGTTTTGACTAATATGAGTTAAAAAGGCGAGGACTAAAATCAGGCAAAGTCATTCATAACCAACAATTCGCAGTGTTTCTCATACCGCTGCTCACTCAAGTATTGAAAGGTTGAGAGCATTTCAAGCTACTTTCTTATTTTTGATGTGCAATGATTTGAGAGAAAATTATAAAAAAAATTTAAACTTTTTGCAATCGTGTTAATTCAACCCTAAACCTTTTACAATTATTGTAATTCAATCCATTTTGCCAATTTTAGTTAGTTGATATTAGTTGGAGCTGGATGTCTAGTCAATGTTAACATGGATAATTTTTTAATAATAATTTATTTTTTTTCCTTTTCTTTTTCCTCCTTTTCCTTTCTCCCCATAGTGGCTACGAGAGGTTTGACGAAGGGTAAGGCTCCAATGAGTGTTGGGATGGCAGCTTCGCCCAAATTTGGGTGAGACCAGCCTTGCCATGGCCTTCTTGGCTGTGAACAAAGGGGGCCTTGCCTACAACTGAGACCTTGGATGAAGGTAACGATGGCCTCACTAGCCATCGGTGAGATCGCCTTCGCATGCGACTAGGAAGGTCATGGTGAGGTTGGTCTCGCCTAGATGTGAATGAGGGCTTTGACCCTCGTAACCACTATGGGGGGGGGGGGAAATGAGGAAGAAAAAGAAAAAGAAATAAAAAGAAAAGGAAAAATAAATAAATAAATAAAATTCGAAAAAAAGAAAAATATTATTAAAAATTATCTATGTCAATGTGGCCGGGGGACCAGCGTCCATGTTAACATCAGTAGACCAAAATTGGTCAGATGAATTGAATTGGCATAATTACAAAAGGTTTGGGATTGAATTGTTAAAAAAAATTTATGACTAAATTAACACATAAGCAATATGTTTATGACATTTTTGGCAATTCTCCCAATGATTTGATATAGATAAAGACCAATCTAGTTTGAAGCTCATCTTGAACTTATGCATCAATATAATCAATATAAATATTTTCCTTGTACTTTTACATGAAAGCCAATAAAAAAATTTCTTTCAACAAGTATACTTGAGATTGTATAGTGAGTGCACTTAATAAGGCTTCGCTCATTTTATGAAAAAAATTTGTTGGAAAATATTATTCATCATCATTTGAATCCCTTAAGAAAATGAATCAATAAAAAATATTTTCATAGTCAACATAACACCTCTGCTTAAATTCAAGAAAAAATGATTTTCTTTTTAAATATTATAATTCATTTTCCAAAATATGACTATACATTAGCACCTGCATTAGAGACCTCCATGGTATGTCATGAGAACCCTGAAACCTATGCTCGGACCCTTGACGACCAAGCCTAGATCCTAGAGGTTGGGCTAGAGACACTAGTTTCTATGCTTGAAACCTTGGTGGCCATGCCCGAGTACCCGGTTCCCACTCCCAAGTCACTAGTGCTCAAGACCAGGCCAAACAATGTCGGGCTTAGTTACTTGGTAGTTGCCCTCGGATCCACCAAGGTTGAGGCCAAGTTGCTTGAGGCTGGGCCCAAGGCCTAATGCCCATTAAATCCCAACTCAATAGTAGATTAATTACCAACTCTCGTTTTAATTATTTACTGGCATCAATGTATAATTGTCAATTGTTCAATATTTTTTATGGTTTACAAACTTTAATTTTCACCTCCTCACAACTCCTTAAATTTACCTGGCTTTTTTTTCAATTATAAACCTTAATTACTAGGCCAAACACTTTGGTAACTCTCGTAAAATTGGAATTTCTTATCAAAACAAAAAACTTATGGGCTCTACGCACGAATGTTTGGTAGCTCTCATAAAATATATTGGTAAGTACCAAATTGAGAAAAATTAAAATATAAGTGCTTAAAAAAATATGGAAGTTAAGGAATAGAATGAAAGGTAACGAAGTTCTTATAAATGGTAAAATCATCAACTTTACAAGAAACCTTTCGTCAAATCTCTCCCTTAATGGGCAGAATAATTTGTTTTTAAATTGTGAAAGACATTTCAAGCGATGATATTGACGATTTGACATTTTTGTTTTGTTTTGTTTGAAATGTAAGTATCATTTATAAGATGACGTACAAGAGCTTAGGAGCATTCCCATCATTGCAAAGATAACTAAGAACGCAAAAAAATGGAGTGAGGGAGTCTCCATATAGTAGCCAAAATTACATTTGTCTGGGAAGGTTTAAAATTTTTGTAAAATGATGCTTGGCCTCTGACAAGCTTATGAATTTTAGCCACAATGAAACGTCTAAAGTTACGTTCCATTCAAATGCAGTATATAGTTGCTAAAAAAGTTACTTTGAAAAGCCTTATTGCCAAATGCTTGCCTTTGGTGGCCTTGATCATCTATTGGATTTCATCATTCCATCCTCCTAAGTTACGACGGATTCCGTATTGTGCAAGGATAATACGTCATATGCTTCCCGTCCACGTGCACTGAAAGAATAGATGATCTCGAATTTCCAGATTATCCAAACAGAAATTACAATGGATTGCTACTGTAGACATCTAACATGATATGATATATGCTATTGAGAGTTTGTCTCTACAAACTAGCCATCCGATAAATTTGTGTTTGCTAACCCCACCTGTCCATATCAATTGGTACCATCCCACAACCGGTCCTACATTCTTGAGTTCATCGTATAACTTTTTGCAACAATATCTTTATCTAGATATGGCTGGAAATAAGATTGGTCTTAGTTTAAGAATACTACGCTAACTCTATGCCATACTACCTTTAATTTCAAGCTGCATAATTGGAGTGCTTCTACATTTGGTACTATGAACCCACTTACTCCATAAGGAAGACAATGGACAATTTATGAGGCTCCATAGCATGCGGCCCAATAAAACTTTGTTCCATAGATTTAGATTGAGCAACTCTAGTCCTCCCTCCTTTTTTGGCAAGCAAACAATTTCCCAAGCAACTTTATGCAATCGATGGCCTTCCATATTTCCACTCCATAAAAATTGTCTAATCTTCTTCTCCACTTTGTATATGGTTTGCTTTGGAAGTAAGAATATTTACATCCGATAAGTATAGAAGGAAGTATGTACAGATTTGGCCAACTGAAGACGACCGGCATAGCTAATATGTTGCATTCCCCAACCTTCTATTTTTTTTGAAGATTTTGTCAGTCCAACTTTTGCAATCTGCATGCGTGAGTCGTCTAGTGATAAGAAGAACACCGAGGTATCTAATTGGAAGGGTGCTTACGGGTAAATGCGTGTGATCTAATATAATACCATTTTCTACCTCGGTCAATCCAGAGAAAAAGATTTGACATTTATCTGGGTTAAAATGTAGTTCAGTGAGATTTGCAAACTCATCAAGTGCTTCGATAAGACAGATAACAGAATTGGCATCCCCGTGAGCAAAAAGAAACAAATCATCAGCAAAGCATATGTGAGTGATTTTCTCAGTTTTGTAGTGCCAATGATACTTGAAAGAAGATGTAGCCACTTTTTCAATGATAATTCTGTTGAGAATCTCTATAACCAAGACAAACAGATAAAGAGAGAGTGGGTTGCCTTATCGTAGTCCATTAGTGCCAGCAAAGTAGCCAACGTGTTCGCCGTTAAGGTTTATCGAAACCTCGGTGTAGTTATGCATTGGGCTATCATATCAATCAATTGCAGTGTCAAGTTAATAGCTTTTAAAACCCCAAGTACCGCCTCCCATTTTACCATTCAAAAGCTTTCATGAGGTCAATTTTTATTGCCACACGTTTACCTTTGTCACCCTTATGCTAGTTGTGGAGGAGTTCCTGGCAAAGCAAAATATTCTCCGAGATTTGTCAACCCGAGATGAAAGCAGTTTGGTTGTGGCCAACAATAGAAGGAAGGAAATAGTTGACTCTTTCTGCAAGTAGCTTTGATATGATCTTATAAAGAACATTGCAGCATGAGATGGGTCTGAAATCCGTCATGCGGGATGGATTCTGGACCTTTGGCACAAGGGATATGAGAGTAGAATTTATAGTTTTCAATATCCTTCTTGAAGAGAAGAAGTCCATGATAGCATCCTCTATGTCATGTCCTAAGATGGGCCAGACTTTTTTGTCTCTATGTCATGTCCTAAGATGGGCCAGACTTTTTTGTAGAACAAACTGTTATATCCATCTGGACCCGGAGCTTTGAAGTCATTGATGCCTTTGAGAACTCTAAGTATCTCAGTACGTTGAAAGCTTAGCGTAGCCATGAGGCCACTTACATCTTCAGGGAATAAGGAGGCAAATCGCTCATAAGGGATATGAATGTGTCCAGAGTTGCCAAGTATGTGTTGGTAATACGAGACAATTGTATCCCTAAGAGAGCTTTCATCTGTGATAATAGTTCCATCATCAAGTGAGAGTTGAGTAATTCTGTTCTGAGCACTTCTACGCATCATGGAAGCAAAGAAAATCCTGTTGTTGTTGTCCCCCTCTTGAAGCCATAAATTTTGAGATTTTGCCTTTAGGAGAACTTCTTCATATTTGCTAAGGGCAAGTAGTTGATCCAGTGCTACCTTCTCTTCCTCCCGTGTGCTCATATTGTAAGGGTCTAAAGCAAGAACTTGTTGTAATTATTGTAGGTTCTCCCTGGCTATCTTGACCTTCAAACGCAAGTCACCAAACTGAGATTTATTCAAGAGAGATATTGACGATTTGACATTGACACAAGGGTCTAATTCCCTTAAAAAGCACCAACGTTAGCTTGGATCCTAATTCCGACTTAAATTTTTTTTTTGTCTTATAAAAAAATAGCAACTCTACCTTGGGTCTCAATCATGGCCCAAACTTTTTCTTCTGTCTCAATAAAAACACCAACTTTCACATGGTGTCAAAAAGAGAAATTCATGAATTTGAGTTAATAATGCATTCATTTAATAGTTTAAACTTTTCAAATGGTTAACTGTGAGGAGGGGACAGGTGGTAACGATGGCGGATAACAAAGACATCCTTGGTAGAGTGAGGATCATACATTTGAGGGGAAAATTGGAGAAGGCTAACAGTAAAGATCGTAGAAGAAGATGATGGACCATAAAGAAAAAAGAAAAAAGGTCAAAACAAAGTAAAATAAAATATGAAATAGTGAGAAAAAGAAAAGAAAAGAAAATCGAAAATTTATAAACTACTAAAAACGAAGTCGTTCTGAGTTTAATTATTTATATACCATTAGTTTTGAGTAAAAATTATCTATGTCGATTGTCGGCATGTTACTTAAGATGATTGACGACAACTAATCCACAACTCTAGCAATTTCAAATGAAAATCGATTAGAAGGACTGCATCGAAACAATCGAATGATTTAGCATTGTTTTAAGATCTATATATTTAGGATTAAATCGGTAACTTTTCGAGTGAGCATGGTTTATGTTGGGTTAGTTCAACACCTAACACCATGACCAATCCACACAACATTGATTTTCAATTTTTGGGATCAAGGACCGACCCTATTGAGTTTAGGACTGAGGACTGAACTGATCCTATGGATTCAATTTGGTTCCAAGGTCAACTCAAGACTAATTGATTATTTTTTTTGTTCCATTTTTTGTTTCAATTTTTTTTGTATCTCGTAAAATAACAAATACATTATTTCAAATTACATATCCATCAACAATGCGACATTGAGTAATTGAACTATAAACACTAATACATATCAAACATAAATATAAAATAATGTAACAACAAAACTTTTACACTTGCTTAAGGTAACAAACCATAAAAATGAACACGTGAGATGAGGGAATAGAGGAAAGCGGCAAGGCAAGTGAAAAGAGGCAAGCGACAAGGCAAGCGTGGCAAGTGAAGAGAGGTGAGTGGTGAGCAAGACAAGAAGGCGATTGAGACCAAGGCGGATGACTGACACTGAGGAGAGTGAAGAGAGTTTTTTTTTTTTTTTTGGGGGTGGTGGAATTAGGCCTGGGTTTATCTCATTTTCTAATTTACATGGCAAATTGAATTGCGAACAGAACATATGAGGAGGCATAAGGTTTTAAAGTAAACAAAAGCATATAATATATAATATTGATAATAAAATATTATATATAAAGGTTGGATCAATCCTTAGTTTCTAAGACCAATAATCGACTTACACAATGCAAGGGTCATGGGTCCCAAGACTAAGATTGACCCAATCATTCTAGGAATTGGATCGAGACCAGTTGGGTAGAATGGTCTATGCGGAGAGCTCACGACAAACCATTTGAAGGATAAAGACGGCCTGTGCGCGTATGGCATTGTCCTTCATCTAAAACGTGACTGCATCGAGCCGTGAGTGATCCCCAGAAGAAGAAAATTGCGCAAATAGTCCTGAATTTTCCGAGTCGTTTCTAGGAAACTTACGGTGGAAGGTCGTCATCATCTTAGCCCAAATCCGATCGTCGATGGTGGGCGTTCAATCCTTTTGGGATTGTCGCTAGAGAACGAGAAGATGACAGCGGGAGGAGGAGGAGGACGCAGACGTCGCGTTCCGAAATGAGAAAGGCGTGATTCTGAAATAGGAATATCGTACGGAAAAAGATTCCATGAACAGTGCCATGAATTGATGGTAATGTCTTTGCTCGGCGAAACCGAGCAAGTTCATACATGCGCACTTCACCACGTGTTTAAACATTCCCGCTGAAGAATTTTCTTACTAAAATGAGTTGATGATTTTTCAATAGGGTATTTAGGAAAAGTCAAGGAAATTTCGGCAGGATTTATTTCCCCGGCTAGCATTTTTCGGGCAGCTTTTGTGGTAATGATAGCTTTCACGGTCAATATACAAAAAGACTAGTCCAAGTTGAACTTTCTTGTCCAATAAGAGTTGAGGGGGAGGCGGGAAATTTCCAAACTTGAACCATAAAAAAGAAGAAGAAAATGCATTACTAGAGCGTTGTCAATTACGAGACAATCGCATTTAATGTCAACTCTCCAAAACCATTTCGCCTTAGATTGATATTTGATTTTCAACATGTAATTTTCTTAATTTACCTTTCAAAGTCACTAATTAATTATGGGGTTACGAAGCCTTTGCCTAGGGCCATTGCAACTAATGAGGCGACCCTCACCTAGTCTAGGCAAGGCTTTTGTGGCAGGCAAGAGCTACCGTTGACCATCACTGGCATAAAAAATGCCAAAGAAAAAAAAGAATATAAAAGTAATAAAAATTCAAAAAATATTAAATATTATTAAAAATTGTCATTGTTATTGTCAATGCCGATTATGTCACGTGGGATGATTAATGTCCACGTTAATAATATTAGATAGACTCAATTGATAAAAAATAAATAATATTTAGGATTTAATTTGTAAAATTGAAAAGTCTAAAATTGAATTGATAAAAGTGTAATAGGTTTAAAACCTATTGGACAATTTTTCTCAAGTTCATAGCTCAAATGCGTCAAACTATGATTCCATTGGACTTCTAGTGCAAAGATTTAAGCTGTAAAAGCGTTGTTCTTTAGTATTTGATTTTCACCCTTTATAATAGTGGTCACCATTTAAATGTTCGAACGCTCAATTTCAAAGAAATTCGACATGAATATCCCAATTTTCCAAGATCTTAGTCATCTCTCCCTTTTTGAAACGCCTTGACTAAACTTCAGAGGATGCTGTTGCATTTCTCGATCTGAAATCATGTAACCCAAGCCCATTTCAACCTTTGACCATGTGGACATCATGATGAGACCGCCGTACTTCACCGATGAATTCGATATTGGTCCCCGTGATTTTATCGACCGTATTTTAACTTGCGGCATGCAACTCGTGCGTTGATGGGGCCTTCTAATTCCCAAGGAAGAGCTGGAGATCCTGGCCAACTTATTTTTAGGAGTGTAAACGAATTCGGTTCGGCTCGGTTTTTTGAAAAAACCGAACTGATAAGAGATGATCCCGAACCGAACCGAATACAAACCGAACCGAAAATGCGGTTCGGTTCGGGACGGTTTTTCGATTTTTCGATTTTTACTTTGTTTATTGGAATTTAAGTAAAGAAGAGATGATAAAGAAGAGAGATTATTTAATTTTTATTAAAAATTTCAATTCGGTTCGGTTAACCGAACTGAACCGAAAATGTTAACGGTTATTTTTCGGTTAATCGAACCGAAAACATATGAAATTTCAGTTCGGTTCGGCTCGGTTTTCGGTTCGGTTTTGACACCCTTACTTATTTTTATCTAAAATTTGGGCCAGAACCAGCTCGTACCACCACCACTTCCATCTTTCAATCTGCCAATATAGAAGTCGGTCCAAAATTCTGACGTCACGACCATCCAATGCAGTTCTCGTGTGTTGTTTCGAAAAATCGAGGGTGGTTGATTTTTGGTTTCCGTAAGCTCGCTGAACTCGAAGAGGCTGTGGATTATGTTTTTTTCGCGAGGTTCACATTGCATGGGAAGCACGTGGTTCACCTGTCCGGATTTCGAAACTTCAAGACACTCCACTTTTGTTTAATTCACACACATGCATAAATATAAATATAAATATAAATATGCCCATAAAAATAGAAAATATTCCCATAAAAATCAAAGGTCTCGTATCGTTTAATTGGCAAAACCCAATTTTTAGGTCGTGAATTTTGAAAGTGGGAATGATATAGGATATGTGAGTGGGAAGCTATGGCTTTTTTTTTTTTCCCGTAATTATCCAAAGATTAAATCGCTTAATGGAAGAAGGCTACACGTATGTAAAGTCCATAAAAATTCCTTACTCAAGTGATGCCAAATAAAAATTTAATCCATACAATATTTTCTTTTAAGTCAAGAACATACACCTAAAACAATCCTACCGCTCTCCATCAGTCTCCCTGTTCAAGGTGAGTGCTTCGTTAGAGATGTGGTACCTTTAATATCATCTCTTACATACATATTGGACTAAAAACGTTAATGGCTTTGATCATGTGGATCATCACCATATAAGGTGTTTTTCATTTACGGGCGAATCTTACTCGTGAATCACTCAAGAAAATCTCTTATGTCTAATGTGGAATTTGCAATGTCACAAGACTCCTCCAAGTACAGACATAAACTGTACTGAAAAATGGACTTGAAGTAGAAGAACGAGGAGCCATATATGTGAAATAAATGTGGTGTTTGAAGGTTGTGAAATCCTAATCTGAAAAAGATAAACTATTAAATGAAATATGCCTACATGAATAGAGAAATACCCAACCATGGGCAGCAGTGCTAGTGTTTGCTCTCTCCCTCATCGCTAAGGTCGAGGGTTCGAATCCCCCGTGTTGCTAACATGACTTAAGAGGAGGGTCATGGGTGTTGGGCTACTGTGCTAGCCTCCCCCCAGGTATTGATGCTTGGTGGAGGTGCACTGCGCACTGTATGGGCCGTGGGTTAGCGAGCGTAAGCTCGTTGGGCCCGACGGATCCTAGGTATAAAAAAAATAAAAAAATAGAGAAATATTATAAAATTTGATGCTCAAGCGATTTGGGATATCATTGTTCCCACTGAATGATCTCTCTCTCGATATGTGCATGAATGTACTCAATATGTGCATGAATGTAAGTATGTACCTAAATATATTGTACAACTATTTCCATTACGATTTTTTTTCTTTTTCTTGCTTTTGTTTTATTCATTGTTACTTATTAAATCGTAAATTAGTTCTCTCTCTTCTACACATTTTTAATATAAAAAACTTGTCATGTCAGCAATCATGCCTGCATGATTAATTATGGGGAGAATTGCCGAAAAAGTCCTAAACCTATTGCAGTTGTGCCAGTTGAGTCCTAAATCTTTTTTTTTTTGACCGAAAAAGTCCTAAACCTATTGTGATTGTGCCGGTTGAGTCCATCCGGCCAAATTTGGCCTCCGCCGAAGGCGACGTGGGCGCCGGCCGGCGCCGCGACAATTTTTTAATAATTTTTGATTTTTTTCGAATTTTTTATTTTTTATTTTTCTTTTTTTTTCTCCCCTCCCCTCCCCCCGCCGGCGGCAGTGGCCGGCCAGCGCCGACGAGGCTGCCGGCCCCGCGCGAGGGCCGCGGAGCCCTCGCCGCGACCTCGCCCCGGCACACAGGGGCCGCCGGCGGGTCGCGGCCCGCCGCCCGGATCTGGCGAGGCCGGCGCAGCGGCGCGCCGCCCGATCCGGGCGGCCGCGCCGCCGCGGCGAGGGCTTCGCCCGAATGCAGGCGAGCGGGCGCCGGCCGCGGCGAGCGCCTTCGCCTAGATCTGGCGGCCGCGCCGGCCGCGGCGAGCGCCTTCGCCCGAATCCGGCGCGGCGCCGCCGCGGCGGCGCGCGCTCGCCCGAGCAGGCGAGCCGGCCTCGCCATGGCTCCGGCCGCGGGCGAAGCGCGGCCTCGCCCGCGGCTGGCGAGGCCATGGCGAGGCCGCCTCGCCGCGGTCCCCGAGCCTCGCCACGTGCAGGCGAGGCCGCCGGCGAGGGTGGCCGGCCGACGGGGGCGCGACCCTCGGCGGCCGCCGGCGAGGCCTCGCGGCCCTCGCGCAGGGGCCGGCGGCCTCGTCGGAGCTGGCCGGCCACTTGCCGCCGGCGTGGGGGAGGGGGAGAAAAAAAGAAAAGAAAAAAAAAACAGAAAAATTAAAAAAAACAATAAAAAATTCGGAAAAAAATCAAAAAAATCAAAAATTATTAAAAAATTATCGCCGGCGCCGGCCGCGTCCACACGTCAGCTCCGGCCGCCCAAATTTGGCCGGATGGACTCAACCTGCACAATCGCAAAAGGTTTAGGACTGAATCGGTCAAAAAAAAAGGTTTAGACTAACAGCACAACCGCAATAGGTTTAGGACTTTTTCGGCAATTCTCCCATTAATTATGTTAATGATGGAGTCACATGATTCCACAAAATCAAGAAGGTCAAGGACATGATTGCACGGATCAGTTTAAATTGCATTGAGTTGGAAAAGTCTTGAACTTCCTCCAAAGATTGTCCTGCCTCGATGTTGCATGGGGCTGCGTCGTTCTACGAGCATCTAATGCAACCTTTCAATTCCTTTCCCAATCGAATCGAAAAGAGAATTCATCTGCAGTTTCATGGCAAGACCGCTTCTAAAATTCTCAACCACTAGTCTAGTTAACTGGAAGGTGGGCAGGTCACGCGTAGAGCCATTCAGCTATTTTGACCCTTGGAGAAGATTCCCTTGATGGAAACCTTATCAATGTCCTGATCCGAAGAAAAGGGTGCAAAAATGGTCTAGATTCATGCACTGACGCTTATAATTTTAGTTGAAGAAAGACGAAATAGAGAGATTTGTGTGGAAAAACCTAACTTCCGGAGGGTGGGTGAGATTGGGCAAAACTTTTGTGAAAATTTGTAAATTATAATGTATCTAAAAAAATTATATTGAGTAATCTGAAAGCGATGACCTTCACAAACTTAGTCCTTAATTTGGCGATGAATGCATGACACGTTTGATAAGTTTAAGAACACATGTTATGTCAAAGATAAGGAATAGTCGGAAACAATTGACCTACAATTCACGAACCTAATAGCTCTCACAATCAAGGATCCACACCTTGTAACGCAGTATGACCTCGACTGAGATGATCTTCCAAATAAAACCAAAAAAAGAAAAAGAAAAAATATGATCTTCCAAAAATGAGAACAAGACATATTCCGCGAAACATGCAAGTGGTGGAAAAGTACACGGGTGGGTCGGGTCCAAAACCAACTTCTGCCACAATTATTCTTGAATTTTCCCAGGCCTTTGAAGTAATTCTGCATGCAGACTGTCACGGTCATGCAAAGTCAAATTCCACAGGAGTTTTGCTTCGTAAAATTACACGAAGACAAGTCTAGCCCACCATCTTTCTTTCCTCCTCCCTTCGCATTTCCCACTTCGTTTTTCACGGGCCATGTACACGCATTTAGGGCAAAATAAAGCCCCGAACGACAACAAAGCACAAGCCATATTTTTCTTTTTCCTCTCCCTCTATAAAAACCCTAGACCAACTCTCCAAAACCCCATCAAACCCAAAGTCCCAATAACCATTGTTTTAAGCAGTTGTTGTCTACACCATCCTTTTTTTCTTCATATCTGTCCTTCAAGAACACCGCAAAAAAGATCACCACCACCACCACCACCACCATCATGTTGAAGCCACAGCTTCATCGATCCCAATCTGCCTCCCCAGCCTTGTTCCCCTTAAGCAAGCCATTCAGCCAAGGCACTGGCAGGATCGAGGGTTTTCCGGTTCGATCCACGCCTGCGCTGCAAAAGAGCCGTAGGACTGCTCGAGTGGGGCTTGCCTCGAGAAAGATCAATGCGATAATGAGCACGAGCACTACTGAGAAGTTGCTGTCGGTTAAAGCTGTAGTGACCGTGAAACAGAGTGCCGGTGGGTTGTTCTCGGAACTCGGGATAAGTGGAGGGCTCGATAAGATTACTGATTTGGTGGGGAAAACGCTCCTCTTGGAGCTTGTTAGTTCTGAGCATTCAGTATTGAACTTGAGCTAGTTAACACAACTTGAAAGTTGGGGCAGAAACTGGATGGATTTGATCGAAACGTTTTCTTTTACTTTTTTTACATGTTTAATAATGTTCGTAATTTGACTTTTATTTGAAGTGAAACATTTGATGTTTTTCAAAGTACAAAATTTGTGATATTTGGAATCATATATGAACTTATAACAATTATTTTTAAGCCCATAATACATTTTTTAGGTTTGGAGAAAAAGTCACGGAAGTAGGAGGTTGTTTATAACTTGCAGCAGACAAGGATGTTTGATAGTTCAATTAACAACCGTTCCTTTAAAAAATTATCCGTGGACGTTGGTTTATATTAAAAGATCTGATGCATGTTATCCAAATTAGTGCTATATGTGAAAAATAATATGTTATAGAGGTGTAGTTTTCTTGTCCTGTCTAGAAAATCTTGATCTACCGTTAGTCTATAACTTTTTTGCCCTAATTTATTATGGTCCAGCCCAAATCCAAGATAGCATCTTGGCCAAGAAGGGAACAACGTTGCCTGAATGTAAGTTCGCATAAACAGTCGAACGTCGTACATGTTCGAAGTGTTATTACTCTAGAATGATCCCTCGAAGATGAAACAAATCCATGAACAGCAGCCGAATGTCTATACTCAAGCCGAAAGCGATTTCTCATAAAAGAACGCTATCTGGTCGAATAGATATTCAGCTCCAAGCCTTCAATTCACTGATCTTTATCTAGATTCGCCCCGTTTGCTGTCATGGCTTAATTTCATATCCCTAACACGGAACCCAGCCCTCCCATGGTGGGCGAGAGCTAACTATAATTTGGTTCCAGTTACAATACTCAAACAATTAACACAATCCTGATCTTTTGAACTTTGTTTACAGAGACGGGACAAGAGAAGAGGGCAATCAAAGGGTACACGTGCAAGAAGAGCCAGAACGTGGAGGAGGTGACGTACGAGTGCGACTTCGAGGTCAGAGAGGAGTTCGGGGAGGTTGGGGCGATCTTCGTGGAGAACGAGCACCACAAGGAGATATACCTCGAGGACATCGTCCTTGACGGGTTTGTGTGTGGTCCTCTCAACATCACATGCAACTCGTGGGTTCACTCCAAGTTCGATAACCCACAAAAGAGGGTCTTCTTCACCAATAAGGTTAGATCATACCCAATAGCTACATAGCTTCCTAGTTCCAATCTAGGGTTTTTCTCATCAAGACCTTTCATGCTTGTGGGGGACAGTGCTATTTACCAGAGGAAACGCCGAGCGGGCTGAGGAGGTTGAGACAGGAGGAGCTGGCGATCCTGCGAGGGAACGGCCAAGGCGAGAGAAAGTTGTTCGAGAGGGTATATGATTACGATGTGTACAATGACCTCGGGAATTCGGACAGCAGCACGGATAAGAAGAGGCCGGTGCTTGGTGGCAAAGAGCTTCCGTACCCCAGACGATGCCAGACCGGGCGCCCCCGGTGTAAGACCGGTGAGTCGAGATATTGTTTGTTATCACTTCATAATAATGACCTCCACAATATACTCTATATTACTTGTCCCTTCTGACTAATTGAATATTTTTTACTCTGAGAGAGAGAGAGAGAGAGAGAGAGAGAGAGAGAGAGAGAGAGCTCAACCCTTTTGGCAAGGGGAAAATGTAACTTTTGTATATATTTTTTTTGGTAAGGTAATATGTATATTAGAAAAAGCCAAACGATTTACAACTAGGGAAAGTTCGGCACTAACTAACACTCAGAAAAACAATAGGTCTTTTGAGTGATAGTGTACCATACTAACAAGAAAATGATAAACATCATAGCTAATATAAGCTATACAAAAGCCGACTACTGGCTAGCCATGACCTAGTTTAGAGAGGGAGTGGTACCAAAAATACCAGGATCAATCCCCCAACAACGTTGGATTCTCCTATTGCTTGATGTATCAACCACGGATTTGAAAGCAATAGCTTTGTCTTTGACAGCCTTGGTCAGGTATTGCTTCATTGAAGGAATGTAAATAGCCCGGCCACGAAAGATTTTATCATTCCTGGCCTTCCAAACCACATAGCAGAGTGCCGCAAATGAGAAACGAGCTATATCACTGTAGAAGCTCTTACCGGAGAGAGTGCTAATGGCCCATTGTAGATTATGCGACCAGGAGGCATTAAGCCAAATTAGGTTACATTTTGCAGCCCAGAAGCTAGCGAGGGTGTTCGATACCTGGCATTCAAAAAATAAATGGTCTATGGAGTCGGGCCGGAACTACAAAATGCACATACCGCCGCAGAATTCTTCGTAAGCCATGAGGCTAGTTTGCGTGGGTAGTCTATTTCTGGTGATCAGTCAAAGATGGAATTGATGACGAGGAACAATAGCTTTGTTCCATACAAAGGACGACCATGGCATTGTGGTGGCTTTCCGGCGAATGGTAGACCAAGTAGAGGCAGTGGAAAAGGTACCGGTCGGATGCTCCACCCAAGTGAACAGGTCATGGGCAGGAGATAAGGAGGGAATGATGATCTGCCAAGCTAATAACTCTTGAAGGAGTGTTGACCCTGCCGGTGTGAATAGCTCAGCTACCTTAGCCTATTGCGACAGGTCCGATTGATAGATATAATAATTAGAGAACACCGAGTTGAGGGGGCCAATATCTAGCCAAGGATCGAACCATAGAGAGGTAGACTGATCATTACCTATCTTCCATTTAAACAAAGCTTTGATTTCATTACGGAAGCCGAGAAGTTTTTTCCAAGCCCAAGAACAGAAGGTTGGAGGAGATGCGATCCAGAAGTTCTTTCGCTTGAGGTGCGTGACATGTATCCATTTGCACCAAAGCAATTCTTTATCGGTGAACAAAGTCCAAATATGCTTGAACATAGCTGCTTTGTTATTGTCTCGAATCCTGCGGATTCCAAGACCTCCTTCTTCTTTGGGAAGGCATACATTATCCCATGATACTTTTGCTCCCCCTGAACTGAGTCCAGGGCCCTTTTAGAGAAATTGGCGACAAATTTGCTCAATATGGTCCACTACCGAGGATGGAAGCCAGAAAACAGAAGCCCAATATACTTGAATGGCATGCAAAACAGATTTTATAAGTTGTAGTCGGCCTGCAAAAGATAGGAACCGGTGGGTCCAAGATTGAACTTGAGTTGTGAGGAGACAAACCAGGGCATTACAGTCAGATTTGCTGAGCCTCGAGGTGATAATTGGAACACCTAGATAGCGGACCAGTAGGGAGCCCACCCTGAATCCCAAAGAAAGGGCGATCTGGTTGCTAACTTCCGAAGATCCCCCAGAGATGAAGATTTCACTCTTGTTTGTATTTGGAGTCAGGCCACTCCATAAAGAGAAGGTATGTAACCCATCTTTCAGGCAACTGACCGATGCAAGGTTAGCTTCATTGAAGAGGAAGACATTATTAGCAAAGAATAAATGCAAGAGATGGGTGGCCTTACATCTCCAATAGTATCGAAACTCCTCTCGTCTAGTTTGGGCTTCAAGAATCCCAATGAATACCTCCATAGCCAGCGTAAATAGATAGGGCGATAGCGAATCTCCTTGTCTTAGGCCACGCCCACTAAAGAAGAAACCATGGAGCTCACCATTGATAGCAATGGAAAATTTTGGAGTACGAACACATACCATGATTTGCCTGATGAAGGGGAGGGGGAAGTCAAATGCCTCTAGGGCCGTCTCCAAGAAATCCCAATTAAGAGTGTCGTACACTTTTCTGAAATCAACTTTGATGGCGCATTTTGGGAGGTATAGGTCCATGTGGAAGCCATTGAATAATTAGTGAGCCAGCAGAATGTTGTCCCCAATCCGTCTACCCTGCACAAAAGCAGTTTGGACCGGACTAATAATTGAGGGTAGGACTGATGCAAGTTTGTTAGCTAGGATCTTTGTAATGCACTTGTAGATAGTATTACAACAGGCTATAGGACGATAGTCAGAAACCGAGGTAGCATTTGGGACCTTGGGGACCAAAGCAATGATGGTATTGTTTATCTCCCTTAGTAGGTGACTTGTATTGAAGAAATCCTGAATAGCTTCAACCACCAAGGGGCCAACTATGTCCCAATTTTGTTTAAAGAAATCAGAATTGAAACCATCAGGGCCTGGTGCCCTCCCCCCAACCAGAGAAAACATGGCTGCCTGGATATCTGAGGGAAGGACCGGTTGAGACAGGGAACAAACCTGGCCATCATTAGGAGGGAGACGGATGACGTCCTTAAGGTCCTGTCTGGAAGGCTGAGTAGATGTGCTAGCCGAGCCCAAGATCTCTTGGAAATAATCAACAAAGGTTGCCCTAACATACCCAGGGTCTGTCACCAATTAGCCCGAGGTGTCCATGATGGAAATGATCCTGTTGCGCATATTACGGGACTGAACCGATCGATGAAAAAATTTGGTGTTTTGGTCACCTTCCTTAAGCCAACGAACTCGAGACTTTTGCCTGAAAAAAGATTCCTCACTTGACCGGAGTTCAAGGTAGGACCAGAGCTGGGAACGTTCAGCCTCAGCCAGAGAATTATTGTGGGGATCGCAGTGGAGAGCTTCTTGAGTATGAACAAGTAGACTCTTTGCAGGTGAGGCCCTCATGGATAGATCCCCGAAGGCGTCTTTATTGAGTTGCTTGAGACGGCCCTTAAGAAGTTTTAGCCTACTAACTAGCTTGAACATAGGGAAGCCTGAGACATGGGAATCCCACACCTGGGAGAGAATAGTAAGAAAATCCGGATGATTCATCAAAAAGTTGAAGAATTTAAAAGGCTTCCTTTGGGGTGGAGGGTTCAGAACTCTTACTTCTTCTCTCATGAAATCATAGTCACAGAAACATCAGCCATTCATAATTTCATATACTTTTTTCGCGTGCAAATATATCAATAATTATGACCATGCTTTTCTTCGGACAATAAATTACAAGCTCGGTATCATTTTAGCTAGTGTTAAATGCAAAAGATTCGTTGATTTTTGTGTTTTTTATCCTAACGAACAATAAACATTCATGTACGATATAAAACAGATCCGCAATCGGAATCAAGGAGCGGGAGTATATACGTGCCTCGTGATGAACAATTCGCGACCATAAAGAACTTGACGTTCTCAGCAAAGACGGTGTCCTCGGTGGTGCATGCATTGTTGCCGTCGCTTGAGACAGCGATAGTCGATGCCGACCTAGGGTTCCCCTACGTCACCGCCATCGACGAGCTCTTCAACGAAGGCATCAACTTGCCCCCGTTGCAGAAGCAAGGCTTCCTCAAGGACGTCTTCCCTCGGCTCGTCAAAACCATCAACGATACCGCCCAAGATGTCTTGCGCTTCGAAACCCCAGAAACCATGAATCGTAAGCAAACTCTCTCTCCCTCTCCCTCTCCCTCTCTCTAGTTTAGATTCTATGTCCTTATTTAAGTACATATCTTCGAGATTCCTCATGCATAATAATTAGCTGTATTGTTGCACCCTATAGGGGACAGATTCTTTTGGTTTAGTGACAAAGAGTTTGCTCGTCAAACCCTAGCGGGAATCAACCCTTACATGATCCAATTGGTCACGGTAATACTTACAAGTATATGTACACATTGCAACTATATGGTTTGCTCATATACAATTAATTTAGTTCAGTATATATGCCTTCTATAAATAAGTGGTATTAATATGTGTATATAGGAATGGCCCTTGAAGAGCAAGCTTGACTCTAGGATCTATGGTTCGCCTAAATCGGTCATCACGACAGAGATCATTGAAAGGGAAATTAAAGGCTTTATGACAGTCGAAGAGGTATGGCGATACTCTCTCAATGATGTATCACCTAATACAACCTATCCCTGCACTCTAGGGCCAAGCATAAACCTAAATCATTCTGACCATTAATGAAATTTGACCTGAACCTGACCTTTGTGCAGGCCATAAAGCAAAAGAAGCTGTTCATGCTGGACTACCACTAGGGGTGATCGGGTCCAGGGTGGGTAGGGTCCAGACCTCGACCCTGTACCCGACCCTGTTATAACCGGTTCCCATTTTTTGGACCCTGTACCCGACCCTGTTTTCATTGGACCCTGTTTTGGACCCGACCTTGTTTTTCCGGTCCGGGAACAGGGTCTACCCTGTTTTTATTAGAACCTGTTTTTTAACCACTTGATATCCTATACGATTTCAAATTTTACATTAATTCACGAGAAAACAATAACATAATCATCATAATTTGACCAACAAAAAAGTGCAAAAATCATAACATTACATAAACATTATCAACAAACATGGTCTAACATTAGCTTCATTCCCACAACTACTAATTTAACTTTGCATTACATTCAATATTCCACCAAACACAATTAATTTGCATCAAAAATAAGCAATTTAAATTGCTTGGACAGCGAGGTGGCGACGTGGTTAACTTAAATATGCTTGAACATAGAACCATTTTTCTCCTCCTTTACTCTAACACCCACTCCAACTCCTTTCTTCCATTTGCCGAGCAAATCGATCGCCCACAATACTTGTGCAAAATCTCTAAAAAAGACCTGCAATTCATGTACAAAGAAAAATCAACAAGAAACCATGCTCTAGAGACATGTGCAAAGTGATAGTTTAATGAAGTCTATTTACTTACCACAAAATCGGAGTTTCCACAAAATGGTTTATTTTCCAATGACAATGTCCTCGGTAAGACAATCCAAATCTAAAAACCAAAAAAGAGATCAAACAAAGCATTTACTCAATAAATACTTATGTGAATGAATTACAAGATAAAAAGAAATATATGCAACTTACCCGCCTCAAACTTTTCTGCATTCTCAATGCACTCTTCAACATTAATCGGCACACGAACAGCTCTCAACCAATCTTGAGTACAAATCAAACCTTCCACCACCCTAGGAGTTAAAGAACTTCGAAAGCCGTCAAGTACACGTCCCGATGTACTAAAAGTCGACTACGAAGCAACGGTAGTTACGGGGATAGACAAAACATCCCGGGCCATCAAAGATAAGATTTTATACTTTGACCCACTACTCTTCCACCACATCAAAATGTCAAGTTTAAGGACATCTTCACTTTCGGCTTCAAGATACCGATCAAGCTCAGATTTGTTTTCATCGACCACTTTTTTCTTCGAATGGAGAAAGCTTTGATGCCAAGCTTCAATTTCACACTCATCGTCATCAATATTGGCATTGGAAGCAGTACTACTAGTACTTACATTTGAACCATCATCATTTTTCTAGTAGTAGAACCAATAAAAGATTGCTCATAAAATTTATACAACCGCTCCAAGGCAACCTTGACCTTATCATGCATCTTATCAACTATCGCTTCATCATCATAAATTTGTTCAAAACAGAACCTCACATAAGTTAACTTCTTTGTAGGATCCAATGCAACTGCAATCAACACCATCATATTTATTTTATCCAAACTCCCATAATACTTGTCAAACTTGTCTTTCATTTTTATACCCATGGCTTGAAGCTTCGGGTCCAAAGAATTCACCGCATTATTCAAATATTTATACAACATAGCCACCCCCTCAAAATATTCATTTGAAGTTACATATGAGCTCCCCGACATCCTTTTAGTTGCGTCATAAAACCGTTTCAGAAATTTACAAAGAATGGTGGCATTTTCCCAATCTTCATCTTGAGGAGCATCATGGTCAATTTCTCTTAAGAAATATAAATCATCTTCTTCCATCCTTTTAAAAGCTTTCTTGAACTTTATAGCGGTGTCTAACATCATGTAAGTGGAGTTCCATCTAGTGGCAACATCAAGACAGACTGAACCTTTATATGTAATCCTCATACGCTCAATACAAGATTGGAATGTTTTAGCTCTTGTGGGAGAGCTCCTCACATACCTAACTACGTTTCGGATACGTGCAATAGAATCGCGCACCTCATTCAATCCATCTCTTACTATCAAGTTAAGTATATGAGCAGTACACCTCATATGTAAAGCATCGCCATTCGAGAATCAAAAACCCTTCTTTTGAAAAATTTTCCTTCAAATAACCAATGGCCACATCATTTGAACTAGCATTATCCACGGTTATTGTGGACACCTTCTTTTCTATTCCCCAGTCACAAATGCATTTCTCAACCATTTTCCCAATCTCTTTACCCTTGTGACTATGCATCACCACAAAATTGATGATTCTTTTATGCAACTTCCAGTTTTCATCAATAAAATGTGCAGGTGAGACATAAATAGTTCAAATTTTGAATGGAACTCCACATATCGATCGTCAATGCAATCCTAGAATTAAGCTTATCAAAGTAAGCTTTCAAACAAGTTCTTTCACTCAAATACAATTTCATACAATCTCTAGCCACTGTAAATCGTGAAAGATGTTGGAAAAGAGGCTGTAATTCAGTAATAAAATCACGAAAGCCAACTCGCTCGACCATAGAAAAGGGCTGTTCATCAATAATAATCATTCGAGCAAGCATGTATCTACATCGTTCTTGATCAAACTTCCACGTTGTTAAGACGTTACCATCACTAGTAGTATTTTCTCCCACCTCACCAGCCACATCTTTGTTACGTGGTGCAAACAACATTTGCTTCTTGTCGGTATGAGGATACTTTTTACACTTTTTCAAGTGCTTCCACATAGTAGACGTTCCATGATCAACATTATACCCATACTCAATCCCACAATGAATACACTTCACTTTACTTGTTTTTTGTGTTTTCTCATCTATGATTCTCGAATAATTATCCCAAACCTCTGATTGATTAGCTCGCTTTTTACCTAGAGGAGGACGAGAGTTAGGTACGCTCACCTTGTTTGTCACACTTGCAGTCGTGGATTCCACTTCATTAACTCCATGGAATGGCAATTCCATGAGTGGACTCATTTCATTTTGTCCATCCACTTCCATTGATATGTTTTTTTCTTGATCCATCGACTGAAAATAAATTATAAAACAATGTCAAGGTTCTACTAAATCAGAAATATAAACTTGTACCAATTTACAAACAAAATGCATTGCAATATGGCAGAATGAACCTGCTGAGTATTCTAACTTGTTATGGCAATATTAAGTTGCTAGCCTAGAAAAGACTTGGTGGCTAATTTGAATATGGCAATACTTCAAATTTAACAAGAAACACTAGTTATTCCACATTATGCCAAATAATAGCTTTGATAGGCACAATTAGGTTAATAAGATGCAAAGCAATCTCTCTAAAGTAGGATGTTCAAATGCATCATCTCCAGCATAACAAAGAAGGTACCAAAAGGTTCAAAGAGTTTAATTTGTTCGAAAGAAACAACACCCATCTAGAAAGTTTAAGCATTCAGAGAATAATAAGAAAAGTTGACATAATACTCTAGAAGTTTTATAAGGAATGGTGTGCTTTTTTTTAATCTTAAGATGATGCATCGGCACCTTCGGCGTGACTGATCCTCACATGTAAATGCAAATCGCATTGTTCACAAAAATCGGGTAAGGCTCAATCTGTAAAGTAGAGACGGGACACGACCCGCAAGTTTCCTCTGGGCGAGAGAGTCGCCATTCGAATAAGACGTGTCCACATTATCCGAACCAAGACAACTAAAGGCTAAAAAAGATCTGCCTTATCTTAGTGTTTTTAATGCCTAATAATAATATGACAATATTAGAAAAATTTTCTTCAAAGGTAATTCCTCACAATCAAACATCTAAAGGCTATAAAAGCTAGTCAAGCGATAGAGTCCGCTTAAAATGAAAATTATGTCAAAAACCAAGAAAATATTTTTATGCAGGATAATTAAATGATGTCACATACATGCAAAAGATTTGAAGATGCTGCATCGGGGGCGGCTAAAAATACAGACGACTTGGTTTTCCATCTCGTATGAACGCATCTCATAGAAGAAATAGGAGTTACGTCCAGCTTATATCCGAGATTTAATTTACAAATCGGACCACTTTGAGAGCCTATATCTGGCACTAATTCACTTTTTCCATTTGGGATCGGAACACTCCAAATGAAGATATCCCCAGTGCTATATCCAATAACAGCTTTACTCCCCAAAGGGCATGCCCAACAGGCGGATGTCACTTTCTTTCTTTCATTATGTGCTGACTGCAATACATTTCCACCTTTGAAAATTGATTTGCTTTCTTGTATTTCCCACAATACAAAAAGACCATCTTCGTATATTATTAGCACCCTGTATTTGGACAATATAATACTGAAACAGCTGTTTGTGGACTTGAAAATAGAAATATATAGTTGACAATCAATGTAAAGAACTTCAAACAAACAACAATCTAGTGCCAGGGTGATATCACATGAGCTCAGAATGCTTAACAGAGGTAATATTGACAAGCGTAATATAAGATAAATCTGTACTACAAAGAATTAGCAGAAGAAATTGAAGCAAGCAACTATTTAGTGCCACCCCGTTTTCGTATCTCCAGCACATAATGAAGCGTAACCAAGAAGGACCCGGAAAAAGCGAAGATCCGCATTGTACTCGGACCAACGCCGGGTAGGAGATCAACCACCTTCCCGATCAGGTTTGGTAGGTGCGTCGTGGACACAAACACACACACAACACAAGGACATAGAGGGAGAGGGAGAGGGAGAGGGAGAGAGGGAAAAAATCGATTACCTTGACAAGCAGCGGTAGTCGCTTCGAGGAGAAGAAGTGAGAACTGAGCAGCAATCGTCCAATCTTTCGCAGACCTAGCACTCGTCGCCGGGACTCGGGGGAGAAAAAGCGACCAGCAATCGTCGCCTCGTCGGTTGAGCAGCGGCGGAGCGTAGATCTAGAGAGAAATAGCAAGCAGCGAGGGAGAAGAGCAGTAGGGAGAAGAGCAGCGAGGGAGCAGCGAGAGAGAAGAGCTGCTCGAGAGAAGTGAGGGAGAAGAGCAGCGAGAGAGCAGCGAGGGAGAAGCGAGGGAGAAGAGCGGCGAGGGAGGGAGGAGAGCAGCGATGGGGAGAAGATGCTAGGGCTGCAGATTCCATTCTTTCTTTTTTTAATAAAAAAACCGGTCTGGGCCGGGTGGGTTTCCCTATGGAACCGGTTCCCGGACCGGTTCCAACCGGTTCCCACAAGCTGGAACCGGTTCCCGGACCGGTTCCACTGGGAACCGGTTCCCGGACCGGTTTTTCCGGGTGGTCCGGTCCGGTTCCCGGGTCAACCCGGTCCGGTTGCACACCCCTAACTACCACGACCTGTTCCTCCCGTACGTGAACAAAGTGAGGCAGCTCAAGGGTACAACCCTGTACGGGTTGAGAACGCTCTTCTTCTTGACCCCAGATGAGACGTTGAAACCCCTTGCTATTGAGCTCACGCGGCCGCCGACCGACGACGGGAAGCCGCAATGGAAGCAGGTGTTCACCCCTACATGCCACTCCACCAGCATGTGGCTCTGGAGGCTCGCCAAGGCCCATGTTCTTGCCCACGACTCGGATACCACCAGCTCGTCACCACCGGTAACAAAATAAACCATTTATTACTTTTTTGACGAGCAAAAAAATCATAGATCCATTATGTAGAAGTATACTGGTCACGAAACAGGCTATTTGGCTCATTGTGAGATTTGAGCATGTGGGGAATTTTGTAATTGTTCCCTACAATGCAAGGATTTGCATGTAAAGCGCAATATTATTTCGAGAAGTACCTATTTGCATTAACAGTGATGGGTAATTGATGTTTCTCTGGTTCGACCTTCATAGGTTGCGGACTCATTGTGCCACGGAACCCTACATGATAGCGGCAAACCGGCAATTGAGTGCGATGCACCCGATCTACAAGTTGTTGCACCCGCACTTCCGGTACACGATGGAGATCAACGCACTGGCTCGCGGGTATCTGATCAATGGCGACGGCGTCATCGAGAGCTCCTTCTCTCCCGGCAAGTATTCCATGGAGCTCAGCGCCGTCGCCTATGACCAGCAGTGGCAATTCGACTTACAAGGCTTGCCCAATGACTTAATTAGCAGGTACTGTACATCAATTAATTAGTTGCACACATCTTTTTTACTTTTTTAAAGTTATGCATAGAGAAGAACATAAAAATCGTTGACGCATGGAACGTTCTCAAGCTTTTCCGTTCGTGTCAATTCTTGCCAGGGGATTGGCAGTGGAAGACCCCACGGCACCGCATGGCCTCAGGCTAGCGATCGAGGACTACCCCTTCGCCAACGACGGCCTCCTCTTGTGGGACGCAATCAAGGAGTGGGTCACCGACTACGTCAGCTACTACTACCCCGACCCGAGCCGAATTGCCTCGGACAAGGAGCTGCAATCCTGGTGGACTGAGATCCGGACCGTCGGCCACGGCGACAAGAAAGACTCCCTGGGTGGCCCGACCTCAAGACCCCGTCCGACCTCATCCATATCATCACCACCATGGTCTGGGTCGCCTCTGGCCACCATGCTGCTGTCAACTTCGGCCAGTATGCCTACGCTGGCTACTTCCCAAACCGCCCCACCATCGCCCGAACTAAGATGCCCGTCGAGGACCCAACTGAGGAAGAGCTCAAGATCTTCTCGGACAAGCCTGAGGTCACGCTGCTCACGTGCTTCCCGTCGCAGATACAGGCGACGAAGGTGATGGCAATCCTCGACGTGTTGTCGAACCACTCACCAGATGAGGAGTACTTGGGACAGGATCCAGAACCGGCGTGGAAAGAGGACCCGGCGAGAAAGGCAGCATTCGAAAGGTTCAGCGGGAGGCTGAAGGAGCTTGAGGGCATCATCGACGCGAGGAACACCGACCACAGGTTTAAGAACCGGAGTGGAGCGGGGATCGTGCCATATGAACTGTTGAAGCCGTTCTCTGAGCCCAGCGTGACAGGGAAGGGAGTTCCGTACAGCATTTCCATCTGAGCAAATGACATTCTTGTTCGTGGTGGCGGCCACATTGGTTGTAGAGAGAGAACTTCTCTTTCTGTTTTGTAGAAGAAGAGGAGTGTGGCATACGCCGATGATAATGTGATCGACCAAATTTGGGGACAACATTCTTTTTTTAATTTCATGATCTAATTTGTTGTCTTACCAATATATTTGGAATTATGATTAATGGATTAATTTCAGTTCTAGTACTCTCTCAATTGCCAAAAAGAAGAAAAGAAATGTGGATATATGAATAAAACGTTATCTTCGTTGCATCTATCTTCATCATAAATACCATATTCCACTACTGTCACATACAAAAGCAGAATCTAAATACTTGGGCATATGGTCAGTTCAGTAGGTTTGCTAAACATGCTTCTCACAAGTGAGAGACAAGGGGCATGCAAGCAAATTGATGAGGGTAAAAATGGAGTTATTGATGATAGCATCACACAAGTCGAGTTTCCATAAAAGCTTTCGACACTCTGCTCTCGAGCCCTGCCTCCTTGTGCTACAGTATCGCCGATACAAGGCACCTCCGTTCGGGTGGATTCCGGCTCCGATTGAGGCTGATTCTTGGAGGATATGTAGAGCTGCTTCGGTCCTACAGAAACCCCATCACCATTTGCCTTGGTAAGCCTTGTTTTCCCCCACATTTTGCTCTGAGATGTTAGGGTTCCGAAGTTGGAAATTCCATGGATGCTGCTGGATCTTCTGTAGTTTATGCTAATTCTCTTGAGCGGGGCTCCTTAGTGTATAACACCCATCTAAGTATGGATGGAAGACGTGCCCGTAGTCATAGTAGACCACCGCATGCTCGACCTCAGACCCGTGAGCGAGCGATGAAGGGCAAAGAAGTTCCTCTAGTTTTTGGAGCTGGAGGGTGTAATTCTAGAAGTCGAGTAGAACCTCTTGCTCTTGGTCTTGGTGTAGCCGAAGCTAGACGTGGTCAGAATGCTGGCCAAACAGATCGAAGTCAAGTTGTAATGCATCAGCAATTTATGGCTTCGACCTCAGCTGGTAGTTGACCGGAGCTTTCTGCTTCTGGTCTTAGTGTAGCTAAAGCTAGAAGTGGTCAGAATGCTGGCCAAACAGATCGAAATCAAGCCGTGATGCATCAGCAATTTGTGGCTTCGACTTCAGCAGCTCGTTCATGGGCAAATGTGGCAAAATCGGCCACTAAAGGTTACTCTCTCTCCTTTGTAACTCCTAATTCTACTGAGGAAAATACTGTCCACTTCACAGATGATATAATTGATGCTGCTGACTCCTTATGGGCTGAATTTAGTTGGATACTTTATTCGTAAGAAACTCCCTTTTAAAATGGTAGAGACCGCTTTAAAGTATCTTTGGGGACACCATTTGAGGGAGGTTAAGGCGAATGATCAATGATTTTATTTTTTTCACATCCCAGATCATGAATTCCGAAAGAAAGTGGTTGAAGGCAGACCTTTGACTGTGGCTAGGGTGCCCTTAATCCTCTAACAATGGCATCCCATGTTAGAACTGAAAAAAGGCATCAATTCCTCTGTTCCAGTCTGGATAAGGCTTAAAAACCTCCCATATGTACTTTGGTCTGCCCCAGGATTAAGTGCGGTTGCTAGTCTTGTTGATAAACCTTTGTATGTTGATCAACGCACGGAGCAACTTAAGATGATTTCATTTGCAAGGGTTTGTGTAGAACTAATAGCAGTTAAGGACTATTGTGACTCTTTGAAAGTTGTATTGAATGGGGAAACTTGTATAGTGGAAGTTGAGTACGAGTGGAAGCCGGTCTCTTGTAAATCATGCGGTACATTTGGGCACAAGTGTCCTACCCCTGTTCAGGAGGCACGTGAAAACCACTCAGCTGTATTGCAGGTACCTTTGGAGCTTGCTATTGCTGTGGATATCCCTGCTGGTGTGGCTGTTGCGGAGCTTACTGCTGTAGCTGGTCTAGGCATGTTTACCGTCCGATCTCCTGTTGTAGTTGCTGCTGTAGTAGCTGCTCAAGTCCTTTCTTTTGAGGCTCGAACACCTACTAAAACTGCTGCTATTTTGTCTGATAAAAGCCCTCCCCCTTCTGTCCGAACTGCTGATGTAATGCCTGCTAGTCAAGGCTCCCCTAAAACAGTTCGGTCCCCCATTGTGGCTGCTGCTGCTATCGCTGATCAGGGGCCTCCTCCTCTGCCTTCGGAAGTTGCTGTCAAGGCTAGTCAGGGTTCATCCCATCTACTTCATCTTGCTGCGGAGTCTACTGGAGCTGATGCTTCCTTGGTTGTTGTTGTGGAGGTGGAAAATAATCTACTTCATCCTACTGCGGAGTCTGAGGAGCCTATTGCAGAGGAAGACTGGCAACAAGTTAGAGGGCATAAGAGGGAAGCCGTTCAGTCTTCGATTATGCGACCAGTCCCGGTGAGGCCATCAGCATCCAACTTGGGTAAAAAAACACTGCAAAGGGCCACTTCTCGTGCCGTCCCAACTTCCTCAATTGCTATAGATTCGGTGAATTATTTCTCCCCAACTTCGTTATCTTCGGATGATGACTTGGACGATGATCTATGTCTTACTAATAATCTTTGTGAGAAACTATGAGCCTCGAAACCTTCAGTGCCCTCTCAAGGGACGGACACTTCATCTGTTCCACCTCCCATGCTTCGGGTTGAGCTTTCCGACAGCTCAGTCCCTAAGCCAATCGCTCCCCTACTAAGCCTATCTCGGTTGCCCGTAGGGGGCGTCCAAAAAGGAGGTAGGCCTCCATGTCCTTTTCTCTATAGCCTTTATATATGATTTTTGGTTTTTGGAATATCCAGGGTCTTATAGACCTGGTCAAACAAGCTGAAGTCAGAATTTTTGTGAAATCCAACCATATTTGCTGTGTTAGACTGATTGAGACTAAAGTACTATCTCTCCAGTTTGGTACTATCTCTTCTGGCTTATTTCCTAGATGGATTTGGACTGCAAATTATGAATATTCTGCCCGTGGTCGGATTTGGATTGGATGGAACCCGCTTTTGTTGGATTTTAACATTCAACATGTTTCTAGTCAGATTATTCATGGCTCTCTGAATTTTTTGTCTTCGGGGACTAGTATTTTCCTTTCAGTGGCCTATGGGGAGCACACCCTTGTTTCCAGGAGACCACTTTGGAATGATCTGATTCGGTTAAGTTCCTCCCTTAAGGATAATCCATGGTTGGTGGTTGGTGATTTCAATGCAATCCTGGACTCTTTAGATCGTATGGGTAGCTCGGATATTTGGACCCTTGCTTTTGATGAGTTCAAGGAATGCTTAGAACAAGCTGAGCTAATTGATTTAAGGTATGTGGGTTTCCAGTTTATCTGATCGTCCTTCTCAGGCGTTAACAGGAAGCAACGGAAAATAGACCGCGTGCTTGTCAATAATTCCTGGTGTACGATATTCTCTTATTCAGAAGCGTTTTTTCTTGCCCCGGGCATCTCGGATCACACACCAATGGTAGTGAGGATCCTTGCACCTAACTTTCAATGTAGGCCTTTCAAGTTCTTCAACTTGTGGATGAACCACCCGGATTTCTCCATGATAGTTTCCCAGGTGTGGGAAACACAAATACGAGGCTCACCTATGTTTAGAATTTATGGTCGCCTCAAGCTCCTTAAAGGCCGCCTAAAGCTACTCAATAGAGAAGCCTATTCGAACATCACCATGAGAGCAGCCGATGCAAAGAGGGCCCTTCTCATTACTCAAGAAGCCTTACTTCAAGACCCTCAGAACAGTGAACTAGTGAATCCTGAGCATCTTCACATCAAGAATTATTACTCGCTCAGATCTTTGGAGGAATCCTTTTTCAGGAAAAAATCCAGAATTCGCTAGCTCAAGGAGGGGGACCAAAACACTAAGTTCTTCCATCAATCGGTTAATCACCGGCATCTTCATAATAGAATAATCTCGGTTCTGGATAGTGCTGGTCAGTTAGTTACGGACTCGGGGGAAATCCAAAGGGTATTTGTTTTCTACTTCCATGAGATCCTTGCCCCTGTTGAGGTGTCTTTGAGACCATCCATATAGGAACTCACACAGGTCATTCATTCTCCGCTCAATGAGGACTAGGTGACGCTCTTATCCCAACCTTTTTTACCATCGGAGATCCGTGATGCTATGTTCTCTCTTGCTGGGAATAGAGCCCCGGGGCCTGATGGTTATAATGCAGATTTCTTTAAAAAGAACTGGGACATGGTGGGCCCTTCAGTCACTGAAGCAATCTTGAATTTTCTTGAGTCTGGTTGCATGCTTAAGGAAATTAATAACTCTATTATTGCCTTAGTGCCTAAAATCCCTAATGCTACATTGGTCTCGGATTATCGGCCTATTGCATGTTGTAATACTATATACAAGTGCATTACTAAGGTTCTCTTGAAGCGGGTTGCTATGATTCTTCCAAATCTCATTAGTCTGACTCAAACCACTTTTGTCAAAGGAAGGCGAATTAGTGACAACATCTTACTTGCTCAGGCACTTTTTTGTGGGTTTCATATTGAACCGTATATCCCAAAATGTGCTATTAAAGTTGACTTCTGGAAAACCTATGATACTCTTAATTGGGATTTCCTGGAATCAACTCTTCAAGCTTTCGGGTTTCCAAATCACTTCATAAGACTAATAATGGTATGTGTCCGCACCCCAAAGTTCTCTATCTCTATCAATGGTGAACTTCATGGTTTTTTTTCTAGTGGGCGTGGTTTAAGGCAAGGAGATCCTATTTCCTCATATCTCTTCACACTGGCTATGGAGGTCTTTACAGGGATCATAAGCTTCCAAACCCGACGTCCGGCGTACAGGTATTACTGGAGATGTAAGGCTTCTCGCCTCTCACATCTCTTCTTTGCGGATAATGTATTTTTGTTCAGTGAAGCGAATCTTGCTTCTATCTCTTGCATTAAGGATGGGCTTGATATGTTCTCTTCTTGGAGTGGCTTGCTTCCGAATTCCAGTAAGAGTGAAGTATTTATCTCCGGGGGCACACTCGATATCAAAGATCAAATATTACAAGTTACTGGCTTTAGACTAGGATCTCTTCCAGTTCGTTACTTGGGTGTGCCTATCATTACCTTGAGGCTGAACAAAGTGGATTATCATGCCTTGGCATGTCTCCTAACTTCTAGAGTCTAATCTTGGACCCATCGTTTTTTATCTTTTGCGGGTCGCCTTCAGCTCATTAAATCTGTCTTGCATGCGATCCAATCTTATTGGACTTCTATCTTTTGGTTACCCTCCTCAGTAGTGAATAGAATAGAGCAAATATGTAGACAGTTTTTATGGAAGGGTCCTACCATGGGTCCGGGAGGAGCAAAAGTATCCTGGGATGATGTTTGCCTTCCCACTCAAGAAGGAGGTCTAGGACTTCGTAGAATCCGAGATAGAAACAAAGCTGGTATGATTAAACACATCTGGAATCTTTTTACTGATAAGGAATCTTTATGGTGCAAATGGATACATGCCATTAATCTCAAAAGGAAGAACTTCTGGAATTCTAACCCTCCAACTAATTGTTCATGGGCGTGGAGGAAAATGCTTGCACTAAGAAGTGAAATCATTCCCTTTTTCAAGTGGAAGATAGGAGACGGGTTGTCTACTTTGCTCTGGTTTGATCCCTGGCTTGATATAGGTCCGCTTAATGCATTATTTTCCGACACCTATATATACCAATCGGATCTCACCAGACAAGCTGAAGTAGTGGACTTATATACTCCATATGGTCAAATACTTCTCCAAGAGCTTTTGTCTTGGAAAATCACAATCCCTCCCCTTTCTCAAGGTCAGGACAGATTCTACTGGAAAGACGATCCTTCTGGCAAATTTTCGGTTGCATCGGCCTGGTTGCTCTTCGCAGGAAATCTCACATGGTCCCTTGGTATTCTTTTGTGTGGAATAAGGCCATTGTTCCTAGGCATCAATTTCTTCTTTGGTTGATTGTCAAAAACCGCCTTCCAACCTAGGTATACCTCATGTCCTTTAGAAGGATTCCCAACTCAGTTTGTGCTTTTTGTAAATCTAGACCCGACTCGGTTGACAACTTGTTTTTTGACTGCGGCATCTCCAACTCCCTTGCCATGTTTTGGGCTTACAAATGCAATCTTCCATGGTGTAATTCCTCCTGGATGAACAACCTCTTTTGGGCCATTAACTTGTTATCAGGTAGAGGGTTCTCTCAAGAGATTGCTTGTTTCTCTTTTGGCGCCCTATGCTATATAATTTGGAAGACAATGAATGATATCCTCTTCTGAGCTCACAATTTATATATTCCATCATTGCAGCTGTACCTTTTAAAGGCGGTAAAGGACAAAGCTCTTGCTTTCAAACGGGTTAAGGATAATCCCAGTAATAGGAGGATGCAGCGGAGTTGGGGGATTAATGATTGTATCTTCGATGCGATGCCGAGTTAGGCTCAGGATAGGGCCATCTAGGTCCCTTGTTTAGTTTCTCTACTTTATTTGTAAATCCCCGTAGCGATCGTGGTACCCTCTCACTCTAGTGACTTGTTGTCTCATTGAGTGATTGTTGGTGCCGTGATTCACCTTCCTTGTACAGGTTCTTTTGTTTGAAAGCTTATAATACTTACCTTACCAAAAAAAAAAAAGTCAAGTTTCCATGCACTCTTAAATCAGGCAGTTCCCGTTAACATATCCAGATAGAATATATGAACTATTTTAACACTATACTAATTTTTTGATATGGGATTCTCCTAACATAATTTACACATGTATCTTAACAAAAGGAAATTGGTCAGAATTTGACTACTAAGAGTAGAAAGGTGACGAATAAAATTAGACAAGTCATTTATAACCAAGCATCTAGAATTTTCACGCCTCAACATTTTTTCTCTCGTTTTTCTCGAACACTTACTCACAGGGTTCCACTGAGAAAATCCCAAGAGACTTTCTTGTTTTTGGTGCACAATGATACAATGTAGAAGAATATCAATCTAGTTTGAAGCTCATCTTGAACATGTGCATCAACGTAAATCCCTTTCTTGTACATTCACATGATACACAATCAATAAAAAAATTTCCTTTCACTAGTTGACTTGAGATTGTACTGCAAGTGCGCTTAATAAAGTGCTATTTGTTTTGCGAAATATTTTTTACTAGAAAACATTTTTTAATGTTTGAATTGCTAAAAAAAATGAGTCTATTGAAAATAATTTTATAGTCAAAGAAAAATCTATACTTAAATTCTTGAAAATGATTTCCTCTTTAAAAATAAAAAATCAATTTTCAAATTTCAACTAGATATTGGTGTTTGCACCCAAGCTTTCACACTTGGGCATAGGAACCTCAATGCCTCTGCCCGGATCCTCGATGACCATGTTTGAGTGCTCGGTTACCGCACCCAAGTCACAACGCTTGGGCTTGGGCTAATCGAGACCAAGCTAAGTTCTTGGCGATCACGCTAGGTTTACAAGGTTAGGTTGAATACTTCAATGTGTGCTCGGATACTTGACTATTGCGGCCATGTGTTTGACGCTAGGCCCAGGAGGTTAGCTTCATGTGCTAGTGCCCATATTTGGGTCCCTGACGGTCATGCACAGGAGCCTAGAGCCTATGCCTAAATCCCTGCAACCATGTCCCAGTGTCATGGCTAAATATGCAATGTAGAGGGAGGTGAATAGGTTAATACAAGGGTGAGCATATCAGATTGATTGAATCGAGAACCACCTAGACTGGCTGATTTGGTCCGTTTCTCGGGAGGCATCGGTCCGGTTTCTGGTCTCATAAAAATGAAACCGGAAATTTTCAATCCAATTCCTAGTTCCCAAAGGCAAGAACTAGACTGGATCGAAGTGACTCTTGTTTTTTTAAATATGTTTTTAATTTCTTAAAAATAGTAATAAGTTCTAAAATAGTAATAACTTTAGTATTTTTTATATTTTTATATTTTTTGCTAAATGGCCGGTTCCATTGAATTGGACCAAATTGGACAAGATCAGTTGGTCTAGTCCCCAGTCCCAAAAAAATGGGAACCGATCCTCCCGGTCTGGTTCCCGGTTCCTAAGTGGAACCGGATTAGGAACCGATTACGCCCAGCTTAATAATCAAAACTTGATGTATTCTTGCTAACTTATTAAAGTTAAGTTTGATAAGTAAACAATTGAATACACATAAATATGTATCATAAACTAATGATATCAACTGCAGTATGTTACTATTAGATAAATATGGAAATAAGTAAAGAAGTAAAAGATAGTGCATGTATATCTTTATAGTGATTTAGTTTAGATTAAGTCCATGTTCACTCTCCTAAATTAATAATAGCCATTAATAGACTGGAATCCACTAATAATACTTTGAGAGGTTCCAACATAGCACGTGTTGCTTCCACTTGAAGCTAGTTAACCACGCTACCAAATCCCAAGCAAGGTTACAATACTCGTATAATTTTATGAAGATATTAAAATCAATGAAAAACACTCTTCGTAAATGAACTTCCCACCCAATAAGTCAACAAGAGTATAAGCGTATCAAACAGTAAATCTTTCTCAGTTTGTAGTTGCTCTCGTGATTCGTGTCTTCTTTAGTATTCATTGATGTTCTTAAGCAGTCTTCAATATTCAAACAAGCTGTTGGATAATCTTCAAGATAATCAATTTAGCTATTGAAGATAAATTAAATAATCACTAGAAGATTTGGTCACCCACACAATTAAATCTCTTGACAATGGTGTAGTTTCCATGAATAGAATTGCTTATACTAAGAAATATACTTTTTACCATAATGATTGATAATTGATTTGATTCTCCTTTGTGTATCTCTTTCGCAATTCAGGCCGTGGCTTGTTGTAAATATTCCATAAGACTTAGATTGAAATCACAGGAATATATGGATCTTCAAATTAGAATGTGTCGTCACGTGATATGCACGTTCTTCTCAAGTGATATAGGGAGTTGCTCATATTAGTGATCCACAAGTCTATCTAAAGTCTAAACTTCCTGATGGTAGTTGACTTATGTACAATTTTCCATTTGATCTTCTTGAGTAAATTGGTGATCAAGGCTCCATATAATAGTTCACCTTATGATACCTCCAAGTCTCCTTGAGCTTCTCATTTCTTGGACTTGTTCACCAAGGTCCTTCTGATCTTCACAAGTCTTTCCACTTCGTACTTTGGATAGAACATACTTATGTCAACGTTACTTGAAACAAAGGCAACATCTGCATTTACCAAGTAGTAAAACAAATTAAACAGTTTTGTCAATTTCAAAATATCACAGGAGTTTTTCTCAATGCTTGGTACTTGATTCCCATGATTAAGTCACTGGTGTTAGGCTTGGGTCCATCTCGGGCTAGCATCCACTAAGGCTGTGCTCCAGTCCTTTGAGGCAAGATCCAAGACCCTAATGCTTGTCCCTGGGCCCTGACCATCGTGCCCAGGAATTTGGCTCCCATTGATGGCTCCAATGAAAGTAAGAAAGAAGTAGAATCTGAACAGCGTTTGGCTCAGAGTGGACTCCGATAAGGTGATGAAGTTGAAAAGCCGAGATACGAGAGACATGATGCTCTCCGAATTGGTAGTCAGAGTAGCCAGATCTAAGCTAGAGCTCTATGCTGTGACGGAGCTCGAGCCCTCTAGATTTGGGGCCTCGAGCTTGACACAGTGTAATAGGTCGAGCACTCCATATCCGGGGCTCCAGCTCAACACCGCGGAGGAGCTTGAGATCGTCTAGCTTGGTTGATATCTCGCAACTGCCAAGCTCGATGACATATAGAGCAAGGGAGGGGACACGTGGTGACAATGGAAAATGACAAAGACATCCTAAATGGAATGAGGATCATAAAATTTGAGGAAAAAAAGAAGAAGATTTACATAAAAAAAAATAGCTAATTCGTTGTAATCGTCAAATAATGAAGTTTGATTGATTAGTTGAGATTGGTTAAAATGATAAGTCAAGCCATAGGGAAATTGACGGCTATGTGGCATAGACTTCGACAACTATATGTTTTGGTCATCAATAACTACGTAATGTCGATATTGACGAGAAATAAGGGATGTTCAGCCAATACCATAATTCATCGACAGAACCTATAAGTGATCAATTATCTTGAAATTTGGCTAAGTGTTGGTAGAACACATTGGTCAAAGATGTCGAATAGATGGGTCGATGGCTGAGCATCCTAGTGACTTTGGAAGCTGTAATTTCTTGTTGATAATGATTGCCAGCACACAAATAGCTCATCAGGAATCTAACTGTAAAAGGGATCAGCTCAAATGCAAATTTGCAGTGTGTTTAATCAATGTATTAATTGCATGTCTATTCATCTTCAGTGTTTATTTATCATTTACTCTAAGTACATTTGTTTTCTTTGCACGGCATTCTCACTTTAAATGCCATACACGTTCCTATCCAATGCCATCACACATCCCATTTCCACACAAAAACCAAGAACCAACTTTGTGCTGGATTTTTCACCATTTGGGTAAAATCCCACTTTTTGGTACGACGACAGTGAAGATTGTAAGAAGAAGACGATGAATATTAAAGATAAAAAAGAAAGGAAAAAGAAAAAGAAATTGAAAAAGGATTCCTCTCTGCTTGATGGCTGATATAGATTCAGAAAATGATGAGGTAGAACCTTCTAAACTCAGTTATGATGAAATGGATTTTATGCTGATAGAATTGTCTGCTGTGAGCTTTAAAAGGACATTTCCTTGTTCGGGGAATGAGAAGTTTTGCAGAAAAAAGGGATTTAACATTCTGCAGAAAGAAGTCGAGTATCGTAGAGGGTTCCTTTATGTTCAGCTTAAGGGAAATTATGGAGAATCGCCTTCTCCTTGCTTAACATGAAAATGAAACTAAGAAAAGAAAAAGTTCGGTCCTTCATTACTACAAAAGTTCAATTACCAGTACATAATCTATTTACAAGACATGCCATCCCTCTAACGGTGATCAAACCGGCCTATCCGACGACTCGATCAATTCACTGCTCTCATTAGCATTATCCCATGTTTTGCGACACTTTTTATTAAGTCGTCTTTCAGGTATATAATTTTTACTTTGTATAAAGTAGTTAGAAATGATATTACCACGAGCAGGAGCAGGGGATGTTCAGTATGTTTTTATATGATCAATTACTAGATTTTCTTTCAAACTAAATATTGTCCTCCACAAAAAGTTCATTGCATCGGCATTATGCGCAATATAAACATTGACCCTAAATGCATGCACCTCATATCAAAATGCCATTGATAGATATTCTTGGACCCAACACAGCATTTTCCCTACATCGTCACTTAAAACGATATCATTTTGAGTAAATTTATCCATCGAATTATCAATGCGTCACCTAGATGACTAGCGGTAATTAATCGCCGTATTAACAATTTTAATTAAAAATTGATTGAAATGATTACGTTATAAAATTTCACACAAAATTTAAAATCAGGTTAAAATAATTGAAATGTTTAGCATCATAAAATTTAAGAATGAATTGATAATTGTCCATTCAGAGCTCGCCGACTCTTTAAAGCCAACCAGAAGGCAAAGCTCACGATGAAATATTTGAAAGTCGAAAGATGGCCTCTGTGGGTGTGGCGTTGTCCTTCATCTAGAACGTGGCAGCATGCCCCTGATTTCGCCTTGGATTTCTCGTTTACGTCGCGCGTCGGGTGGCGGACCGACAGAACGTGCGCAGATTGCATTCTTTTGTTGTTGAAACAAAATTTTCCCTCTTTTCGAGACTTCTAACCAAGCACGCAATTACTCCAGTTAAAAAATAAGAAAGGCGTGGCTTTGACTTAGAAACATTGTACGGAAAGGCTATTCTATTTTTTTATAAATATAATCGCTGATATTACTAAAAAGAAAAACATCAATTGGCTAATTATTTTAAATTATATAAGCGATAGTTCATTGTGTTAGTTTTCCACTGGACTAAGGAAACCCAAAAACCAAGGCTTCACTGAGTAAAGTGTCATAGAGCCGCCCATTGGCAACTTGTGCTACCCATATGCAGCCCTATGCACACGTTGAGATTTTGGCCTAACTATTTTCATTACTTCCATCTTTTTGGTTTGCTGATAAAGCAGTCGGTCCAAATTCTGACGTCATGATCATTCTATGTATTGCTCTTACTCTAACAAAAAAAAAAACTGTCAAACCGTATCCATATCTAATGTGAACGACCTTGGCCTCACGCACTAATTGGAAAGTAATGCGGTTTATTGTCATCTAATTC
This sequence comes from Corymbia calophylla, assembly GCA_014182845.1. Classification (NCBI taxonomy): domain Eukaryota; kingdom Viridiplantae; phylum Streptophyta; class Magnoliopsida; order Myrtales; family Myrtaceae; genus Corymbia; species Corymbia calophylla. The sequence continues at coordinate 4,239,392 of CM024702.1, forward strand.
CCACTTTCCATTCTATGGGTTTCTCAATCATGATTTTCTTTTCAAGTCAAAAATCTTTTGAGTCAGCAACAAAAGCACTAAGGCAAATTCCTGTACCAATTGGCTAGATCTCAATGACCACCGACAATTCTTTGATTGTTTGCATTGATCTTCTGCCTAATCTCTTAGGAATTCATCAATCTCCTGCAAAAAACCCCTCTCCAAGAGTCAGAAAGCTTCCGAACAACTTGAAGTGCAAAGAATGAATTGTCCCAATAACCCCACAATGGCTAGATTGAATCTCAACCAAAGCATACAGACCTAGTAACTGGCCAATACCGTGATCCTGTGTAGCATCCGGAACTTTGGAATGTAAACCAGAATCCTACACAACGCTGCTAGTGAACCTATTCATAGACCACATAATCAGGCGATACGGGATATTTTAATGTCCTCTATCACTCGCAAGCCGGATTAGAAATGTGACATGCAATTAAACTATCAAAGCGGATGCACCCATGAAATAAATTGGAGTAAAAGGGATTTGTTAGAAAGTTTAAGGTTGAATTAATAAATAGGCAGAGATTAAATGCATAAAAAATATGAAAATCCATAATCGAGTGATGTAAGCTATGTCAATGGACATAAAAGTGCAAGTAAATGATGACCATCATGCCACAAACAGTTTGATTGTCCATCTCCAATAATGTGCTTGATGCAGCTAAAAGTCATTAAGCATATTGTTGGAGATTTTCATGAGGTCAGTCCTCCACTTGTCCTGTCCGAGTCATCATGAAGTGAATAGTATTCCAAAATAAGGTGATTGGTTTTTACTTTCTGTTTTGCGGATTTTACACCCACAACCAAAAATTTTTCATCGAACAGTGGGTTTCGATTTTATTATTTTAAAAGGACTTGGGTCTTGTGTTAGTTTTAGATAGAGAGGGTCAAATGCAATAACTTATATATTTCACTTGAATATAAAGAACTATTAGGCACAAACTTATATGAAAATTTTGTCGACGGTTCAATACAAATGCTTCTCAATACACTGATGAGGTCTAACAAAGACTAGGTGAATAACACAATGTTAGAATCATATCGATGACGTTAGGGGATGTAGATAACTCAGAAGAAACACTGTTCCCAAGCAAGCACAAGAGCACAATGTTGAAATTGTGTTGATGACTTTGAGCAAAGGGACTAACACTAAGGAAACACTTCTCTATGATTAATGGGTGGGCACAATGTCGGAACCTAATCAACGTTGTTGGACTAATGATGTATTGGTACTACTGTGAATGAGCCTTGGTGGTTGTGAAAGCATTATGTCCCAAGCAGTTATTTTGTTTGGCCGATTGATTTCAAATTACCATATTTTTGCCCATAATGGATGGTCATTACTTGTCTTATAGCAAGCATGAACTTTTCATGGACTTTTTCGGCGAGAATTAAAAGGCTAAAATATTTCTTTTGAGTTCACTTCATAATATAAAGAAGAATACAAGCTAGACAACGGAAGTTTTAATCCATTACCTAAGTTTATTTTCTCCAATACATAGTTACTATTAACATATGCTTTGATGCACAAAAAGTGGAGAAGATGCTCCTTGAAACTTTTCCACAATTTAACTTGCAGGGAAATAACCCAAGATGGTACGGTCACGTCAATTCGATACCAACCCCAAGATAACTCAACCGAAAAAATCATTGTTGCCTTGGGGAAAAAAACAAAAGCACTTATGACATATTTTATAAGAAAAACAAAAGCAATGTCTTTCAAAGAAAATATAAAAAGGAAAGAAAGGTTGAGCATCTTTCAAAGGACGCACCTCTGTAAAGCCAAGCGGGAATGGTCCATGCTAAGCTCACAACGGGACGTGGATTTTAAAAATTATTAATTAAATAATATTAAATAATTAAAAAAATATATTATTATAAATTTGATTAATTTTTTTAAAAAAATTTAAATTTTTGTTAATATGATGTGGCAATTTTTTTTTATTAAAATTGTTACGTGTATTTTTATTTTGAAAAAAATACTCCGTCAACAAATAAACTCGTCGGAAAATGGACACGTGGCAGTTTGACCGGAATTTTTCGCCGTTGGCACTTAACTGATCCTTTTTGCTCCGATTTTGATACTTAAATGTACCTTTTGTAACTTTTGGCACTTAAGTGTCCCTCGGTGTCAAGTTTTGGTACTCCCGGAGTACTTATGCCTCTTAATGGATGAGGCCCCGGACTCGATGTTTAGCTGGCGAGATGGCCTGTGCTCGCACAGCATCATCCATTGTCTTGAAAATGGCCGACTACTTGCCCTAATTTCAACTCAGATTTCTCGTTTCTGTTGTGCATCGAGTAGGTGGTCCAACAAAGCTCGCGCAAAATGGTCCTGCCATCGCAATGCGACTGTAAATAGTCCAACCCTTCTTGGTCGTTTTCGATTGTGCTTCTTCTTCGTCTTTACGGGGGATTAATCCTTTCTTTTTCCTTGTTGAAATTGGGGTGAATCTACCACCGATGGAGGCATTCCATTCATCTTTTCATTTATTTCTTTTTTTGGCTTTTCTGGGATTGTCACAAGAAAAATGAGCTTGATGGTGAAGGACTAACACGTCGCGTTCAAATAATTTTCTTTTTGGCTCTTTCGAGACTTCTAGCTGAGTACGCAATTCATCATAAATCTCACATGATATCAAAGTATGATATTTCAATAACGTGAGGTACGATTAATCATGAATTAACCCTATCATTCAACTATATAAGATTATTATTATTATTTTCTTTTTGTAAAAAATAAATTATATGCAATGCATGAAATGCAATTACGACCTTAAAGCATAAAACTACTTAATGGCATGTATTGTATGACATAAAAAAAATTATGAAACTAGTTCTATATGAGATATGTGTGCTATATTTTTGTGATTTTCTCTAAAACTTAAATTATGAGACTTCCTAAAATATATGATGACCTAAGTTAAATTAGGGAATAGTTTATATTAAATTATAATGTAAATTAGGTAGTTTTCTAATTACTAAAGTTCCTATAATATACAATTCTAAATTAGGAAACTTTAGTAGATGCAATGCAAATTCTTATAAAATTTCTAAACACGGAAGAAATTTCTAAACACAAACCCAATCCCTAATTTTTCTAATGAAATGCGCGAGATGTATTCGGATGAAAATTTAGGCGTCGACAATATGCAAATTGATAATATTTTTGTTTAGGGGCTAGGTTGAACATTAATTTTCTATAAACTAAATAATTAAATGAGTTGTCAAAATTTAGGTATCAATAATAGAAATACTTATCTCTATGCTTCTTAAACAATTTGTGAGCTTTTTTTTCTTCTTATTTTGGCACCGACTGAAATTGTAATATCACCAGTTGATGGCCTTGCCAACATTGAAATCCTTCACGAAGAACCAGAGGACGTCAAATCGTCATGCTGCTGAAGTGAAGAGAAAGAACCAGACATCCTGGTTGTGATGATTAGTGAAAACCATGTCATTTCATAACACAAATCATGATTCCACGAAAGGTGAGAAGTCATTTTCTTTGTCGGGCTTTTATACCTTGTTAATTAACGGTGCACGACTTTTAATATCTTAAAGGTTTCGTTTCCTTAAGGTTTCAAGCAGTAGGACCTGAATTCTTTCAGGCGTTCAGGCCAGGGTTAAACTAGAGACAATGGGATTTGAGAAGCAAGTCTAGTAAAAGATGGGGACCCATACTTGAGATCTTATCTCGCGGATGGCCTGATTAAGAAAAAATTCGAAATTTCTTATTCTCTTTTGTTGACGTAACTCGCAGAGCTTTTTCGCCAAAGTGAAAGGACTCTTGATGCCCAGGCGGGCGATTATGGCGTCGGACAATTGTACTGCCGCACAGCTGAGAAAATGATGGCATTGGTGAAGGAGGATGAAACGAGTCATCCAAAGGATGAAGACCTATACTTGAGATCTTATCTTGTGGATGGCCCCAATCAAGAAAAAACTCGAAATTTCTTATTCCCTTTTGCCGATACAACCAGCTTCCCCACCCGAAATAAACAAAGCGAAATGATTCTTGATGCCGGGGCGGGCGGTAATGGTAGCGACAATTGCACTGCTGCACTGTCGAGAAAACGATGGCACAGACGAAGGAGGATCTTCCATAACTTGCTCCCGACGAGACATCTAAAGGATGAAGACCCACACTGGATCTTTATCTCGTGGACGATCTGTGTGCTTTCTGGCATTGCCCCTCCATCCGAAACTGGGCGGCATGCCCTAAATTGACGTTGGATTTCTCAATTACATCGTGGGTTGAATGCTTGTGGTCCGGAAAGGACTTTGCAGCAGAAATGGTCCGACATTGCACAGTCCTTGAACATCATGTTTAGGTCAAATTCATGTATTCTTTCTTAAACTCCCTTCAGACCCAGATAGTTGCTCATCTGCCAGGGTCACTTGTAGTAATTTTAAAATTGAGATACCCTACCAAGCTGATTCCTTATTTTGATATGTCAGTACCCGCATACCTCATGTTCTTTATTTGAGAGTAAATATTTTTTTTCCCCATCAATTAGGATATATAGAAAGTGACATTATATGATTTCTTATCTGAGGACGGATCTCCCATCTATCTTAAATTTTTTAAGGGCCTGCTCAGTTCTAAGGCATGTCCTAATTTCACATTGAATTTCTCAATTACATCTGCCTTGAATGTGTGCGCGGCCCGGGAGGAGTTTGCAGCAGAAATGGTCTTGACATTGCACAGTCATTTCTTAGAAACTTAACAATGGCGTGTGTCTTGTCGTTTAGTGTTTTCGTTTTTTGCTTTATGGAATTTTCACTAGAGAGCACGCAATTTCTCTGGTAAAAAAATGAGGAAGGACTGAGCTGCAAATCAGAAAAATTGTTCTGGGAAGATGCCATGTGAGAACCAATACAAATCGATGGTAAAATGTCCTTCTTCTCTTGGAAACCAAATAGGTTCTTGCATCCACATGTAACCTTATAATTCAGATTGAGCAATGGTACATGCATTGAAAATTGGCTTGATATTACAAAAAACTTTAAATTAATATATTTATGAAAAATTCACTTTAAATTCTTACCAAAAAAAAAAAAAAAAAAATTCACTTTAAATTAATTTTTTAACCATAAGAAATCCCAAATCGATATATATATATATATATATATATATATATATATTTAACAAATTTATCTTAAATTGATAGATTTGTGACAAATTTACCCTCTATTAGTTTTCATTAAATTTTTTTGTCAAATTATTAAGTTGCATGACACATGACAGTTAAATGTTGTATCAATTTGGGATTTTACTCTTAGTTTTATCACGGTTGTATTGGTTTTATGGATTTTTACGATATTAATCCAATTTAATGAAGGATATATTTATCATAAATGTATCAATTTAGGATCTTTAGCGATCAAAAAATTAGTTTGGAGTAAATTTGTCATGAGTATATCAATTTATGAATTTTTGTGGTCATTTGGGGTAAATTTGTAACAGTGTATCGGTTTAAATTTTTTCATGTAAAAAAAAATAAATTTAGATAAATTTATCATTTACGTATCAATTTAAGGTTTTTCATTATACGAACCCTTGAGAAATTTGAGCTAAAAGTTTTTCTTTTCAATTAAGTGATGTGACCATTCTTTGTACAAGTGTTTAAAAAAGTTTCTGAGTTTTGCTACACCAGTCGGTGAATTTAGTCTAATTTCTTCTGATGTCAAGCATTTTCCACTTCGCTTTTATGGAAATGTTCGACTTTCACCGTTAAAACTCACAAAAAATTTACCCTAAGTAGGATTTACTTGTTTAATAATGGGTAACTGTACCGAACGATAACCCTTACCGTCCCTACAACCGGAGCGACGTCGTGCTTCATCTCGCAGACATGATCCGACGGTCACGAGGCCCCTCCCCACTTCTCCTCCTCATGCTGTCAACAGGCTAACGAGGGAGGACGAGGTGCCGACAGTCCGAGGTTGAGCGGGGCTCGACCGCGACGATAGCCTCAGTTTTTGGAGGTCGACATTGCAGCTGGGGGAACGCTAAAACCCTAAGTCACAAGCGGATATCGACCCTTCGATTTTCTCCTCCATACGATCTTTCCATTTTCTGAAGCCTCTTGGACTCTGCCCATCGCCGGTGCAACTTGAACACCAATCGCCATGTTTTCTGTCGTTCCCGAGTCTATTTCCGATCGGATCGTTTCCAAGTTTGGATAATACGGGACGTCTGGCGCGCGAAATCAAAGCCGTGTCGCCCCGAGAACCACAAGTTTTCGATGGTCCCGTGCAACGCACGAGATTTCCCATTCTTCCATAATTGCTTTGGTTTGATCGTGACGGGCCCATTCCATCGACTTTCTTTCAGCTTTTGATGGGTCATTTGTTGTTGTCGATTCGCATGCGGTTTGCCTCACCTGGAAAGCATCCCCGAAATGATTCTGATGCAGTCTAATCCGAGTTGTAGGCACGATCGAAACGATTCATGATGTTTTTGAGTTTCCACTTTTTAAAAATCTTTTTCCTATTTACAAGCAATGATAATGCTCGTAAGCAATGATAATGCTCGTAAGCTTTAAACGATTTATGACGTTTTGGAGTTTCCACTTTTTAAAAATCTTTTTCCTATTTACAAGCAATGATAATGCTCGTAAGCAATGATAATGCTCACCCGTCAAGCTATAACTCGATTGGACTTTTTTTGCACAAAGAGTTTAGGTAAAAAAGAATTGCTCTATGGAATTTGGTACAATTTGGTGTGAATTTCACAACTCTTTTTTTGAGTCATACCATATATCGATTCTCTCTCTTTTTGAATGCTTAGACTAACTTTCTGTCTAAGTAATGATTGAAATGATATGGTCGGCATGATTTACTAAACCTCTAATTTATTCGCGGTATTAGCTATATGCGCTAGAATATAACATTCAATCCTTTTAGGGCCAAGACCTCCTCCTTTCAGATTTGCCCCCTTTAGCACTAGAATTATCACCTGTCATCATTCCATACAAGTCATAAATACATAAAAAAGAGTAGAAAGAAGTTTCTAACATAACTCTTATTGAGCAAACGTTTAATGGGATTGGACCTGAAAATTTCACCCTCCTTTGTAATGCACCGATATATCATGTCTTCGTGTCGGCTTAAAAAAAATTGTGATTTCGATTTATACTTGCCAACAAGTAGTTGAATTAGATGAAAACACGGTAATTCATATCGACTTGTGTCAAACATATAAAATTTGGCTTATCCTACCGCGTCGTGTTGGATAATTTTTCTTTATAATTTGTATTTGATTATGTGGTGCATTCTTACTGTGCAGATAATAGCCCTAATTATGTTTATGGACCGGAGGGCATAGGTCCTGTCACAATCTGTTGACACCTAAATTTTGACCTAACGTGTGGCTATATTTGCAGACTGACTCACAAGAAGGATACCTTTGGTTGATGCTTTTTATGGAAAATATGTTTAGCCTAATAAGGGACCATGAACCTTGCCCGTAATATGAGGAAGGGGACAGATAAATTGCACACGTGAGGATAGAAAATTCGGAAGGAAATCAATTGGATACTTGGGGGTCTCAATTTTCACAAAGAATCCTCGGAGGAATTCATGGGATAAGACGGACGAAATGGAGGGAAGAAAACGAAAACATTTGTGGCAAGTGTGGGCTATGGAGACTTACAAAAGGAAGCTAATGAGCTAGAAAATAAGAGGGGATCAATTTAATTGGCTATGCAAGGAAGGTGTGAATCCTGGTCAGCCATTCTTGTTCTAATGGATATTCGAATTTTGATAAATGAGGATCCAAATTTCTGATTAAGAATCAAGAGCCAAAATATCAGGTGAACGGGAAGGCGGGGAAATTTGACAAAGGAAGGAATCAAGACGTGAAATAGGAAAGATTGAGCTGGCCACCAAATCGCGTACCAATTTGCAAACCATGAATTAAGGCAATGAGAAAAGGAAACTCAAAAATTGCCCGTAGAAAGAGACGCTTCGGGCCATTATAAAATGAGGGGAGAAGAGCACGAGAGGATCATCAGTTTTCTCATCACCATATGCAACTCTCTCGTGATTTCACAATGTTGTGGTGCTTTGCATACATCACAACGCAGTCCATTTCTTGAGTCCTCAGTCTTCAAACAAGTCTCCAATAGCGGCTACAAAAGCTCTGCCCTCACTGAAGACCTCCATCGTTGATCATTGCTGCTGTTCACTGCTGATTTGCTGTTGTTCGCTGCTGATTTGCTGCTGGTCGCTACTGTTTTGCCGATGTTTGTTGCTGCTCTTGTGCGTCATTGTTGCTACATTACTGCTGGTCATTGCTGCTACATCCCTTTAGTTGCTTCCTATAATATTGTGCTTCCGGTTTGTGCCAATTTCTTTTAGTTTACTCAAACTAAGAAACCTTGTGATAATGATAATATCATTTTTTTAAATATGTTTAGGTTCATATTTTTTTCATGATCATGATCGTTGGATGTTATTTTATTGTTTGCTCAATTGCTTGGTCATATTTTACACGTTAATGGTGTAGTATTACAAAATCCAGCAAAGGTTGTATGCAAAACATTTTTTTTAAATAAGGAGAAAATGTACAAGTCCCCGAACTCATGATTTTTGGTTCGTAGAAGTAAAATGTACTTCCACATTTTACTTGGGTGTCTAATCGACCCAAAATCGATTAGTGGCGGCTCCAATAGGTAAGATAAATATTATGGTTGAATCGAGTACCAAGTTGTGATTGTTAGGACTTAGGAGAGTCCGTGCTAAGCACTGCGTTTAGTAATCTATTAACCTCCTCAAGAGGGTCGCGACACAATCAAGTATAAATTAAATCAGAAGAGAGAGAAAGTATCTTATCCTATCCATTCGCAAAAAAAGAACATGGGAGAAAAAAAAGTCAGGTATGTATGCTTTTCATTGAATGAATTCGGTGCCTGTATGCCCATTTCCCATCGGTAGGTCCTCCACGTGAAAGCTCCGTTATGAAGCGAATGGCTTCAAACATCGAAGGCGATTGATTTTCATTTTGCCTGAGCTCTTCGAAGTCGAAAGGGCTAGATTTCGTTTGCATGGCTCCCATTTGCATTGCAAGCATAATATTCACGCGAAAAATTTAGAAAAAATACTCAAAGTGCTCTTATTTTTTCAAATAAGGGCATGAAGTGATATCACTTTTTTAAATAAAAGTTTGAAGTTGATCTTATTTCAAATAAATGCCTAAAATGACTATATTTGTTTTAAATAAAGGTATGACATTTTTATCATTTACCCTTTTTTCTTTTTTTTCCTTTTTCCTTTCTTTTTCCTTTTTCTGTTTTTTCTTTCGTTCTTTGCCGGTGGCTGGTTAGGGCTCGGTGATCTCGTCGGCCATTGATAACGGCTGTGAGTGAGGCCACCCTTGCTGGATGTGGCAAGAGTTGGCCTCGCCAGGGGTCAGTGAGGGCTCGATGACCTTCATCGGCTGCTGGCGAGGGCTCACCTAAGGCTAGCGAGGGCTTAACAACCTTGCTGACCCTAGGTAAAGCTAGGGCTTGCAAGCCCTCGTTGACCTCACATGGGGGCTAGTGAGGGGCGACAAGGGCTTGACAACCTTCATCGGCCCCAAGTGGGCCCTTGTCAGCAGTTGGCGAGGGCTTACAAGCCCTCGTCGGCTACGGGCGAGGCCTCTCTTGCTAGAGCTCTTCAAACTCAAATGGGCAAGATTTTGTTTGCGTGGTTCCCATTTTCATTACAAGCGCATGATTCACGCGAAAAATTCCAAAAAATGGCCCGAAGTATTCTTATTTTCTCAAATAAGGATTCGAGTGGACCTTATTTCAAATAAGGGTCTGAAGTGGATCTTATTTTAAATAAAAGTTTGACTTTTCGATGGTCAAGGGCATTTTATTCTTTATTCTTTACTCTTTTTTTTCCTTTTTTCTTTCTTTTTCCGTTTTTTGGTTTTTCTTCATTCTTCGTTGGTGGCCGACTAGCCATCGAAGAGCCTATGGCTAGGAAGGGCTTGACGACCCTTGTCGGCCGTTGACGAGGGCTCAATGACCTTCACTGGTCCTAGGCAAGGGTGGGGCGGACAAGGGCCTGCAAGCCCTCGTCAGTCGACACCGAGAAAGAAAAAGAAGAAAAGAGAAAAAATAAAAGAAATTTTGGACAAAAATGCCCTTTATTGATTAGAAAATTTAGCCGATCGGCAATAGGTGAGGTCAAGTCTTTATTTGAAACAGTGCCTACTTTAGGCCCCTATTGGAAAAAAATGAGGGCACTTCGGGTCATTTTTTGGAATTTTCCCCATGATTCACCATCTGAAATTAAAAAGATGTCCCCACTCCTCTCGACTCCACTCTTGTTTAATCTAGTCTTGTCAAATGAAAAGCTTGGATCAAGTTGAAAAATGCTCCGATTTAAATAAATCCATATAACACGTTTTGACTAATTTCCATGTAATGTGATTATACCCAACCTAACCCATACTCAATATGTAGTTGACCCAACCCATATTGTTAGAACATTTGCATATTTAATTTAATCTACAAAAAATCATACCCAAACTAAAGAGAGAATCCGAAGTGAGCAAGTGCGAGATTGAATGAGAGTAAGAAAGAATGAAAAGAGAGTCATAGAAGTAGGTTGTGTTTAAATAAGTTGTAAATCCGTTTATAACCCATTTAACATCCATATTATATTTAAACCCATTTTCTTAACAGAACCAACCTAATTATGACCCATTTAATACTCATATGGGTTATGAAATAAGCCTATAACCCATTTCGATAGGTCTAATTTTTTGTTGTTGTTGGTTATACTCTGACTTTCACTTTCAGATTTTTGTTCTACCTACTTACAAAGCGTGAAAGTCGAAACCCACACCTGAAATTAAATCGTCTCCACCCTAATCCTTCCTGAGAATATGGGGATTCAAACCCCCTATCTCTTCATTCTCATGTGGAAATGGTGGCCATTAAATCTAATTTAATTGACACATTTTATACTAGGGAATCATTTGCATATGAACTAAAGGTCTTGTATCGTTTAAAAGTTAGTGCTGAGGTTATACATAGCAAACTCGAGTAACAACTACTCACATCAGTGGTGCCGGATGTGGGATTTGTAGAGAAAAAGTTACCGTCCAGGCGATGGTCATCCGCAGTGGATCAAACATTGTGGAGCATGAAGGATGTGGAATCCTAACCTAAAAGACGTAAGCTATTATATGAAATAACTTTGCATGAATATAAGAACCTTTAAAAACTCGACAATGACCTCCCTCCTTAATTAATTAAACCGTACGTTCGCATAACTTTTTCTCTATTCTACGCATTTCTAATGTTCAGAAGTTTGGCATCTCTCAGTAATCACGCCTGCCTACATGATTTAATAAGATCGCGATGATTTTGCATGGTTGAGTCATGGGATACGCATGAGTTTACACTTCATGCAATCTTTTGATTTCATTCTCAATCGAAAGAGAATCCATCTGTAATTTCATTGCGAGAGACTGCTTCCAAAGTTCTCACCCACTAGTCTTATTTATTGGATGGAGTATAAGTAGGGGTGAGCACATTAAACCGTCCGAATCGAGAACTGTCCGGACCGGACCGGACCGGCCGGTTTGGTCTGGTTCCCGGGAGCATCGGTCCGGTTCCCGGAGCATCGGTCCGGTTCCCGGTTCCCGGTTACGGGGAACTGGACCGGACCCGCACCAACAATTTTCTATTTAAAATAGATTTTTTAAATTTCTTAAAAAATGAAATAAACCCTAAAATAATAATATTTCTAGTATTTTTTTAAAATTTTTTTTGGCTAAGTGGTCAGTCCTATTGGACCGGTCCAGTTCCCGGTCCTAAGACCGTCTGGTCTAGCCCATGATCCCAAAAAATGGGAATCGGTCCTCCCGGTCTGGTTCCCGGTTCCACCTTGGAACCGGACCGAACCGGGAACCGATCACCCCTAAGTGTAAGAGTGTATAGATGGAAGCCCTTATCAATATCATGACCCAAAAAAATGTACGAAGATGGTCTGGATTCATGCAGTGGTGCTCCAGGATGGGGCATTTTTCATGAAAATAGATGATTTGAAAAGTATTTTTTCAAAAAAAAATATTCGCTTGTATCACTTAAAAAAATAAGCGAACAAAAGAAAATTTCCTTGTCTCCCAAAATATTTAGACATAAATTGTTATTAATAATGAAATATTTTTCATTAATTAATATTTCAAGTGATACAAGCGACTATTTCATTTATTCTACGAAACAAATTGGGCCTTGATTGAGCAAAGGTGCAACAGGACAATTTACGTGAAAAACCCTAGTTTTAGGAGGGTGAGTTGATTGAACCTTACACAAGAATTCACAAATCTTGACACATCACACAGAGCAACTCGAAAGCGGTGCCCTCGCTAACCTAGTCCCCCGGTCAGGCAATTAACGCGACACACATTTAATAAGCTAAAGAACCCATTATGTCAAGATTACTAATATTGGAAGACGATCGAGCAATAATTCAAGAACCAAAGAGCTCTCCCTATCAAAGATCCACATCTAGCAAAAAAAACACCGCAAGAGGTACAACCTTCTAGGATAAGAAGCAGACGTATGCCCCTCCATGATTTATGCGGTTGGGTCGGGTCAAGTGTAGCATGAAATTTCTCCGGGTCGGTCCAAAACAATCTCTCCCATCACACATTACGTTTTGAAATTCCCCCGAGCCTTCGAAATATCTCATCTCCTCTTCCCCTTCCCATTTCCTCCATTTTCACGTGCCGTGCTCCTGCATATTAGGGCAAAAAGCTCCCTCTATAAGACCCGCTAGCCCAAAACCCTCATCACACCAAAGTCTCTGTAACACACTCTTTTCTTCACATCTCTCCTTCAAGAGTGCACCAGAAAAGATCACCACCACCATCACCATGTTGAAGCTGCATCTTCATCAATCCCGGTCCGCCTCCCCGACCTTGTTCCCCTTGAGCAAGCCGTTTGGCCAAGGCAATGGCAGGATTGCGGTTTTGCCGGCACAGTCGGTGCCTGCGCCCCGAAAGAGCTGCAAGAATGCCCGGGTGGGGCTTGCCTCGAGAAAGATCAAAGCAGTGGCGAGCCCAAGCACTACCGAGAAGTCACTGTCGGTTAAAGTAGTGGTGACTGTGAAACCGAGCACCGCCGGGCTGCTCTTGGAAACCGGGATAAACCGGGGGCTCGATGATATGACTGATCTGGTGGGGAAAACGCTCCTCTTGGAGCTTGTTAGTGCAGAGCTCGACGCCAGTAAGTATTGAGCATTCGGTTTTGAACTCGAGCTGGTTAACCCCAGTAAAGCTTGAAATTGGAGTAGAAATGGGCGGAACATGATCGAGACCTTTTCTTTTAATTTTTAGAAATTTTGGGATGTTCATAATTTGACTTTTATTTGAAGGTGAACCTCTCAAGATTTTTCAAAGTACTTAAATAAAGATTTCTGAACCATATATGAATTTTCAACAATTTTTTATAAGATTAAAATACCCTTTTCAGGTTTAGGGAAAGACGAGTACATAAGTTTGTTTAGAACTGGCAAAGAGCAAGGACGTTTTATAGTTTAATTAGCAAACATTCCATAATTAAAATGTCCGTGGACGTGCGTTTGTATTAAAAGGCCTGATGCATGTTATTCAAATTAGTACTATATGTGAAAAAAATAATATGTTAACGGAGGTATAATTTTCTTTTATTGTTATTAAGCCACATTACTAGACCATACATACATACATACATACATACATACATATGTCTGGAAAATCTGGATCTACGATTAATCGATGACTTGGAGAAGTTTTCTAGTTATCAAGCAAATTGCTTTACTCTTTTTTTTTTTTTTTGGTTGGTAATTGCTTTATTCTATGTATATATATTTTCAATCAACGATATGACATGATGTTCACTTAGGGAGTAAATGCAAAATTAATCATTAACATTTTGGTCATCGGTGAATTGAGCCCTTTACGTTTTATGTTCGGTTGATGGAGTTCTTAACATTTTTAAAAATTTGCAATCAAGTCTTGAGTTCGCCATCGGATTTCAAACGGTAAAAACTTTTAATGACTCTCAAATCCGGGGCCACACGGGATTAGAACTAAGGCTAGTGGAAGACACGTACGATTTCAAACATCGAAATTAGAACTTGATTGTTTTTTCTTTTAAAATGTTAAGAACTTAGTGGACTATTGTAAAACTTTAAGAACTCAATTTACCAATGGTCAAAATGTTTCAAAATGTTACGGACTAATTCTCTATTTATCTCCCTTTTGCCGATCTTTTCTCCAAGGTTGCAAAAAAAAGAATGAATTTTCCCCATATTTATCATGGTCCAGCCCAAATCTTGGATTCTAAGCCATGTTATAGACAATATATGGATTTTACTCCTTACCCTTTCTATGTTCGACCTTGCATTTGTGTGTGAGAGAGAGAGAGATGGTTTTAGCTTGCTTTAATTAGAAAGAATCTAGGACAAAAAAGGAAACAACATTGCCTAGATTTTTGTAAAATGAATCGAAAATCACACATGTTCGGAGTAACAAGTGGTCCCTCGAAGATGAAATCAAGCCAAAACCAGCAGCCGAATGTCAATATCCAAGCCGAAAGCGATTTCTCGAAAGTGAACATTATCTCTTTGAAGAAATATTCAGCTCCGATATGAGCCTTCAATTTGACGATAATCTTCAGTTAGATTCGCCCCGTTTACTTTCATGGCTTAATCTCAGCTTCCCAACACCAAAATCCTAGCCCTCCCCATGGTGTGCGAGAGCCAACTATAGTTTCGTTCCTGTTATGATATGCAACGTATCAATGATGTCGATGATTCAAACACGGTCCTGATTTTCTGAACTTTGTTAACAGAGACAGGACAAGAGAAGGGGACAATCAAAGGGTACGCGCACAAGACTAGCCAGAGCAAGGAAGCAGTGATATACGAGTGCAAGTTTGAGGTTGGAGAGGAATTCGGAGAGGCCGGGGCGATTCTCGTGGAGAATGAGCACCACAAGGAGATGTACATCAAGGACATTGTCCTTGATGGGTTCACGAGCGGCCCTCTCAGCATCACATGCAACTCGTGGGTTCACTCCAAGTTCGACAACCCACAAAAGAGGGTCTTCTTCACCAACAAGGTTAGATCATAACCATAGCTACACCGTTTCCTGTCTAGGGTTTCTTCTCATTTTTCATGAGGTTATTACATCTAGGAAAAGATCAAGACGCTTTAGGACCATGACTTGAATGGATAGTATAAATATGCGAAACTTGAAATTTATCGTTTTTCCCCCAAGACTGCTTAATATCCGTGCAGAGAGCGAGTGAATCAATTAGCTAATGTGTCATGAAATGCAACTTTAGTCACATCTAATCAGCTATAATCGCCAAACAGTGCTGAACAGGTAATATTAAAGTTATCTCAAGGCATAGGAGGTAAAAATCTTAACCTAGACAAGGAAAACCAGCATAGAGATTGGTGAAACTTTAGAGCTGGCATTACTTCTTTCGGTCGAGACCACCTTGGCGTCCTGTTGAGACGGCCCTACTGCAAGAACTGGCGAAACTAACGTCCCATCCACGTGAACGAAAAGCCCCCACATTCATGTAAATCTCGGAGCTCTCTCCCCGTCCTCGCGGTCCCACCGTATGAATCATGAGCATTGTTTAGATAAATTCAGCTTGGAGCTTGATGGTTTTCATTTTCGATGTGGCGCCTGCTTGCGGCGGCAGTGCTATTTACCGGAGGAAACGCCGAGCGGGCTGAGGAGACTCAGAGAGGAGGAGCTGGTGATCCTGCGAGGGAATGGCCAAGGCGAGAGGAAGACGTACGAGAGGATATACGATTATGACGTGTACAACGACCTCGGGGATCCGGACAGCAGCGCGGATAAGAAGAGGCCAGTGCTTGGCGGGAAAGAGTTCCCGTACCCCAGGCGATGCCGGACCGGGCGCCCTAGGTGCAAGACCGGTGAGTGGAGAAATTAACGTTATCACTTCATTATAATGACTAACACAACATAAATTTAGATTTCGAACAAAGGTCCATTCGTGTAACTATGAGTTCCTTCGGACGACAAATTACAAGCTCAGTATAACGTTAGCTAGTGCTAAGCATCTGCATATGACGTCAAGCAGATCCACAATCGGAATCGAGGAGCCTGAGCATATACGTGCCTCGAGACGAGGAGTTCTCGACGATAAAGATACTGACGTCCTCGGCGAAGGCGGTATACTCGGTGGTGCACGCGCTGTTGCCATCGCTCGAGACGGCGATAGTCGACACTGACCTGGGGTTTCCTTTTTTCACCTCCATTGACGAGCTCTTCAACGAAGGCGTCAACTTGCCACCGTTGCAGAAGCAAGGCTTCTTGAAGGACCTCCTCCCTCGGCTCATCAAGACCGTCACGGACGCCGCTGAAGATGTCTTGCGCTTCGAAACCCCCGAAACCATGAACCGTAAGCAAACCCTAGCCCTCTCCCTCTCCCACTAGTTAGATTCTATGTTTGATAGCGGTCTTCAAAAGAAATTTATCATTTACGGTAAAATTTATTATGTATCTTCGAGATTTTTTTTATTTATAATAATTAATGGTGTCATTTCATTATGCAGGAGACAGATTCTTTTGGTTTAGTGATGATGAGTTTGCTCGTCAGACCCTAGCGGGAATTAATCCTTACACGATCCAATTAGTTACGGTAATAATCATATATATCATTGTGCGCAATTATATGATTTGCTCGCATATAATTAATCTAGTTTCATGATGATTAATTTTCCTAGAAGGTTAATATATGGGTGGTGTTAAAATGTGTACTCAGGAGTGGCCCTTAAAAAGCAAGCTCGATCCCAAGGTCTATGGTCCGCCTGAATCAGCAATCACGACAGAGATCATCGAAAGGGAAATAAAAGGCTTTATGACCATCGATGAGGTAATGAGGAAATGAAGTATTACCTAATACAAGCTATCCATGCTCTAGGATTGAGTATAAACATAAATTAGACCAACCGAATTAATGAAATTCCATCCGAATCGCACCTTTTCGGGTTGTTTCGGGGCCAATTCAACGTTGTGCAGGCCGTGAAGCAAAAGAAGCTGTTGATCTTGGACTATCACGACCTTTTCCTGCCGTACGTGAACAAGGTGAGGCAGCTCAAGGGGAGGACCCTGTACGGGTCGAGGACCCTCTTCTTCCTGACCCCCGACGGGACGTTGAAGCCCCTCGCCATCGAGCTCACACGGCCACCGTCCGATGACGGCGGGAAGCCGCAGTGGAAGCAGGTGTTCACCCCGTCGTGGCACTCCACCGGCAAGTGGCTCTGGCGGCTCGCCAAGGCCCATGTCCTCGCCCACGACTCTGGATACCACCAGTTCGTCAGCCACTGGTAACAAAAACAAAAAAAGAAAAAGAAAAAAGGATACATTTGCATAAACGTCGATGGTGCGACTGATATTTCGCTGGTCGCAGGCTGCGGACCCATTGTGCCACGGAACCCTACATAATAGCGGCTAACCGGCATCTGAGCGCGATGCACCCGATCTACAAGCTGCTGCACCCGCACTTCCGGTACACAATGGAGATCAACGCGCTGGCTCGCTTGTCTCTGGTCAACGGAGACGGCATCATCGAGAGCACCTTCTCTCCCGGCAAGTACTCCATGGAGCTCGGCTCCGTCGCCTACGACAAGCAATGGCAATTCGACTTACAAGCCTTGCCCAATGACTTGATTAGCAGGTATCATCCATCAATTGATTAGTCATATAATAATTACATCCTTGCGCTCGTTACTCTTTTGTAATTGCGTCAATTCTTGCCAGGGGATTGGCAGTAGAGGACCCGACAGCACCCCATGGCCTCAAACTTGCGATCGAGGACTACCCCTTCGCCAACGACGGCCTCCTCTTGTGGGACACCCTCAAGGAGTGGGTCACCGACTACGTCAACCACTACTACCCCGACCCGAGCCGCATCGCGTCGGACAAGGAGCTGCAGTCCTGGTGGACCGAGATCCGGACCGTTGGCCACGGCGACAAGAAAGACTCCCCCGGCTGGCCCGACCTCAAGACCCCATCCGACCTCATCCACATTATAACTACCATGGTCTGGGTCGCCTCTGGCCACCACGCTGCCGTCAACTTCGGGCAGTACACCTACGGCGGCTACTTCCCAAACCGACCCACCATCGCCCGAACCAAGATGCCCATCGAGGACCCGACGGAAGAAGAGCTCAAGATCTTCTGGGACAAGCCCGAGGTCACGCTCCTCACGTGCTTCCCGTCGCAGATACAGGCGACGAAGGTGATGGCGGTCCTCGACGTGCTGTCGAACCACTCGCCGGATGAGGAGTACGTAGGGCAAGCTCCGGAACCGGCGTGGAAGGAGGAGCCGGTGATAAACGCGGCGTTCGAGAGGTTCAACAGGAGGCTGATGGAGCTCGAGGGCGTCATCGACGCGAGGAACGCCGACCCAAGGTTTAAGAATCGGAACGGGGCTGGGGTCGTGCCGTACGAGCTGTTGAAGCCGTTCTCCGAGCCCGGCGTGACTGGGAAGGGAGTTCCATTCAGCATATCTATTTGAGAAGACGGCCTTCTTGTTCACGGCCGTGGTGGCGGCCGCGGCGACCGTCGGAGAGAAAATGCTTTTCTTTCTATTTTTCTAAAAGCAGGGACGTGTGTCATATGCCGAGGATGACGTGATCATCCTAATTTGTGGGCAACATTTTCTAATTTCATTGTCCAATTTGTCGTGTGTTCTACCCATCTAGTCAAAAAGCGAGCTCCTTCTCTTTTAGACCGCCTCGTCCTTCCTTGGCTTTAGAGAGGTGCGAGAGGTGTGACTTATTTCTCACATACCAACTGCACTGTGGCTGGTAAAATGTCAAATTCCTATTTTGTAACTTCATGACTCGACACAAAAGTTTACCATCTCACGTAGAGGTCAAAGGTGGTTGGCTATGGTTTGACTAATATGAGTTAAAAAGGCGAGGACTAAAATCAGGCAAAGTCATTCATAACCAACAATTCGCAGTGTTTCTCGTACCGCTGCTCACTCAAGTATTGAAAGGTTGAGAGAATTTCAAGCTACTTTCTTATTTTTGATGTGCAATGATTTGAGAGAAAATTATAAAAAAATTTTAAACTTGTTGCAATCGTGTCAATTCAACCCTAAACCTTTTACAATTATTATAATTCAATCCATTTTGCCAATTTTGGTTAGTTGATATCAGTTGGAGCTAGATGTATAATCAATGTTAACATGGGTAATTTTTTAATAATAATTTTTTTTTCCTTTTCTTTTTCCTCCTTTTCCTTTCTCCGCATAGTGGCTACAAGAGGTTCGACGAAGGGTAAGGCTCCAATGAGTGTTGGGACGGCGGCTTCGC
The DNA here is from genome assembly GCA_014182845.1 of Corymbia calophylla. NCBI lineage: Eukaryota > Viridiplantae > Streptophyta > Magnoliopsida > Myrtales > Myrtaceae > Corymbia > Corymbia calophylla. Next base: position 4,258,793 of record CM024702.1, read on the forward strand.
CCAAATTTGGGTGAGACCAGCCCTGTCATGGCCTTCTTGGCTGCGAACAAAGGCGGCCTTGCATACGACTGAGACCTTGGATGAAGGTAACCTTAGTGAGATAGTGTGATCTATCGCTGAGTGTTTGCACTCAAAGTTGTAATATCTTGTTGATCATATAATGGAATCTAGCCAGCAGGTTATTAGCGTGAGAGAGTGGACGTAGGCTTGATCCGAGCCGAACAACTATAATATTCGTGTGCAATTTCTCTTATCCCTTATCTCTTATTGATTATTATTAGTGTTAATACTAGCAATATCATCATCGACGCGAGGAACACCGACCAAAGGTTTAAGAACCGGTGTGGAGCAGGGATCGTGCCCTTTGAACTGTTGAAGCCGTTCTCTGAGCCCGGCGTGACAGGGAAGGGAGTTCCATACAGCATTTCCATCTGAGCAACTGACATTCTTGTTCGTGGTGGCGGCCACATTGCTTGCAGAGAGAGAACTTCTCTTTCTTGTTTTGTAGAAGAAGAGGACTGTGGCATATGCCGATGATAATGTGATCCACCTAATTTGGGGGTTTTTTATTTTATTTTATTTCATGATCTAATTTGTCGTCTTACCAATATATTTTGAATTATGATTAATGGATTAATTTCAGTTCTAGTACTCTCTCAATTGCCAAAAAAAGAAGAAAAGAAATGTCGATATATGAATAAAACGTTATCTTCGTTGCATCTATCTTCATCATAAATACCATATTCCACTTTTGTCACATACAACTGCAGAATCTAAATACTTGGGCATATGGTCAGTTCAGTAGGTTTGCTAAACGTGCTTCTCACAAGTGAGAGACAAGGGGCATGCAAGCAAATTGATGAGGGTAAAAATGGAGTTATTGATGCTAGCATCACACAAGTCGAGTTTCCATGCACTCTTAAATTAGGCAGTTCCCGTTAACATATCCAAATAGAATATATTAACTATTTTAACACTATCCTAATTCTTTGATATGGGATTCTCCTAACATAATTTACACATTTATCTTAACAAAAGCGGATTGGTCAGGATTTGACTATTAAGAGTAGAAACGTGACGACTAAAATTAGACAAGTCATTCATAACCAAACATGTAGAATTTTCCTGTCTCAACATTTTTTCTCTCGTTTTTCTCTAACACTTCCTCACACTTGAGCATCGCAGGGTTCCACTGAGAAAATCCCAAGAGACTTTCTTGTTTTTGGTGCACAATGATACTATGTAGAAGAATAATAATCTAGTTTGAAGCTCATCTTGAACATTTGCATCAACGTAAATCCCTTTCTTGTTCATTCACATGAAACACATTCGATAAAAAAATTTCCTTTCACTAGTAGACTTGAGATTGTATTGCAAGTGCGCTTAACAAAGTGCTATTTGTTTAGTGAAATATTTTTTACTAGAAAACATTTTTCAATGTTTGAATCGCTAAAAAAAATGAGTATTGAAAATAATTTTATAGTCAAAGAAAAACCTATACTTAAATTCTTGAAAATGATTTCCTCTTTAAAAATAAAAAAAATCACTTTTCAAAATACAACTAGATATTGGTGTTTGCACCCAAGCTTTCACACTTGGGCACAGGAACCCCAACGCCTTTGCCCGGATCCTCAATGACCATGTTCGAGTGCTCAGTTACCGCACCCAAGTCACAACCCTTGGGCTTGGGCTGATTGAGACCAAGCTAAGTTCTTGGCGCTCACTCTAGGTTCACAAGGTTAGGCTGAAGACTTCAATGCTTATGCTTGGATACTTTACTCTTGTGGCTATGTGTTTGATGGTAGGCCGAGGTCTTTTGACGTTAGCTTCATGTGCTAGTACCCATGCTTGGGTCCCCGACGGTTATGCACAGGAGCCCAGAGCCTATGCCTAAATCCCTGCCAACCATGTCCCAGTGTCATGGCTAAATATGCAATGTAGAGGGAGGCGAATAGGTTAATACAGGGGTGAGCATATCAGACAGACCGAATCGAAAACCGTCCAAACTGGCTAATTTGGTCCGATTCTTGGGGACGTCGGTCCGGTTTCCAGTTTCATAAAAATGGGACCGGAAATTTTTAGTCCAATTCCTAGTTCCCGAGGGGAAGAACTAGACTAGATCAAATCGACTCTTTTTATAAAAAAAAAATTTTGAATTTCTTAAAAATAGTAATAATTTCTAAAATAGTAATAACTTTAGTATTTTTTTTATATTTTTATATTTTTTGCTAAGTGGCCGGTTCCATTGAACTGGACCAAATTGGACAAGATCGGTTGGTCTAGTCCTTGGTCCCAAAAAAATGGGAATCGATCCTCCCGGTCCGATTCCCGATTCCTACGTGGAACCGGGCCGGGAATTGATTATGCCTAGCTTTAATCAAAACTTGATGTATTCTTGCTAACTTCAAAGTTAAGTTTGTTATGTAAACAATTTAATACACATAAATATATGTATCATAAACTAATGATATTAAGTGCAGTATGTTACTATTAGATAAATATGGAAATAAGTAAAGAAATAAAAGATAGTGCATGTCTATCTTTATAGTGATATAGTTTAAATTAAGTCTATGTCCACTCTCCTACACTAATAATAGCCATTAATAGATTGGAATCCACTAATAATACTTTGAGAGGTTCCAACATAGCTCGTGTTGCTTCCACCTGAAGCTGGTTAACCACACTAACAAATCCCAAGCAAGGTTACAACACTCGTATAATTTTATGAAGATATTAAAATCAATGAAAAAAACACTTAATAAATGAACTTCCCACCCAATAAGTCAACAAGAGTATAATTGTATCAAACAATAAATCTTTCTCAGTTTGTAGTTGCTCTCGTGATTCGTGTCTTCTTTAGTATTCATTGATGTTCTTATGCAGTCTTCAATATTCAAACAAGCAGTTGGATAATCTTCAAAATAATCAATTTAGCCATTGAAGATAAACTACATAATCACTAGAAGATTTGGTCACCCACATAATTAAATCTCCTGACAATGGTGTAGTTTCCATGAATAGAGTTGCTTATACTAAGAAATATACCTTTTACCATAGTGATTGATAATTGATTGGATTCTCCTTCGTTTATCTCTTTTGCAATTCAAGGCCGTGGTTTGTTGTAAATATTCCATAAGACTTAGATTGAAGTCACAAGAATAGATGGATCTTCAAATTAGAATGTGTCATCACGTTATATGCACGTTCTTCTGAAGTGATATAGGGAGCTGCTCATATTAGCGATCCACAAGTCTATCTAAACTTCCTAATGGTAGTTGACTTATGTACAATTTTCCATTTGATCTTCTTAAGTAAATGGTGATCAAGGCTCCATATAATAGTTTATTTTATGATATCTCCAAGTCTCCTTGAACTTCTCATTTCTTGGACTTGTTCACCAAGGTCCTTCTGATCTCACGAGTCTTTCCAATTCGTACTTTGGAACAGATCAATAGTCATAGAACATACTTATGTCAACGTTACTTGAAACAAAGGCAACATATGCATTTACCAAATAGTAAAACAAATTAAACAGTTTTGTCGATTTCAAAATATCACAGGAGTTTTTCTCAATGCTCGATACTTGATTCCCACGATTAAGTCACTGGTGTTAGGCTTGGGTCCATCAAGATCAGGCTAGCATCCACTAAGGCTGTGCTCCAGTCCTTTGAGGCAAGATCCAAGACCCTAATGCTTGTCCCTAGGCCCTGACCATTGTGCCCAAGAATTTGGCTCCCATTGATGGCTCCAATGAAAGTAAGAAAGAAGTAGAATCTAAACAGTGTTTGGCTCAGAGTGGACTCCAATCAGGTGATGAAGTTGAAAAGCTGAGATACGAGAGACATGATGCTCTCCGAATTGGTAGTCAGAGTAGCCCGATCTAAGCTAGAGCTCTACGCTGTGACAGAGCTCAAGCCCTCTAGATCTGGGGCCTCGAGCTTGACACAGTGTAATAGGTCGAGCACTCCATATCCGGGGCTCCAGCTCAACGCCGCGAAGGAGCTTGAGATCGTCTAGCTTGGTCAATATCTCGCAACCGCCAAGCTCGATGACATATAGAGCAAGGGAGGGGACACGTGGTGACAATGGAAAATGACAAAGACATCCTAAACGGAATGAGGATCATAAAATTTGAGGAAAAAAAGAAGAAGATTTACATTAAAAAAAAAGCTAATTCTTTGTAATCGTCAAATAATGAAGTTTGATTGATTAGTTGAGATTGGTTAAAATGATAAGTCAAGCCATAGGGAAATTGACAGCTATGTGGCATAGACTTCGACAACTATATGTTTTGGTCATCAATAACTATGTAATGTCGATATTGACGAGAAATAAGGGATGTTCAGCCAATACCATAATTCATCGACATAACCTATAAGTGATCAATTATCTTGAAATTTGGCTAAGTGTTGGTAGAACACATTGGTCAAAGATGTCGAATAGATGGGTCGATGGCTGAGCATCCTAGTGACTTTGGAAGCTGTAATTTCTTGTTGATAATGATTGCCAGCACACAAATAGCTCATCAGGAATCTAACTGTAAAAGGGATCAGCTCAAATGCAAATTTGCAGTGTGTTTAATCAATGTATTAATTGCATGTCTATTCATCTTCAGTGTTTATTTATCATTTACTCTAAGTACATTTGTTTTCTTTGCACGGCATTCTCACTTTAAATGCCATACACGTTCCTATCCAATGTCAGTTATGATGAAATGGATTTTATGCTGATAGAATTGTCTGCTGTGAGCTTAAAAAGGAAATTTCCTTGTTCGGGGAATGAGAAGTTTTGCAGAAAAAAGGGATTTAACATTCTGCAGAAAGAAGTTGAGTATCGTAGAGGATTCCTTTATGTTCAGCTTAAGGGAAATTATGGAGAATCGCCTTCTCCTTGCTTAACATGAAAATGAAACTAAGAAAAGAAAAAGTTCGGTCCTTCATTACTACAGAAGTTCAATTACCAGTACATAATCTATTTACAAGACATGCCATCCCTCTAACGGTGATTAAACCGGCCTATCCGACGACTCGATCAATTCACTGCTCTCATTAGCATTATCCCATGTTTTGCGACACTTTTTATTAAGTCGTCTTTCAGGTATATAATTTTTACTTTGTATAAAGTGGTTAGAAATGATATTCCCACGAGCAGGAGCAGGGGATGTTCTGTATGTTTTTATATGATCAATTACTAGATTTTCTTTCAAACTAAATATTGTCCTCCACAAAAAGTTCACTGCATCGGCATTATGCGCAATATAAACATTGACCCTAAATGCATGCACCTCATATGAAAATTCCATTGATAGATATTCTTGGACCCAACACAGCATCTTCCCTACATCGTCACTTAAAACAATATCATTTTGAGTAAATTTATCCATCGAATTATCAATGCGTCACCTAGATGACTAGCGGTAATTAATCGCCGCATTAACAATTTTAATTAAAAATTGATTGAAATGATTATGTTAGAAAATTTCACACACAAATTTAAAATCAGGTTAAAATAATTGAAATGTTTAGCATCATAAAATTTAAGAATGAATTGATAATTGTCCATTCAGAGCTCGCCGACTCTTTAAAGCCAACCAGAAGGCAAAGCTCACGATGAAATATTTGAAAGTCGAAAGATGGCCTCTGTGGGTGTGGCGTTGTCCTTCATCTAGAACGTGGCAGCATGCCCCTGATTTCGCCTTGGATTTCTCGTTTACGTCGCGCGTCGGGTGGCGGACCGACAGAACGTGCGCAGATTGCATTCTTTTGTTGTTGAAACAAAATTTTCCCTCTTTTCGAGACTTCTAACCAAGCACGCAATTACTCCAGTTAAAAAATAAGAAAGGCGTGGCTTTGACTTAGAAACATTGTACGGAAAGGCTATTCTATTTTTTTATAAATATAATCGCTGATATTACTAAAAAAAAAAAACATCAATTGGCTAATTATTTTAAATTATATAAGCGATAGTTCATTGTGTTAGTTTTCCACTGGACTAAGGAAGCCCAAAAACCAAGGCTTCACTGAGTAAAGTGTCATAGAGCCGCCCATTGGCAACTTGTGCTACCCATATGCAGCCCTGTGCACACGTTGAGATTTTGGCCTAACTATTTTCATTACTTCCATCTTTTTGGTCTGCTGATAAAGCAGTCAGTCCAAATTCTAACATCATGATCATTCCATGTATTGCTCTTACTCTACCAAAAAAAAAAAAAAAAAACTGTAAAACCGTATCCATATCTAATGCGAACGACCTTGGCCTCACGCACTAATTGGAAATTAATGTGGTTTATTGTCATCTAATTCCCACTTTCCATTTTATGGGTTTCTCAATCATGATTTTCTTTTCAAGTCAGAAATCTTTTGAGTAAGCAACAAAAGCACTAGGGCAAATTCCTGTACCAATTGGCTAGATCTCAATGACCACCGACAATTCTTTGATTGTCTGCATCGAGCTTCTGCCTAATCTCTTAGGAATTCATCAATCTCCCGCAAAAAAGCCCCTCTCCAAGAGTCAAAAAGCTTCCGAACAACTTGAAGTGCAAAGAATGAATTGTCTCAACAACCCCACAATGGCTAGATTGAATCTCAACCAAAGCATACAAACCTAGTAACTGGCCAATACCGTGATCCTGTGTAGCATCCGAAACTTTGGAATGTAAAGCAGAATCCTACACAATGCTGCTAGTGAACCTGTTTATAGACCACATAATCAGGCGATACGGGATATTTTAATGTCCTCTATCACGCGCAAGCCGGATTAGAAATGTGACATGGAATTAAACTATCAAAGCAGATGCACCCATGAAATAAATTGGAGTAAAAGGGATTTGTTAGCATGTTAGAAAGTTTAAGGTTGAATTAATAAATAGGCAGAGATTAAATGCATAAAAAAATATGAAAATCCATAATCGAGTGATGTAAGCTATGTCAATGGACATAAAAGTGCAAGTACAAGATGACCATCACGCCACAAACAGTTTGATTGTCCGTCTCCAATAATGTGCTTGATGCAGCTAAAAGTCATTAAGCATATTGATGGAGATTTTCACGTGGTCGGTCCTCCACTTGTCCTGTCGGAATCATCATGAGGTGAATAGTTTTCCAAAATAAGGTGATTGATTTTTACTCTCTGTTTCGCCGATTTTACACCCACAACCAAAAATTTTTCATCCAATGGTGCGTTTTGATTTTATTTTCTAAAAGGACTTGGGTCTTGTGTTAGTTTTAGATAGAGAGGGTCAAATGCAATAACTTATATATTTCACTTGAATATAGAGAACTGTTAGGCACAATCTTATATGAAAATTTTGTCGACGGTTCAATACAAACGCTTCTCGATACACTGATGAGGTCTAACAAAGACTAGGTGAATAACACAATGTTAGAGTCATATCGATGACGTCAGGGAATGTAGATAACTCAAAAGAAACATCGTTCCCAATCAAGCACAAGAGCACAACGTTGAAATTGTGTTGACGACATTGAGCAAAGGGACTGTTGACACTTAAATTTTGACTATTTGTTTAGGTATTTATTAAATGCATTAAAAGATTAGGGATTAATTTCTAACCCCTTAACAAAAAATATTTTTCATTAAAATCGCATTGCATATAGACATTAGGATCACTTGCATCACTAGTTCTAAAATTTAGAAATTTACAAAAAGAAAAATTAAAATTAAATAATTAAATAATTAAATAATCAAAAAAAATAATAAATATTTTTTAATTAAAAAAAAAAAAAAAAAAAATATTGAAAATTCCAAAAAAATTTAAAAAATCCCAAAAAACTCCAAGTTTGTTTTAGAGTTCCCTAAAAGGCTCTAAAATAATTCTTGGACCATTTTCTCTTAAAAAAATGTCGGAAAATCATCGGCCAAGAGTGTCTTAAAATTGAACAAGTGCTCTTACGGCTTCACCTTAGGGTTTAAATTATCCTCGGATACAATTGCCCTTGAATGCATGCTTATGATGCGATGATTATGGTTTGCCCCTTAGTTTAATTAGGATTTATTTTCGTCTGCAATTTATTTAATGCTTTCTTTAATTGCCGATTGCTATTTTGATGATTGCGCACCCGCATGATCACCTCATATGTTAGTGGTTAATTCTAAAACCAATCCAAACTGCCTGACAAAAGTCTTTTTGAAATGAACAAGATTAGGTACCGAAAGGGCACTAATTGGTTAATTAGTGTAATCAAGTCCCCGACCCTAGAATCTCTGGTTACGTAGAAAGTGAGGCACACTCTCATGCCTCGCTTGGTTTCTAGCCGACCCCAATAGGCTAGTGGCGACTCCTCATTTGAAGATTTTCATGAACATCCAATGTCACGCGGGGTATGGGCTTGGGAGAGCCCGTGTTGATTAAGGCCCGTCGGCTCGAAATTAACAATACCCCTAAACCTATTTATTTGTCGATTTCGTTCCCCCTTGGAACGAAAAAAATAGGTCGCGACAGGGACTAACACTAAGGAAACACTTCTCTATGATTAATGGGTGGGCACAATGTTGAAACCTAATTGACGTTGCTAGACTAATGAAGTAACACAAGGAAGATGTTATTCCGAGATGGGTAAGAAGACACAACGTCGAAATTTAATCGATGATACTAGACAGAGGTGACAACATCGGGAAGGCACTGCTCTGAGATGGATAAGAGGAAACACCGTCGGAATATAATTGACAACGCTAGACAAAAGAGACAACACTGGGAAAGCATCGCTCCGAGATGGATAGGAGGACACAACGTTGGAAGCTAATTGATGACGTTGGGCTATGGATAGACCACTAAGGGACCTTGCTCCTAAGTGGGTATGAAAATGTTGCATTGGAATCTAATTGACGTCACTGGATAACAATACTACCACTAAGAAGACATTGCTCCTGGATGGATGCAAGGACATAACGCTTAAATCTAATCAACGATGTTGGACAAAGCAGGATAGCGCTAGAATCTAATCAACAATACTACTTGGGGTATGACACTTGCTAGAATTGAATCAATGATGGGAGCTAAAAGCTACAACTGAGCTAAGCTAGACTAGGACACATAATTAAAGATAAAGAGTTTTGTTGTGTTATTTGGGAGGGGGTCTTGTTGGAGGACTCAAGCTATATATAGGGATACCCTAATAACCATTGAGTGATTACCAATTTGAATTGCCTCCTTTAGTCTTTAGTACATTGCCTATCCCTTAGCTGGTTCATCCTATAATTGCCTCAATCGTGTCTTCACTTGTGGGGAACAACTTTCCAAATTGAGTTTTTGATCATCAACCACCTTCCCTTTACGCTCCGCACTTTTAAAAATTTACCGCCAAAACTCATATCGTGATATTCAGTCAAGTGGCTTCCTTGTTGTTGAAAACTTAGCTTTCTTCCAGATGCCCATCGACAACTGATAATAGGGCCTCATGTGTAATTTCGTTAGGCTCTAAGGTGAATTCTTTGCTCATGTCATCGAGAGGGTGTATTCAATTTTGGGTACCAACACTTTCGATTAGTTGTCTGAATTGAAAGAATTGAATTTTGTTTGCACAGTCCATGTTTGCATTGGAAGAGTGTTGAGCACGCCAAGTGCCAAAACTTATCACAGAGAAATATTTAAGTATTAAAAGTTTGGAAAAATACACTTAAGTGTTTGAATAGGAGAAAAATGGATCATTTAAGTGCCAATTGTAAGAAATTCCAACCAAACGGCTGATGTGGCATTTTCTCGATGAGTTGAGCTCAAAACGATGTTGTTTTTTGCACTACTGTAGCTAGATAAGCCTAAAATGACTCGTTTTAGCAATGATGTAACATTTAATATAAAATTAATTGAGTTAAATAAATAAAAAAAGAAAAAAAAAGATTGCAGCATGTGTTTGGCGATGACTATGAGCCTTCGCTGCTGCCGCCCCACTATCATTGAGAAGAGCCAGTGATGGTGGAAGGAAGGTCAATCGAGGTCAGGAAGCCCTAGCTAGGGATTGGCGACCCTAGTTGACTAGCAGATAGGGCCTGCAAGCCTTCGCCTAGATCTGGAGTGAAGGTCGCGGTCCTCATCGAGATCCAACAAGAGTCATTGGCCATAACCTAGCTAGGTTAAGGGTTGTCGCTTAATCAGGCCAAGGGTCGCAACCTTTATCCCAAATCTAGGCAAGAGCTTGCAAGCCTTCGCCGCTGGTTGACCAGGGTCACCAGCCACTAGCCAAGGCTTGGCAACCTCGATCGACCCTTGCCCAACCAACGTTGGCCTTTTCGGTGACGGTGGGGAGGTAGCGGCAAGGGTTGTGCAAGCCCTCACTTGAAGCTTATGATGGATCTTCTTTTTTTTAATTTAATTAATATTTATATTCAAATTCGAAGCAAAACAATGTCTTTTTTGCTCTTCTTTGCTTACTCAACTTTCTAGTGAGCCATATAGACGACTTATATTATTAAAAATAAGTCACGTTGGATTTCCGATATCTTTCGCCAGACTTGGCACTCCCAATATTAAAAAAAGAAGTGATGCTTAAATGTACATTTCGGAACTTTTAGCATTTAAGTATTTACAACACTTGCGTTGTACTTCTGCTTGCATAGGAAGCACGTGATTAATGGTCTGAAATTCGAAAATCCAAAACACTCCACTTTTGTTTAATTGACATGTTTTTTCTATCTAGAAAATATTCCTATGAGAACGAAAGCTTTGGTATCGTTCCGATGAAAAACCCAAGATTTAGATTGTGGATTTTAAAAGTAGAAATAGTATTTGATATGTGAGTGTAAACCTTTTTTTTTTTTTTCACTTATCCCAAGATCCAAAAATTTTAGGCTACACTCATCAAATGACCTATAAAATCCCTAATTCAAGTGATGTGAAAATAAAACTTTAATCCATTTGATATTATTCTTTAACCTAAACAACTTATCCCTTAAAAATCCTAACACTATCCATCAGAGCCCTTTGTCCAAGATGACGGTTTCGTCAGAGATATGGCACCTTTGATGTCATCTCTGATATGCATACGGGACGAAAAAAAGTTAATGGCTTTGATCCATGTGGATCATTGTATAAGATATTCTTCACTTTTATGGACAGATCTTTACTTATGAATTCCTCAACAAAACCTCTCTCAGCTAATGTGAGACTTATAATGTCACAAAAGTCCCCCAATTAAAGTATAGATAGAAACAATAACAAAGAATGGGCTTGGAAGTGAAGAACGAGGAGCCACATGCCTTTAAGAAATGTGTGGCATGAAGATTGTGAAATCTTGATCTAGATAAGACAAACTATTTAATGAAATATCACTACATGAATACAAGAACAATTGAAACTTGACACTCAAGCCACGATAAAATTTTGCCAACTGCAATAATCTCCTACTCTCTCTCTTTCTCAATATGTACATCGATGTATGTACTCATGTACGTCTATACATTATGCAACTATTTCTTCTTCTATTTTTTGCCTTTTTTTTTTTCTTTTGTCAATTATGAATTGTACTTTAGGGTAACTTTTCTCTCTTTTACACCCTTTTATTATTGTAAAGTTTTCATGTTAATAATCATGTCAACAGGATTAAATATATTAAAGACCCAATTTACACGATACCACAAACTCAAAAGGTGAAAAAACTTGATTGTACATATTAGAAAGTCGAGGTTAAATTGCAAGAGTTGAAATGGTCTTGAACTTTCTCCAGAGATGATCCATCTGATGTCACAAATAATGGATATGCATTACATTGGAATGCGTTGTTGGACTATGAACATCAAATAGTATATATAGACAATTTCATACTCAATTCAACCTTTTACTTTTATTCTCAATCAAAAGAGAACTCATTTGAAATTTTATTGCCAGTCCACTTCTAAAATTCTCAACCACTAGTCTTATTCTCACCCACACGTAAACCCAGTCAATTAGTTTGACCCTTTACAGGAGTCTATAGATGGAAACCCTATCAATTTCACGACCCGAAAGATACACAAAAATGGTCTAGATTCATGCCGAGACACGCACGCAAAAAATTGCACCGAGCAACTTGAAAGCGATGATCCTCACTAGCCCAACCCTGCAGCCCCAGTTTGGCAATGAATGCATGACATGTTTAATAAGCACAAGAATGCATATTTTGTCAAGATAACCAATGGTTGAATACAAGCAATGATTCAAGAAAACACGAGGTACGACCTCAACTAAGATAACGAACCCGATCCAAACATAACAACAAGACACGCCTTGATGATTCAAGTGGTGGAATAGTCTGATCAAGTATAACTGGGCGGATTCAATATGAACTCTTCCTTCACATATAACTTCTGATTTTTTTGCAAGCGTATCTTTGCACAAATACCGTACGGTCACGTAAAGTCAAGCAACATGTCTGGTGAAGGATTCTTCACCAGATGGGTAAAATTCCACTTTTTGGTGAAACTACAGTAAAGATTGTGAAAAGAAGATGACGATGACAAGTAAAAAATAAAAGAAAGGAAATTTTTATTTTTTTTTGAAAAAGCTTCCTCTGTGCTTCATGGCTGATATAGAATCACAAGATGATGACATGCTGATAGCAACACCTGATGAATTAATAAAAGTGTCTCAAAGGAATAGTGAACTTATAAAGGAAATTCCCTTGTTAAGGGAACGAGAAGTTTTGCAAAAAGAGGATTTCATAATATGCAGAAAGAAGTTGAGTCTACTAAAGCAGAACGTGACCTACTGTAGAGGGCTCCTTTATCTTCAAATTAAGGGAATTTATGGAGAATCCCCTTCTCCTTGCTTAACATGAAAATGAAACTAAGAAAAGAAAAAGTTCGATCCTTCAATACTACAAAAGTTCAATTACTAGTACATAATATATGTGCAAGATATACCATCCATCTAAAGTGAACGACTCGATCAATTCACAACTCTCGTTATTATTATTACCCCATGTCTTGCCACACTTTTTATTAAGGCATCTTTTAGGTACGTTCAATATTTCAAAGAGGAGGAAAAGGGAGTTGTCCCATGTGTTTTAGATGATCAATTCATTGAATTTCTTTCAAACTAAAAATTGTCCCCCACAATAAGTTCATTAAATTGACATCACGCTCCATATAAGAATTCCTTTAATCGATGACTCCAATTGCATGGACCTCATATCAAAATGCCATTTATAGATACTCTTGGACCCAACATAGTATCTTCCCTAAATCTTAAATCCGTTCACAAAACAGTCAAATTGTTCTCATTTCAAGTAAATTTATCAGTCAGATCACTAGCGTGCCACATAGAAAATCGATGATAACTAGACTGTCACATTAGTAATTTTAAACAAAAATTAGTCGAAATGACAAAATTAAAATTTCACATATTAGAACAATTAAAAGGTTTAGCACCATGAGAGGATTGAATTGATAATTTTCCCTTCAAAGCACACACCTCTCTAAAGCCGAGAAAGATGCATAGCTCAGCTCACGATTTATATATATATATATATATAAATATTTGAAGGTCGAAAGATGGACTGTGCGTGTTTGGCGTCGTCCTTCATATAGAAAGTGACAGCATGCCCGCATTTCGCATTGGTTTTCTCATTTACGTCGGGCATTGAGTAATGGACCCACGAAACTTGCGCAAATTGTTTGTTCCAGGCTCCACAGAGTAATAAACGGAAAATATTTTCATCAATCATAAAAATATTTGGATATAAATTATTATTGACAACGAAAATATTTTCAATTGATTAATCATTTCAAGAGATTATTTTTAAAAAAATCCTTTTCAAATCATCATTTTATATGAAACATTCAAAATATTAATCGTTCTTTTTTGTTTTTCTTCTTCATCTTTATGGTTGCTTGGTTTTCCGGGCTTGAAATAATGGCAAATCTGTCCATAGATGAAGGTATGGTCTGAGCTAGGTTGGTCCCGCATCTAACCCAAGAACCAACCTGCACAGTAATGGTCTCCAATTTTTGGGATTGAGAATCGACTATGTTGAGCTTGGGACTGAGGACCGGACCGACTCTATGGGTCCGATTTGGTTCCAACCAATTGATTATTTTTTTGTTTCATTTTTTGTATTCTTTAAAAAGACAAACATACTATTTCAAATTATAGATTCATCAACAATGCGATATTGGGCAACCAAACTTCAAACACTAATACATATAAAACATAAAATAAATAGGTAATAATAAAAATTTTGCATTTTTTAAAAGCAACAAATCATAAAACTACCACGCGAGGCAAGGGAACAGAGGCGAAAGACAAGGCGAGTAAATAGAGGTGAGTGACAAGGTGAACAAGGCAAGTGAAGAGAGGCAAGCCACAAGTCAAGCAATGAGCAAGGCAAGTAGGCAAGTGAGGCCAAGGTGTGTAGATGAGAGAGGGTTTCTTTTCTTTTTCTTTTTATCAAATTAGGGCTGGCTTTCTTTCTATTTTCTAGTTTACATAACAAACTGAATTGTGAACAAAAGAAAGGAGGAGGCACTAGGGTTTAAAGTAAACAAAAGCATATAATATATAATATGTATAGGGTTGGTCCAGGTTGGACCAACCATAAACTCGCAGAACTAAGAACTAACATGTACAGTAGAGGGTTCAAGGGTCTAGGACCAAGGATCAACTTAGTCCTCCTGGAAATTAGACTAGGACATGCCAAGTTGGGTTGATTCAAGTTTGATCTTGGACCTGAAGGCATAATTTGGTGTTATCTTTTCATTTATTTATTTATTTATCTTTTGCTTTTTGGAATTTTCATTGGAAAATGAGTTAATTCTCCACAAACAACACCCAAAATGCTATTACTCCAACCAAAAAAGGGATAATGATACAAACAATCTATGAAATTTGGCCTAATGTGCAATGAGGTCCCTAAACTTTTAATTTATTTAATGTGATCCTTGAACTTTAGGGACTACATTGAATATTTTTATACAATTTAAAGATTATATTGGAACAAATACCAAAAGTTCATTGACTACATTGAACAAATTAGAAGTTCATGGATCATATTGCATATTAAGCTAAAGCTCAAGTATCACATTGAATAAATTAAAATTTCATTGATCAAATTACATATTGAGTTAAAGTTTAAAGATTGTTTGTATTATTTTCCCACTAAAAAAATATGAAAGGCACAGTTTTGACTCACAAAGGTTGTACGGAAAAATTCCATCCGGACAATATGATGAATTGATGGTAAACATGCCTTTTTCTTAGCAAAACTGAGTAAGTTCTTCCACATGTCCCATCTCATTGATCAATGCTACGTGTGTTAAAAAAAAATTCACTAAATTTCTTATTAAATGATGCGATGATTTTTCAATTGAGTATTTAACGTAGGGTTAATATTGCAAAAAACTCTAAATTGGTCTACCTATGATAAATTTATCCCAAACTAATTTTTTGAATATCAAAATTCCCAAACTGATATATTTATGAAAATTTTACCCTCCATTAGTTTCCGTTTGATTTAACCGTCAAATTGCTAAGTTAGATGACACGTGATAATTGTCAAATGTGTGAGTTTGGAGTTTTACCCTCTATTTGTCAAATGTGCATCAATTTGTGATTTTTATAGTATTAATTCAATTTAACGGAAACTAACGGAAAATAAATTTTTAACAAATGTACCGGTTTTAGGTTTTTTGTGAATTTTTTACAAATATATCAGTTTAAGGTTTTTTATGGTTAAAACATTAATTTGGGATATATTTTTCATATGTGTATTCATTTAGAGTTTTTCATTATATTAATCCTTCAAAATATTGAAATGCGACATTGCTTAATAAATAGAATTACTCAGTACGTCCAGCATTTTCCAAGTCGCCTTTAATGGAAATGATAGCTTCCACCGCCAATATGCAAATAATAATAATACTCGTCAAGTATTATGATACTCCACAAGTCAATAAAAGATAGCATAAAAAACTCATCGGAGTTGGAAGAAAAGAATGAGAATCTAAGTTCCTACATGGTTATATCGTTTTTGGATATATTTAGCAAGAGAGAGATGAGGCCACGGGCAGATGGTTATGCTGTCGTGGCTGTGGTTGTTACGAAAGGACGACCGCGATGGTAGTATTGGGCGGCAGTAGAAGAATTAATAAATGAAGGGAAGAAACATTGGAAAAAGAAGTTATCTTATGCCCGTGTTTGTGTGGAGTTGGATGCAGCTGACACTAGAATGGATCATGTCATTGTGGAGTTTAGTGGAGTAACTCGCAGAGTGGAAGTTGAGTACGAATGGAGGCCGATCAGCTGCAAAAAATGTGGCACCTTTGGCCATCGATGCAACACAACAGGAGACACATCAATGCAGGCGGATAGCAGACCATTACAACACCCGAAAGGCACTCCAACAGCTGGTATAGCAGCTTCAACCAGTGCTGATCAGCAACTCCAGTCAGCAATTATTTCCTCTGGAGTTATCAGCCCACCTCCCCTATCAGCACCAGCAAAAACAGCAATGCAAACTGATATTATACAGCTCTACCAGTCAACTCCAGCTGCTGTAACAGCAGCTCTAAATCACAGTTTGCACAACATTCAGCCGGATACAACAGGTTTGGAACCCCTACCTCAGATGGCAGCAGTTCCAGCAATCTCTGGGCCGTCTTCCACCTCTGAAACAGCAACTCCAGCTGCTGTTTTGCACAGCAAACAGGCGATGGCAGCAGCTTCAAACACCTCTGGCCCGTCCTCTAGCTCTGCTACAGCAACTACAGCTGCTGGTCTGCACAACAACCAGGCAGAAACAAGCCCTCTGAAGCTTGCTATCCAAAAGGCAGAGTCTGCAAAGGACAACCCCAATACGAGAGGGCAGATCCCTCTCTCTTTGAACTATCCCCAAGGAGACACCACAGCAGCAACCGTAGATGAAGACTCTGATACTTTGAGGACATCCCAGCACTCTGGACAATGGGAAATCCAATCATCCTCCCGCCGGAAAGCAGCTAAGAAGGAGCGGAATCAAAATGCCAGACCTGAGTGCCATCCTCACTCCATTCCTCAAGATCAAAAGGCTTCAAAGAAGGCCATTCGGTTCGATGAGGCCGTCAAAAAGTTGGCTGACCCCAATATAAACCCGTCTCAAACCTCTTTCTCTTCAGCGGATGACCTAGATGATGAAGAGGATACTTCTAGCACCAGCTCAGGAGAAGAGAAACAAGAAGGGGATGTCTCTCTTGCAACATCCACTCATACTCTTGCTGTGGTTCTTCCATCCATGGAAGCTGCTGATCCATGCTTCACCTTGCAGCCAATAAAACCGCTTGCTGCGAACAAGGGTAAGGCTCAAACACAAGCCAAACCCCCTCTTCCAAAACCATTGGCTAGCAAGCGGCGAATGGTGAAACGCAAATGAGGTGCTGTCCTACCCCTATGTATATATGAATATAGGCTTTTAGAATACCCGGGGCATAGTAGACCCAGTCAGACAATCTGAAGTGAAACATTTTGTGCGCGAAAACAACATCTGCTGTCTTGGACTGCTGGAAACAAAGGTCCCGCCTCATCGCTTTGAGGCCATCTCGGCTACTTTATGTACAGGTTGGAAATGGATTAACAATTATATGTACGCGACGAGGTCGTATTTGGATAGGCTGGAACCCATATCTAGTAGACTTTACAAGCTTATTTATCTCTAGCCAAATCATACATGGCTCGCTTAAACTGTTGCATACTGGCTCTATTTTTTACTGCACAACTGTATATGGGGAACATACATATGTTACTAGAAGACCCCTATGGAATGATCTTATCCGGCTAAGTTCTAACCTCTTGGATAATCCCTGGATTGTGGCTGGAGATTTTAATGCGTTACGTGACTCATCAGACAGGTTGGGGGGCTCGGATATGTGGCTCCCTTCTTTTGATGAATTCAATGAATGCATTTGCCGAGTGAACTAGATGACCTTCGATATGTAGGGATGCGATATACATGGTCAACTTCTTCGGGTGCTCAACGCAAACAACGGAAAATTGACCGAGTGCTGGTTAACAGCAAATGGAGCCTGGACTACTCATACTCAGAGGTAGTCTTCCTTCCTCCTGGCATCTCGGATCACTCCCCAATGCTAGTCAGAGTCATAGCCCCCCGGCCTCAGAGAAGGCCCTTCAAATTTTTCAATTTCTAGATGTCTCACCCGGATTTCAATACCATGGTCTCTCAGGTATGGGAGAGTCAGACTATAGGTCATCCAATGTACAAGCTGTACAACAAACTTAAACTTCTTAAATGCAGGTCAAAGTTACTCAATAAGGAGGTGTTTTCTGACATTTCCATGCGAGCTAATTCTACCAAGCAGGCTCTCCTCACTATCCAAAAGGCGCTCATGCAGGATCCACAAAATGTCTTGTTGGCTGAGAGTGAAAGAGCCAGAGCTCGTGAGTTCTATGAGCTACGATCTATGGAAGAGTCTTTCTTCAAACAGAAATCTAGAATCCGATGGCTGAAGGAAGGCGACCAAAACACAAGATTTTTCCACCACTCGACAAACCATCATCACTTGCGCAACCGGATCATCTCAATCCAGGATGGTGCGGGTAATATGATTACTGAACCGGAGGAAATACAAGGGGCCTTTGTCTCTTATTTTCGGGACCTTCTAACTCGGGAAGACTCGGTTAGGAGGCCTTCTACAAGTGAGGTTAAGGAAGCCTTGCAAAGACACACTATCTCGAAGACCGTGTCGGATCAATAGCCGAGCCTATAAATGCTCAGAAATCAAGGCAGCCTTGTTCTCATTGGCAGCAATAAAGCCCCGTGGCCGGATGGATACAACTCGATTTCTTCAAAAGAAATTGGGAAACGGTGGGTCCTTCACATAGAGGCGATCTTAGACTTCTTCAACACGGGTAGCTTATTACGGGAGACGAATTGTACCATTCTTACACCGGTTCCTAAAATTCCAAATGCATCATCGACCAATGACTTCCGGCCCATCGCATGTTGTAATACCATTTACAAATGCATCACCAAGATTCTGGCTAATCGTATATCAGTAGTGCTCCCTGACATCATAAATCCTGCTCAGATGGCTTTTGTTAAAGGCAGACGCATTACTGACAATATTCTTCTAGCTCAAGAGCTTTTTAGCGGTTTTCACTTGGACACTCACTCATCAAAGTGCGCTATCAAGGTGGACTTCCAGAAAGCTTATGACACACTCGACCGGGACTTCCCGGAGACAACTCTCACAAAGATTTGGGTTTCCCGCTCGCTTCATACAGCTTTGTTATGGTATGCGTCCGGACCCCAAAATTTTCCATTTCTATTAATGGCGAACTCCATGGTTTTTTCAAGTAGTGGCGGGGGTCTTAGACAAGGGGACCCAATCTCTCCTTATCTATTTACCCTAGCAATGGAAGTACTCTCGTGCATCTTGGAGGCCCAATCTAACCGGCCTGAGTTCAGATACTATTGGAGGTGCAAGCCTCCCCGCCTCTCACATCTCTTCTTCGCGGATGATGTATTCATATTTAGTAATGGTAAACCAGCATCGGTGACCTGTATTAAAGAGGGACTGAATACTTTCTCCCAATGGAGTGGATTAATTCCTAATGACAACAAAAGTGAGGTATTTCTCTCGGGTGTTGTAGAGACAACCGGGACCCAGCTCCTTCAAATTCTGAATTTCAAAAGAGGGTCTCTTCCGGTGCGCTACTTGGGTGTTCCAATCATCACCTCACGTCTAAGTAAGGCGGACTGTAATGCACTGGTCTGTTTACTTACGACTCGTGTCCAGTCTTGGACTCATCGGTTCTTATCATTTGCGGGTAGGTTACAACTTATCAAATCAGTACTACATGCTATACAAGCATATTGGGCTTCCATCTTTTGGATTCCTTCATCTATTGTTGATCGGATTGAACAAATGGCGGCAATTCCTATGGAAGGGACCTGGACTCGGGGCGAGTGGGGCAAAAGTATCATGGGACGATGTATGCATCCCTAAACAAGAAGGAGGGCTTGGGGTCCGGAAAATCCGCGACAGCAATAAAGCAGCCATGATCAAGCACATATGGATCCTCTTCACTGACAAGGAATCCCTATGGTGCAAGTGGATACATGCAAATTACCTCAAAAGGAAGCACTTTTGGACTACCCCTTCCCCAACCCGTTGCTCATGGACATGGAGAAAGCTTCTTGCATTAAGGGAGGAAAGTATAAATTACTTCAAGTGGAAGATAGGTAACGGTACATCTACTTCGCTCCGGTTTGACCCATGGCTAGACTTGGGCCTCATAAACTCGATTTTTGATAATGGCTATATATACCAATCACTCCTTACAAGGCATGCAAAGGTTGCAAATCTATTCTCCATGGATGGCCAAATCATCTTAAATGAGATTCGCTTATGGCAAATCCCAATCCCCTCACTAAATCAAGCGAGTGACAAGTTCACTTGGTTGATGCATCCTTCTGGTACATTTTCTACGGCATCTGCCTGGTCGGTCATACGAAGGAAAGCGGCGCCGATCTCGTGGGCTTCATTTGTGTGGAATAAGGCGATAATTCCTCGCCACCAATTCCTCCTTTGGCTGATATCGCGGAACCGCCTCCCAACTCGGGCTTTCTTAATGGCCCATGGTAGATTACCTCGGTACACGTGCATTGTGCAACACCGGGCCGATTCTATTAACCATCTATTTTTTGACTCCCACGTCTCCAACTTGCTTGCAAATTTTTGGGCTGCAAAGTGCAATCTCACCCGGACTAATCGATCTTGGAGGGAGAATCTTAGGTGGGTAAGCAATACTCTCTCGGTAGTGGTTTCTATGTGGTCATCGCCAAATTCTCCTTCGGAGCTCTTTGCTATGTGATTTGGAAGACTAGAAACGATATAACATTCCGGTCATCCAATTTCTCTATGTCGGCCATGAAACAAAGATCTCACCAAGGCGGAGTCAAGGATAAAGCTACCTCCCCCAAGTTGGTTGCCGATAACCCGAGGAATAGGAGATTGCAACAGGCTGGGGGCTAGACCCAAATATTTTTGTGTAGGAGTGTGAGTGAGTTAGCCTTACTAACCTTGGCTTCTCACTTTTGTTTTTTTCTTTGCTGTGAACCTGGCCCCCCCCCCACTCTAGCGACATGTTGTCCCATTGAGTGTGGTTTGGTGCCAAGTCTCACCCCATCTGTATAGCTGTATGGTTGACTCTCATTTTCTCTTTATAATACTTAACTTTTACCAAAAAAAAAACATTGGAAAAAGAATACCTTTACCAAAAAAAAACATTGGAAAAAGAAGTGTGTGAAGATCGGGCTACTTAGAAGTTGGAACGTCTTGTAAATCCCGTAATCCATCAACTTTGGACCTCGGACATATGTGGCTAGTTGTCACTCAAAATAGTTTGCAAGTTAATAAGGTTGTGTTCTGACGTTAAGTTTGCTTAAGAAAATGAGTCAATAGAAAATGTTTTCCTACAAAAACTTAAATTCAGGAAATGATTCTGTCTTTAAAAAATTGAAAATCATTTTTTAAAATATGACTATATTGATACTTGAACTTAAAACTTTATGCTTGAACATGGGAACCTCGATACTCATTCCTATACCCTTAGCAACGGGGCCGAGACTAGACGTTAGTGCAGGGCCCTCAGCCTAGATCTATCTAAGTTGTGTTTGAGACCTCGTCTGCTATGCTCAGATCCATTGAGACCAAGCCTAAGACCTTGACACTTGTGCTCAAGTCTATTGAGGCTGAACATTGGACATTGATACAAGTTACCAACGCCTGAATAGTATATATCTATTTAGAAAATATTTTTCACTTCATTTTTAGATATCGGCCAAATAGCAGATGATGTTATCATTTTCTTGGAAAATGACTTCCCGAAAAATATTTTTTTTTAGAAATTTCACATTTTTCGCATATACGGAGCCTAAGGTTTGAATGGATAACTTTCAGTCCTTGAACTGAAAATGTCTGTGCTAACCAGAGGGTTTGTATGCCATGTAGCAATTCTAAAGTTAGGTTCACACGTGGTTTATAGATAAGATAAAACCCAAAAGCCAACGGCTCACTATTAACGTTTCAAAGAGACTCCCATATGCAACTCGTGCATTAATAGAGCCTCCCATTTCCCAAGCACACGACCAAAACTAAAAAATAAAAAATTCCCAAGCACACGTTGAGATCCTGGTCACCTATTTTTCACCTAACTTCTCTCGCATCGCCACTCCCATCTTTTGATCCGCAAATAAAGTAGTCGGTCCATATTCTGACGTCATTTCCAGTGCAAACGACCTTGCCTAATACACCAATTGGATATTAATGCGGTTTATTCTCATCTAATTGCCTCTTCCTCTTCCATGGATCTCATCATAATTTTCTTATCAAGTCAGAACCTTTTGAATCAGCAAAGAAAGCACAAGAGCAAATCCTTATACATACTCAAGAATCCATCTCACCAATGGGCAAGATCCCAATAACCTCCGACAATTCCATGACTATCGACATTGATCTTCTTCCTAACCTCTCAACGGTTTGATCAAACTCCCTCAAACAGCCCTCTCCTTAATCAAGCAATGTAGGATGCTTTAATGCCATTTTATGGGCTAGTCGAATAGAGATGACACGTGAAGTTAAACGAATAATGTCAAATATTTCAACCAACATAAAAGGCACAGGTAATTGTCCACTATCATGATGCCACAAGCTGGTGAGTTGTCCATCTCTGACAATGTGCTAATCCAGCTAAAAGTCATTAATTGTCGGAAATTTTCACGCGGTCGGTCTTCCACTCATCACGAAGTGAATAGTTTCCAAAATAAGGTGATTGATTTTTATTTTCCATTAGCTCTTTCAACTGAAAAAAACTGATTTTTGTTTGCGGGGTTCGCGTTTGCGTTGGAAGGACATTATTCATCGGCCGAAAATCGAAAATCCAAGACACTCCACTTTTGTTTAATTGACATATTTTTCTATTTAGAAATTATTTCCATAAGAATGAAAGCTGTTGTATCATTTTACGGAAAATTCAAGATTTAGATTGTTGAATATAAAAGTAGGCATGTTATTTGATATGTGAGGGCAATGCTATGTTTCTGTACTTAACCCAAAATTCAATCCCTTAACGGAAGACGACTCCACCCGTCCAATGTCCATTAAAATCCCTCATTCAAAAGGATGTGAAATAAAACTTTAATTCATTTGATATTATTCTTTAACTCAACAACATATCCCCTAAAAAATCCAAACGCTATCCATCAGAAACCCTTGACCATGATAAGTGTTTCATCAGAGATGTGGCACCTTTAATATCATCTCTTACATGCATATAGGACTAAAAACGTTAATGGCTTTGATTCATGTGGATCACTATATAAGATATTCTTAACTTTTATCGATAGGGTCTTTACTTATCAATCACCTAAGAAAACATCTCCCATTTGATGTAACTTATGATGTCACAAAAGTCTCCCAATTAAAGTATGGAATGAAACCATATCAAAGAATGGGCCTGAATCTAAAGAACGAGGAACCACATCCGTGAAAGAAATGTGTGGCGTGAAGGTTGTGAAATCCTGATCTAAAAAAGACAAACTATTAGGTGAAATATCACCACATGAGTACAAGAGCAATTGAAACTTGATACTGTATCACGACAATAACATTTTGCTAACTACGATAATCTCCCACTCTCTTCTCTCTCTCCCTCTCAATATGTACATGTATGTATGTACTCATGTACGTATATACATTGCGCAACTATTTCTTCTTCTATTTTCTTTTTTCCTTTTTGTCTCTGTTACTTATGAAATCCTACTTATGAGCAACTTTTCTCTCTTTTATACCCTGTTATTATTGAAAAGTTGTCATGTCAGTAATCATGCCAGCATGATTAAATATGTTAAAGATGAAGTTTACATGATTCCACAAAATCAAAGGGCAAAGAAACTTGATTTCACGTATTTCAAAATCGAGGTTATATTGCATGAATCGGAATGGTCTTGATCTTTCTCCTGAGATTGTCTATTGTAAGATTTTGTGAGATAATTGCTGATTATTTTAAAACTTAAGCTATTAAATGAAGGCATGTCTTATTATTTAAATATTTTAATACTCATCTTCACGCTTAATCTTGTCTTTTTTTGTGTAATACTAAGCATGGTAATATTTAATTGCAAAGGCAAATAGGGCCTGGAAAGATTTAAACTCAAAACCTTCAAATTTAATACCATATGAAATTTTGTAGGACCATTTCCAATTGTTTAAAAGCTTAAATTGTTAGATAAATGTATAATTTATTATTTAAATATTTTAACATCTACCATGACGTCACAAGTAGTGCATTATTACGTGGGAAAGGTACCAAAAAAGTCATAAACCTTATTGCATTGATATCATTGGTACCGTCAGTCCTAAAATTTTCAATTGGACTAATTTGATCCTAAACCTTTTTACATTGGTACCAATTTAGTCCTTCCGACCAATTTAAGTCGAAAATCAATGACGTGAATGCCGGCGATCTTACGTGGCAACGTCGATGCTAACATGGACATTTTAAAATAATTTTTTAACAATTTTTCGATTTTTCGATTTTTTTTAATTTTCCCTTTTTCTTTTTT
Source organism: Corymbia calophylla (assembly GCA_014182845.1). NCBI lineage: Eukaryota > Viridiplantae > Streptophyta > Magnoliopsida > Myrtales > Myrtaceae > Corymbia > Corymbia calophylla. Next base: position 4,283,335 of record CM024702.1, read on the forward strand.
TTCCTTTTTTTCCTTTTTATTTTTTATTTTTGTCCTTCTTCTTTGGCTTGTGGCTGACGAGGATGTCATGACCCTCGTTGGATCTGGCGAGGGCGACCCTCACTTGTGGCCAATGAGGGCCGTGATGCCCTCACCGGCCCCTGTCTATGGCCAGTATAGAACACAAGCCAAAGAAAAAGAATAGTGAAAAAAAGATAGAAAAAAATGGAAAAATAAGAAAAAAGGAAAAAATTAAAAATCAAAAGTTATTATTAAAAAATTATTTTAAAATGTCCATGTCGGCGCGAATAACGCCACATAGATTGTTGGCATCCACATCTTCAGCATACATTGCATGGATGGATTGAATTTATATCAATATGAAAATGTTTAAGATTAAATTAGCCAATTGAAAATTTTAGGATTGGATTGATATCAATACAATATGATTAAAAATTTTTTGGTACTTTTCCCTGCATTACGTTGGGCATGCATCACATTAGAATGTATCGTTGAACTATGAACATGAAATAATGGATATGCACGGCATCCTTTTCAATTCAACCTTTTCCTTTCATTCTCAATCAAAAGACTATTCATCTGAAATTTCATAGCCAGTCACTTCTAAAATTCTCAACCGCTAGTCTTATTCTCAACGACACGGAGAGCCAGCCAATTAGTTTGACCCTTATATAAGAGTCTATGATGGAAACCCTATCAATATCACGACCCAAAAGATGCATAAAAATGGTCTACATCATGCCAAGACGACACACGAAAAAAACAAGAAAGAAGTTTGTGCAAAAGAAACCTAGCTTGGTCAGGGTGAGATGACAAACCTTTACATGAAATGTGGTAAAATTGCATTGAGCAACTTAAAGATGATCCTCACTAACCTGGCTCTTCAGTCCCACAACGAATGCATGACATGTTTAATAAGTGCAAGAACGCATATTGTGTTAAGATAAACAATAGTCCAAGGCAAGCAATTATTCTTGAGAAAAACACGAGGTATGACCTCATCTAAGACAATGACCCCGATTAATACTATTTGAAACGTGAGAACAAGACAAATTCCTCGATGATTTAAGTGGAGGACTAGTGGTTGGTGGGTTGGGTCAATTACAGATGAAGTTTCCCAGGTGGACCCTATACGAACTCTTCCTTCATATATAATTTTTTTGATTTTTTCCAAGCCTTTGAAATATCTTTGCAAGAATACCGTACGGTCACATAAAGTCAAGATTCAAACGAATACAAGTCTTGGTCCAACGTCTTACTTCATACCCATTCCCAGCTTCATTTTCACGTGTCGTTTACATGCATCTAGGGCAAAATAAAGCCCAGCAAGAGAATAATGATAAAGCACACGTGCCAAACTTTTCTTTCCTCCTCTCCCTCTATAAAAACCACCAGACCAACTCTCCAAAACCCATCATACCCAAGCCTCAATAGCCATTGTCTTAAGCAAGTGTTGTTTACATACACCATTCTCTCCTTTAAGAACACAGCAGAAACGATCATCACATCCACCATCATCATGTTGAAGACACAGCTTCATCAATCCCCACCTGCCTCCCCAACCTTGGTCCCATTAAGCAAGCCATCTAGCCAAGCCAATGGCGGGATCGCAATTTTCCCAGTGCAGTCCGCTCTTGCTCTCCAAAAGAGCCCTAGAAAGCTCGAGTGGGGCTTGCATCAAATACGATCGAAGTGGTTGCCAGCCCAAGCCCTATTGAGAAGTCTCTGTCGGTTAAAGCGGTAGTGACCGTGAAACCCACAACTGGCGGGTTCTTCTCGGAACTCGGGATAAGCGGAGGGCTCGATAAGCTTACTGATTTGATAGGGAAAACGCTCCTCTTGGAGCTTGTTAGTGCAGAGCTTGACCCCAGTAAGTATTGAGCATTTAGTTTTGAGCTTGAAATTGTTATTACAACTTGTAACAGAAAGCAGAGAGAGAAATAGGCTGAATTTGATTGAAACGTATAATTCTGATTTTTGAAAATTTTGCGTTGATCACAATTTGACTTTTATTTGAAGTGAAACATTTGATGTTTTTCAAAGTTAAAAAAAAAAAGGTGATATTCAAAATTATATACGAATTTTTACCAAAAAGACTAAAATAGGTATTTCTCGGTTTGGAGAAAAAAATCACAGGAGTGCATAAGTTCTTTTTGACTTGCAACAAACAAGGATGTTTGAATTTTTATGTGAGATATAACATGTTAATGAAGGTGTGATTTTCTTGTCTTGTTATTAAGCCCCGTTACTATGTATGTATGTATGTATGTATGTATGTATGTATGTATGTATGTATGTATGTATGTATGTATGTATGTATGTATGTATGTATGCATGCAACAAGCAAATGACATTTCTTCGATTAATTTTCTGTGTCAAAATAATGAGAAAATCAGCCACTTAATCTGTGCGCATGTTTGAACCATATCCATCAAAAGAATCAACTCATCGTTCATTAGGGTACTCACATCTTGGAGTTAGAGATCATGATCTTTGCCAGGAAAAATAAAAAAATATTAGCGAGTACCGCACAGGATATATGCGCAAAATACAAATTTAAATTGACGATAACAGAATGATTTTTCCCCCTTATTTATAATGGTTCAGCCCAAGATAAGACTCCAAGGCATCACATAGACCATACGGACTTTAATTTCGTTCCTGCTATGGTATTCAAACTATTGATCTCTTGTATCCACGATGTTGAAGATTTAAATGCATCCCTGAAATTCATTTACAGAGACGGGACAAGAGAAGGGGACAATCAAAGGGTATGCGCACAAGAAGGGCCATAACGAGGAGGAGGTGATGTACGAGTGCAAGTTCGAGGTCGGAGAGGAGTTCGGGGAGGTCGGGGCAGTTTTCGTGGAGAACGAGCACCACAAGGAGATGTACCTTAAGGACATTGTCCTCGACGGGTTCGCGGGCGGTCCTATTGACATCAGTTGCAACTCATGGGTTCACTCCAAATACGATAATCCTCAGAAGCGGGTCTTCTTCACCAATAAGGTTAGTTTGATTGTACCGATAGTTACATCGCTTCCTATCTAGGGTTTTTCTCATTTTTCATGAGGTTATTATGCATATTAAAAGGTCAATACCATTTAGGGTTATGACTTAGATAGATAGTATACATATGTGTTTCTTGAAAATTGGGGTTTTTACATACACATACACTTGAAATGCAAGTTACCCTAATTAACTGTAGTCACCAAACATAGTACAACTCTTGGGTGATATTGATGCTTGAATTGACCCAAAAGCGACCGGTGAAACCAAGGTACAATGCATGTGAATGAAAAGCGTGGATATACATATGAATCTTTTGGCTCTCTCGTCCTTATAAAAAAGAATCAGAATCAGCACGTGAAACCGGTGCCCTGTCGTCCTTACATGGATTACGCATTGATTTCATGGGACTTGATTTTTCACACCTACAACCTCACAAGCAAGTTCAGTTTAATTAATTGGAGAGATAGTCGATCATCGCTTTTTGAATTATGAGTATTACTTAGATGGGTTTTATTTGGAGATTGATGGCTTTCGTTGCACGATATTGCGCCGTAGTGCTATTTACCGACCGAAACCCCGAGCGGGCTAAGGAGGCTGAGGGAGGAGGAGCTGGTGATCCTGCGAGGAAACGGCCAAGGCGAGAGAAAGTCGTATGAAAGGATATACGATTACGACGTGTACAATGACCTCGGGAATCCGGACAGCGACGTAGATAAGAAGAGGCCGGTGCTTGGCGGCAAAGAGTTTCCGTACCCTAGACGATGCCGGACAGGGCGCCCTCGGACCAATACCGGTGAGTCGAGAAATTATTGTTATTACTTCGTAATAATGATTAACACAGCAAAATTTCAGATCAGCCATTCGTCCTAACGAACGAATTGAACATTCACTTGTATCGAGCAGATCCACTGTCGGAATCAAGGAGCGGGAGCATATATGTGCCTCGAGATGAACAGTTCTCAACGATAAAGAACTTGACGTTCTCGGCGAAGACGGTGTACTCGGTGGTGCACGCGTTGGTGCCATCGCTAGAGACGGCGATAGTCGACTCCAACCTGGGGTTCCCCCACTTCACCGCCATCGACGAGCTCTTCAATGAAGGCGTCAACTTGCCCCAGTTGCGAAAGCAAGGTTTCCTCAAGGACCTCTTCCCTCGGCTGCTCAAAACCGTCACCGATGCCTCCGAAGATGTCTTGCGCTTCGAAACCCCTGAAACCATGATCCGTAAGCAAACTATTAGTCAATGATATGACAAAAAATTTTATGTATTATTTATTATATATCCTCCAAGATTTTTCACGCATAATACTCAGTCATGTTGTTGCACCTTGCAGGAGATAGGTTCTTTTGGTTTAGTGATGAAGAGTTTGCTCGTCAAACTCTAGCAGGAATTAACCCCTATGCAATCCAGTTGGTCACGGTAATAATTATATGTATTTGTACACATTTCAACTATATAATTTGGCCCGCGTACAATTATTTAAGTTTAATGAAGACTAAAATTATTTAACACTGCCATGTTGGGTATATGCTTTCTATACATAACCAGTATTAAAATATGTACTCAGGAATGGCCCTTGATGAGCGAGCTTGATCCTAAGGTCTACGGTCCATCCGAATCGGCCATCACTACAGAGATCATTGAAAGGGAAATCAAAGGTTTCATGACATTCGATGAGGTATGAGGATATTCCTTTGACAAAATATCATCTAATCCAACTTATCCGCACTCAAGCTTGCATAAACCTAAAAATCCTATTGCCCCAATAAATGAAATTTGACCTAAACCCGAACTTTCCAATTCGGTTCAATTCGATTTTGTGCAGGCCATAAGGCAAAAGAAGCTATTCATGCTGGACTACCACGACCTGTTCCTACCATACGTGAACAAAGTGAGGCAGCTCAAGGGGACAACCCTGTACGGGTCGAGAACGCTCTTCTTCTTGACCCCAGACGAGACGTTGAAACCGCTTGCCATCGAGCTCACACGGCCGCCTACCGACGACGGGAAGCCGCAATGGAAGCAGGTGTTCACCCCTACATGCCACTCCACTAGCATGTGGCTTTGGCGGCTCGCCAAGGCCCATGTCCTCGCCCATGACTCTGGATACCACCAGCTCGTGAGCCACTGGTAATGAAATAAGCCAATCATTACTTTTCGACAAAAAAAAAAAATCATGGATCTATAATGTAGAAATATACTAGTGAGGAAGCAAGCTAATCTCAACATGTAGATAATCTTGTGATTGTTATGATTTGCACGTAAAACGTCATATTATTACGAGAAGTATCCATTTGCATAGCCGCAGATGGTGTAATTGATGTTTCTGTGGTTTCAATCGTCGCAGGTTGAGGACTCATTGTGCCACGGAACCCTACATAATAGCGACAAACCGACAAATGAGCGAGATGCACCCAATCTACAAGTTGCTACACCCGCACTTTCGGTACACAATGGAGATCAATGCGCTGGCTCGTGGGTATCTGATCAATGGTGACGGCATCATCGAGACGACTTTCTCTCCCGGCAAGTATTCCATGGAGCTCAGCGCCGTCGCCTACGACAAGCAGTGGCAATTCGACTTACAAGGCTTGCCCAATGACTTGATTAGCAGGTATCGTTCATCGGTTGAATACCTCCTTTTTCCGTTTCTTATGGTAACTGTATCTTTAAACGTGCCATAAGCTTTTCTGATCGTGTCAATTCTTGCCAGGGGTTTGGCAGTGGAGGACCCGACGGCACCCCATGGCCTCAAGCTGGCGATCGAGGACTACCCCTTCGCTAACGATGGCCTCCTCTTGTGGGACACTATCAAGGAGTGGGTCACCAAATACGTCATCCACTACTACCCCGACCCGAGCTGCATTGCATCCGATAAGGAGCTCCAATCCTGGTGGACCGAGATCCGGACCGTTGGCCATGGCGACAAGAAAGACTCCCCTGGGTGGCCCGACCTCATGACCCCATCCGACCTAATCCACATTGTCACCACCATGGTCTGGGTCGCTTCCGGCCACCACGCTGCTGTCAACTTCGGCCAGTACACCTATGGCGGCTACTTCCCGAACCGGCCCACCATTGCCAGAACCAAGATGCCTGTTGAGGACCCAACCGAACAGGAACTCAAGATGTTCTGGGACAAGCCTGAGGGCGTCCTCCTCACGTGCTTCCCGTCGCAGATACAGGCGACCAAGGTGATGGCAGTCCTCGATGTGCTGTCGAACCACTCGCCAGATGAGGAGTACCTGGGGCAAGATCCGGAACCGGCATGGAAGGAGGAGCCGGTGATAAACGCTGCGTTCGAGAGGTTCCATGGGAGGCTGAAGGAGCTTGAGGGCATCATTGACGCGAGGAACACCGACCAAAGTTTTAAGAATCGGAGCGGAGCCGGGATCGTGCCGTATGAGCTCTTGAAGCCGTTCTCCGAGGCCGGCGTGACAGGGAAGGGAGTTCCATACAGCATTTCCATCTGAGCAAATGACATTCTTGTTCGTAATGGCGGCCACATTGGTTGCCGAGAGAAAACGTCTCTTTCTATTTCGCAGAAGAAGTGGAGTGTTGTATATGCCGATGATAATGTGATCATCATAATTTGTTGACAACATTCCTTTTTTATTTTTTTATTTATTTTCATGATCTAATTTGTCGTGTTACCAATATCTATGGAATAATGGTTAAAGGATTAATTTCAGTTCTAGTCCTCTCTCAATTGCCAAAGAAAAAAAAAGTGACGATATGCATAAAACGTTGTCATATTCCACTATTGTTACATGCTAGTGCAAGATCTAAAAACTTGGGTACATGGTCAGTTCAATAGATCTGCTAAACATTCTTCTCAGCCACAAGTGATTCAAGAGGCATGCACTTCCTGCAAGCAAATTGATAAGGGTAAAATTAAGTGGACTAGATGGAGTTATTAATGGCAGCATCACTCAAGTCCAATTTCTATGCACTCTTATCGAGCGGATTCTCACCAATGTATCCAGTTTTGAGTCAATTAAGATACATTAACTATTTTACACTACACAAATTCCCTTAGGTGGGACTATTCTAATTCTACTCACACATACATCTCAACAAAATGTGATTGACCAGAGTTTGACCACTACGATGAGAAAAGGTGAGGACTAAATTCAGACAAGTCATTCGTGACCAAACATCTAGATTTTCCTGCCTAAACATTTTTTTTCTCTCATTTTTCTCAAGCAATTACTTAATGAAGAATCAGAGGGTCCTACTGAGAAAATCCCAAGACTTTCTAGTTTCTGGTGCTCAATGATACAATGTAGGAGAAGATCAATCTAGTTTGAAGCTCATCTTGAACATGTGCATCGACATAAATCCTTTTCATGTACTATTGCGTGAAACACAATTGATAAAATAATATCTTTCCACAAGTAGACTTGAGATTGTACCATGGTTGCGTTAATAAGGTGTTATTCGTTTCACGAAATTTTTTTTACTAGACAACATTTTCGGATGTTTGGATCACTTAGAAAATTGAGTCTATAGAAGATATTTTCATAGTCAACGGAAATCCTAAACTTAGATTTAGGAAAATGATTTCTTCTCTAAAAATATTTTTTTTTTTTTCAAAATACGGCTATATATCGACATTTATACTAGAGTTTCACAATTGGGTACAAGAACCACAATGCCTATGCCACATGGCACCAATGTCTGTGCCTAGGTCCTCGACAATCATGCTCAAGTACTTGATTACCGCACCCAAGCTACAATGGTTGGGCCCGAGTTGATCGAGGCCAAGCTTGGTTCCATGGCATTCATGCCCAGGTCCACAAAGGCTAGGCCCAAGACCCCAATGCCTGTGCTAGATAACTAACTCCAGTGACCGTGTGATCAACACTAGGGCCCAGGTCTCTTGAGGCTAGCTTGAGACTCGAGTGTCCATGCTTAGATTGTCGGTGGTCATGCATGAGAGCTTGGTGCCTATGCCTAGATCCCCACTAGCCCTATCCCAGTGTTGCTAGTGTATATGTAATGTATAGGGAGGTGAATAGGTTAAAAATTAAAACTTGGTGTATTCTTGCGGAATTATCAAAGTTAAGTTTGATACGTGAACATTTTAATTAATACATACATATATACATGTATATAATTATAATATAATATGAGTTAACTAACGATATCAAGTGCAATATGTTATTATTAGATAAATGTGGAAATAAGTGAAGTGATAGAAGATAGTGCGTGCATGTCTTTATAGTGATTTGACTTAGATGAAGTTTATGTCAAAACTCTCCCACACTAATTATAGCCACCAACAAACTTGAATCCACTAGTAATACTTTGAGAGCTTCCAAAATAACCCGTGCTGCCTCCACCCGAAGTTGGTAAATCCACTACCTAATCCCAAACACCACCCCAATACTCATATAGTTCTCTAAAAAAATTAGAATCAATGAAAAACACTCTCAATAAATGAACTTCTTTCTCAATTCGTAATTACTCCCGTGATTCGTGTCTTCTCTAGCATACATTGATCTTCTTATGCAGTCTTCAATATCCAAATTAATTGTTGGATAATCTTCAAGATGATAAAATTAGCCACTAAAGATAAACAACACAATTATTAGAGATTTGGTCACCCACACAATCAAATCTTCCTAACAATGGTATAGTTTCCATGAATAGAGTTGCTTATTTAAGATAATATACTTTTCACCACAATGATTGATGATTGATTGGATTCTCCTTTGTGTATCTCTTCCGAGTTCCCGGCTGTGGCTTGTTGTAAATATTTCTTAAGACTTAGATTGATAGTTAAAGGAATATATGAATTTTCAAATTAGAATATGCCATCAAGTGAGGTAATAAAGGAATTTTTCATATTAGTGATCCAAGAGTCTATGTAAGCTTCTCGATGGTAGTTGACTTATATATGGTTCTCCATTTGATCTTCCTGAGTAAATTGGCGTTCAAGGCTCCACAGAATAGTTCACCTATTGATACCTCCAACTCTCCTTGAATTTACCATTTCTTGGACTTTCACCCTCCATTAAGGTCCTTCTAGTCTTCACAAGTCTTTCTACTTTGTTCTTCGGAACAAATCAATGGTGATGGTAGATACTTATATCAACGTGTTACCTGAAAGAAAGACAATATCTGCATTTATTAAATAGTAACACAAATTTAATGATTTTGTCAATTTCAAAATATCACTGGAAGTTTTCTCAATATTGGGTACTTGGCTCCCATAACCAAGTCATTGGTGCTAAGCCCTAGGTCCATCAAGATTGGGCCCAAGTCCACTAAGGCCGTGCTCCTGTCCTTTGAGGCAAGGCCCGACCCTGATGCTTGTACCCGGTCCTCCAAGGGTCGTGCCTAGGAATTCGGCTCCCACTAATGGCTTCGATTAAAGCAAGAAAAAAGTAGAATCCGAATAGAGTCTGGCTCGAAGCAAACTCCGATTACGTGATGAAATTCAAGAAGCCGAGGTATGACAATAGAGAGAATGCAAATATCCAAGTCATGCCACTCTTCGAATCGATAGTCAGAGTAGCCAGATCTAAGGCTCGGGCTCGATGTTGTGACGAAGCCTGAGCCCCCTAGATCTGGGGCCTTGAGCTCGACACAATCGGATGGGTCGAGCACTCCAGATCCTGGGCTCAAGCTCAACGCTGCATTGGAGCTTGAGGTCGTCTCGCTTGGTCGATATCTCGCAACTGCTGAGCTCGATGACATATAGAGCAGGGGGAGGGGACGTGTGTTGACAATGGCAAATGACAAAGACATCCTGAGCAGGGTGGGAATCAGAAAATTTGAGGAAAAAAATAAATATAAGATGAACAGTTGTTTACATAAAAAAAAATAGCCAACTCTTTGTAATCGTCCAATAACTAATGAAGTTAGATTTATAAGTTGATATTGATTAGAAATATAAGTCAAGCCAATGGGAAATTGACAACTATGTGGCATAGATTTCGACAACTATATGATCATCCATAACTACATAATATCGATATCCATATCGATGAGAAATAAGGAGTGTTTCGTCAGTACCATAACTCATAGACAGAACCCATAAGTGATCAGTTATCTTGAAATTTGTCCAAGTGTTGGGTAAAAAAATAAAATAGAACACATTGGTCAAAGATGTCGAATAGATGGGCCAGCTTCGAATGTCGGTCGAGCGTCTCAGTGACTTTGGAAGGTGTAACTTTTTGTTGCTAATGATTGTCAGCGCACATATAACACCCCAGGAATTTCAAAGACCGGTGCTTGTGACTGTACTTAGAATGAAAATTGATTGGAGTGAGCTATAAATACCCATGACATTCACTGTAAAAGGGATAAGCTCAAACGCAAAGTGCTTAATCAATGAACAAATTGCATGTCTTTTCATCTTCAGTGTTTAATTATCATTTACTTGTAAGTACATCTGCTTTCTTTGCATTGCATCCTCACTTTAAAAGTCGAACATTTCCATATCCAAAATCATCACGCAGCCCATTTCCACACAAAAAATCAAGAACCAACTTTGTGAAGAATTTTTCACCATTTGGGTAAAATTCCACATTTTCGGTGCAACAACAGTAAAGATTGTACGAAAATGATGATAAATATTAAAGAAAAAAGAAAGAAAAAAGAAATTTTTTTGAAAAGGCTTCCTTGCTGCTCGATTGCCGATATAGATTCAGAAGATGAAATGGATTATATGCTGATAGAAATGCCTGACGCATTAAGAAAAATGTCTGAAAGGAATTGGGAGCTTACAAAGGATCAATCCTTGTTAAGGGAATGAGAAGTTTTGCAAAAGAAGAGATTTCACACTCTACAAAAAGAAGTTGAGTCTACTGAGAGTGCGAATGGTAATCATTCTATTCTAGAAATCAATTTTTAGTCAGAAATTGAATTTTCTATTTATATTCATCTGACAAATTTGTGAGGAAAAATAATATTTAATAATGACACAAAATTTATGTTCCCGAAATCGAAATTCGTTTGTTAAAGACACAAAATTTCTCCTCTAAGGTGGCTAGCGACGGGAGGTGGTGAATGAACGCAAGAGGGCGACGAGCGGCGATGGGTGGGCCACTGGTTAGTAGCGAGAGTAAGTGATGGAAAGAGTTTTTATTTCTCATTTTTGTTTCAGAAATAAAAAAGTAAAAAAAAAAGTTTTACTTTTGATTTTTGTTTTGCACCTATTTCTAGAGTAAAAATCTATTTTAGAATTTAGAAAAAATGAAATTATGTTACAATTGGATTTCTATTCCAAACTTTTCTCGGGAATAGAGAAATAAAAAAATAGAAAAATGAAATGGTTATTATGCGCGTCCTAAAACAGAATGTGACCTATTGTAGATGGGGCTCCTTTATGTTCAAATTAAGGGAAATTATGGACAATCCCCTTCTCCTTGCTTAACATGAAAATGAAACTAAGAAAAGAAAAAGTTCGATCTTCAATGCTACAAAAGTTCAATTACTAGTATATAATCTATTCACAAGACATAGCATCCCTCTAACAACGATCGAACTTGCTCACCGGACCATTTATCAATTCACTAATCTCATTAGCATTATCCTATGTATTGTGACACTTTTATTAAGTCATCTTTTAGGTGCATAATTTTTACTTTCTGTAAAGCGGTTAGAAATAATATTTCCACAAGTAGGAACAAGTGGATGTCCCATATGTTTTTATTGGGAAAATTACCGAAAAAATCGTAAACCTATTATAATTGTGCCAATTTAGTTATAAACTTATTTTTTTAGTCAATTGAGTCATAAACCTTTTTGCAATTGTGCTAGTTCAATCCATCTAGCCAAATTTGGTCGGCGGCACTAACGTGGCCACTAGTGACTTTTTTAAATATTTTTTTAGAAAAATTTTCATTAATTTATTATTATTTTTTCTTTTTTCCCCCTCCTCCCTCCATCTTCCCTTATTCAGCAACTGGCCAGAGGGAAGGGCTAGTTGGTCATCAACCTGAGGTGGCCGGGCGAGCTCGCCTAGCCACTAGTGAGGGCTCGCTCCACTAATAGTTGTTGGTGTCGGCCGATGGCCATGTTAACGCCGATTGACTAAATTTAGCCGAATGGACTGAATTGACACAATTGCAAAAGGTGTATGACTCAATTGTTAAAAAAAAATAAGTTTATGACTGAATAGGCACAATTACAAAAGATTTAAGATTTTTTTTGGTAATTTTCCCTATTTTTATATAATCAATCAATAGATTTTCTTTCAAACTAAAGATTGTCCCCCACATGCATCTTCCCTTAATCTTAAATCCATTTATAAAATTACTTAAAATAACGTCAATTTGAGTAAATTTATTCATTGATTCACTAGTGGGCTAGGTAAATAACTCAGTGAAAACTAGACTGTTACATTAGCAATTTCAGGGAAAAAATTGCTGGAATGATTATGCTAAAATTTCACACAAATTTAAACTTATATTAGAAAAATTGAAAGATCTAGCATTGTGAGATTCATGATCGAATTGATAATTTTCTTGTCAAAGCACATTAACTCTCTAAAGCCGAGCAAAATGCAGAACCTTCGTCTAAAACGGGGCAGCATGCCCGTAATTTCGCCTTGGATATCTCATCATGTCGTGTGTCGGCTAGTGGACTGACAAAACTTGCGCAAATTAGTCCTGAGGGAATCTTTTCGCGTGGAAATAAATTTTGGCTCTTTTCGAGACTGCCAGCCAAGCACGCAATTACTGCAGCAAAAAAGAAGAAGAAAGGCGTGGCTTTGACTGAGAAACGTCGTACGGCAAAAGATTTAATGTCTATTATGAAAATTTTGAAAATGATTTTTTTTAAAGACAACCACTTATATTATTCACGAAAATATTTAGAAATATTTGAATGTAAATTATTGTCGAAAATGAAAATATGACTAACCGATTAATTATTTTGAGCAATTAAGCGATAATTCTTTAAGTTAGTTTTACACTGGACGAAGGAAACCCAAAACCAAGGCTTTACTGAGTAACGTGTTACAGAGTCGCTCATGTGCAACTCGTGCTACCCAGACGCAATCCTGTGCACACGTTGACACTGGACGAAGGAAACCCAAAAACCAAGGCTTTACTGAGGAAGGTGTTATAGAGCCGCCCATATGCAACTCGTGCTACTAATACGCAATCCTGTGCACACGTTGAGATTTTGGCCGAACTATTTTTCACTACTTCCATCTCTTTTGGTCTGCCGATGAAGTAGTTGGTCCAAGTTTTGACGTCATGGTCATCCCATGTAATGCTCTTATCCTACAAAAAAAATAAAATTGTTAAACCGTGTTCATATCTTATGCAAACGACCTAGCCTAACGCACTCACTGGAAATTAATGCGGCTTATTCTCGTCTAATTCCTTCTTTCCATTCTGTGAGTTTCTCAGCCGTGGTTTTCTTTTCAAGTCAGAAGTCTTTTGATTCAGCAGCAAACGCACAAGGGCGAATTCCTGTACGCGTTCAATAATCCCTTCACCAATCGGCTACACCGACAATTCTTTGACCATCTGCATCGGTCTTCTTCCTAAACTCTTAGCAAATTGATCAACCTCCCTCAAACAGCCCCTCTCCAAGAGTCTAAAGCTTCCGAACGACTTGATCATGCAAAGAATGATTTGTCTCAACAGCCCTGCAAAGGCTAGATTGAATCTCAACCAAAGCATAAAGGCCTAGTTAACTGGCCAATACCAGTTGTGATCTTGTATAGTGTTGGGAACTTTGGAATGGAATGGAGAATCATATACTACGCCGCTAGTGAACCTGTGGAATTGTGGGTAAATAACTTGTAAATCCCATAATCAGGTAATGCCGGATACTTTAAATGTCATCTATCACGTGCAAGCCGGATTAGAAATGACACGTGGAATTAAATGAACAGAGCAAATGCACATGTGAAATAAACTTAGACAGAACTAACTTTAATACCATGCTTAAAAAGTCTAATCCAAAAGCTTGAATTTATATTATGGAGAAAGAACCGAGTATGAAAAAAACATGTAAATTCAGAATCAAATTACATAAAATTTTTCAACGGACATAAAAGCGCTGCGCGTAAATACCAAACATCATGCAACAAACATGTGGTATTGTCCATCTCCAATAATGTGCTTGATGCAGCTAAAAGTCATCGAGCATATTGTTGGAGATTTTCACGTGGTCGGCCACTTGTCCGGTCGGAATCGTCATGAAGTGAATATTTTCAAAAATAAGGTGCTTGATTTTTACTGTCTATTAGCTCTTGCATGATTCACGTTTCCATTGGAAGCACGTGATTCATGGTACGAAATTCGAAAATCTAAGACAGCTCCACTTTTGTTTGATTGGCATATTTTTCTATTTGGAAAATATTCCCATGAAAACGAAAGCTTTCGTATCGCTTTCATGGAAAACACAAGACTTAGATTTGTGAATTTTAAAAGTGGGAATGATATTTGATACGTGGGTGCAAATCCTTTTTTTTTTTTTTTGTACTTATCCCAAAATTCAGAAATCTTAGACTACACTCATCTAATGACCCCTATAATCCCTAAGTGATGTGAAATAAAACTTTAATTCATTTGATATTATTCTTTAACTTAACAACATATATCTTAAAAAAATCCTGACACTATCCATAAGAGACCCTTGTCCAAATAAGTCCTTTGTCAGAGATATAGCACCTTTAATATTATCTCACATGCATAAAGGACTAAAAATGTTGATGGCCTTGATCCATGCGGATCATTGTACGAGATATTCTCCGCTTTTACGGATGGGTCTTTACTAATGAATCATTTAAGAAAACCTCTCCTAATTGATATGAAACTTATAATGTCATAAAAGTCCCCTAATTAATGTACAAACAAAAACCAAATCGAATGGTGGGCTTGAAATTGATGAATGAGGAGCCACATGCGTGAAAGAAATGCATGACATGAAACTTGAAACTATATCAAGGGATGAGTTTGAAACTGAAGAACGAGGAGTCACGTGTGTGAAAGAAATGTTTGGCATGAAGATTGTGAAATCCAGATCTGAAAAGGACAAATTATTAGATAAAATATCACTACATGAATACAAGAACAGTTGAAACTTGATACTCAAGCGACAATAACGTTTTGCCAACTACAATAATCTCCCTAACTCTCTCTCTCTCAATGTGTACATATATTCTTGTACTCATGTACGTATATACGTTATGCAATTATTGCTTCTCCTTCTTCTTATTATTTTTGTCTTTGTTACTTAAGAAATCATATTTTCGAGTAACTTTTCTCTTTTTTACACTCTTTTAATATTGAAAAGTTATCACGTCAATAATCATGCATGTAGAATTGACTATGTTAAAGACAAAGTTTACATGATTCCACAAAATCAAAAGGTGAAAAAACTTAATTACACATAGTAGAAAGCGGAGGTTAAATTGCAAAAGTTGGAACTGTCTTGAACTTTCTTCGTAAATCATCCATTATGATGTCATAGGTAGTGGATATGCATTACATTGGAACATGTCATTGGACTATGAACTTCAAATAGTAAATATAGTTAATTTTAAACTCAATTCAACCTTTTACTTTCATTCTTAACCAAGACATATGCCTCGATGATTCAACTGGAGGAATAGTCTGGTCAAGTATAGCTGAAGTTTTCTGGGTGGATCCAATGTGAGCTCTTCCTTCACATATAACTTTTGATTTTCACGCAAAGTCAAACAACATGTCCGGTGGAGGAATTTTCACCATTTGGGTAAAATTCCACTTGTTGGTAAAACAACAGTAAATATTGTTTGGTTACCAAAAAAAACAGTAAATATTGTGAAAAGAAGATGATAATGAATAGTAAAGATAGAAAAAGAAAGGAATATATATTTGAAAAGCTTCCTCTGTGCTTGATGGCTGATATAGACTAAAAGATGACGAGGCAAAAACTTCTAAGCTCACTTATGATGAAATGGATGATATGCTGATAGAAATGTCCGATGAATTAAGAACAGTGTCTCAAAGGAATTGTGAGCTTAACAAGAAGCCTTGCCCCCTCAAGCTTAGGTTGGTCTTTTCTCACCTAGTACTAAGCGTGGGCATCTTTAATTAGGGAGAAAATGAAGGCGTTGTTTATTTTAAATATTCTAATACACATTCTACAGAAAGAAGTTGAGTCTACTCAAGCAGACCGTGGCCTACTGTAGAGGGTTCCTTGATGTTCAAATTAAGGGAAATTATGGAGAATGCCCTCCTCCTTGCTTAACATGAAAATGAAATTAAGAAAAGAAAAAGTTCGGTCCTTCAATACTACAAAAGTTCAATCACCAGTACATAATCTATTTGCATGATATGTCATCCATCTTATGTCTTGCGAAACTTTTATTAAGGCGTCTTTTAAGTACATACTTTTACTTTGTATACATCGGTTAGAAATAATATTTCCACAAGTCAGAAAAAGGTTGTCCCATATGTTTTATATGATCAATTCATTGATTTTCTTTCAAACTAAAGATTGTCCCCACAGAAAGTTCATTACATGGACATTATGCTCCATATAAAAATTCCTTTAATCTTGTTGACTCCAGATGCATGCACCTCATATCAAAATGCCATCGATAGATATTCTTGGACCCAACACATTATCTTCCCTAAATCTTAAACCCATCCACAAAATCACTCAAAATATCCTCATTTCGAATAATTTATCAGTTGATTGCTGAAGCGCTACGTAGAAAATCAACGATAACTGAACCATCACATTAACGATTTTCAGACAAAAATTAGAATTTCATATATTAGAACAATTGAAGGTTTAGCACCATGAGAGGATTGAATTGATAATTTTCCCTCCAAAGCACACGCCTCTCTAAAGCCTAGCGAAACGCAAAGCTCACACTGAAATATATTATTTAAATATGTAAAGATCGAAAGATGGCCTGTGCGTGTCTGGCGTTGTCTTTCATCTAGAATGCGACATCATGCCCGAATTTCACAATGGTTTTTTTCATTTATGTCGTGCGTTGAGTAATGGACCAACAAAATTTGCGCAAATGTTTTGTGGAAACCTTCATGTATTTTGCAAAATATAAATAATTTAAAAAGTTATTTTTTAAAAACATCATTTATATTGTTCATAAAAATGAATGAATAAAAAATATTTTCACAGTTCATAAAAATATTTAAACATAAATTATTATCAATAATGAAGATATTTTTAATTGATTAATTATTTCAATTGAGCCTTGATTGTTTTTCTTTCAAATCATTTATTTTTACCAAACATATAGAGCCTTAATCGTTTTTTC
Source organism: Corymbia calophylla (assembly GCA_014182845.1). Lineage (NCBI taxonomy): Eukaryota > Viridiplantae > Streptophyta > Magnoliopsida > Myrtales > Myrtaceae > Corymbia > Corymbia calophylla. The sequence continues at coordinate 4,300,596 of CM024702.1, forward strand.
CTTCTTCATCTTTACGGGTGTCTTTGTTTTCGGGGCTCCAAATTATGGTAAATCTGTCCATAGATGAAGGCATAATTCGGTTTTATCTTTTCATTTATTTATTTATTTTCCTTTTGCTTTTTGGACTTTACACTGGAAAACGAGCTGATGGTCAACAGACGAAACGCGGAACGCAATTACGCCAACCGAAAGATAAGAAAGGCGTGGCTTTTGACTGGCCAACGTTGTACGGGAAAGGCCCTTCTGGACGGTACTATGAATGATGGTAGTTGCCTTTTTCTTAGCGTCACATCCCACTGACCAATGCTGCGCGCATCGCATCAAACAATGCTCACTAAATCCTTGCTGGGAGGCAACAAAACCTTCACCGTAACTCGAAATCTCATGCAAGTACTATGATACTCGACGAGTCAATAAAAGAGATAGCTTTAGAAACTCATTGGAGTTGGGAGTAAAGAATGAGAATCCAAATTCTTATACAGTTATATCGTTTTTTAATATATTTAGAGAGAGAGATGGGCAAGTGGTTTTGCCGACATGGCTGTGGTGAAACAAAAACTGCGACCGTAGTATTGGGCCAATGTAGAAGAATTAATGAATGCAAGGGAGAAACATAAAAAAAGAAGAAGAAGAGAGTGATCCAATTACTTGGAAGTTGAAATATTCTGTAAACCTCATAATCGATTAACGTAGGACTTTTGACATTTATAGTTAGTCCTCACTTGGAATAGTTTGCATTTCTAGCATTTGGATCACTTAGGAAAATGAGTCAACGAAAAATATTTTTCTATCAAAGCTTGAATTTAAAAAAAAAAAAAAGATTACCTCTTTAAAAAATCGAAAATCATTTTCTAAAATATGACTAGATATTGATATTTGGACTTGAAATTCTACGCTTGGCCATGAGAATCCCAACGCTAGTTTCTAGGGCTTTGGCAATGGGGTCGGAACTATAGAAAATCAAATGAGATTTTCTTTAGCAAATGATAGAAAATATTTTTCAGTTCATTTTCAGGTTTCAACCAAACATCGGTTAATATTATCATTTTTCTAGCAAATGACTTTCTGAGAAATTTCTAAAAAAAATGTCACATTTTTCATGACATAAACGGAGCCTAGGATTTAAATAAGAACTATGCAGTCCTTGATCTGAAAATGTCTATGCTAAGCACGAGATTTGTATGCCGGTTGATAATTATTAAGTGGGGTTTACACGTGGTTTATGGATAGATAAGACCCAAAAACCAAGGCCTCACTATTAAGGTTTTCTAGAGCCTTCCATGTGCAACTCGTGCATTAATAGAGCCTCCCAACTCCCAAGCACACGTTGAGATCTTGGCCAACTATTTTTCACCTAACCTCTCTCGCATCGCCCCTTCCATCTTTTGATCCGCCACCAAAGCCGTCGGTCCAAATTCTGACGTCATGATCATCCCATGTACTCATTTCCGGTGCAAACGACCTTGCCTAATGCACTAATTGGAAATTAATGTGGTTGATTCTCATCTAATTGCCCTTCCTTTCCATGGATCTCGATCATAATTTTCTAATTAAGTCAAAACCCTTTTGAATCAGCAATAAAAGCACAAAAGCAAATCCTTATACATACTCAAGAATCCGTCCCACCGATTGGTAAGATCCCAATGACCCCCGACAATTCCATGACTATCAATATTGATCTTCTTCCTAACCTTTCAAAGGTTTGATCAACCTCCTTCAAACAGCCCTCTTCATAATCAAATGATGTAGGATGGTTCAATGCCGCATTTCACGCGCAAGCCGGATTGAAATGACATGTGAAGTCTGATAAATAATGTCAAATATTTCAAAGGACATAAAAGGCATACATAAGTGTCAACCATTGTGCCACAAGCAGGTGGATCATCCATCTCCAACTGTGTGCCTACACAACTAAAAATCATCAATTGTCGGAGAAACTACATGTTCGGTTGGAATCATCACAAAGTGAATAGTTTCAAAACAAGGTGATTGATTTTTATCTTCCATTAGCTCTTTCAATTGAAAAAGAACACTAGATTCGCGTTTGCATTGGAAGGACACTCCACTTTTGTTTAATTAACATATTTTTCTATTTAGAAATTATTCTCATAAGAATGAAAGCTTTCATATCGTTTAAATGAAAATTCCAAGACATACATTGAGGAATTTAAAAGTAGGAATGTTGTTTAATATGCAAGAGCAAACCTATGTTTTTTCTACTTATCCCAAAATTCAATCCCTTAATGGAGACAACTACTCCCGTCTGATGTCCACTAAAATGTCTTACAACTTGATACTGTATCATGACAACTAGTCCAATTGAAACTTATTACAATAATCTCCCACTCTCTTTCTCTCTCAATATGTACCATGTATGAATGTACTCATGTACATATATACATTGTGCAACTATTTCTTCTACTATTTTTTTTTCATTCTCTTTTTGTCTTTGTATATACATTTCATGTCAATAATCATGTCTGAATAATTAAATATGTTAAAGATGGAGTTTACATGACTCCACAAAATCAAAAGGCGAAAAAACTTGATTATACGTAGTAGAAAATCGAGGTTACATTGAATAAGTTGGAACTGTCATGATCTTTCTCTTGAAATTGTCCACCATGATGTTGTATACAGTGGACATGCATTAGGTTGGATATGCATTATATTGGAACAGGGTCGTCGAACTATGAACATCAAATAATGGATATGCACGGATTCTTACTCAATTCAACCTTTTACTTTCATTCTCAATCAAAAAGACAATTCATCTGAAATTTCATTGCCAGTCCACTTCTAAATTATCAACCACTTGTCTTATTTTCAACCACACGTAGAGCCAGCCAATTAGTTTGACCATTGTATAAGAGTCTACAGATGGAAAACCTATCGATATCACCGCCCAAAAGATGCACAAAAATGGTCTACATTCATGCCAACACACACGCAAAAAGATGTTTGTGCAAAAGAAACCTAGCTTTGTGAGGGTGAGACGATAATGCTCTACATTAAATGTCGTAAATTATAATATATACTTAAAAATTGCACTGAGCAACCTAAGAGCGATGATACTCATCAACCCAGCCCCCCAGTCCGGTAATGAATGCACGACATGTCCACTAAGCATAAGAACGCATACTGTCTCAAGATAACCGATAGTCAGACTAAGATAATGAGCCGATTAATACTATTCCAGAACATAAGAACAAGACATGTGCCTCAATGATTCAAATGGCGGACTAGTGGATGGTGGGTCGGGTCAAGTGGAGCTGAAGTTTCCCGGGTGGATCCTATACGAACTCTTCCTTCACATATACTTTTCCAATTTTTTCCCAGCCTCTGAAATTATCTTTGCAATATTACAGAACGGTCACGCAAAGTCAAAATTGAAAAGAATACAAGTCTGGTCCACCGTCTTATATCCTCTTCTATTCCCATTCCCTGCTTCATTTTCACGTGCCATGTCAAGTACATGCATCTAGGACAAAATAAGGCTCAGTAAAAGATTAATAATAAAACACGTGCCAAAATTTTCTTCCTCCTCTCCCTCTATAAAAACCACCAGACCAGCTCTCCAAAACCCCATCACACCCAAGTCTCAATAACCATTGTCTCAAGCAGTTGTTGTCTACACACGCCATTCTCTCTTTCAAGAACACACCAGAAACGATCATCACCACCATCATCATGTTGACGCCACAGCTTCATCAATCCCCACCTGCTTCCCCAGCCTTGGTCCCGTTAAGCAAGCCATCTAGCCAAGGCAATGGCGGGATCGCAACTTTTCCGGTGCAGTCCACTCCTGCGCTCCAAAAGAGCCCTAGAAGTGCTGCAGTGGGGCTTGCATCGAGTACAGTTGAAGCAGTTGCCAGCCCGAGCACTATAGAGAGGTTTACGTCGGTTAAAGCGGTAGTAACTGTGAAACCCAGCACTGGTGGGTTCTTCTCGGAACTCGGGATAAGCGGAGGGCTCGATAAAATTACTGATTTGATGGGGAAAACGCTCCTCTTGGAGCTTGTTAGTGCAGAGCTTGACCCCAGTAAGTATAGAGCATTCAATTTTGAACTTGAAGTAGTTAACACAACTTGTAACAGAAACCAGGGGGTGGAATAGGCTGAATTTGATTGAAACTTGTTCTTCTGCTTTTTGAAAATTTTGCGATGTTCACAATTTGATTTTTATTTGAAGTGAAGCATTCGAACTTTTTCAAAGTTTAAAACTAGCTTATTTAAAATCATATACGAATTTTTACCAATTTTTTAAGACTAAAATAGCTATTTCCAGGTTTGGAGAAAAATTCACTGAAGTACATAAATTGTTTGTGACTTGCAACAAACAAGTCAAATTGCTTTATTATACATACATAAATTATCGATCTATGATAAAACCAGATGTTTTCTTGGGTAATAGATGCAGAATCAGTCATTAACATTTTGATCGTTTGTCAATCAAGCTCTTAACATTTTTTTTTTGATGTAAATATCAAGTTCTTGACGTGATGTAGACCATATGGATTTTAACCCTTATCCTTGCTAAATTCGACCTTCCACTTAAGGAGGGAGGGAGAGGGAGAGGGAGTATCTCTTGCTAGAAATATTCAGTTCTGAGTCCACAATTCGACGATCTTTCGTTAGATTAGCCGCATTTACTGTTCATGGCTTAATCAGCTTCCTCAGACCAAACCCTAGCCCTCCCATGGTGTGCGACAGCCAACTGTAATTTCGTTCCTGCTATGAAATTCAAACTATTGGTCTCGTGTATCCGCGATGTTGAAGATTTAAGCACGTTCCTGAACCTTATTTACAGAGACAGGACAAGAGAAGGGAACAATCCAAGGGTATGCGTACAGATATGGTCAGACCGAGGAGGAGGTGAAGTACGAGTGCAAGTTCGAGGTCGGAGAGGAGTTCGGGGAGGTCGGGGCGATCTTCGTGGAGAATGAGCACCACAAGGAAATGTACCTCAAGGATATCATCCTCGAAGGATTCGCAGGCGGCCCTCTTAGCATCAGTTGCAACTCATGGGTTCAATCCAAGTACGATAACCCGCAGAAGCGGGTCTTCTTCACCAATAAGGTTAGTTAGATCGTACCGACAAATACGTAGCTTCCCATTTAGGGTTTCTTCTCATTTTTCATGAGGTTATTACACATATCAAAAGATCGAGACTATTTAGGGTTGTGACTTATATAGATAGTATATATGTTACTTGAGAATTAGGGTTCTTACATACACATAGACACTTGAAATGCAAGTTTAATCGGGACTAATCAGCTATAATCACCAAACATAGTACAACTTTTGGGTGATATTAATTCTTGAATTGACCCAAAAGTGACTGGTAAAACTAAGGTACAGTTCATGTGGATGAAAAGGGTCGATGCACATGTGAATGTTTTGGCTCTCTCGCCCTCAGTGTCCTTTTCAAAAAAGAATCAGAAACAGCACGCGAAACCGGTGCCCTATCGCTCACCGCCCATGGATTGCGCATTGATTTCACGGGACTTGACTTTTCACACCAAAATCTCAAAAGCACACTCACTTTAATTGATTAGAGAGATAGTGGATTATCGCTGTTTGAATTATTGAGGATTTACTTAGATGGATCTTATTTGGAGCTTGATGGCTTTCGTTGCCCGCTATTGTGCCGCAGTGCTATCTACCGGCCGAAACCCCGACCGGGCTAAGGAGGCTGAGAGAGGAGGAGCTGGTGATCCTCCGAGGGAACGGCCAAGGCGAGAGAAAGTCATATGAGAGGATATATGATTACGATGTGTACAACGACCTCGGGAATCCAGACAGCGACGCGGATAAGAAGAGGCCAGTTCTTGGCGGCAAAGAGTTCCCATACCCTAGACGATGCCGGACCGGGCGCCCTCGGACCAAGACCGGTGAGTCAAGAAATTGTTGTTATTACTTCATAATAATGATTAACACAACGAAACTTCAGATCAGCCATTCATCCTAACGAACGAATTGAACATTCACTTGCAGATCCACAGTCGGAATCTCGGAGCGGGACCATATATGTGCCTCGGGATGAACAGTTCTCGACGATAAAGGAACTGACATTCTCGGCGAAGACCGTGTACTCAGTGGTGCATGCGCTACTGCCGTCGCTTGAGACGGCGATAATCGACACCAACCTGGGGTTTCCCTTCTTCACCGCCATCGACGAGCTCTTCAACGAAGGCATCAATTTGCCCCCGTTGCAGAAGCAAGGTTTCCTCAAGGATCTCTTCCCTCGGCTCATCAAAACTGTCAAGGATGCCACCAAGGATGTCTTGCGCTTCGAAACCCCTGACACCATGAACCGTAAGCAAACTATTAGTCAATCAAAGGACCAAAAATCATGTATTATTTATTATATATCTCCAAGATTTTTCACGCATAATAATTAGCCATGTTGTTGCATCCTGCAGGAGACAGATTTTTTTGGTTTAGTGACGAAGAGTTTGCTCGTCAAACTCTAGCAGGAATTAACCCCTATGCGATTGAGTTGGTCACGGTAATGATTATATGCATTTGTACACATTTCAACTATATAATTTGGCTCACATACAATTAATTTAGTTTGATGAAGACCAAAATTATTTAACACCATCATGTTGGGTATATGCTTTCTATACATAACCGGTATTAAAATATGTACTCAGGAATGGCCCTTGATGAGCGAGCTTGATCCTAAAGTCTACGGTCCACCCAATCGGCCATCACAACAGAGATTGTTGAAAGGGAAATCAAAGGTTTCATGACACTCGATGAGGTACGATGATACTCCTTTGACAAAATGTCATCTAATCCAACTTATTTGCACTCTAGCTTTGAGCATAAACCTAAAAATCCTATTGCCCCAATAAATGAAATTTGACCTGAACCCGACCTTTCCGATCCGGTTCAATTTGATTTTGTGCAGGCCATAAAGCAAAAGAAGCTATTCATGCTGGACTACCACGACCTATTCCTACCATACGTGAACAAAGTGAGGCAGCTCAAGGGGACAACCTTGTACGGGTCGAGGACGCTCTTCTTCCTGACCCCAGGGGAGACATTGAAACCACTCGTCATCGAGCTCACACGGCCGCCGACCGACGACGGGAAGCCGCAATGGAAGCAGGTGTTCACCCCTACGTGCCACGCCACTAGCATGTGGCTCTGGCGGCTCGCCAAGGCCCATGTCCTCGCCCACGACTCTGGATACCACCAGCTCATCAGCCACTGGTAATAAAATAAGCCGATCATTACTTTTTGACAAGCCAAAAAAAAAAAATCATGAATCTATTATGTAGAAGTATATTAGCGACGAAGCATGCTAATCTGTGTATCTGATGATTTTGTAATTGTTATGATTCGCTTGTAAAACGTGATATTATTATGAGAAGTACCTATTTGCACAAACGTGATATTGTTATGCTATTCTATGGTTTCAATCGTCACAGGCTGCGAACTCACTGTGCTACGGAGCCCTACATAATAGCGACAAACCGGCAACTGAGCGAGATGCACCCGATCCACAAGTTGCTGCACCCGCACTTCCGGTACACGATGGAGATCAATGCGCTGGCTCGTGGGTATCTGATCAACGGCGACGGCATCATCGAGACCACCTTCTCTCCCGGCAAGTACTCCATGGAGCTCAGCGCCGTCGCCTACGACAAGCTGTGGCAATTCGACTTACAGGGCTTGCCCAACGACTTGATTAGCAGGTATTGCACATCAATTGATTAGTTGCCAGCGGTTTGGCAGTAAAGAAAAATTAGGGAAAGAGAAATTAGTTTTATGAAATCCGAATCCTTCCTGGCATCATCGCTTTTCTGATTGGGTCAATACTTGCCAGGGGTTTGGCAGTAAAGGACCAGACGGCACCCCATGGCCTCAAGCTAGCGATCGAGGACTACCCCTTCGCTAACGACGGCCTCCTCTTGTGGGACGCCATCAAGGAATGGGTCACCAACTACGTCAACCACTACTACCCGGACCCGAGCCGCATTGCGTCGGACAAGGAGCTTCAGTCCTGGTGGACTGAGATCCGGACCGTCGGCCATGGCGACAAGAAAGACTCCCCTGGGTGGCCTGACCTCGAGACCCCGTCCGACCTCATCCACATCGTCACCACCATGGTCTGGGTCGCCTCTGGCCACCACGCTGCCGTCAACTTCGGCCAGTACACCTATGGCGGCTACTTCCCAAACCGGCCAACCATCGCCCGAACCAAGATGCCTGTCGAGGACCCGACCGAAGAAGAGATCAATATGTTCTGGGACAAGCCTGAGGTTGCGCTCCTCACGTGCTTCCCATCGCAGATACAGGCGACGAAGGTGATGGCAATCCTTGACGTGCTGTCGAACCACTCGCCGGATGAGGAGTACCTGGGGCAAGATCCGGAACCAGCATGGAAGGTGGAGCCAGCGATAAACGCGGCATTCGAGAGGTTCCATGGGAGGCTGAAGGAGCTCGAGGGCGTCATCGATGCAAGGAACTCTGATCAAAGGTTTAAGAATCGGAGCGGAGCCGGGGTCATGCCGTATGAGCTCTTGAAGCCGTTCTCCGAGCCGGGTGTGACCGGGAAGGGAGTTCCATACAGCATTTCCATTTGAGAAAACAACGTTTCACGGCGGTGGCGGTGGCGGTGGTGAAGATGGTCGCTGATAAGAACACCTTTCTTTTTATTTTGTTGAATAAGACAAGTGCGGTGTGCGCGGATGATGATGTGATCATCCCAATTTGTGAACAGCATTAATTCAATTTCATGATCTAATTTGTCATTTGTTGCCAATGTCAAAGTAATTATGATTAATAGATTAATCTCAGTTCTATTCCTCTATGAATTGACAAAAAAGAGAGAAGTAAGTGACGATGTGCATAAAACCTAATGTTCAGAACATGTGTCTTCTTCATATGTACCATGTTCCACTACTGTTGCATCCTAATGCAAAATCTAAAAACTTTGGCATATGGCCAGTCCGGCGACCATCACTAGCCCCCCGGCAATGGGCGGCAGCGGCAGTGCCCAGTTGCAAGTCCTTTCCTTTTCTTTCCCAGTTTGGTTGTTGTAATTATTTTTGTTTTTTAAATTTTTGTTAATATTATTCAAATAAGTTCAGAAGAGAAAATTAGTTAAAAAATGCCACGTAAGAGAAGGAAATTAATTTAAAAAATACCACATCAACATTTTCTATTAAAATTAACGGTGTTAATGAAATGACTCGATTACACCAATTTGATAAGTTTTATAATTTAATTGCATTTTTTGTAAGTTTTAGGATTTCTAGTGCACATATTCCTAAATTCAACCCGAGGGTTATATGTTTCGAAGTCCAAGCTCCATTGTCTAAATTTAGGAGATGGAGTATGACCAAACCGACATTGAATCTTCTATTGAGCTATGACTTATTTCTCACATTTTGATTGCACTTGACCGGCAAAAAATCAATTCCTAATTCATTGTTTGTAATTGTACATAAAGCTTGTTATGCCACATGGAGGTCAGAGGCGGTCAACTAGAGTTTGATGACTTTGAATAGAAAGACGATGACACAAATTAAGGGAAAATTAGTAAAAAGAAAAAGTTGTAAACTTATTTTTTTAATTTTTTATTATTTTCCGAATTTTTTATTTCGAAGGTCGCCATGGCCTCGCCAGCCGCGGGCGAAACCTTTCAATTTAATTGATTTTTTTTTTCCTTTTGGTCTAGCTCAATAAAAAAATTCTTTTCAAAAAAATAATTAAAAAAATCGGCAAATTTTCCATTTTAGTCATGAACCTTTAGGTGATTTGTGAATTTAATTATTCAAGCTAATTTTGACTGAAAGAAACCCCAATAAAATGGAATAGAAAGACGTGACACAAATTAGGGAAAATTACTAAAAAGAAAAAGTCATAATTGGTTTGTGCCATTTTAAATTTAATTGATTTTTTTTTTTCCTTTTGGTCTAGCTCTAAACTTTTTGGCAATTTTCCATTTTAGTCATGAACATTTAATTTGATTTAATTATTCAAGTGAATTTTTACAATATTTTGGCTAGTCCAAGAGAAGGCGACTAGTGAAGGGAAAAGGAAAAAATTAAAAATAAAAAGATGAAGAGGAAAATTTAGAAAATTTAGAAAATTTGTAAAAATTATCCATATCAAGGTTGACCTTGCCACATTGGATGGAGCACTGACTAGATCACCATGTCAACGATTTTTGGTCAAATTAAGTTGGAATGACTAAATTGACAAATCATAAAAAGATTTAGGACAAAATTGGTAAAATCGATAAAATATTTAGGATTAAATTGACACAATTAAAAGTTTTAGGACAAAAAGGTTTGTGATTAAATTAGCCAAATTGAAAAGTTTATGATTGAATTAATACAAATGCAATGTGTTTAACACTTTTTTATTTATTTATAATTTCCCTCTCAAATTAGACAAGTCATCCCTAACAAACTCAGGCATTTTCACATCTAGATTTCTCCGGCCTAAACATTTCTTCTTTCTTTCTCGAACCCTTACCAAATCAAGTATTGGAAGGTCCTGTTGAGTAAAATCCTAGGAGACTTCCTTGTTTCTGGTGCGCGAAGATCCAATTCAAAGAGAGATCAATCTAGTTTGAAGCCGAGATATGAATGGAAAAAATCCCACCAACAACGGAGGTCTAAGAAAATCCTTTCTATTCTGGCTAGATTTCTTGCAACAATTGTATAATGTAAATCTATAACTCTTTCTTTTCTCTTTTTTTTCATATGAAGTGAGAATATGTCGTTCCTAACTCAATGCTTGAGTACGTCACGTTAGGTTGACATGATAAAAGAAATCAGAACTATAAGACTCTCATTTAATCAACTTGAAGAGAGGGGAGTTTTGAGGATTACAAATAGAAGATAAATCGATGGAGAGAAATTCAGGATTTTGTTAGGGTTTATTGAGAAAGCTTTTGAACCAAGTGGCGGAGAGCTTTTGGTTATCTTTTGAGCCCACTCTTGTAATCGACGTAGTTGATGCTGAGGCAGACTGTGTACCCTTTGCTGCACTCAAAATTGTCTAGCAACGTCCATGAAAGGTACCCTTTCACGTTCACCCCATCCCTATACACCGAAGAACCAAGAAATCACGTCAAGAAAATATGATGGACATGTGTCTTCCATTAAGGTCAGATAACAGCATCCGGATACGGTCTCCAAATCCCTCTAGTAAGGGCAGGGTATCGTTTGCCAAATTCAAATTAATGAGGACAATTATAAACATACATAATACTCGCCAAAGTCTGTATCTGATAATACTCGCCAAATCCTTATGATAATATAAAGTTTTATATAATTATATTATTTTTTGATTAAGAGTAAGAGAGAGAGGAGATGGGCAGTAGAGGTGTCAAAATTTTGAACCCATTTATAATGAGATGAGTCATATATGGATTAGTTCAGTTTTAATAAATGGGTTTGTCTTTAAATCTATTTACAAACCATTTAACTTATAAATGTTATTTCAGAAAAAAAAATTATAAAGGTTATTAGTTAAGTCCACCCATTAATGAAATATCACCATCTTGAGCAGTTTTTATAATTTTTTACTTTTTTATTTTCTGATTTTTTAATATATTATATTATTTCATTTGTTTTTTTCTTTTACTTTTTTTCCCTACGAAGTCCAATGACCAACCCTCGCATGGCGAGACTCGAGCTCACTAGCATCAGGCAAGCTCGAGCTCGCAATCGGCCAAGGCCAAGGCTTGAGCTTTGCCGATTTGGTGAGGGTCGGCTTGCCCGATTCCATGAGCTTAGCTTGCCCGATTCCATGAGCTCAAGCCTCGCCATTGAGCTTGCTTGTTGCCAGCCATGGTCGCCGTTGCTGGTGACCAGGTGAAGAAGGAGGGAAAAAGAAAAAAAAATGAAAAAAGAAATAATTAAAAATCTATTTTAAGAAAATAAAAATAAAAATAAAAATTTTTAAAAATAAAATAAAAATTTTTAAAAAGAGTAAAATAAAAATATTTTTAAAAATAAAATATAAAAATACATAAAATAAAATTAGATTTTTATACCAAGCAAAACATATTTTCTACTTTATTTTCAACTTTCAACAAAACACCGGAAAAAAATTATCATTTTTAAATTACCACAATTTTCGTAAAATAAATGGAGCTTTAATTTAAAAAAAATTATAAAATTTATCCACTAAATTTATTATTGTATGGAAGTGTTTTAATAATATAATTTTAAAAAAAAATCTTTAGAAACAAGTTTTTTTAGAATTGATTAAATATGGAAATGTTTAGGTCAGGTATGGGTTGGGTCAGATATAGATTAACAAATTTACATTGTTAATAAATGGGTCATAAACGAGTAAATGAGTCGATTTTGATTGAACCATTTATGAACCGACTCAAATCCAACCCACCCGTTTGACATGTCTAGTGAGCGAGTGGTTATGTTGTCATGGCTATGGTTGGGGCGAAAGAACAACCGCAACTCTAGTATTGAGCCGCTGCAGAAGAAGTAATAAATGAGAGGGGGAAACACAAAGAGAAGACAAAGGGAGGCCTAAAGATTCATAGAGCATCTTGTAAATTCCATAAACTGATTAACTATAGAACTTTGACACTATAGCTAGCCCTTATTCGAAGTAGTCTACACGGAAAATTAGTAAGATTCGAATAGGCAATCTCGAATCCTTAAGTTGGAAATATCCCAAAGCTCGAACAACCGTACTAACCGACGAGGTTTTGAGGTTGGTGCATATGGAATTTGGGTTTGAATCATACTTAAATAATAAATTGTGCATTCATCTAAACGCTTAATTTTTAAAATAGTTGATAGCGGTCCTATGAAATTCTCACATGGTATTAAAGTTAGAAATCCCGAGTTCGAATATTTTCAAGCTCTATTTGTCTCCCTAATCAAATCAAATTTCTATAAAGATCAGACTAAGCACGAGGGGTAGTATTATAATATTTAAATAATAAATAATATCTTCATTTAATAACTTAAGCTTTTAGAATAATTAGTAATGGTCTCATAAAATTTCACATGGTATCAGAGCTTAGAAGTTCTGAGTTCGAATCTTTCCAAACCCCATTTACCTCTCCAATTAAATTTTCAACTTAGTATTAGGTACAAGACCATATTAAGCATGAGGAGTTGGGGCTACCCATGTTCAATGCGTTTATCCAGCCCCCTAATTCCTAGGCACATGTTTAGATTTTGGCCAACTATATTTCACCACTTCCATCTTTTGATCTGCCAATAAAGCTGTCATTCCAAATTATGAAGTCATGATCATCCCATTGCATTACTCTTACTCTACAAACATTGCGAAACCGTATTCATATCTGGTGCAAACGACCTTGCCCAATACACTAATTGGAAATTAAAGTGGTTTATACTCATCTAACTGCTTATCCTTTTCTATGGTTTCTCTATCATAATTTTTCTTTTTTCAGAACTCGTTTGAATCAGCAACTAAAGCACAAGAGCAATTTTTATACACACTCAAGGATCGGGACAATTACAAAAATACTCCCAAAACTATTACATGTCGCGACCTAAATTTTTTGAAATATATAGGTTTAGGGGTATTGTTAATTTCAGGCCAACGGCCTTTAATTAACTTGAGCTCTCCCAAGCTCATACCCCACACGACGTTGGGATATTCACAAAAGTTCTTAAATAGGAAGTCGCCACTAGTTTGTTGAGGTCGACTAGGAACCGAGCGAGAAATGGGAGCGTGTCTTGCTTTTCACGCAACTAGAGGGTCTAGGGTCGGAGACTTGATTACATTAGTCACGCGACTAACGCCTTTTCGGTACCTAACTTGATCGTGTATTAATGAGATCTTGGCAATGTATACGAAAATCCCAAGGTCCTAACTTGTTTCTAAGGTAAGGAAATAACGTTCAAAATATCATCGTAAAAATAAGGTGCGGGAATATAACATAAAATAAAAACCTATTGTATAGCCCTAAAGGCTTATTCAATTTTGGTCTTTTTTCTTGTTTAGGAATTTTTGCAATTTTCTGATTTTTTTCTGGATTTTCTGAATTTTTTGAATTTTTTGAATTTTTAAATATTTTTTTAATAAAAACAACTTTCAAAAATTTTCTGAATTTTAAAAAGAACATTCTTTTGGAATTTTTAAGGATTTTCTAATTTTTAAATATTTTTAAGATTTTTAAGATTTTTAAGATTTTTGAATTTTTTGAATTTTTTGATTTTAATTTTAATTAATTATAAAAAAAAAAGAAGGTGATTCTGACCGGGTCGGGAGACCCGGCCCTACTAAACCGACCTGGACCCTATCGGTCCGGGCTGGACAAGCTACCGGGCTGGCCGAACGGCCCGGTCGAAAATATTTTAAAAATGACCCATCAGTAAAAGAAATTAAAAAGCCCATTTCCTATTTATAAAAACCTGGCCCAACTCTTAGCCTAGGCCCGTTCGGAAAATGCTCAGCCCAGCTCCTTTGTTTAAACCTTCGGCCCCCTTTTTTGTTTTTCTATTTTTTCTATTTTTTCCATTTCAATTTTCTTTGTTTTTCCTATTTTTTAATTATTTTTTTTTCTTCACTTTTTGACATTTCCTTGTTTTGTCTTCTTCTGCTGCAGATTCCTCCGTGCAGCATCGTCTCCTTCAACCTCCCGAAAGTCGATTTCTTCATGCATTTCACGCCTGACACTTCACTACAGCCGGAAACATCAACGCCACCCGTTTGGCCGTCGGCCACCGCCACAGAAACCTCACCGACTGTCGTATTTCGCCGTCACAAAACCAAACGACGCCGGCCTATCGCCGGCCGTCCACTCAGGCGAGCCAAAAGAAATAAAAATAAAAATAAAAAGAAATAACGGACATAGCACGAAAAACACAACAAAATACAAGGAAAGCATGGCAGAAGACGTGGATCGACAATTTATGAACAAACATACGTTAAACGGGACTACCGGGGACAGATCCGACTATGAGAGTTTCGGAGTTTTGTTTAGGCATTTTATCGAACACATGGTATGCGATTCATGAGCTCAAATTCTGGGTTCGAACCGGAAACATTCCTCAGTCTAAACATGATATCTTAATCTCAATGCTATCGCAAATCACCATGAAAACGTTCCGAATATGTTTCAAGGCAGCATCGAGCATCGACTCCGTTCGGCCACATCATGTCATAAGGGTGAAACAAAATTACGTGTCAACGGGAGGCCTACCTGGCTAAAACAAAGAGATATGGTCGACTCTCCGCAAATGATCTGGGCTCGTCTTTAAAAAAACTCGAAGCTGGCTTCAATGAGCTTTTGTCGATCGATGAAAGGCGACGATCGGCGGCGAAGTCCGAGAACAACGGCTACCTCCAACGGTAGTGGTCTGTTCCTCCTCTCTTCAGTTCACCGGCGACACACTCGAAGAAGAAACCCCGAAGAAAAACCCCCAAATCGAAAACCTCTCCGCTGAAAGCTAGAAAATCCAGCCTGCTTTTCTTCTCAAAAGCCGAAAACCCCCTCCTCCTCGTTCTCCTGCGTTTTTCTTTTAAAAAAACCAGAAAATCTCTCTCTCCCCCTCACGTTACTGTTTGAGGAAGTGCAAGGCAAAGGCAGGAATTGCTAGACCAATCGAAGATAACCACATCAAGCGGTCCAGGAGGAGGCTTGCTGGGTTCTTCTCCGAAAACCGGACAACCTTGGAGATTCGCAAGTCGTCGATCGCTCTGGACAGCAACAAAGGCGTTAAGGACTACGCCCAGAACTTGCCCATCTCTGACCAGCCAGCCTCCTTCGTCTTCATCTTCAAGTGTTCTTGCGCCTGGAAGGATGTGTCAAGGAAGGGAAACATTGCGCCGCCGGTCAAGACTCGGGCATAATGGTCGCCGGAGGGGTCCTCTCACTCCTGGTTCTCACTTCAGCGCTTTCGGATCTCTCTATTTATTGCTGTTGTTTCCTCTGAAAATCGTCACTTTTCAGCCCTCAAAAACAGAACAGCCCCCAGCCTCCATTCTGCGTTTTTTCTTCGATCTTCCTTTCTGCGGTTTCTTTTTTTTTTTCTGTCTTCTCCGTTTCTGCTCCGACTTGCTGTTGTTTCCTCTGAAAATCGTCGCTTTTCAGCCTTCGAAAACAGAACCACTCCCTTTCCTCACTTTTCTCTCTGGTTTCTTTTTCTGCGTTTTTTTTTTCTTATGTCTTCCTCGCTCTCTTCCCGTCGGGCCAGAAAATCGTCATCCTCTCGCTTCTGCGTTTTTTCCTCTTTTTGCTGTCTCTCGGGCAACAAGAACTCAAGAAAAAAAAAAACGCCTCAAACCACAGAGAAAACCCAGAAAAGCCACCTCCATTCTTCTGCTCCGTCTCTCCCCTCTCCCCCTCTGCGTTTTCTCTTTTTCTGCTCACCTTAGCCTTCTCTCCACCGTACGACGCCGGCTGTCGCTTGCCAGGTTGTAGCAGCTGCGTCGCGCGCGACGTTCCTCATCGTACCGTCCTTCATCCCCTTCTCTGTGTGCTGCTTCTTTCTGGCGTGTGCGTGCCCAGGGAAAGGAGAGGGGCTGGGCTTCTCAGTGTCTGTTGCTGTTCTGTTTTTCTTTCTTGGGCTTCAACTGCTCATGTGGGCTTCGAAATTCTGAGCTAAACGGGCCGAGGGAAGAAATAAAAGGAAACGGGCTGAAAAGAAATAACAGAGAAAAGGCCCAAGGAGAGATTGTATTAGGGCCGAAGCTTGTGAAAGAGGAGTGGGCCGTATTATGCCGGCCCAGCTTGATTTTTTTTTCGAATTTTTTTTACAATTTTTTTTTTATCTTTTCTATGAATTAATAGGTATTTATATATGCAAAATAAATTGGCATTTAAAATAAAATAAACAAAAAATCAGGTGTCAACATTACACTTATTCCAATTCGGTCTTGAGTATTTTAATACTATCAATTTAATTCTAAACATTTTTAAAATTTGGCTGATTGAGTCCATATGACTAATTTTGATCGGAAATCGCTAACGTGATCGCTGGCTATTCTACATGACATGACTTATGCTAACGGTGATTTTTTTTAATAATATTTTGAACTTTTATAATTTTTTGGGTTTTTTTTTCTTTGCTTTTTAAATAATATTTTAATGAAATGAGTGGATGCACAAGTGAAATAAACTTGGGTAGAATCAGTTCTCATATTATAATAATAAGTTCAATCCAAAAACTTAAGCTAATATATTGAAAGAGATCACCTGCATTTGAAGAGTATAAACTCAAAATTGAGAAATGTTAGATATTTCTTCTTTTTTGTCTTTGTTACTTATGAAATCATACTTTTGAGAAATTTTTCTTTCATCCACCCACTTTTAATTATCGAAAAGTTGTCATGTCAAGAATTTTATCTGACCAAATATGTTAAAAATGAAATTTACATGATTCCACAAAGTCAAAAGGTGAAAGATCATGATTATACATATTAGAAAGTATGGATTTGAGCAAGTCTTTAAAAATGCTTAAGGGGAAAAATCCAAGAGTGTGCCACTTAGCCTGTTGTTGGAAAGTTCTCCATATTCTCTAGTGGTGGGGAAGAAAAAATACAATATCAATTTGGAGGCTTTATGGTGGGGAAAGTAGACTCTATGTCAAGATTTCAATTTTGATTACCGTCGAGTAGGATGGGTATGATAGTCCACCGCTCTTGAGGTTAGTAAGGGTAGGTGAAAACTGTACCACTATCTTGGCAGCCCTTTGGGCAATGACTTTCAACCAACCACCAAGCACGGTACCCCCAATTGAAAGACCTTGCCCTTCAACTTTTATTATTGAAAAGTTGTCATACCAGTAATTATATCTGCATGGCTAAATATGTTAAAAATGAAGTTTACATGATTCCACAAAATCAAAAGGTGAAAACACTTGATTATACATATCAAAAGTCGAGGTTATACTGCATGAGTTGGAATGGTCTTGATCTTTCTCTTGAGATTGTCCACCATGATGCCACAAGTAGTGGATATGCATTACGTTGGATATGCATTACATTTGAACGGGTCGTCTGACTATGAGCATCAAATAGTATACATGGACAAGTTCAAACTCAATTCAACCCTTCACTTTCATTCTCAATAAATGACCCTTCTGAAATTTCATTGCGACTGACTTCTAAAATTCTCAACCACTAGTCTTTTTCTCAACCACACATGGAGCCACTCAATTAGAACTAGACATATGCCCCGGTGATTTAAGTGGTGGACTAGTGGTTGGTGGGTCGGGTCAAGCACCGCTGAAGTTTCCCGGGTGGATCCAATACGAATTCTTCTTTCACAGATAATTTTTTGAATTTTTCCAAGCCTTTGAAATATCTTTGCAGGAATGCCGTACGGTCACCTAATGTCAAATTTCAAACGAATACAAGTCTAGTCTTCCGGCCTATGTCCTCCTGTAGTCCCATTCCCTGCTTCATTTTCATGTGCTATGTACAAGCATTTAGGGCGAAATTCTCTTCCTCCTCTCCCTCTATAAAAACCACTAGACCAATCTCCAAAACTTCATCATACCCAAGTCTCAATAACCATTGTCTTAAGCAATTGTTGTCTACATACACCATTCTCTCTTTCAAGAACACACCAGAAACGATCATCACCACCATCATCATGTCGAAGACACAGGTTCATCAATCCCCACCTGCCTCCCCAAACTTGGTCTCACTAAGCAAGCCATCTAGCCAAGCCAATGACGGGATCGCAAGTTTACTGGTGCAGTCTGCGCTTGCGCTCCAAAAGAGCCCCAGAATCACTCAAATGGGGCTTGTGTCGAGTACGATCGAAGCAGTTGCCAGCCCGAGCACTATCGAGAATTTTCTGTTTGTTAAAGCGGTAGTGACCGTGAAAATCAACGCCAACGGGTTCTTCTCAGAACTCGGGATAAGCGGAGGGATCAATAAGATTACTGATTTGATAGGGAAAACGCTCCTCTTGGAGCTTCTTAGTGCAGAGCTTGACCCCAGTAAGTATTGAGCATTCAGTTTTGAATTTGAAATTGTTAACACAACTTGTAACAGAAAGCAGGGAGAAATAGGCTGAATATGATTGAAACGCCTTCTTCTTCTTTTTGAAAATTTTGCAATGTTCACAATTTGACTTTTATTTGAAATGCAACATTTGAAGTTTCTCAACGTTAAAAAGGAGAAGTGATATTCAGAATTATATACGAGTGTTTGCCAATTTTTTTAAAGACTAAAATAGCTATTTTGGGTTTGGAGAAAAGGTCACAGAAGTACATAAGTTGAACGGATAAAGATGTCCTTTTTTTTTGTCGAATAAACAAGGATGTTTGATTGTTAAATTAATAACCATTCCCTATATAAATTCTCCAACGTAGGTCTGTACTAAAAGATCTGATTCATGTTATCCAATTTAGTACTATATGTGAGAAATAACATGTTAATGAATGTGTAATTTCTTGTCTTGTTATTAAGCCCCATTACTAGACACATATATATATTAACAAGCCAATTACATTTTCTTTGATTAATTGTCCGTGTTAAAATACTAAGAAAAACAGCCACTTAAATCATGTTTGGACCATACATCAAAAGAATTAAGTCATCGTTCAATAGGGTACTCGCATCTTGGAGTTAGAGATCATGATCATTACCAGAAAAAAAAAAAAATTGCGCGTACCGCACACGATATATGTGCAAAATATGAAATAAAATTGACAATAACGGCATGATTTCTCCCCCGTATTTATCATGGCTATGTTCGACCTTCCAGAAGGAAGGAGAGAGAGAGTATCTCTTGGAAGAAATATTCAGCTTCAAGTCCCCGATTCGACGTTCTTTCCTTAGATCCGCTTCATTTACTGTTCATGGCTTAATTCACTTCATTCTCTTGTATCCACGATGTTGATAATTAAACCACGGTGCTGAACTTTATTTACAGAGACGGGACAAGAGAAGGGGACAATCAAAGGGTATGCGCACAAGAAGGGCCATAACGAGGAGGCGGTGTACGGGTGCAAGTTCGAGGTCGGAGAGGAGTTCGGGGAGGTCGGGGCGATTTTCGTAGAGAATGAGCACCACAAGGAGATGTACCTCAAGGACATCGTCCTCGACGGGTTCGTTGGCGGTCCTCTTAACATCACTTGCAACTCATGGGTTCACTCCAAGTACGATAACCCACAAAAGAGGGTCTTCTTCACCGATAAGGTTGGTTAGATCATGCCAATAGCTACATAGCTTCCTATCTAGGGTGGTTTTTCTTCTCATTTTTCATGAGGTTATTACACATATCAAAAGATCAAGACCATTTAGGGTTATGGCTTAAATAGATAGTATACATGTGTTACTTAAAAATTAGTGTTTTTACACGCACACAAATATACTTGAAATGCAAATTTAATCGTTGTCCATAGATGGATTGTGCATTGATCATTTTCACATCAAAACCTCAAAAGCAAATTCAGTTTATCACTGTTTGAGTTGTGAGTATTACCTTGATGGGTTTGACTTGGAGCTTGATGGCTTTCGTTGCACGCTCTTGTGCCGCAGTGCTATTTACCTACCGAAACGCCGAGCGGGCTAAGGAGACTGAGAGAGGAGGAGCTGGTGATCCTGCGAGGGAACGGCCAAGGCGAGAGAAAGTCATACGAGAGGATATACGATTACGATGTGTACAACGACCTCGGGAATCCGGACAGCAATGCCGATAAGAAGAGACCGGTGCTCGGTGGCAAAGAGCTTCCATACCCTAGACGATGCCGGACCGGGCGCCCTCGAAGCAAGACCGGTGAGTCAAGAGATTATTGTTATTCCTTCATTATAATGATTAACGCAACAAAACTTTAGATTATTGAATAAAGTTCTCTCCGGGCATTAAAAGAATAGAAAGTGGATCGCATAAAATCAGCCATATGCAGGCACAACCCTTTTTGGCAATTGGAAAATGGGAGCTTTTTAGTATATCAGCCATTCGTCTTAACGAACGAACTGAACATTCCCATATAATAAATATCATGCAGATCCACAGTCAGAATCGAGGAGCGAGAGCATATACGTGCCTCGAGACGAACAGTTCTCGACGATAAAGGGATTGACGTTCTCGGCGAAGGCGGTGTACTCGGTGGTGCACGCGCTGGTGCCGTCGCTAGAGACAGCAGTAGTCGACTCCGACCTGGGGTTCCCCTACTTCACCGCCATCGACGAGCTCTTCAACGAAGGCGTCAACTTGGCCCCGTTGCAGAAGCAAGGCTTCCTCAAGGACCTCTTCCCTCGGCTCGTCAAAACCGTCACCAATGCCTCCGAGGATGTCTTGCGCTTTGAAACCCCTGAAACCATGATCCGTAAGCAAACTCTTAGTCAATCATAGGACACAAAATTTATGTATTATTTATTATATATCTCCGAGATTTTTCATGGATAATAATTCACCTTGTTGTTGCAACTTGCAGGAGACAGATTTTTTTGGTTTAGTGAGGAAGAGTTTGCTCGTCAAACTCTAACAGGAATCAACCCATATGCGATCTAGTTGGTCACGGTAATAATTACATGTATTTGTACACATTTCTAACTCTATAATTTGCTCACATACAATTAATTTTGTTTACTGAAAACTAAAATTATTTGACATCATCGTGTTGGGTATATCCTTTCTATACATAATTGGTATTAAAAATACGTACTCAGGAATGGCCCTTGACAAGTGAGCTTGATCCTAGGATTTACGGTCCACCTGAATCTGCTATCACGATAGAGATCATCGAAAGGGAAATCAAAGGCTTCATGACATTCAATGAGGTATGAGAATACTCCCTTAATGATGTATCACCTAATACAACCCTTGAGCCCCAATAATGAAAATGACCTGAACCTGACCTTTTGGGTTTGGTTCAATTCAATTTTGTGCAAGCCATAAAGCACAAGAAGCTGTTCATGCTGGACTACCATGACCTGCTCCTACCATATGTGAACAAAGTGAGGCAGCTCAAGGGGACAACCCTGTACGGGTCAAGAACGCTCTTCTTCTTGACCCCAGACGAGACGTTGAAACCGCTCGCCATTGAGCTCACACGGCCGCCAACCAACGATGGGAAGCCGCAATGGAAGCAGGTGTTCACCCCTACGTGCCATTCCACTAGCATGTGGCTCTGGCGGCTCGCCAAGGCACATGTCCTCGCCCATGATTCTGGATACCATCAGCTCGTGAGCCACTGGTAATGAAATAAGCCGATCATTACTTTTAGACGGACAAAAAAAAATCATGGATCTATTATGTAGAAGTATACTCATGACGAAGCATGCAAAAAAAAATTGTAATTGTAATGACTTGCATTTAAAACGTGATATTATAATGAGAAGTACCTATTTGCACAAACGCTGATGGTGTTATTGATGTTTCTGTGGCTCCTTCGTCACAGGTTGCGGACTCATTGTGCCACGGAGCCCTACATAATAGCGACAAACCGGCAATTGAGCGAGATGCACCCAATCTACAAGTTGCTACACCCGCACTTCCGGTACACGATGGAGATCAATGCACTGGCTCGTGGGTATCTGGTCAACGGTGATGGCATCATCGAGACCACCTTCTCTCCCGGCAAGTACTCCATGGAGCTCAGCGCCGTCGCCTACGACAAGCAGTGGCAATTCGACTTGCAAGGCTTGCCCAATGACTTGATTAGCGGTACCGTCCATCGGTTGCATACCTCTTTTTTCCATATTTCTTATGGTAACTGAATCTTTAAACGTGCCATAAGCTTTTCTGATGGGGTCAATTCTTGCCAGGGGGATGGCAGTGAAGGACCCAACGGCACCCCATGGCCTCAAGCTAGCAATCGAGGACTACCCCTTCGCTAACGATGGCCTCCTCTTGTGGGACACCATCAAGGAGTGGGTCACCAACTACGTCAATCACTACTACCCAGACCTGAGCCGCATTGCATCGGACAAGGAGCTCCAATCCTGGCGGACCGAGATCAGAACCGTCGGCCACGGCGACAAGAAAGACTCCCCTGGGTGGCCAAACCTCAAGACCCCATCCGACCTCATCCACATCGTCACCACTATGGTCTGGGTCGCCTCTGGCCACCACGCTGCCGTCAACTGCCAGTACACCTATGCTGGCTACTTCCCGAACCGGCCCACCATTGCCCCAACCAAGATGCCCATCGAGGACCCAACCGAAGAAGAGCTCAAGATGTTCTGGGACAAGCCCGAGGTTACACTCCTCACGTGCTTCCCGTCGCAGATACAGGCGACCAAGGTGATGGCAATCCTCGACGTGCTGTCCAACCACTCGCCAGATGAGGAGTACCTGGGGCAAGATCCGGAAACGGCATGGAAGGTGGAGCCGGTGATAAACGCGGCATTCGAGAGGTTCCATGGGAGGCTGAAGGAGCTCGAGGGCATCATCGACGCGAGGAACAATGACCAAAAGTTTAAGAATCGGAGCGGAGCCGGGGTCGTGCCGTATGAGCTCTTGAAGCCGTTCTCCGAGCCCGGCGTGACTGGGAAGGGAGTTCCATACAGCATTTCCATTTGAGGAAACGACATTTCGCGGTTCTGGCAATGGTGGTTGCTGATAAAAACACCTTTCTTTTTATTTCTTAGATTAAGAGGAATGCGGTATATGCCGATGATCTAATTTGTCATTTGTTACCAATGTCTAAACAATTATGATTAAAAGATTAATTTCAGTTCTAGTCCTTTACGAATTGCCCAAATAAAAAATGGTAAGTGACGATGTGCATAAAACCTAACGTTCACTACCGTTGCATCCTAATGCAGAATCTTAAAACTTGGGCAAATGGCCAGTTTGATAGATTTGCTGAACATGCTTCTTTACCCAAAAGGGCCCAGCGCTGCGACCACGAGACTCGCCCTTACCAGCTTTGGGTGAGCTCACCTGCGATGTCGAGGCCTAGCCAGTGGCCAGCAAGGTCGACATCGTCGGCCATAGCCTTTGGCCGGTTTAGCGACCGGCTAGAAGAAGAAAAATGAAAAAAATGAATAAATAATTAAAAAAAAAAAAAAAAAACTATTGAAAAAATTATCACGTCAACGTCGCGGTAGGCGGCTAGTCACAAATTTAGTCGATGGATTGAATTAACACAATTATAAAAAGTTAAACATTCAATTGGCAAAGTTAAAATGTTTTGAATTATTTTGGTAATTTTCTCCAGATCCACCTGTTGACACATAAATTTTGACGATTTGTTTTAGTATTTATTAATTGCATTAGAAAATTAGAGATTAGTTTCTAATTCCTTAACAAAAAATTATTTTATTAAAATTGCATTGCATATAGAAATTAGGAGCATTTGCATCACTAGTTTTAAAAATTAAAAAATTTTAAAATAAATTTAAAAAAAAAAAAGAGAGAAAAAAAGGCGGATCCGGGCTGGGCCTGCCCGGCCCCTTTCTTTTCCTTCTTTTCCCCCCGCATGGGCTGGCCCCTTTCCTTCTCTTTTTGGCGCCTGGGCCGGCCCTTCTCCCTTTGTTTCGGCCTGCCCGTCCATTTCATCCTTCTTCCTTTCTTCCCCACGCGCGGCAGCAGAGGAGCGGAAACGCAACAGCAGCAACTCAGCAGCAGAAAAAGCAGCAAGTCAGCAAAGGCAGCAGCAGCAACTCAGCAGCAGAAGTCAGTAGCAGAAAAAAAGAAAGGAGAAAGGGAGGAAGACAAAAACAAAGAAAAAGAGAGGGAAACGGAGATAAAGAGAACGAGAACCGAGAGTAAAAGAGACCGGAGAAAAACGCAGAACCGAGAGAGCTGAGAGAGAGCCTAGTGGGTTCCGAAAAAAACCAGATCTGAGAGGACTCCGGGGTGAGCTCGAGGGACGAAGGACTAACTCAGACAAAAAAAAAAAGGGAGCCGGGGTTTTCTTGCTCAGCCGAGAGTGCTCGAAAGAGAGAAAACCGGAAACAAAGAGAAGACGGAGATCCGAGAGAGAGAAGGCGAACCCAGCGACCAGAGCGATACGAGCGACCGAGAGCGGCTCAGACACGCACGGGCCTGCCCGACGACCTTCCCGGCGACGTCCTCGAGTTGACCAGGTAGGTCTAGCTCCGTCCTTGCTCCGTTTTTAGGCGCACCGGGCCGGAGCTCGCTGCCATCCGGCTCGCGCAAGCTTCGGCCCTCGCCGCCCTTGCATTTTGTTCCCACGTTCCTTGTATGTCATGTTCGAGACCCCCAAGGCACGTTCAAGGCTCGGTTGAGCCTGAAACCTTAGTATTCGGTAGCACACGACCAAGTGTTCGATAAAATGCCCTAGAAAAGAACGAACATTGCTCACGTCCTAACTCGAGATCTGTATGTGTTTGCCCTTATATTCGTTCGAATCATGTCATTTTTTCGTATGGTTTTCGTGGAATCATTGTTCATTGTCGAGTCAATGGGAGCTTCTTTGCGCCAGAAAATAGCTTCGCGGTCACTGGGTAAGTGGCCGGCAATAGCCGACGCCGGTAGAAGGGGATGTCCGGCGAGCGTTGGTTGCCCATCGGAAAGCGAGCGAGCTTCGGTGAGAGAGCGGGTGAGCTTCGGGCTTGGAGGTCCTCGTGCATGAAGCGTCGGGCATGCATGAGAGGACGTGGGGGAAGAAGACCAAAAGACGACCACCAAAAGAATAAAAAAAAAATTAAAAGAAAAGAACAAAAAGAAAGGTTAAAAAAGAGAAATTAACAAAAAAAAAACAAATAGAATAAAAATGAAATAGGGGCTGGGATGAGAATATGTGGAGTGGGCCTACGCTAGCCGAATATGGTTGGGCTGAATCCGTCGCGGGCCGGCAATAGATTGGGCTGAAGATAGAAATTAGAAACGGGCTTTTTTCTCTAAAAAAAAAAAACGAATTTTAGTGGCCCTTTTTCTAAAAAAGAATTTCGTGGGCCTTCTTGTTAATCTTTTGTGATTTAGGGCCGGGTCTTTTGACCCGGTCCGAATTATTATTTTTGTAAAAAACAAAATCAAAAAAATCAAAAATTCAGAAAATATTAAAAAAATATTATTAAAAAATCATAAAAAATTCGAAATTTCACAAAATTCATGGGAAATTCAGAATCTTGAAAATTTATAGAAATTTTAGAAAAAAAAATAAAAATATATATTTTAAAAAATATCGAAAATATTAAAATATTAGAAATTCCAAAAAAAGAAATTTTTTTCAAAAATCCCAAAAATTCCAAGTTTGTTTTAGAGTTCCCTAAGAAGCTCTAAAATAATTCTTGGACAATTTTCTCTTAAAAAAGGTGTCGGAAAATCATCGGTCTAAAATTGTACCTAAAAGTGAACAAGCCCTTACGGCTTTACCTTAGGGTTTTAATTATCCTTGGATACAATTGCCCTTGATAGCACACTTGTGATGCGATGATTATGATTTCTCCTAATTGCAATTTATTTATCTTTTAATGCTAAGTGTTTATCTTCCCTTGCAAT
This sequence comes from Corymbia calophylla, assembly GCA_014182845.1. Taxonomy (NCBI): domain Eukaryota; kingdom Viridiplantae; phylum Streptophyta; class Magnoliopsida; order Myrtales; family Myrtaceae; genus Corymbia; species Corymbia calophylla. Next base: position 4,326,951 of record CM024702.1, read on the forward strand.
TTATTTAATGCTTTCTTTAATTGTTGATTACTATTTTGATGATTGCGCACATGTATGATCATCTCACATGTTAGTGATTAAGTGTAAAATCAATCAAAACTTCCTAACAAAAGTCTTTTTGAAACAAACAAAATTAGGTACCAAAAGGGCACTAATTGGTTAATTAGTATAATCAAGTCCCCGACCCTAAAATCTCTGATTGCGTAGAAAGTGGAGGCATATTCCCATGCCTTGCTTGGTTTCTAGCCGATCCTAATAGGTTAGTGGCAACTCCTCATTTGAATATTTTCATAAACACCCAATGTCACGCGGGGTATGAGCTTAGGAGAATCTATGTTTAATGAGGGTCCTGGACCCACCATTTAGACAATACCCCTAAATCTATTTATTGATTTCTTTCCCCCACATGATGGAAAAAATAGGTCGCGACACCACCAATACATATAATTATTCAGGCTTTACTTTTGTTAACTTCTTACAATATGTTTTTAAAAAAATTCAGCTCACCCATATTCCATCCAACCCACAATATATAAATCTACAAAAGAGTTTAAGATCCATATTACCACCTCGCTTGGCTTGAGTGAGGGCTCCCCTTGCCGAGGCTCACCCTCGCCTAGTCATGCCTCACCCTTAGCAAGTGAGGCTAGTTGGCTTGGCATGGCCGGTGGCTAACCATCACCTGTGGCCGAAGGCCAACCATTGGCAAAAGGAAGAAGAAATAGAAGAAGCGAAAAAGAAAAGAAAGATCAAAAGAAAAAAAATCAGAAAAACAATAAAAAAAATCAAAAATTATTAAAAATTATCCATGTATCGGTCTTAATCGTCCATGTGACACCGTTGGCATCCACATTAATGAATTCTGGCTAAAATTGGCCGGATGAACTTAATTGATAAGAAGTGAAAATGTTTATAACTGAATCGACAAAATTGAAATGTTTATAACTGAATTGGTAAAAGCACAATATGTTTATACTTTGAAAAAATTTCCCCAATGAAAGACCAAAATGCTATGCATTGAGATGAGGAGGTTCTAATATCATACTTTGCTTGTACCTAAAGAATAATATTACAATCCTACTAAGGGTGTCGATGGTTTGGTTTGATTTGTAGTAAAAATTGTAGAGGCAGCTTCATCACTCAAACAAACATCCACTAAAATCAAGGAAAAAAAAACTACATTCCCTAGAAATCCAAGCTATCTAAAACAACAAAGTCAGAAATATGGTAATGATACCTATTTCTTTCAATTTTTCAGGAAGAAGTGTAATGATATTTTACTTGATATATTCACCAATTGCAAATTAGCAAGAGTGCTCTCTAGTGAAAACAAAGACTAGAACCGGAGATATTAACTTCAAACTAAATTCAAGAATTATATTAAGGACTTGGTAATCAACCATCCCAAGCATGTGATGCAACATAATTTATTTACTCCCTGGTTTTACCTCCTTTTTTGGGGAATATCCAAAATTTATTTTGCAACATTTCCAGTTCTTAAATGGCATTTAGCGAGTTAGTGTTTACACACAGGACAACCAAACGCATGACGAAATTCTTATATATCCCGATACAATTGAAAGCTCGTTTTCATTAGGGTGCCTACATTAAGAATAAGATCAGAAAGTGTCATTGCTTCTTGAAGACCGCCAAGATGGAACAAGGCCACAACTATTGCCTAATAATTTCGTCGAAAGAACACACATCTCCAACCACACCTGATCATCACTACAAATAACGATGCTTTGGCGGCATAAACTGGCTGATTACCTAAATAGCTCCCGCCAAGATCTTAAAAAGTAGTCTTCACATGACTTCTATTTTTAAGTTCGATTCCGTTAACATACAAGGAAGCTCCCTCTTTACCTTCAAATGAGAATCGGTCTCATCAGGTCTGAGATACGGATCAAATTGAATGCTGACATAAAAGTTCTTGAGCGAACATAAATAATTGCTTCTCTTTTGTCATTTATTCTTGTTAGAGGACTGATCCTTATCTTTCTTTTGTCCGCCGAGAATATGCGAAATCTGCAAGCCTCTACTAAATGCTTGGTCGAAGAGCATACGGGTCTGGAGTTCTGAGACAAATGGTAACAATGCCAGAAATGCAACTGGAGTGAACAGAAAGAAACCCATAACGATCTCGTAAGCACGAGCAAAGGTCTGAACTGATCCCCAAATTCCAAGCTTGACGACGAAAGGTTTGCAAGCTTGTGCAATCTGGAACAAGATAAGGACGTAAAGTCATCAATCGTTGTGGTCCATTAAGGAAACAAGGAACAAAAATAAATTCGAAATAATAGCAGAAGCTTAAACATGAAGTGAAAATGTAATACCCACAAGCAGCTTCAAAATTAAAAAATGAGACCAACCAGTAGAATCACCACGTCCATTTAATAATTACAAATATTCATGCTTTTACCTCAATAATAACCAAATTAAAAACATACGAAAATAATTGTTAATTGTATATGTAGTCCAAAAGAATAAGGGCAATAGATTAGCGTCACTAACCAAAAGTATTCCCCAACCCGTTGGCATGAAAGCAAGAATGCAAACCATTATGTCCTGCATTGTCATGTACGGGAGTGCAATCAATGTAACCAAAATGGCCACAAAAGTAAGGACTAAAAATCCCTTGATTAGGCGGATGATAAATAGGAAACCAGCCTTGACTTTTCGCTGACCAATAGAAACAATCTGCAAAATACAAACAAGAACCTTTTACATCAGCCGGCCATGTGTTCACTTAGCATCTAGTGTCCTAACAAGAAAAGGTTATCTCTTCAAACTACCCAAAAGATTAGCATCTCTAACTGGTTCTAGAATATAGAAGAATCAAAATCATGTAAGAAATGAGCTGCATCTACGAGGACAATCGAAATTGGCCAACCAACAAAAACCGAATAAACTGTTGAGTTCAGAAAAGAAATATCTTTGAAGTTATTCATGTTAGTTGAAAGACAAGACATGGAGCTGGCCGACATATTTTGAAACTTTTGGCTAGCCAATAAAACCAGATAAGTATGGCCAATGATGATGATGATGATGATGATGATGATGATGTATCCTCACCTTCATCACAAACAATATGAAGAAGATCGCAAGCCATGATATGCCATAGACCTGCAATTGTGCCAAAGAGAAAGATGAACACCTTGATGTCATCACTAAATTGTGGATCTTTCTTATTCTTGCTTATTTCCCTTTTGATATGGGAAGAAATAGGGACGAACAAAATATATTATGGATATAGGAAGAAATTAACAGCCAAACAAAATGGATATAGGAAGAAATAGGAACAAAGGAATTATTTACCAAGAAACTATTAGTATGCTTCGAGATGTTCAAATGATACACAAGACCATACTGATATATGAAAAATCGCAGTGCCAATATAATCTCGGTTACAATACCACACTTTCCAGAATGACGCAGATGCTCCTGTTCCTCTTCCCACCATGCTTCCCAACTTCTTTCTGGATGTACACTTATTCCACCTCGCTTCCTTATCCATTTATTCCAATCTGTCCAGTCATCAACAATCTTTTGCCACTCGAAGCCAGAGGGATTAAATAGGAAAGGGGCAAAAAGCCAACTCCCAACCATGAACCAGATGGATATTGTGATCAGGATATTAGCAACAGCACCTCTAGAAGATTGACCAAACATTTGGTAAACGAGTAGTAAAATCATTAATTCAAATCCCTTAACAAAGTGACTGCGAGAGTACATTCTATAATTATCTGCAAACTTGGCATGGAACACTACAAAACCGCGACCAGTAGCCCTGTATTTTGCACCTCCGTGGAGTAAAGTTCTTCCATAATAGTGTGCCTTTGTTCCAAGAGAGAATGTAAAAAAAATGGGGGCAAGTTGCAATTGCATCAGCAGAAAATCACTAAGTGCAGTTTGAAATCCCTTTTCCAAGCATATTTCCATCAACATAGGCAGTACCAATGAAAATCCCAATTGTACAAATGATTGGGAGGCAAGAACCACATAGAGAGGCTTATTGTCCTTAGTTCCTGGCTGAGTACTCAATTCCTTTTCAAGCCCACTAAGAACTAAATAAAAACGGCCATAAAGGAAGACATATACTATAAGCACGGTAATCTGCCACAAAAAAAGAAAAAAAGAAATAGAAAAAAAGAACAGCTCAGAATTGAGAGATATATAAGGAGAGAAATATAACAATAGGAGGAAAAGGCCGACTTACCAAAGTATTGATGTAAATGCCAACGGTGGTGAAATAACGTGATAACATTCTGAAGAAATCAAAACGGTTTCCAAGTCGATATACATCTCTACTCAAAAGTCTGCTCTCCATTTCCATTGGCTATTTTGGCCTCGAACATGGTAATCTGGTTTAGACCGACATCCCTCCCTTTTCCAACTTGAATATACTCATGATGAGTTACGTTGCCTTCACGAAGTGTAGAGTTGAAGCCTGCAAGAGAGAACATTTAAGTATATAATATATGTAAAGCTAAAGCCAATTAGTTATGATGGGCAATTTCGAAGACCCTCGTACCAGCAAAAATGTCTTCACTCAAATTGATGACCTTTGAAGCCTTACTGATACCTCCTCTAGTAAGGTGAAATAGCCGATTGAAGACATCGGGATGACCATAATGGAAACGAACCCTTCATGATAAGCAACAAATGGAGCAAACAAAGGTCACTAGTTATTCATGATTATTCCATTAGATACGTAGAGTAATCCTATGGTTACTAAAACTGATGTACTGCCGGAAATGATTTTTTTACATTGGGACAACTAGTTGGGCAGATTAGGAGAACGAGCGATTCTTATGCACTCCCGGGATGAGAGAGAGATGGAGAGAATGAAACGAAGAAGACGAAGAAGCCAGGAAATGGCAAAGAGCAAAAGAACAGGAAAACTGCAAAAGCAGAGGAGAAGAGAGCTCGCAGAGAGAACAAGTGAATCTTCCCTGAAGATGACATCGATGCTATCCTTGTATGACGCTTCTGCTTTCGCACTCAACAGCGTCATTATATTTTCTTTCCCGGTGTCATTGGATGTTTATCTACATTGGGACCTTGGAAGACATCAAAAACACGAAACATGTGTTTACCCAACTAGATAAGGACAAAAGCATTTGACCTTTCTAAAATTTGGATACATTGCATTAGACGTAAAAAAGAAAATTATAATGTCATTGACATCTAAATTTTGACGATCCGTTTAATCATTTATTAATTATATAAAAATTATGGATTAATTTTGTAACCCCTAGCAAAAATAATTTCTATTGAGTTGCATAGCATATAGACATTAGGAGCATTTGTATTACTAATGTTAAAATTTTATCAAAACAATTATTCTCAGAAAATTAATTAATTAGTTACTTTGTTAATTATTAATTTATTTAAAAAAAAAAAAAAAGAAAAAAAGAAAAGAAGCAGAGAGAGGGCAGAGCAGCAGGCGGCAGCGCGATCCCAGGGTCGGGGATCAGGAGCGGGCTCGAGAGAGTGTGAGCTCGAGGGAACGAGAGAGACAACCTAATCATCGCTACGAATGACGATGCTTTGGCGACATAAATTGTCTGCTTACGTAAATAGCTCCCACCAAGATCCTAAAAGTAATCTTCACACAACCCCGGCTTTTAAATTCAACATCATCAACATACAAGGAAGCTCCGAATGAGAAAAGGGCTCATCGGTCTGAGATACAGATCAAATGGAATGCTAACATAAAAGCTCTGAGCAAACATAAATAAATGCTTCTCTTTCGTCATTCATTCTTGTTAGAGGACTCATCGTCATCTTTCCTTTGTCCACCGAGAATACGCGAGATCTGCAAGCCTCTGCTAAATGCTTGGTTGAAGAGCATACGGGTCTGGAGTTCTGAGACAAATGGAAACCAAGCCAGGAATGCAACTGGAGTGAACAGAAGGATACCCATAATCATCTCGTAACCACGGGCAACAGTCCGAACTGATTCCCAAATTCCAAGCTTGACGACGAGAGGTTTGCACACTTGTGCAATCTGGAACAAAATAAGCACATAATAGTCATTAATCGCTATAATCCGTTAAGTAAATTTGGCGGGAGCAAATATCGGGATAAAAATTTCTATAGAAGAAGCTTTAAACATGTAATGAAATGCAAATCCAATAACCACAAGGTTTCAAAATTAGAAAATGAGACCAACCAATGTAATAACGTCAAGCATTCGGGCTTTTACCTCAATAATAACCAAACTAAAATAAGAAGACAAAATTTGTCAATTGTATATATAGTCCAGAAGAATAAGGGCAAGAGACTAGCGTCACTAACCAAAAGGATTCCCCAACCCGTTGGAACGAAAGCAAGAATGCAAGCTATTATGTCCCGCATTGTCATGTGTAGGAGTACAATCAATGTAAGCAAAACGGCGACAAAACTCAAGAGTATAAATCCCTTCATTAGCCGGAAGACAAGCAAGTACTCTGCACCCAATTTTCGTCGACCAATAGAAACAGACTGCAAAATAAAAACAAGAACGTTATAAAGCAGCCATTTGTTCACTCATCATCTAGTGTCCTAAGAAGAAAAAATGCTTTCTTCAAACTAACCAGAAGATTGACATTTTTAGGTGGTTCTAGAATCTAAAGGAATCAGTAGAATCTTATAAGAAATGAACAGAATCTAGGAGGACAATTGAAAGTGGCCAAGCTAAAAAAACCAGATGAATTGCGGAGTTCAGAAAAACAGCACGAAATTGCTTTTGATGGTGTTCATGTTAGTTGAAAGAAGAGATATGGAGCTGGTCAAATTATTTTGAACTTCTGGCCGACCAACTAAAACTAGATTCACCCCCCCCAAAAAAAAAAAACCAAATAAGTATGAAGCTTTTGGTTTCATTACAGCAAGTTCATAAAAGTTATAATACGGAATCATATATAACTAGTTGTACTCACGCATCGATAAGGAATTTTGGAATATTTTGGAACAAGACAGATCATGTATCCTCACCTTCATGACAAACAATATGAGAAAGATCACTAGCCATGATATGCCATAGACCTGCAATTATGCCAAAGAAAAAAATGAACACCTTGATGCCACCACTAAATTGTAGATCCCCTTTATTCTTGTTTATTGCCCTTTTGTTATAGGAAGAGATAAGATTGAAGGAATTATATGTGGACATAGGAACAAATAGTAAGCCAAAAAACAAAAGATGTAAGATGAAATAGGAACAAAAGAATTATATACCGGATGACTTCTGCCATGCTTCACTTTGCTCAAGTGATACATAAGACCATATTGATATATGAAAAATCGCAGTGACAATATGGTCTCGACTACAATACCACACTTTCCAGAATGCCGCAAATGCTCCTGTTCCTCTTCCCACCACATTTCCCAACTTTTTTCTGGAAGTACAATTCCACCCTGGTTGCTGACCCATTTCTTCCAATCTGTCCAATCATCAACAATCTTCTGCCACTCGAAACCAGAAGGATTAAACAGGAAAGGGGCAAAAAGCCAACTCCCAACCATGAACCACATGTATATTGTGATCAAGATATTAGCAACTGCATCCTTATAATATTGACCAAAGATTTGGTAAATGAGCAGCAAAATCATTAATTCAAATCCTTTAATGAAGTGACTGCGAGAGTACATTCTATAATTGTCTGCAAACTTGGCATGGAACACACCAAAAATGCGACCAGTAGCCCTATATTTTGCACCTCCGTGAAGTAAAGTTCTTCCATAATAGTGTGTCTTTATTCCAAGAGAGAATGTGAAAAAAACAGGAGCAAGTTGTAATTGCATCAGCACAAAATCAATAAGTGCAGTTTGAAATCCCCTTTCCAAGCCTATTTCCATCAACATAGGCAGGACCACAGAAAATCCAATTTGTATAAATGATTGGGAGGCAAGAGCCACCTGGAGAGGCTTATTGTCCCTAATTCCTGGTTGAGTATTCAATTCCTTTTCAAGCCCGCTAAGAACTAAATAAAGACGGCCATAAAGGAAGACATATATCGTGAGCACAGTAATCTGCCACAAAAAATAATAAGGCAAAGTTTTAGTATTAGGATATGCATAAGAAAAAAAAAATGATAATAGGAAAATGCCGACTTACTAGAGTACTGAAGTAAAAGCCAATGGTGGTGAAATAACATGATAACATTCTGAAGAAATCAAAACGATGTCCAAGTCGGTATAGATCTCTACTCAAAGTCTGCTCCCCATTTCCATTGGCTATTTTGGCCTCGAACATGGATATCTGGTTTAGACCCACATCCCTCCCTTTTCCCACTTGTATATAATCATGATGAGTTACATTGCCTTCACGAAGTGTAGAATTGAAGCCTGCAAGAGAGAAAATTCAAATATTTATACATGTAAAGCTAAAGCCAACCAGTTATAATAGACAATTTTGAAGACCCACATACCAGCAAATATGTCTTCATTCAAATTGATAACCTTAGAAGCCTTACTAACACCACCTCGAGTAAGGTGAAACAGCCGATCAAAGACATCAGAATGACCATAATGGAAACGAACCCTTCATGAAAAACAACAAGTGGAGCAAACAAGATTCACCAGTTATTCATGATTATACCATAAGATACATAGAACAATCATAAGGTTACTAAAATTGATGCACTTGCAAAGTCATGTGACAGAGTTTAGATGAGTCATTAATCAAGTGAGATATATTCAAGCGCCATCTGAGCTATATTTGGATCAAAACATCCGACAAGAGTTTGCTAACATCATTTTACAAGTCATTGTCATTCCTTAGCATCCTTATTCAGGTAGTTACAAAATTGTCATTCCTTAGCATCCTTATTCAGGTACTTACAAAACTTTTTAAAAAAATAAATCAAACAGGCAATCATAAAGACAGATCCATTGCATTTGTCTCTCTTCCACATCTGTACATAATACTAACAAACTCCTTGAACCTGGTTCTCTTTTGCATTAATCTCTACGAGAATGGGCTAAAAGTCTCAAACACTTGCTAAACAAGACCATTAATTGCTAATTGAACACAAACCATCCAATGGATTTTTCAGTTTACTTAAATGGAACTCAAATTTCACCTTATGACCTATCTTTTATTGAATCAAGTGGGAGGCCGAATTCTGTTTGCACTGCAAGTTTGAATCAAATAATTGAATGTTGGCATCCTCGGGTTTATGTACATACATCCACATAGTGCCAATGCCCTGCAGTTCTAATCTTTGCCGTCCCCGTTCAACATCTCCAACAGAACTAAGGACTAACAATGAAGCACAGAAATAACCAACACCCACCTCCCCCAAAATAAATAAATAAATTAAACAAAAAAAATCAACCCCCACGACTTCTTGCTTGGCCTTGGCCTTTTACACTCTATAGGACTCATCGTGTACAAGAGGTACAACTCTTCCATTACGACAGCAATGACAGACGCCAATTCAATAAGCACACTACATTCAAATCTATGAAACGGATAGAAATAACTTACTTAAAGGGATTGGCCAACAACCTCTGGCCAATAGTCACAAAACTAGTCTCCTGATTTGACATGAACCAAGCCAGAGAAGAAACACTGCAATGATTATAAACAACATTTAGCACTGCATAATAATATTTATCAACAACAGTCAAATAAGGTCACCTTCCAGTGAAAATATGCTCCCGAAGTCCAAGAATTGTCGGATGCCTCCTACCATCATGTTTTTTGAGAAATTCTTGCAGCAAATTCCTCATTTTTAGTGCTTCTTCCATGTAGTTATCCTAAGAAAAAAAAGGATATGTAGTGAACACAAGGAATGGGAAATATTTCCTTAATTTTTTTTTTTTATGAATAAAATGCATGATACCTGGTTCATGTCAATTGTTTGCAAGCCTTCTCCACGAGTAAATATAATGGCATAATTTTGATTTTCAGGTTTTTCTTCACCAATAAAAGCAGGTCCCGGAAGCTTTATTTTATATATAACCTGACCCAAATGTAAATGTCCAATAAATTTATTCTTTCTTTTTCGGCCAAAAATGTAAGCAGCATAAAGATCTAGGACAGCACGAAATGGCAACATATGGTCAATCATCCAGAAGCGACATTGACAAAGTACTGATGTTTCTAGAAGCAAGAATAGGACATACATAGGACACATACAACATAGGAAGATACCAACTAGGCTCAATCACTCTTACCTCCTTTTATCCCCAGATTATTTCATTTTCTTTCCTTTGTTTCTTTTAGAATTCTTTTTTTATTAAATTTGAAGCTTTTTTCTTTGTCCATCCTTTTTTTTTAAGGCTTTCTGCTCAATACGACAAGCACTTTCATCTCTCGATTAGGAAAAAATAATACATAAAAATTAAACAAAATAGAATATCAGTTCAAGTTGTGACACTACCTAAATAAATATTATCTCTCTCAAACTTTACTCAGAAAGTTTAGTACATCAATAGCTGAGTCTAAATTGGTTCTTTCCATTGCATTAAACCTTAAGAATTTCAGCTTTTTTCAACTTTTGTGAGACACTAATCAATCTTTAATAGGCCTAGGAAATTTTACTTGGAAAGCATCGCAGATTATAACTTTCTAAAATGGCATGGAACTAAATGGAAGTAAGAGTAATCTCAAGATTTTGTCTGCAGTTTGTCTTCTTCTCGCTTAAGTCAAGAAGCTTCACCTGATCCAAGTTTTGAACTGGCTCTAAAGAGTCAATTGACTTCGGCACAACAGCCTTCACTAGAGTTGAATAGTAAGCCTTCTGGTCAATCTTTTAGGTCCGTCCTTGCTAGCTTCTTCGACCTCATCAATGTAAGCCAAACGGATTGATGGGTACCTGCAAAATGAGCACACTCAGAATTGTTAAAATACAGCAAACAATAGGTCAAAAACGAAAGATATCAAGCAAGAATGAACACATACGCGATCATAAGCCTCAAAATATCCTGTGCACGTTGATCCCTAGATCTTTTGTGGGTACCATATTGTTGACATGAGACCACATACGTGAATTTCATGTCGACTTCTGCCTGACATTGGGCCCACAGTGACCGATCACCTCTCGAGTGGCCCTCCGTGTCGAGCTCTACAGCCTTAAAACCTTCCATTAAATCTGCAAATTTGCAATATCGAAAGGGATGATGAGTTGCTTGAGACTACATTAAATATTTTTATATATTTAGGGACTGTGTTGAATATATATCAAAAGTTCAAAATTTCATTTAATAAATTAAAAGTTCAAAATCATATTATATATTTGGCTAAAGTTTGGGGACCATATTGAATACATCAAAAGTTCAATGACCAAATTGCATATTTGACTAAAGTTCATGGATTGTTTGTCTTATTTTCTCTTATCAAAACAACCAAAATTCACTTTCTTATGTTAGAATAAATGTCCAAACAAAATAATAAGCATTAGCTATATGAGAATAGACATTGGAGAAGATTAAAAAGCCAGCTAAATACTACATAAGTCTCAAGCAACTCAAAAACTTTAACATAGCTAATCATGAAAAGAAAACACACCTTTATCTTTGGCCATATCAAGAAAAGCCTGAAGCTCCAAAGCTTTCCGGTAATACATCATACCTCTTACTGTCATTAGCAGCATATTTTAAGGAATCGGATGAAAAGAAATACATGCAAAAAGGATAGGACAAATGCACAAGTGAATTTCTCCCCTTATTTTTTCCTTCTCTCTTTTTGGTTTGCTTGAGAGGGGAGAGATATCTTGTGAATAACACTTGAACTGTCCATTTATAATCTTTATGGCCTTTCTAAAAAGTCGGAAGTGTTCAGAGAATTGTCTTAAACCAAGATGTCCAAAAAGACCCTTACTGCTGGTAAAACCAAACTTTTCTTATAATCATAGAACTATTCTAACAAATTAAGCTCACAAACTTATAGTCAATTGCTCTCTGGTTGGATTTTCATCCTCAGTTGGGTTAAAATGGAGTAATAGGAGAAGAAAAGAGATACTTATAGTCATTCATGTTGATCGGTAGAAAATGCATATCAGGTGGGCCTGTAATTTTTTAAAAATAGAGTATGCAAAGTATAAGTGCTCTACGACAAAATACATACAAAGTGCGAGTTTCTTGGTTTTTATAATTTCTTTTCCGGACGATTAGGTGAATTTTCAATTTTTGATTATGTTTCTTTTGTTGTTTTGTGTGTGCACGTGAATTTCCAATTTATCATTATGTTTGTTGTTTTGTGTGTATGAGAGAGAGCGAGAGAGAGAGAGAGAGAGAGAGACCGGTTCTAGTTAAGGTCTGGCCTCTATACGATGCCCAAAGACAAAGTTGTTCTTGCAATATATCAGATTGTCTGAGTTCCTCTTCACTTTGACATTTCACCCGCTCAAGAAAATTGGTCCACTCATCTGTAAAAAATTGGTGACAGATCTCAAAAAAGAAGAAAACATGTCAAAAGAAATATGTAAGTAGCGTGAGAGCAGAATAAACCTGGATAAATTTGCTGCAAGTAAAAGAGGGTTGAAACACCATCTTCGTTTTCTGTCTCCAAGTCACGCAATGAGAAGATGACATCCTCTTTGTAGTAAGGAGTCAAAACACTGGCATTGATTATTACATTAGAGACGATAAGAAAGCAGATTCAATTGATAATACATGAAAAGACATGCGCTTTAAGGGTTATATTAAAGCGGCTTTTTTAAATCCAAAATTCAAGCATCGCTTTCCTCTGATTGGTATTTGATCCTTGCATGAGTCGTGTGTTAATGAATAACTAAATTGCTGTCTCCTAAGTATTAAAATACAAAATACTACAACGGCATAAAGTTTCCATATCGCCACTATCAACAAAGATCATATTCACTTCATAAAGGAGGAAAAGGGTTAAGTCTCTGGTACATCTACATTTACATGGCTAAATAAACTTACATGGCAACATATTCAATTTCGTAAATTGCATGAAGCCGTTTGATTACTGAAAAGAGTAAAAAGATAGCATCGCACACCCTTAATAATTTTCACTGTACCGTCATTTGCTGCTGTCAACAGACTTAAACTAATTATGTACAAATGTTTAATCTCAAGCCCAATTTGCAGTAAAGCCCACATTGGTGTGTGCCAATTGAAAAGAAGACTACTTGAGACTCCAACTACATGACCACGGAAAGGAAAATACTCGTTTTCTTCATTCGCCAAGCTAAAATCAATAAAGGAAGTGTAGGCTCCCGGAGATGATTTTCAACATTATAAAAATGGAAGAAAAATCTGGAAAATTGTGGCTAATGCTTAGGTTGGGGCATTTAGCATTGGAATGGAGAAATAGGTTCAAGAGGCTTTGATTGGTCCATGCTGGCCCCGCAATTACTGGGGGTGCCCTATCCCGTACTCCATGCCCCGTGCGAGGCAAGTTTATATACCCCATTCCTGACTCCACCAATGTGCAGATTTTTCCACATAACCCATGATTTTCACAGTTTTTCATCCAATAAACGGTTCTTATGATATCAAAGTTAATAATAATAATAAAAGTGGTTATAAATGGAAGCCTTCACAATATAAATAAGAAACAATTGAAAAAAAAATAAGGGTGACAATCTTGTTTTGACATCTATCTACCAGTGAGATATCGTTTAGTTTTTCTTGTAAGTAAAGAAATTGCTAATTTGGGTTAACTCATTTTTCCTTTTATATATTACCAGCATTCATAGATTAAATGTTATTCCATCTATGATTGACAGCACTACCTTTTTAATTGTTTTAATCACAACTACCTTAAAGACCCAACTATTGGATATTCATATAGGAACCACACATGCTAAGTCCTACAGAAAAAGGTTAATCTCAGATTAGAACCACTTCATATCCAAGGCTTCTTTTCGCTGGAAATTAAAAAGAAAAAAAATAGTAACTATGGAAAAAGGCCTTACGAAAAGGAAAGCATATTGCGAACTTGAGGAGCAGCTGGCATTTCCATAAACAATGAATTGGAGAAGAAGGAAATGCGCCTTCTGGCCTCCAAGTTGGAAGGTACATCCACGGCGGAATCCTTTGTGGTAAGCAATATGTCAAGCCGCTTAATCTGCAAATTGAATACGTAATACAAGTTATAGCAAGCTAGAAAATACACAAATACACACAATTTCCTGCAAGAACAAAACAAAAAGGCGCCTTCTCTTTCCAAGCTTGTGTTGCTGGTTCAATAGGAAACCTAATAGCCCCAGCAGATGCAAACAGTAGGTACTTCTTGTCGAGTGGTGGAGTAATTCCCTCATGCCCGGATTTACCATGGATTGAGTCGACTTGACTGCATAAAAAAGTAAACATAACATTACTTCATCACCAAATAAATAAATTTACGTCATAAGGGTACCACCGCAAAGAAACACGTTCAAGATTGCACCAAGGTGACAGACTTGTATATATGATCTTACGTCATTATATCTCGTGTGACAACTTCATGCATATCTTGGAAGAGAATCACAACTTTATCCCTGTCTTCTGGATTATTGTCTAACTGCAAATACACACATGTGCACAAAAAAAAGAAAAAAAAAGATCATTTAATTGTCAACCCTAAACTAACCAAAAATTTTGACAAGTACAAACGGAATATGGACATTACCAGAAATTTGATGAGCTGAACAAAGAGATCATACAGGCTTGGAAGAGCACTCATCTTGAATTCACTTATAAGATTGCCTTCGTCTACATGTTTCTGAACTTCAGAGAAGATAATACCAATAACCCTGGGACCCGGCATTGCAGACCAAACAGGGCACATTAGAACCAGTAGGCTTCTGTCGTCAACAGAGATTTATAGAATAGGTGACAACAAATGCTGCAAATCAGACTTACTCTTTCTCATGCTCTCCTTGAACCAGAAACCTAATGATGTTTCTAAACTGAGCATAGCATTCACAAATAGCACAAGACATATAGTTGTCAGTCTCAATTCTCTCTCTGAGCTCCTCGTCCTTATCATTGCTGTCTTTAGCCATGTCTAATGCTATAGGTATCTGTACAATATGTAAAGCAGATGTTAGGGAGGAGAAATCAAATAAATTATAAGATTTCAGTGAACCAACCTTGCTGGCTAGTAAAAATGGAGGCCACTGGGTAATGTCTTCTAGCTCACGATCAGCCCAATATGGAACAAGCAGAAGGTTCATCTCCCTGGAAATGCAACTCAGAAGCAATTAAATATCAATTACAAATAGAAGTAAAATAGCAGCAAATAATCTATTTGTGGAAGAGATAGCAGCAGAGTCCAGCAGAAAAAATATTGAAGATATGGTAATGATTAAAGATATTCCAAGCATCAAAGACCTATTGCTAATAAGATCTTCTTCTCTGAAGCTGCTAATTATTGTGTTCCATAATTGAGCAAATCTTGCTTGGTCTTTCTCTTTGTTTGATGGGATCTGTCAGCAAAGCCAGATAAACAATATGAGTACAGCTGCTGAGATCTCTCAATCAATAAAATGAGGTTAATCATTTTGGAATGGAAAGAAACCATGCTGAATTGCAAAACCTCACCCCTGCATAACTTTGTGATTGTGGGATTAAACGGGCATTGAAAACTGCAGGCAAAGATTTGAAACGAGATCTAAGCATTCCCAATGTCCGAATCTGGGGATTTCAAGTAATAAGGAAATGAAAGACAGGAAAATTATTAAATCCAAACAAAGAATTTCTCCGCAATTTTACCAACTGCAACTTAAGGAGGAAAAAATGATAATGCTGATGTAGAGGACTCCTGTTTAAGTCTCAGTCAACTCTATGCGACTGTTATTAAATTTAAAAAAAAAAGAGTCCCCAACAGTCACACTGTACAATGTACAGATTAAGCAGCATATCACTAGATGAAGAAGACATCACTTTATATACTCCATTCAATGTTTAGTGATTATTTTTAACAAATCAACTGAATTCAGGAAGACTTTGCACTGATTCCTAACGGTGACATCTAGATTGCTGCTGTTACAATGGACAAAATTGTTATTTCTGTTGTCCTCGGTCATTCCAGGGATGGTGCAATGTCATAGAAAATGCACGTAGTCAAGACGTCAAAATGTCATTAAAAAGATTGCATTGATAATCAACCATAGGGAACATTACATTCAGTTCCTGCATCTAAAGACGTCAAAATGTAAAGTCACTGCTAATTTATAAAAACTGTCATTAAATGTAAAAGAAACCCCCGCTTTAAACTTCTCATAATCATTTGTGCATTTTCCATAAAAAAATTAAAAAAAAAATTAGATAATACAAGCGTGAGCAAACCCATAAGAACCAGTATTTGACATTTTCCACTTACCTTTCCGAGCCCGAGGCCTGCACCATAAATTCCTCCACATAAAGTGGAGAATATGGCATACCATATTTGAATATCCATAAAGTAGACCTGAAGGGAAAAGTAACTTCATCAAAAAGTGGTAGACACAGAAGCTGAAGCGGAGGGACGACAGTAAACCCCAAGAAAAGTAATATAAGCCTGTACCAGGATTACAGGAGCCCAGATAGCAATCACAACACCAATATTGTTTTTTGCTGCAAAGTTAAAAAGTACATATAAATGCATATTGTCAATGCTTGTTAAGAAGGATTTACACAACATGGTAATATTCAGCTTCATTACCTCGTGGAAAGAATTCATGCCACCGGAGATTAGGTACATGAGCACTCATTATAGCTTTAGTAGGACCCACCAAAGGCTTTATCTGCAACTCATATAAAAATGGAAAAAATGCTTTATTAGGAATATAAAAAAGTAGCAGACATTAAAATTAGTCATGAATATTTTCTTGAGTCATCAGGCAACAATATAAATGTCCAGAGTTTGCATTACAGTGTCTGCAAACTCCACATAACGCTGTCAACTAACTCAAAAGATTTCATCACAAGTTTTCAATTGCAAGAAAACACTTCCTGATTATTTATTTGCCCTAGATATACTTGCTAAGTATCACAGACAGAGTTTAAAGACGGTAAAGTACTTAGCGTACCTCTATGTAATAGCTGAATGCCAACTTTGTAATTATTAGAAGAACCCAGAACAATGAGTACCTAACACAAAGTTGCCATAGAGTAAATGTCAGACTTTGGCGAAAGGGGGAAAAAAGAGAGAGTCGGTGCTGAGTGTACATCTTTCAAGAAAGAATTCTTACTTGAAGAGAGAGAACTTGCTTTCATGCATTCCCCTCCCAACATAGAGCCGAGGCTGCAATTCATGACTTTACCATTAGAGCCAGACATTCAATAAATAATAAGGAGGACTATACTCAATCTGTCTTTCGCACAAGCAATAATATCTTGTTTCAGCATGGCATAGCAAAATGATATAAGAAGGACGACCATATGCATACCTGTGACCACCACATCATGAGCATCACAATCTTATTATGTGACCTCTCCAGGAATCGACGGATCGAAGGGAAGAGAAACAACAATGCAGCGAGCATATTTGGAGAGAGGTAAATTACAACAGCTAAGATAAACAAGGAAGGTGACTTTGAACAATTGCCAAACCAGCTTTTGATGGTTTGAGCGGAATCAAGGGGATCCTCCCAAGTGCAAGCATATGTTCCTGGCAGGATAATAACCCATGCAGCAGCTGAAATGATCTTCAAGATATATCTTAGCTTTACGAAAAAAGACATGCTCCGTTGTGCTTTCCAGCTGAGAATTACATCAAGCACAGCTGCACCGAAAAAGCAACAAGATTATTCTTCCATGTTAATATCCTGTAAGAATTTTTATTGTAACAAAACTCCATCCTATACAATAGCAGACTTAGGCTAGGAGAGCCTGCCCTAACCAAAAAGATAATTGAAAAAAAAAGAAAAAGAACTCAACTACTTTAGCAGATGAACCTGAAAAAGACTAAGAAAGAGAAACAAAGAAAATCGAAACTTGCACACAAGAAGAAAATTCTTTTCTTTTCATTGCCTGTTCACATTTCTTTCCTCAATTGCACTGGAAATTTCCATACATTAATTGGACTCAAGTTATCTAGGCTACAATTAATTGATACTTATCTTAATTCTCAAAAAGCAGGAGTGCTTATAAATAAGCATGCACATGAGCAACTAATCATTGGCTCACAAAACACTAGTAATTGCTATTTTGTTGGGTATTTGTGGAAGCGTGTGTTTGTGTGCGTGTGGAATATGACTAGGAAATATGGATGTATTTTTTAGAAGGTTATTTGGCAAAGGAAGCACAAGGGAAAAATAAGAAAACTTTTATTAATAGGTGGGTAATACAAGTAGCTGAAGTTGGTCTGTTGGAGTGGGTCTTAAGTGGACGTCCACCTAGCCTATTTATAGGCATGGACCACCGACTTCCCATGCCAAAAATCTGGTCAAAAGTCAGATTTTTTGCTGCTCTTATCTTTGCCATTTGCAGAGATAATTATCATGGATTCTTCTACACAATTAGTGGCCTCTAGCTGCCTAAGTGATAGATAATTTGTAGGATTTTTCTAGACTTTCCTAGCAAAAGTTTATACTAGATAATTCTAGAAATTGGATCAATATTTTAACAAATATTGACTATCAATTTAAGTGTATATGCACTCTAGATTTAGATCATGAAATGATCTAAGTTCATTTATTTGAAATCATAAAAGAGCTTGCATGCAATTAATGTCTTGTAAATATGATTGTTGAAGAAGATAGAGAAGTGGTAATAGATCATTGATGCTTTGATGCATGATGACGATAATTGTTCTTAAGATATTATTTGCCCCCACCGTTGTTACCATTGGGTTTAGAACGAATATACCTCAATGATATACATCAAAGTTGTAGAGAAACAAGTTCAGCAATTGCTCAATTCTCTCTTGAAATTTCTGCTTGAATATGTTAATGTTATATGTATGAAAAGAGAATAAGAGAGTTCTGAAGAAGGAGCATTTCTGAATAGTTGTGGTTATTGCAAATAATATATGAATTGGTATCTAATCACAGACAATCAATCAATACATCTCTTAAGAATAAGTACCTTATTTCCAACCATCCCTACTTTTCTTGTCAAGAATAACTTTCTTTCATAACTACCGATAACTTTCTTTTTAGGATGAAGTCACTTCTTTTCATAATTAAAAGTCACGTTTTCTTTTAATTAAGTGTCACATTTTCTCTTGACCAAGAAACACAATAACAAACTATTTCAACAGTTAATATACTAAAACGAATTTTCCTAACCACATGGTGTCACATGTTTTTCTATTTTGATGATGCTCATCAAATGCAAAACATGGACTGAAGACCATCACTAGTCTTGCTGTAGAATTGCAGGCACAATCAATAAGATATAGATGATTATGTGCAAGCAAAGAGCAAGAAGCCTAGGAAAGGAAAAACAAAGGAATTGGACCAACAAGGTTAATCTCTAATACCTTGTCCTAGCTTCAGTATAGCAGCAGTTATAAAGATAGACAACACTTTCTTAAAAACATCAGGAGTAAAGAGAGTGGTTGGATCCCCAGAGCCATTCCAAGCAACAATTATCATTGCCTAAAAAAAGATCAGAGTCAAATTTAGTCAAAGTTTGCGAAGACAAAATTCTAGTGTCCCAAGCACCAAGAAAGCGTAAACATGAACCTGTAAGCATAGAATAAAGAAGCTCCACATCCTATCAAAGCTTCTGAAAATGTGCCAGAAAGACCTTATTTCAACAAAATTCACTTTCCCAACCCATCGATCTGGATAAGCAGGTTTTGAGTCCTACATGTATGGACAGAGTAAAATGAAGATTAGCGCATGTACATCCACTTGATCTTCCCAGCTTCGTCAAACGAAAAAACTAGCAAACCTAACTCCCTCACTAATCAAGTGAGATTGAGAGAGAGAGAGAGGCCTTTAAATTGAATAATAAAAATAATAAACAAGGCCTTCAAAAGCCAAAGTTAACGGGAGACCAGCAACGAGTTTGTCCGGCTGGCGCCCCTTGGTAAACAAGAGGCAAGACTCGCAAGAGGCCCTTAAAATGTGACTTTTCCTCTCTTTTTGACTATAATAGAAATTCCTTAAAATGATCCTACATCATGTTTCTAGATTTTTTTTTAGTATTAGTAAATATAGAGAAGTGACAGTAATAAGATTTAGATGTAAATACGTAAGCTATTAAAGTACAAGTAATTTCTTGATTTGTGTAAAAAAATGCATGATTTTATCATAGTTTTAGACCATCAAACTTAACATTCCTTGAGAAGAACGTTATCAAAATTTGGGTCGATCATGAAGGATGGATTACTCTATTAAATGGGGGAGTGCAGGGGGCAGGGATGGGATGACTTCAAAAGAAAGTTTCCCATTAGTATGGGCAACAGCTGCAACCCTTGCCACAGACAAACGGATTTTGTAGAGATTCCACCCTAGAATGTATGTTAGTTCACTTGTTTGTTGTAGAAACAGACAAGCAAGCTAAGTGGCTGATTGCAAGAATGCTAGCAGGGGAAAATGGTTTAGCAGATTGACTATATACTTAAAACAGGGAGTTAGGAGCTTTATATAATCCTTTGAACTGTACATGATGACGTTAGACATGGGAAAAGATGACCGCCATTGACATATTGTTCTATCTCTTACTTGGATCTCACCTCAGCAGAAGTCATGCAACAGAATGCGTTTTTCCCATGGAAGTCGATTTGCAAACCAGAGGTCATTTGGAGGCTTTATTTTTTCTCCTAGGGCACTGCCTGTGGAGTGGGGATTTAATCTAACTTTCGATAACCTTCAGAAGAAAGGAAAACTTTTGGCAAATTAGATGCTTTCTTACGTAAGAATGATGGAGGGAGCGTGAACCACCAATTGTTGCATCATGGTTGTACCAAACAGAATGGACTATAGTTTTCGTGACTTTAGGATAAAGTACGGTACTTCACAATCAGTGCAAGAAGAACTTTGGGCTTGGGAGGCTATCAATTCATGAGCAGGGAAGACAAAAGTTGTCAGGATGATTCCTCTCCTTGTCTCTTGATTCATTGGGAAAGAAAGAAATAAACAGGAAGGCATTTTTGGTGAGATGAATCCAAACGGGATTCTTTTAGAGATTAGTGGCTTTACACTTTCACTTAAAGGTATGGTGGGAAAATTCAATTTCATACTTATAGCTTGTTGGAGATGACAGAAACCGTCGTTCAATAATTTTTTTAATGGGTGGCTTCCCTTAGGAACGTTTTTTGTATACAAACGGAAACCCTTGGTTACTTGATTGTGTGTATATGTTGTAATAAACAGTCTGTTGTAATTTAGAAATATATATTTGGCAAGTGACGTAACAAGCACGAGATTCTCTCATAAACAGATTTTCTTTCAAGCAACCAACAAAAAACCTGCAAGGAAAGAAGAAATACATGTACCTCAGTAGGAAGGTGAAAAAAATCAGCATCCGCACGCATTGGCCAACCCAACTGGAAACAATCAACTGACCTGTCAAAAGATAGGAAGTTAATATCCCCTAAAAGTGAAAGGAGAAGCTAGTAAAAAAATGTGAATTACCAAAAGTATTCATTTAAATCATCGTAGTTCCTCCATTGAGAATGAGCTGATCTTCCACGCTTACTCCTTTCCGCTTCCTGGGTAGGAATTAAAGTAACATAAAAGAATCACAGCACAAAAGGAGATAAAACAAAAATGTGTATATATATAGATGTCGTAAAGTACCTTTGCAATCACTTCATAAATGGGAGTAACGACTTTCCTCAGGAAGGCCTCTTCTTCACCTCCATAAGCGGGCTTTACGCTTTCTCCAGTCATGGAATTGACGGTACATTCTAGCGTACCATGCACTTCGAAAGACATCTACAAGAAGCACACCCAAATATTAAATAAAGCTTTCTTCACAAGGAAAGAAGAGCAATTTACAGAATGTAGATGCTCCAATATCCGTACATTACTGGCTTCTGATAAGATTGTTTCACTTGAAAGCACTTTTTTAGCATGACCAAGTACTAACACCATCCAATATTAACGTGTCACCACTTAAGCATAAATTTACTATGTCATCCCTATATCAGGACAAGTTCATATCCAGAAGACTGTTTCCAGGATGAATACTAAAGCACTTGAGGTTTACAGAAGAATAATAAGAAAATATGCAAAAACTTTGCTCTGTTTATTTTGCAAGAAATGAGTGATTTGAAAAATATTTTTCTAAAAATAATCATTTATATCACTTATAAAAACAGACAAACGAAAAATATTTTTATTGTCCATGAAAAAGTTTGGATATAAATTGCTATTGATAATGAAATGTTTTTCATTGACTAACTATTTTAAGTTATACAAACAATCATTTTTTAGAAAATATTTTTTAAGTAATTCATTTTTTCACGAAACAAGTAAAGCCTTAAAAAATGCTAATTTTAGTTCAATAATGGCCCATGACGCAACACAGTTCAATGCGGCACAACACAATTTCATGCTTCCCTTAATGTATTAGTAGCATAAACCATAAGAAACATACATGATGGAATATGTAGCAAAGGCATTCTGGCATGAATCTCAGATTTGCTGCTTCCCCCCAAATGAGAAGATATAGACCCATGTGGAGAAGTTTACGCTGCTGCACTCCCTGCTGGTTCGTCGGTAACCTGCACATTCAGAAACAAGGTTGCAGATGAAGAAAGGCACTCTTGATCCGGAATCGAGATTAGATACATACACAATTGGTGCAAATCAAGAATAGAAGAGACCATTTGATCAATAAAATTTATGACTGTGGGCGATGGATAATATTGTGACAAAGATTATGTTAAAATTAGAATGCATCTTCAGATAAAAAAGTGATGATCGTGCTTGACTTCCGCACAACCCATGCAGTCAAAGCAAGTCAAAGCAAGTGAAAGGATGCAACAAGATTTTTTTTCTTGTCAGGTCTTGCAAGTCGTATTCTTATGTTTTGATCTCATCAACTTTTTCTAATGAAATAGTTTGTGATCATGGAAAAAGTGACTGTTGGACATGAAAAGAAGTGATTGTGGACATGATAAAAAGTGATGGTTGATCATAAAAAGTGGTAATTGTTGATTGTTAAAAGTGGTGATGGTGGAGATAAAATACTTACTCCTAAGAAATGTTGATTGATTGTCTATAAATAGCACCAAATCATATGTTACTCATCACTACCAACTCTCTTTTCTTCACAATATTCTCTTTTCACATACAAGTCTGAAAGCCACATTCAAAATAAAATTCCAAGAAAAAAATTGAGTAATTGTTCAACTCGTCAGCAATCAAATTTTCCCAACGTCTTCTACACAATCTAGCTCTGTAACTTCCGCAATTTGTGCAATATGGTCCTATCACGAACACTGTTAAAATGCAGCTCATGTGGAAATTCAATTGACATGTGCTCATGCGGTGCATCAGCAATACAAATATCAGAAATGAAAAGAACATAAGGGGCAAGCATCGCCTCTGCCAGCTACCAGCGAGGGCTAGAGCGGTGAGATTAAATTGCCGCATCAGCAGCACCATGTCCGCACACCCATGCATCAGTTGATTGTCAAAATTCAAGAAGTTACACTTGATTTAAAAGCAAAGAAGTTGGAGTATGAAATTTAAGAAACACACAACACGACCAAAGTTGGCTTCATCCTTTATTATTGGCCCCACAAAATAAGTTATAGTCTCATTTTCAGCCTAGAAGAAACACCTTAAACAAGCTCGTCCACATTGTTCTACTAAAGCGTAAATAGCTCCACATAACCACCATCCTCGCCAGATAAATTAGCAGAAGAAGCATTACCAGAGATTGCTCTTCCTCTTTAAGAACTTGCACCATTCTTTATAGTTCTCGAAAAGTTTCCCCCACGTTTCTGTGAGCGCTTGATCATCCAACTAATCAAGAAGACAAACAAGCATGTCAGCATACTAAAATTCCAAAGGCCATAATCACGACCATGTACATAAATATTATTAGCCAAAACAAAAGGGATAAGCGAGTGCTTCTTCTAAAATTGGACAACAAATAAACATTATTACAATCCAGATTCATGTAGCTTATGCTCGAAGTTACATATTGTATAGGTGAGAACTCTGTCCACAAAGGGACAAAAGGGAAATGTTCCGACAGCCCATGATTGATACAGCTTATGCTAGTCAGATAACAACAAGATATAAAGTGGAAAACAGATAGGGTATAAAGGGGAAAAAGTCTGCAGAACCGAAAAAAAGTAAAAAAGGAAAGCAGCATCATCAAGAGTCTCAGATAGTTCTACTTGTCGTATTAGACTAGATCCTTCATTTCATTAGAGCTTATCATTCCTGCAGCTTATGCTCGAAATTGAATATGGATGGCATAAAGTGGATAAGAAACAGCAGAACCAAAATAACAAAGAAAAAATCAACAGCCTCAGCTAGCAGCGCTCAACGTATTAGACTGAATCCTGCACGGGATAGAATCACAAGCATCGCAATTATTTGGAGAAATCATTACATTGCCTCCATTATAGCAAGGGAGGAAGAGAAATGGTCGTCCCAAGGCCAAGCCATGGAAAAAGGAACACAAGATGATCTCTCTCAATGCCAAAGACAATAGAGATGTCCAAACGGTGCTTTTACTCCTTTCTACTCAATAAGGAGGCTTCATCAACAACATCAGGGGAAACTTTATGAGATCAATGGATTTGCCATTGTTCAAAGCTTACCAACATAAGAAAGGCTTACTCGTCATCGAAAATTAACAGAACAGAAGCAATCCACAAGAGCTGACAGGGTGGAGTCCCCTTCGGACATAGTAGAAAAGAAAGGTCAATTAAGTGTCAGGTGCTCATAACAAGCCCACTCAACAGTAGGGTTTCTCACTGGAAGGATGGGCAGTTTACAGGGTTTCCGTCGAATCAGTTACATCACTTATTCCTCCAGATAGCATAACAGCAAATACGCAAATGATTGAAACCTCCCCCTCAACCAATATGGAAACAAATCCAGCAAAAAGACATCGCATGCTGTAGTGATTTACTTGCAGGAGAAAAAGAGATGCATCTTCTAGGTTAATTGATGGCAAGACACCTTGGCTGGCTGGTCAGGTTTTGGAAATCTCTGAACATGCGCATTTGCAAGCAATAAAATCAAGTGTTCCCTTTGGTTTGCCACATTATCCTTCTGTATAAATGGACAGTCCAAGGAACCAGTTAGTCTGAATAGAACTGCTTATCAGCTACAATATATGGTGAGAAATGAAAGCAAATTATTTGAAGAGTAGGTGGAGGAAGTTGCTAAAGTCCACATACCTGAAATCCAAACATTGCCTGAAGCCAATCAAGAATGTCATCATCCTTCTTTTTGTGGTCCTCTGGCCATGGAAGGCCCCGTGTATTACGAAGTGCCATAACAGCAGCTTGGATCTACAAAAAAGGAATATCACATACCACGAGATTTCCATGTACATCTAAAATGTAAGGCCCAAGCATAAGATTTCAATGTATCGAAGGGGAAGCAACCTCAGGATATTTCATGATCGCCTGATTTGCACTATCAGGATCCAGAGGGAGAATGTTGTAAGGAACATAAATTTGCGTTTTTTCTGCTACTTCATCCTGGGCCTCCAAAATCTGTACAAACGTAAATGTGAACAGATATTACTCGCGGGCCTGTTCTATGAAAAAGAAAGAACAATCTTTTACTAAGTGAAATTGGCTACTACAGCTCACTGCCCATGCTGTCAGCTAACAAAAAATTTAGATAATGTGACAAGCGTCTCATTCCAATCAGCATACCCTCCCATAAGACAGAATATCCATTATGCAATAGTTTAAGAAATGTGCAGGCTTTACCTCCGGATCAATGGATTGCTCCTTTTTAATAGCTTTCAACACCTCAAAAAGTACATTAGCAGTTTGGTAAGCCTTGGTAAGCTGAGCACTGCATTTGAGACCATGTTAACTGCTGAAAACTGGGAAGGTAATAGCAAAATTTCCCAACACATTATTTAATGTAACTCAATGGACATACCGATCGACTTTATCAGCAGCATTTTGCAAAGCTTGAATGTAACTTTTATAATAATGCTGATAAAAACTCTGCAGTTCACGCGCATCACTTCTTTTAACCCTTGCCATTAAGGTTAGATCATTTTCCTGGAAATTGATAGAAACGTTACAGAATTTCATTAGAAAAGAAGGTACCTTCAAAAGGACCGAGCATGGAAAAAGAAACAAAAAAGATAATAAAGAAGTTTGACTCTTAATACTCAGAAACGCCTATAGTTCCTCCATATGTTTTTTTCTTAAATAGAAGAAGAAATATGAAGCAAGTGGGGAATTTACAGAGTCCTAGCTCTAAATGATCGACCGTACATGGAAATAGTCCTCCCTTGTAAGTATCAATCTGCATAACACCGACGACTCAAAAGGCTAATTGAAAGTAACTGAAAGGGATCAAATAACTTGAATAAATTCTATCCATATTTACAGCAATAAGCACGTCTTTTGCCAAACTGAATCATGCTTACATAGGGGGCAAAAACAGAGTAATTGCTCCTAATGGAGAAACTTACCCTCTCAAGACGCACAAGGAGAGCAGTCTTAAATTGACGAACACCACGTCCACTAGATTTGGGATCCAACTTATGAGCCTTCTCAAAAGCATAATATCGACCTGCATCATATCAGCCGGCAAACTTAAGTACGTGAAGTAACTTGATGATTCAAAAATATTAAAATTAATTACCTCAAAGAACAGTATTAAACTGCGAACAAGAGAGATGGAAGTAATAATGGAACTAATTGGCAGAAGTACTTAAACACTTTCTCCAATGGGAGGTTGCACCTATGCGCAAGTAAGCTTAGTTATGCTTTAGAGCTTCAAATGAAAATATTCATACGTTTTGAGATGTTTAATATAAACGTTCCTCATCGAAAGATATAATCAGTAATGCAAAGTATCTTTAGGCCGTCTCCCGAAAAGTTAGGAGCAGCCAAAAAACCACAACGACGCCAATAACACATCGTTTAATAGGAAAATCCACGGAAATCTTCGACCTTTATTCACTTAGCATCTTACATTGGTTAGGCTATCTAGTTTGACACATAAATTTTCAACCCCAAATGTTTCCACCGAATTCATGAATATTGGGTAATGTTTGCACCAAAAATATCGAAATTTAACCTTATCCAAAAAAAAATATGCTGCATGTTTCCACCGGATGTTATGTAGTTGTTCTGATTGTGCATCTTTTAGTTGTCTTTGGATTCGGCTTCTTTCCACTCAATAGTCTAAGCTGAATGCAAAATGAAGCCGTCATCCGTTAATCTGTACAGTTGTTGGTTGGCATTAATACAAGTTTACCTTACCAAAAAAAAAAAAAAAAAAAGACATTGTAGATTATGATTATCGACCCTACATGTAGAACGACTATCGTAAACCCCTTCAATTCATATTAAAATTGGACCATCCTCACGTCGATTATATTTAAGGCCGCTAACCCCAGCCTAGCTGAAGCCCATTTTGGGACCATGGGCTTTCCAAGTGCGAGGCTTGGCCCATGGCCAAACCAGGAAGGGCTCCCGAGACCCTCCCTCCTTCTCGTGCTTGGCCATGCATTACAGTGGCACGTCATTCTCGGCGTTATTTTCCCGCGTGAAATTTAGGCGATTTTAATGGCTCATTTTTTATTTTTTTTTGGTGTTCCCACTATTTAGATTCAACATTTTCAAACTTAAACCATGCCAGTTCCTTTTAAATAAATTCATGTAGGAGTTTCCTGCATTTTGCTGTCATTTTTTTTACTAGTTTTGTTATATAGCATTTAAATTGCTTCTTGCATTAGAAGTTAGGTGATTTTCACATTTGACTTTGCATTCTTAGCTTCAAGCGCGTCTATCTTTATACATTTCTTACTTGGTCGTGTCACGAGGTGTAACAACAAGACTTTGTATTAATCTCAACTATATGGCTGCAGTGTTTTTACATTTGCTTTGATAATATTTTTATTTCTTATGGAGTGATTTTTATTGTTTGCGCATTTATGCATGACCATATAGATTTGCATGTTTGGATATAAAAATCGAAAAATATTATTAGAAATAACGTTTTATGAAAAGAGAAAAGGTACCAGTAACTAGGTTTACAAAAAACTAGCATATCAATTCTCTGAACACAAAATCTCTAGTTTGTAGGCCTTTGCTCCTAACCAAAAATCAATGGTGACTCTAGTCTCATTCGATTAATAATAAATGAGAAACTAAGTTGCAATTTGGAAGAGTCATGCAAAATGTAAGCACCACCTTGTAAGGGGTTATACATGCCCACCTAGTAATCCATTAAACTCCTCAAGATTCGTTTCGGGAGGGCCACAATGCACATATAGCTATGCATACTCAAAACGAGATTGCCGTTATGGAACATCAGCTCTAAGATAAATTAAAACATATCTTTAGGGAGTATTCTCAAATGTAATTTATGAGAAGCAGATGCTGCAAACATCAATCATTATTTCTTCACGTATATTTCGCAGGTGACCATAACAACAAAACGTAGCTACAAATTCATGCGTAAATGATTAAAATAGGGATGTTTAGTTCTGCAGTAGAGGAACTACTAACAAAGGGCGAAGGGGGGGCGATGATGGAAATTTCATTCGCTTGCAAGAACCAATCTACATGGAGTTACTTCCATGGGTTCAGGTTTAACGTGCATCTCAAATTCGCCACAAGTGGAGAGACATAGTTATCTCAAAGATATATCAAGAACACGAAATCAGCAGCCTCACACATATCAATCAAAAGAACCAAACACGTGCGCTCTACCTCGTACAGGAAGCCGCGGGAGCTCCCATTAATAATAAGCAACAAAGCAAGCACAAAATTCGGAACAAAAGGAAAACCCAACGTGTGAAAATCTAGGAATATGGGAGCTATTCACCTAATAGAAAGTATGTCAAACAAGAAACGCGGACTCGCCAAAGAAGGTGCGGACAATATAAAAATTAAAAACTTGTTAAGTTTAAAGGTGGTATCCACTCACAGAGATAAGCCACTCTCAGGTTTTTGTTCTCAACTTCGTTAGCCACACGTAGAATCGGCACGATCTCCTCCATCGCAGATGGAACGACCTCACTGTCGAAGATGGACTCTCCCAGGTTGCCAGATGTCTGAGTTTGCGTGTTTTGCCGCTGTAGCGGCGGCAGTTGGATGCTCCCTCCGCGCGAGGTTGACATTTTTCCTCTAGGAACCCCAAAAGCTTTTCTTTTGTAAGAAAAAATTCAAGCATAGTCAGGCCATCCCTAACCTCTCACATTTGAGTCCAGTAAACGAAATTTATCCAAGGAAACGGAACATAATCAGAAGGGACGCAAAATTTCAATGCCTAGAAAGTGAAAGGAGGAGATGAATTATCAACTGCAAAAAGATAATGAGCAAAGATTGAATGAGTGAGCAAGTGAGTGCCAATTAAGAGGAGAGAACTGGCGATTCTAAGTTGAAACTGAATCATGTGAGATGAAGCTTGACACTCAGAGAGAGAGAGAGAGAGAGAGAGAGAGATGCCACTTTAAGTTACTTAATAGAGAAGAAAGTAGAGTGCATGCATGTGTGTTCATGAGAATGAAAGGAAGGAGAGAGAGATATGGAGAGTTGATAGTGACTATGCACATAAAGTAATGAAATTAAACAAAGATTATGATAAGACCCCGGGTCTTTCTTTACTGTAATTTAGCCTATAGCTCCATGAATTTACCGGGCACGCTAGGGAGCACTGCCATCCTCTTCTTCGCAGTAGTTGCGTTACAGTGATTACCAAAATGAATAAATATATTGAACGCATCTAATGATAGATGCGTAAGGATTTGCAATTATTACATCCGATGAGAGAATCAATGGTTACCTAAATAAAAATTCCAGACAGCAATAGTTACCGAAATGACGCTTCTGACCTCGCACGAGCTCCTCAATCCGTGTGTTGACTCTTTAGCCAATCATAAGCTCAAGACCGTGAATCAACGGCTGTTGATACGGGGAAATGAGTCCAAACTGTTTTCCTCGAAGCACGCTCTTTGATGACATGTCGAATATGGATTGGACGTGATGTCTGGACAAATTTTGGTTTTTTTTTTCTTTGCTAATTTACAAGTTATTTTTTCTTTTCTTATTTCTTGGGGCGGGGAACACGTGATCACTTCAGGGCAAGTTAACGTTTAGGGCTAGGGAATTCAGTATCAATTATGAAAGACTAGGAAAGGAATGTTTCGGTAAAATCACGGAAATGTATGTGCTTAAAAGATTCCAAATCCACCAAAGAGATACATTCATGTTCTGATCTCCAAGAAACCAGTGGAGTCCTCCTTCCAGTTGCCATCTGGGGGAGGAAACCCAGTTGTATATTCTGATTGAAGTGTGTTCCATTATGTTAAGCCTCCATCCACTAAGCCTAATCAAGCCAGCTATTCCTTGAATGTTTTCTCGTGGAGTTATCTGCGCGCACCATGTTGTTCCCATGGAATATACAAATGAGAATTGAAAGGGCGTGATTTGGGGAAGCTAACATCGGGACTCTCAAAATGGGAAGAACTGACAGCATTACAAATGTCTAAAATATAGTTAGTATCACAGAAGTTGGTCGCATGATTCACGGACCAATGCTCCCGAGTGATGGACGAGATCGGTTCAAGGTAGGCAGTCTAAGGTTAGAGTGAATTGTGCAATTACCCCGCCAATTCCGAAGTTGGTCAGCAAAACATGATGATTTGAGCTTTCATGTTCGTTTCCATCTAAGAAAATGCATCGA
Source organism: Corymbia calophylla (assembly GCA_014182845.1). Lineage (NCBI taxonomy): Eukaryota > Viridiplantae > Streptophyta > Magnoliopsida > Myrtales > Myrtaceae > Corymbia > Corymbia calophylla. Next base: position 4,357,637 of record CM024702.1, read on the forward strand.
AGATTATTGTCACGGTACACCCTTTAGTTGATTGCAGGAAGAAATTTACCGCTACAATTTTAATATATTGGTAGCATGGAGGACAATGGGAAAATTCTATATAAGAGTCCAAAGTGCTCTTAATTTCTCAAATAATAGCTTGAAGTAAATTTTGTCTCAAATAGAGAGTTAAAGTGCCATCATTTTCTCAAATCATTGGTTAGTAAATGACATTTTCGCCCTTTACTTTTTGTCTCATTTTCTTTCTTTTTTTTCTTTTTTTTTCCTTTTTCTATATTAGAAAAAAAAACTCAAAAAGAAAATAAGAAGGCCAAAAAACATATAGGTAGGAAGGCAACCAACCCTCCCTCACTTGTGGCCACTACCCCATCACCAATGGGCATTGGCCTTGCCGAAGCACCAGCGACCCCGCCAACCATGGCCAACGCCCCATCGGTGATAGGGTGATGGCCATAGGTAGCCAACCCTTCCCCCGTTTTTTTCTTTTTTTTTTTTTTTTTTTTTTTTTGGTTTGTGTTTTTATGGGAAAAAAAGACAAAAAGGAAAAAAGGAAGAAAACTCCCTTGACCAATGAGTGAGGTCAAATCCTCATTTGAGATTGACATGGCCATTTCATGTCCTTATTTGAAACAATATCCATTTTAAGTCTTTTATTTAAGAAAACGATGACACTTTAAGCCTTTATTTGGGACAATGTTCATTTTAAGTCCTTATTTGAAAAATTGAAGGCATTTTGAACCTTTATTTGGAATTTTCTCGACAACAATATTGAACATTTGGTGCATTTTCTTTTGCATGTCTTATGGAGGAAAGTTACTATGATATGTATATAAACAAAAGCAAAGGTAAACATGTGCGCAGCACGTGGTACTTTGACTCGTTTTTCTTTTATAAGCTTATTAATTCACCAGTCCCATCACACCCAATTCCATGTGAGAGGGAAGGAGGGAGGGGGGGAGCAAGGAAAATGGGTGGAAGAGAACAATTTGAATATACCATCACTTTAAAAAATACCTTTAGCCAAAAATAGAGGCTTGTTTTCATGGCCATCCCTTTTATATAGAAAGGAGAAGATGGATGTTCGAATTCCCATTTTTTAGAAAGGTTGGAGTAAGAATGTTTAATTTTAAATATGGGTTTTGATTCACACGTCATACAAAGAGGCATAATAAAAATTTGAAAGTAAGTTAAGTGTTAAAATAAAATAGACAAAAAAAAAAAAAAAAAAAACCTTTAGCTTACCACATTGAGATTAGGAAAGAAAAAAATAACGTCAGTCCCTTCAACTTATTTAAAAAAAAATTAAATGTTGCTGAAACTTTCCTTTTCCGATGAATTTGTTTTCCAAAGAAAAATTTTTAATTGCCTAACTTGATTATAGTGTGTTTGAAATCATTTAATATACATCTATCGTAATACTCCCATCGTAAATCTCATGATTGGTTTAACGGGTTGCGAAATGGAAGTGAATAAGCCTTTTATGAGATGGCGCTTACACTCCGCATAAACTCTCCTAAACTATACCGATCACAATTTGATTTCACTTTTATTATCAATTGGATGAGATTAAAGTCATCACTAATCTATTATATGGCAGTTAGAAATCGAGTAAGGTGTTGTGCACTAAAAACTTTGGATTTAGAGACTTGGTTATTCTAGATTTATCTAACACTGATTGTCCGTACATTTTCTTCTCTTTTAGTAAAATGTTATTTTATGCAATTTTTTTCCAGTTTATATTCTTAAACATGCAAATCTATATGACAATGCATGAGTGCACAAGCAACAAAAATTACTCAATAATAATAAACATTTGATTAAAGCAAACGTAAAAACAATCCAAGCTGTGTCAGGCAAAATTAATACAAAGTCTTGTCGTCACGCCCTAGCATAGGACCCGTGAGCTGCGTAAAAAATAAAATTTGCATAAGAAAACGTGTTACAACTTCATTTACAATTGTTCTTTTCTTCTTCTTTCTTTGGGGTGGGGATCACGAGAAAAAATTTAGAGAAAATTAATTAAGACCAGGGAGCAATTTTAATTATAAAAGACCATGGACTTTGTATATGCTTTATTTGATAGGCGATGATTGGTCCTGGGGAGACAGAAGCTACATATAGACCCCTGCACAAAAGTGGGTCTTCTAATCGATAGAGCTCGTGGACCCATTTTCGGGGCCTAAGAGACAAAACAAGTGTACAAAAGATAAAAGTTCATAGGCCACTTCTTCTTCTTTTTTCAAAAGTTGAGAGGCCTCTTTCCGCGTACAACAAAGTCTGCAATCTTATTAATTCTTTTTTACCACCCAATACCATATGCACCCAATACCATATGAGAGAGAGAGAGAGAGAGCGACGAAGGAAAATGGGTGCAAGAAAACGGTTTGAATATAGCGTCACTGAAAAAAAAAAAACCTTTACCGACCAAAAAAAAAAGCAAAAAATGTCCTTTGGCTTACCACATCGAAATTAGGAAAAGAAAAATAGCGTGGGTCACTTCATTTTAAAATAATACATATTTTTTCCAATGAAGTTATTTATTGTTCAATTTCCTAACTTGATTAGAGTGTGAGTTCGAAATCAATTGACAATATGTTTGTTGCAACCATTGCGAGATGAATCTTGTGATAGGCTTAATGGATTGTTAAGCAGGCGTGCAAAAGCCTCTTGCGAGGTGGTGCTTATGCTTCATATAGACTCTCTAAAGCCCTACCGGTTGCAATTTATTTCTCATTTTTTATTGATTGAATGAGACTAGAGTTGCCACTAATTTATTATAGAGTATTTTGTAAAAGCAACCTGAGCCCAAGCCATCTTAGGCAAGAAACACTCCAACAAAGTTTGAATTCCCACTTTGTTAAGACTTTCTTCTCTTTTTGTTTTTCTTTCTTTGGGTGGTGATCAAGTGATGAATTTAGTGCAAATTAATTATCAAGCTAGGGAACAATATTAATTATAAAAGACTTAGGGAAGAAATATGTTTTTGTAATCGATAAGTAATGAGACTTAATTGGTTAGTCAAAAGTTGGTAAATAAGAATTGAATAATGTAAATCAACAAAGTGGTCATCAACAATGACTAAAGTGTTATGGACAAGCATCATGGCCAAGCGATGATGCCTGGGGGAGGTCAATTGCCATAAATTTTACCTAGTATTGGACATAAGAAATGGAAAGAGTGCATTGATAAAGAATATCCAATGAAGGTATAAGCATCAAGTGACGGTTGGTTATTTCAGTGGAGGAAGTTGTAATTTCTTATGGATAAGGATAATTGATGTGCAAGAAAGAAGCTTGGAATATAGAGGAGAATCCTATACTTGGAATAATAATTGTTCATTTGTAACTGTAATTGGTACCATATAAATATTCACCATGTAAATTGTAAAAACACTCTTTTCCCAAACCCCAAATCAATAAAGCTACTACTTACAAATCATGTTGTTCCCGGCGAATTTACTTTCCCTGCACTTTCAATTCTATAATTCCTGTTTCATTTACATTAAGCTACAGGCCAAGTAATTTCCTATCTAAGATAAATAAAGAATCCCTTTTACAAGAAAAACAAAAAATCCATATCCTAGGGAAAAAAAATTCACTTTTTGAGTATTATTATGAGTAAAAACCCTTTTTCAATGAAACATCTTTTTAATGTGTCTAGTAGAACTCTTACAATTCAATATGAGGAAAAGATATGAGACTACAAGAAATCAATTAAAGACTGAAAATGCCACTAGCAATAGCCTATATAGCTGCAAGATGGCATCGATTTTTCAGATCTTCAGCTGCTCCGGTGGTGGCAGGAGAGAATTAAGGAGGAAATGTTGATATCCGAACCCCCAATTATGAGCAAATGAGAGAGATGGCTTCAAACTTAAAATGGTATCGACTATAAGGAAGTTATTCGAAGAGTAGTAAAATAACAGGATCAACTATGTAGGTAGGTACGTGTATGATGTAATCAGGCCAATCGTTGCTAAGTCTTTATTTCTGTTTTTATTTATTTACTTACAACTTGTTTTCTTTATTCTTTAATAGGGCGGTGATGACGAGACGAATTTAGAGAATATTAATCATTAAGACTAGGGAACAATATTGTTAATAAAAGACAACGAAAAGAACGTACTAAAAAACGTATGCACAGCAAGTAGTGCTTTCACTCATTCTTCTTGCACCCATCCCGAGACAGATAGAGATGGGTGCAAAAAATTCTTGGAAAAAGTTTGCATTCCCACTCCGTTAAGACTTTGTTTCTTTTCTTTTCTTTTCTTCCTTTTTCTTTCTTTTTCTTTCTTTGGATGGTGATCAAGTGACGGACTAAGAGGAAATTAATTATAAAAGACTTAAGGAAGGAATGTGTTGATGCTAAAAAGCGGCAACTTTTGATAATTGACAAGTAATGAGATTTGATCGATTAGTCAAAAGATTGGTGAATAGGATGGAGTTGAGGAATGCAGACAAATCGATAACTATGTTGAAGGGTCGTTAACAACAAGTAAAGGGTGATGGAGAAGTGTCATGGTGAAGCAATGAAGCCTGTGGGAGGTCATTACCATAAATTTTATAAGTGTAAAATGGAAAGAGTGCATAGATCAAGAGGGTCCAATAAAGGTACAAGTATCAAGTGATGATTAGTACGATGTAAAGGCTCATCATGTATATTGTAAAAATACTCTTTTCCCTGGCACCAAATTGATAAAATTATCATTTTCAAATCATCTTGTTCCCTACGGATATACTTTCCCTGCACTTTTAATTGCAAAATTCCTGTTTCATTTACTTTTAAGTTTCAAGCCAATATGGAATCCCTTTTATAAAGAAGCTAAAAATCCATTTCTTTGGGAAAATATCACTTTATGAGTAAATTACTTTTTTGATGAAACATCTTTTGACACGTCCAATGGGACTCTTGTAGTTTGATCAGAGTAAAAGCCATGGCGACTACCAGAAATCAACTAGAGATTGAAAGCAACAACTCATCGCCGCAAGATGGCAATGAATTTCGGATCTTCAGCCGCTTAGGTCTTGGTAGAAGAGAATTAAGAAGAAATGTTGACATCCCAAGAGACCCACGATCGATCAAAAAAAAAAAAAAAAAAAAAAGACACCCACGGACGAGCAAATGAGAGAGATGGCATCAAACCTAACATTCTATTTTTTCATGAGCTCCTTCCACCATTTTTAGATTGATGAGACTATATGTTTATTTTATATCGACAAACACTTTCCACTTAATCTTCATATCATGCCATCAGTCTTTTCTCATGTACTTCTAGAGAGCCAATTAATTCACTTACTAATAGGGTCGTTAGATCTTTAATTTCGTTTATAGTTATGACAATAGGATTGTATTTTCTAATAATAGACATTAGTTTTTTTTTCTACGACTCTTTGATTAGTGATTTCATCTCCATCAACTCTCGTTTGATTAACTAGTTCTTTTAATCTTCCATAATATCCTTGAATGGTTTCATAGTTTTTAATTTTAGAATTCTCAAATTCCCTTCGTAAAGTTTGAAGTCGAACGGTGCATACCTTTTCTAATCCATGGAATTCTTCTCGTAGTATCTCCTAAGCCTTCTTCATGGTCTTCACTCCAATTATTCTCCGAAATACCATTTCCAAGAGTGCTTGCTTGATAACACGTAGCACCCTTGCATCCTTTTGAAGTTTCTCTTTAGGAACACTTGCACCTTCTTGGGGAGCCACATAACCCATTTCTATGATGTCTTATATATCTTGGTCCATCAAGAAAGTTGTCATATTAATGCTCCAACAGTCATAATTATTCCTATTGAAAGTGGGAATAGGTAACGAGGATGATGTAGAGTTGGCCATAGTTTAGTTGTTGGATAGTTGAATGGATAGTTTTAAGGATGGGTGGGTAGGACAAATGCCTAATGCCAACCAAAGACATGGCTCTAATACCACTGTTAGTATTTTCTTTTTCTTTGTTTTTTTTTTTTTGAATGGAAGTGTGGGATGGGATGCAAGATAGGTAATAGAAGGAATTGATCAAACAAATTCAATTTTGAGCTGTAATACCAATTTGATGCATGCGCGGGATGGGAGAATTGCATTTGGAGTGGTAACAAGATGGTGTATAATAGTTAAAGGACAGAAAATGATCAAAACCAATGAATACAGGACAAGCCACCGCCAAGGATCAAGATTGGGATTGAAGAAATTCACCACCAAAGCTTACAAGACGATCCGCTCGCCTAGGATAGAGAATTTTGGATAAGAGAATCTTACCATCGAGGCCCATAGGAAAACCACCAGTTGAGGATGAGTATTTCTTCACTCACTACCAAAGAAGAATTCACCTTCTAATGATACATTTATCGAGCATAGAATCTGCTTACACAGAGGCAAATCTCATATATTCTCAATATTCAAGTCTTGTCCTTACATTCAAGATGTCACCTCTATTTATAGAGGAACTAATACATAGAAAATAGACAAACATAAAGGTACGGAAGCTAGCCAATGTCAATGACATAGGAACTTAAAAACACAATAAAATCCTAGGAACTAGAAAATGCTTTAAAACACCTAGAGAATTAAACTTTGACTCTTGAAACCAACAACACACTTAAGACTAATAAAACTAGGATCAAAGAAATTTGACTGGATGCAAAGTAACTAAGCATAGACTCTGAATTTGTTTACTAGCCTGGGCAGCCCAATAGACAACTTGAAAAATCACGAAAAAACAAAGGAAATTGTCTAGAACAATCTCCCGTTTTTAGTAGTCGATTAGGAGTCTCGGAATCCATAACAAGTTTGTAAATCAACATATAGGTAGTCAATTGGCAACCATGAAATCGACAACTTATTCACCAAATTGACAACTTTTCTACATAATCGGCAACTTCAATCTAGAACCTAAATTACTAAGTTGTAGCCAAAATCGGTATTGCTTGTAGGAATAAGGATTAATTAACAGGATTTGAGTTGAGCTTGTCAGTTGATTTATAGAGGCCGATGCTTCTGCATCACTGAGCCTCCGAAATCTGTACAAACATAAATACAAATACATGTCACTGACGTGTTCTATGAAAAAGAAAGAAGAACCCTTTTACTGAGTCGAATTGGCTATACAACTCACGGCACCTGCTGTCACCTAAAAGAAAATTTTGATAATATGACAAACATCTCATTCCAATCAACATAAACTCCCATCAGACAAGATATACATCAATTAATAATTTCAAGAAAGGTGCAAAGCTTTACCTCCGGATCAATGGATTGCTCCTTTTTAACATCTTTCAACACCTCAAAAAGTACATTAGCAGTTTGGTATGCCTTGGAAAGCTGGGCACTGCATTTGAGACCATGTTAACTGCTGAAAAGTGAAAACTAGGAAGGTAATAGCAAAAATTTTCCAACACATTGTGTAAAGTAACTCTATGAACATACCGATCAGCTTTATCGGTAGCATTTTGCAAAGCTTGCATGTATTCTTGATAATAATGCTGATAAAAACTCTGCATTTCACGCGGATCCCTTTTTTTAACCCTTGCCATTAAGGTTGGATCATTTTCCTGGAAATCGATAGAAACGTTACAGAATTTCAGTAGAAAAGAAGGTCCCCTCGAAAGGACCGAGCAGGGAAAGGAAAAACAGAAAAGATCAAAAAGAATTTTAGCTTTTAAGACTTAGATACTATGTAGTTCCTTCATATGTTCTTTCTTAAAGAGAAGCAGAAACATGAAGCAAGGGGGGAATTTACAGAGTCCTAGCTCTAAATGTTGACCGTACATAGAAAATAGTCCTCAACTGTAAGTATCAATCTGCATAACACATTTAGACTCAAAAGCTAGTTGAAAGTAATGGAATGGAATCAAATACCTTGAATAAATTATATCCATATTTACTGCAATGAGCACGTCTTTTGCTAAACTGAACCCCGCTCACGTAGGGGGAAAAAGTAATTTTGCTCCTAATGGAGAAACAGTGCTTACCCTTTCAAGACGCTGAAGGAGAGCACTCTTGAATTGAAGGACACCACGTCTACTAGACGTGGGATCCAACCTATGAGCCTCCTCAAAAGCATAAATCGACCTACATCGTAACAGCCCGCAATCTTAAGTACGTGAAAGCAACTTGATGATTCAAAAATAGAATTACCTACCTCAAAGAACTGTATTAAACTGTGAACAAGAGAGATGGAAGTAATATTGAAACAAATTGGCGGAAGTGCTTAAGACTTTCTCCGATGGGAGGTTGCACCTATACGAGAGTAAGCTTGCTTATGCTTAGAGCTTCAAATGAAAAATTCATACGTTTCTAGATGTTCAATATAAACAATCCTCGTCAAAAGACAATCCGACCCCATTAACATATTCATTTAAATCTACCTTTACTTAAAAGTTTAAGTCAATAAATTATAAATTAACTATGATTTATTAACTACTTTATACCACACCAATTCTCCAATATGGAATTTCTCTAAGACCCTAACACAACTCACACATGGATAGTAACACCCTTACTAAAATCAAAAGTTAGAGCAACAACTAAAAACCACTACTTTGAACTCAATATTGATCAACCAGAAAAAACAAGAACATCTTCGACACGTACAAACTCAGCATCTTACATGCATTAGACTAACTAGAAATAGCTAGACATGCTGGGAAAGTAAGAGGATATGAATGTTCTGCACATTGATAGCGTTACAAATGGAAACTTAAAGTTATGTGTGGTGCAGAGTAGTAAGGGGATGCCAATTTTTAATTATACTTGTTCACACTTAAAGAAGGTTAAACAACTGCCAGTCGAGTTTTAAGTTCCCTATATTAAACAAAATCAGTTAAATAATTCTCTATAATAAAGAAACAACGGAAATAAATCATCCTCTTTTTTTTATAGACAACAACATATCTTCAGGCTGTTTCACGAAAAGTTGGTAGCAATCAAAGACCACGACACCAAACACACATCGTGTAATCGAAAAAAAATCATGAATGCTCTTGACCTTTACTCACTTAGCATCTATATCAATTAGTCTATCCAGTTGACACCTAAGGCTCTGCATGGTAACGCTCCCGGGAACACTTGTTTATGTTCTTTTGTTCCCGGGAGCAGATTTTTTGTTCCCGGGAACAGAAACGCGTTTGGTAAATTTTTTGTTCCCGGGAACAAATATATTCCTCGAACAGATTTGGAGTAGAAATCGAAACAAGAAAAGTTGTTTCTTGTTCCCTGAACAATTTCAAGAAACACTTTTTTTTTTCTTTCTTTTTTTCCTTTTTTCTTTCTCTTTTCTTTTCTTCTTCTTCTTCCTCTTCCTTCTCCCACCCCTCAACCGCCCCATCGCCGCCCCCCATCGCCGCCGCCGCGCCGCCGGCGAGGTCCGCCGAGCTCGCCGCGCCTCACCGGCCAAGGCGAGGTCCGGCAAGCTCGCCGAGCCTCGCCCGGCCCACCGGCGAGGCTCGGCCTCGTAGATCCGGGCGAGGCCGAGCGAGCCTCGCCCGACCACCGGCGAGGCTCGGCCTCGCAGATCTGGGCGAGGCTCCGGCGAGCTCGTCGGAGCCTCACCGGCGGCAGCCAACAGGGAGAAAAAAAAAAAAAGAAAACGGAAAAAGAAAAATTAAAAGATCGGAAATTTTTACCAAACGCACTGTTCCCCTCGGAACAAAAAAATTTTAGTTGCCAAACGCCTTCAAATGCTCGAAACTGTTCCCGAACAAAAAAAAAAAACATTTATGAGCGAAACCTGCTCCTAACGTAATCGTTCGCTACGCAGAGCCTAAATTTCCACTATAAATATGACCTCCGCATTCATGAAAATTGAGTATTGTGTGGGCCAATAATGGCCATGGGCTTTCCATATACGAGGCTTGGCCCATGGCTGAACTAGTGAGGGCTTCCTCCTTCTCGTGCTCGGCCGTGCATCAAGGGGGCAGATCATTCTCAACGTTATTTTCCGCATGGAATTTAGACGATTCTAATGTCTCATTTCATTTTTTTTGTTTCCATTATTTAGATTCAGCATTTTCATACTTAAACCATGCCATTCTTTTTAAATGAATTCGTTTAGGAGTTTCCTGCATTTTGCTGTCAATTGTTTTTACTAGTTTTGTCACATAGCATTTAAATTGCATCTTACATTAGAAGCTTAGGTGATTTTCACATTTGACTTTGCATCCTTAGCTTCAAGCGCGTCTATCTTTATACATTTCTTAGTTGGTCCTGTGACGAGGTATAATAACAAGACTTTGTATTAATTTCAACGATACGGTTGGGGTGTTTTTACATTTGCTTTGATTATAAGTTTATTTTTTTCTTGAGTGATTTTAATTGTTTGCGCATTTATGCATGACCATGCAGAATTGCATGTTTAGATATAAAATTCGAAAAATATCATTTGAAATAACGTTTTACGAAAAGAGAAAGTACCGATAACTAGGTTTAGGAAAAACTAGCATATCAAGTCTCTTAACCCAAAATCTTTAGTTTGTAGGCTTACTTAGCTCTTGTCCAAAGTCAATGGTGACTCTAGTCTAATTCGATTAATAATCAGCAGCCTCACACAAATCAACCAAAAGAACCAAACACGTGCTCTCTACCTCGTACAGGAAGCCGCATGAGATCCCATTAATAATAAGCAACAAAACAAGCACAAAATTCGAAACAAAATGAAAACTCGACCCATGAAAATCCAGAAATATGGAAGCTATTCACCTAATAGAAAGTATGTCAAACTAGAAAGTAGACACGTTGAAGAAGGTGCGAACAGTATAAAAGTTAAAATTTATTGAAGTTAAAAGGCAGTATCCACTCACAGAGATAAGCCACTCTTGGGTTGCTGCTCTCGACTTCATTAGCCACTCGCAAACGATCTCCTCCACTAGCGAAGATGGCACGACCTCAGTGTCGAAGATGGACTCTCCGAGGTTGTCAGGTGTTTTGAGTTTGCTTGTTTTGCCACTACTGCGGCGGCACCTAGTCGCCACCTCCTCGCAAGGTTGACATTTTTTCTCTTGAAACTCAAAAGCTCTTCTTTTCTGGGAAAAATTTCAAGCATAGTCAGGCCAGCCCTGACCTCTCACATTTGAGTCCAGTAAATGAAATTTATTTAAGGAAACATAACGTATTTACTGACCAAATCAGAAGGGGCATAAAACATACTCAAGGCTAAAAATGTAAAAAGGAGGAGACGAATTATCAATTATAGGTGGCACGTGCTTGGTGGTGACACGTGTTGCCCCCAGGGTTTACTTCCCGGCTGCCGGCCGTGCGGGGGTTTCCTGGGTCACCAAAAAAAAAAATTATCAATTATAGAAAGATAATGAGCAGAGAGCGAGCGAACAAGTGAGCAAGCGAGTACTAGCTAAGAGGAGAGAACTGATAATTCCGAAGTTGAAACTCGAATCATGTTAAATAAAAGTTAACATTGAGAATTAAGATACTTAAAAGAGAGGAGAGTAGAGTGCGTGCATGTGTGTGCACAAGAATGAGAGAGAGAGAAAGAGAGAGAGATGATAGTGACTACGGGTACAGAGTAATGAGATTAAACAAAAATACTAATAAGACCCCAGGTCTTTCTTTATTGTAATTTCAGTCAGTAGATACACAAATTTACTGGAGATGCCAAGAAACACCACCATCCTCTTCTTCACCACAGTTTCACTAGTTTTCTTCCCAAAACGACCCCAATTTAGTTCAATATATACGTATATAACTCATCTAATGATAAATGCGCTAGTCTTTCGAGATTAAAAATTTGAATGTTAAATGTCCCCGCTTTCTACTCTAGCAAGAATAACATAGAGAGCATGGATGTGCAATTGTTACATCCAGAGTGAGAATAGACGGCTACTTTAATTAAAGTTCCAGACAACAATATTTAGGGGAAATGACGCATTCTGCCCTCGCACGAGGTCCTCAATCCCTGTGATGACTCTCTAGCCAATCATGAGCTCCGACCGCGGATCAACAGCTGTTGATTGGCAGATGGGCCACGCAGACAAAATGGGGGTAGTTTCGGAATTTTGGGAAATGACTAGGATAGGAGCTGCGGTACACGGGGATAAGAGATAGTTGTCGACTTGTCCAAATTACTTGATAATAATAAAAAACATATGATTAAAGCAAATGTAAAAACAATCCAAGTCCTTTTAGGAAAACTAATACAGAATATTGGTGTTATGCTCTAGCATAGGACCCCGTGAGTCATGCTTAAAAAAAACTGCATAAAAAAAAGGTATTAGAGCTTATTTAACAAAGTTAAAATGGTATGCAATTAAACTAATAAAAATAAAATAGATTAATCCTATCTTAAAATGCAAGAAAGCTCAGATTCCCTCCGTGTTTAGCCCTTTTTTTCCTTTTTTTTTTTCTTATTTACATATTTTTCTTTTCTTCTTCTTTCTTGGGGATGTAGATCATGTCACAAATTTAGAGAAAATTAATTATGAAGACTGAGGAGCAATTTGTAAGGTTAATATCACAAAAAAAAACTCCAAATTAATGAACCTATGACAAAATTATCCAAAACTAATATTTTGATCACCAAAAACCCTAAATTGATATATTTGTGGCAAATTTACCCAAACTAATTTTTTGACCACTGAAAACTTCAAACTAATACATTTGTAATAATTTTACCTTATGTTAGTTTTCATTAAATTAGATTAATACCATGAAAAATCATAAACTAATATGTCAAATGGAGTGTAAAATCATAAACTGGTACATCCGTCAATGTCATTTCTCATCTAGTTCTATAATTTTATGATAAAACAGAAACTAATAAAGGTAAATCTATCACAGATACACCAGTTGGGGTTTTTCGTACTATTAACCCATTTAATTATAAAAGACTATTAACTTTGTGGTGTATATGTTTTATTTGATAAGCGATCATTGGTGCTAAGGGGGACAGTAGCTATGTTGACTCCTGCACAAAAGTTGTTTTCTAAACGATAGAGCTCGTGGACACATTTTCAGATTAAGAGGGAAAAAAAACACATGCATAGAAGATAAAAGCACAGCCGAGCGGGAGTAGAGACAGCAGGGAAGACAACTCTAGAGCAACCTCTAATTCATTCTTCTTTTGTAATTGAGATAGATATATTGGAAATCCTACAACATGTCAACAAAGTGCAATTTAATTCTAAAACTGTCAAAAAATGTGATTGAATCCTGAAACTTGTCATAAAAATGCAATTAAATCCTAAAATTTTAAAAAAGTACAATCAAATCTTAAAACTTGTCCAATTGATCAAATCAAGTCTATCTTTTAATAGCACTTTTTAAAATTTTAGGACTCGATTGCATTTTCCTAACAAATTCTAGGACTTGATTACTCTTTTTGAAAATTTTAGAACTCGATTGCACTTTCGTGACAAGTTTTAGGACTTAATTGCACATTTTAAAAGTTTTAAAACTCAAGTGAATTTTCATGATAAATTTTAGAACTTTTAATACACTTATCTCTTTGTAATTTTAATAATTGACCAGTCTCATAGCACCTGATTCCGTGTGTGAGAGAGGGGGGATCAGGCATGCAAGGAAAGTGGGTGCAAGAAAACGGTTTGAATATAATGTCACTGAAAAAGTGACTTTTCGCTTACCACATTGAGATTAGATAAAAAATATAGTGTGGTTCACTTCATTTTTAAAATAAAAGATTGAAAGTTTCTGAAAATTTCATTTTTCCGATGAAGTTATTTTACAGAGAAAATTGTTCAATTTCCTAACTTGTTTAGAGTACAAGTTCGAAATCATTTTATTATATTTTCTCGCAATCCTCCCAAGATGAATCTCGTGATGGGCTTAACGGATTGTTCAGTGGGCATGAATATATCTCGTGAGATGGTGCTTATGCTTCACATGGATTCTCTAAAGTGTTGACTAAACCAATGAGGATTATAATGATGACAAAATCATCTTATGTGATTTATTGTTTGATAGATGCAAGAATTGTTTGTATCCAAATTTCTATTGATGACTCAATATCATTGAATCTATCTTTGACGACATGTGAAAGAACTTGAGAGATTGGAAGGGCCTTGAAAATGAATAAGCTACACAGAACAAGAAGTTCGTGAGACCTGGGGAAAATTAATAGGTGAGCATATCTGGGGAATTTTAGTTCACATACATAAGTGGGAAAAATCGATGGAGTTTGATAAACATAAATATTGTCAATTGGATCACTAGGCATACCAAAGAAAGATAGAAGCTAAGTTCTATATCAAACTTGAAAATTGCTTCTATATGAGTGACCTAATGAAGATCCAGACATTGTTTGATCGTTATTATGTATTCAAAGGAATCTGAAAACCAATAACAAGTCCAGGATAACATATTTATTTGCTCTGACGAGAATCCAATCTTTTTTTTCATACATTTGGATGATAATTATTTCCTGACTCTCAAAGTATTCTATCATAGAAATGGCCAGACTAATTGTATGGGCAATCAAATCTCCAATGATTTTGTTAGGAACAATGGCTTCCTTGAACAGTCAAATGGTAAACTTTAAGATGGTCATAAAATATAAAATAAAAAATAAAACTGAAAAAATACCAATGTGGGCCAATGGAATAACAGGATAGACAAAGATTAATCTTAAATACTTCTAACTATATCCACTGTCTATTAGTCTTTTGAGAAGTGTACAACCACTATAGTAGTGCGTGTATTTCTGATAGTGTGTGTGGTATATTGTATTACAACTTCTTGTTAGTATAGAAAAGCAAACGTAAGTTTATCTCAAGCCGAAACATTATAAACTTGCATGCATCTATTTCTATCTCATTCTACTTTCTTTTTTTTTAATTTGATAGAAACAACACGAATTGGGGGAGTTTTATGAATCATAAGTTCCACATCTAAAGAAAGGGGTTTTTTCAAGTGATTCATAAGTAAAGACCCATCCATAATTATAGAGAATTTCGTATATGGTGATCCACATGAATTGGAGTCATTGACATTTTTAGTACTACATGCATGTAAGAGTTGACATTAGAGGGGCCACATCTCTAACAGAACACTCATCTTGGACAGGGGCTCTTATGGACAGAACCATATTGAATAGGGGTATGCAAAGTGGAATACCTGAACCGACAACCGATCAGATATATCGGTTCTTGATTCCTAAGGTGGAACCGGTGTTCCGGTTCCAATAGGGAATCGGACCGGACTAAATAAATATATTTCTTTATTTCTTTTAAAAATAAAATGTGAAATAATTACTATCTTAGTCCAATTCGAAGTAATGGAAAAATAAGTGATGGAGAAAAAAGTGACCAATCCTAATGGACCGAACCATTGGTCCAATTCTCAATCTTTGGACCAATCGGTCTCATCTCTTGTTTCGAATTTTGGGAACTGATCCTTCTAGTCCGATTCCCGATTCCACCTTGGAACCGGACCGAACCGGAAATCAATCACCCCAATATTGAAGAATGGACAAAGTAAAGAACGAGAAGCACATACATGAAAGAATTTGGGGCATGAATTCTAAAATCCTAATCTAAAAAGATAAATGAACAGATGAAATATCACTACACAGATAAAAGAACAACTGAAACTTGATACTCAAGCATGTGGAACAACATTTTGCCAACTACAATAATCTCACCCCCCCCAACATCAATATGTACATTTATGTATGAATGTATGTCCGTATATATATCGTGCAACTATTTCTTATTCTATTTTTCTCTAGTTTTTTTTTTTTGTCATTGCTACTTATGAAGTTGTATTTTTGGGTTAACTTTCCTCTTTTTTTTACACATTTCATTATTTAAAAGTTGTCATGTTAATAATCATGCCTACATGATTAAATACGTTAAATATGAAGTTTGCATGATTCCACAAGATCTAAAGGCGAAAAAAACTTGATAATACATATTAGAAAGTCGAGATTAAATTGCACGAGTTGGAGCGGTCTTGAACTTTTTGAGAAAATTGTCCAAAAAGGTTTAAACATATTGTAGGGAAGCCATCAGTCCTAGACCTTTCTATTATACCAATTTAGTCCTAAACTTTGAACTATGCCAATTTAGTTCTAAATATTTTGATGATTTGTTAATTTACTTATAAATCTTTGGATGATTTCCCAATGTGGTCATTCTAGCCAAATATCTATATAATAGGTTTAGGACTAAATTGGTAGATATTCAAAAGATTTTTGACAAAATTGACGCAAAGAAAGTTTTAGGACTAAATTAGCAACTCGTCAAAATGTTTAGGACTAAATTGACACAATTGAAAGGTTTATAACTAAATTGACCGCTAAACAAAAGATTTAGAATTTTTTGAATAATTATATCCGAACTTTCTCTAGAGATCATCCACCATGATGTTGCAAGTAGTGGATATGCATTACATTGGAACATGTCGTCAGATGTGAACATCAAATAGTGGATATGCACGAGTTGATACTTAATTCAACCTTTTACTTTCTTTCTCAATCTAAAGAAAACTCATTTTTGCTTTAACCTCAAGAATCTCTCATCCGTTTAGGATGAAAGAAGATTAAGCAGTCCAAGCATGTGAAAGCATGTGCATTCACTTGATAATGTGGTCTGTCTTTTGAGAATCGTAGGGGAATTGTATGTCTTCCTGTTTCGTCAGCTACCAAAAAAAAAAAGGGATAATTGCTTTTAAAGCATCAGCGGCAATGCGTGTCGAACTAAGTGAGGCATTAGATTTGCGTTGGACCCACATAATCTCCATTAGATTTTAATGAACCGCACTCCATTAAATCAACTTTCATGGTGAAAAACATGACCTACTAATTTGAAAGGTATAAGTTCACCATGACGTATTAATAGTAGTTAGTATTGATTAAGAACCTATCAGCAATCTAAAATATGCACATTATAAAGATTATCATTAATGAAACTTATCGGACCTTTGGATAGTTATTTATGTTTTTGAATTGTATCGACTAATGTATACATGCAATTACCAACACTGTATAAAATTCTACATATCTTTTATAATCTCGAAGTCATGATATACGATGTCAATGAATAATTCATTAGCATAAATTGAAATTAAGGGTTGCATAATATTTATAAACGTGAAACTTACTATCCTAATGAGAACTTTCACGCACATCGCGAAAAGGTGAACTATGAGATGATAACTTTGTTTGAACTTTTATCAACTCAGTTTCAAAGGCGTGCATGTCTGTTTGGATCAAACTTTTGACGGGGGCAAAGGACAAAAACTTTGTTTAGTATCCGAAAATCAATGGAGCTAGAAGATAAGGCCTATGGATCTGGGAACGGAGATTCCCCCACATGGGTTAATAGATGTCCTCAATTATGAATTGATTTTCTCGATGGTCGTAGGCCTCGAGTAAATCAACGAGGTTTGAAATTTGAAAAAGAAAAAAGAAAAGCACAACTGACCAAAATAATGTATGTGCCCTATGTTTCGAGATTCGGGATGAAGTCGTCAGTCTTTATCTATACCATTATCGCATGCCTCAATTTCTTTAAATTATTCAAACGATGATACCCTTCCATTCTTTACCAGATTCCATGCACGACGAATCTTCCACTATTATCAACAATAAGTCTATATATAAAGAGGGAAAAAGGCGAAACAAATGAAGGAAAAGAATATCTCTGTCCTCTATATGGACAAAGCTTATGGAGCACATGCAAACCTTAACTTACGAATTTAATATTCTTCCTATAAATTTATTTTATGACAGCTAATCTTATCTAGTCTGGGTTATGATAATCAACAATCGAGAAAGAAAAATGAAGAAGATAAAGATGGATTCCTGGATTGGGAAACCTATAGCCACTTGCTTGGGGGGACTGGGGAGACGGACGTGCCTCTTTGCTTTTGGAGTGTGCTACTTATGATTATTCCAATTTGGATTTGGCTTATACCATCCACTTGACAGGGAAGGTTGTTCTTTTAACCCCATTACATTGGCTAAAGCACACTTGTTGGTGAACTTTCATCACGAGTTCATACTTAATCCACAAGTTGTTAAACCAACTCAAATTTGACCTATCTTAAGTTCATACTTAATCCTCAACTAGTGGATAGATCACATAGTGAAAGGTTGGTACCCGTGTTTGGTCAGGCCCATTGCTCTTGAGTGCCATTACGCCACTTTGTGTTGCTTCTTTCGCAAAAGTGACACCACAATCAGGCTCCCCAGCCTTAAAAGAGCCAGACCTTGAAATTTCATCATCGTACAAACTATCACTCTTCGTCACATCTCGGACCCACTAAACTTGACAACATTTGATGCTATTCTTGACACTTTGCACCGAGCAACCTGAGAGCGATGATCCTCACTTCCAATAATGAATGCACGACATGTATAATAAGCATAAGGACACATATTATGTCCAGATAACCAACAGTCAGACAATCAATAGTTCAAGGAAAACGCGTCTTCTACTAAGATGATGAGCCGATTAACACCCTTCCAAACGTAAGAACAAGACATATGCCTTGATAAATTTAAGTGATGGAAAAGTAGTTGGTGGGTCGGGTCAAATCTAACTGAAGTACTCCGGGTGAACCCTTCCTTGACACATAATTTTCGATTTCTTTCCAAGCCGTTGAAATGTTGTTGCGCGAATACCGTATGGTCACGTGAAGTCAAAGTTCAAATGAATACAAGTCTTGTCCACTGCCTTTCTTCCCATTCCCTGCTTCATCTTAACGAGCCATGTACATGCACTTAGGGCAAAATAAAGCCCAGAAAAAGAATGATAAGAATAATAGAGCACGTGCCATATTTTTCTTCCTCCTCTCCCTCTATAAAAACCACTAGACCAGCTCTCCAAAAACCCCATCATACCCGAATCACAATAACCATTTCTTAAGCAATTGTTGTCTATACCACTCTCTTTCAAGAACACACAAGAAACGATCATCACCACCACCATCATGTCGGAGCCACAGCTTATTCAATCCCCATCTGCCTCCCCAACCGTGGTCCCATTAGGCGAGCCACCTAGCCAAGGCAATGGCGGGACTGCGGTTTTGCCAGTACAGTCTGCTCTTGCGCTCCAAAAGAGCCCTAGAACCACTCGAGTGGGGATCGCATCAAGCAAGATCGAAGCTGTTGCCAGCCCGTTCGCTATCGAGAAACCGCTGTTGGTTAAGGCGGTAGTGACGGTGAAACCCAACACCGGTGGGTTGTTCTCGAAAATCGGGATAAGTGGAGGGCTCGATAAGATTACTGATCTAGTGGGGAAAACGCTCCTCTTGGAGCTTGTTAGTTCAGAGCTTGACCCTAGTAAGTATTGAGCATTCCATTCTAAATTTGAAATTGTCAAGAAAGCTTGTAACCAAAAGCAGGGGGAGAAATGGGATGAATATGATTGACACGTAGTCTTATAATTTTTGCAAATTTCGCAATGTTCACAAATTGACTTTTGTTTGAATCGGAACATTCAAAGTTTTTCAAGTTAAAAAATAGCAATATTAAGAGTTATATACAAATTCTTACCAAATTTTTAAGACTAAAATACCTATTATTAGGCTTGGAGAAAAAGTCACAGAAGTGCATAAATTGTTTATGACTTGCAACAAACACGGATGCTTCATAGTTTAATTAATAACCATCCCCTAAATAAATTCTCCGTTTACGTAGGTTCATATTAAAAGATCTAATCCATGTTATCCAATTTAGTACTATATGTGAGATATAACATGTTAATGAAGGTGTGAATCTCTCTCTCTCTCTCTGTGGCACTGGAAACCATCTAGTAGACAGCATGATCTTTGTCCATATTAATCATGGTTCAGCCCAAAATAAGATTCCTAGACATAATATAGACAATATATGGATTTCAATCCTTACCCTTGCTATGTTTGACGTTCCACTTAAGGTCAGAGAGAGACAGAGAGAGAGAATCTCTTGGAAGAAATATTCAGTTCCAAGCCCCGGACAATCTTTCATTAGATTCGCCCCATTTACTGTTCATGGCTTAATTTCAGCTTCCTATCACCAAACCTAGCCCTCCCATGTGAGGGAGAGCCAACTATAATTTCGTTCCTGCTATGATATACAAAGTATTGATCTATTGTACCCACGATGTTGAAGATTTTAATACAGTCCTGAACTTCATTTATAGAGACGGGACAAGAGAAGGAGACAATCAAAGGGTACGTGAGCAAGACGGGCCAGAACAAGGAGGAGGTGACATACGAGTGCGAGTTCAAGGTCGGAGAGGAGTTCGGGGCAGTCGGGGCGGTTTCCGTGGAGAATGAGCACCACGAGGAAATGCACCTTAAGGACATCGTCCTTGACGGGTTCACGAGCGGTCCTCTTAACATCGCATGCAACTCATGGGTTCACTCCAAGTACGATAACCCACAAAAGAGGGTCTTCTTCACTAATAAGGTTAGATCATACCAATAGCCATAGCTTCTTAGTTCCTATCTCGGGTTTTTCTCATCAAGACCTTTCGGGATTTTAACTTGAATATAGTATATATATGCGTGTTACTTGGAAATTAGTCTTCTTCACTCAATTAGGTTATGCATCATGAAATGCGAGTTTTCTCGAGAAAAACATAGTACCACTTCTAGATATGAATTACGAGTATTATCTAGATAGATTTAATTTGGAGCTTGATGGCTTTCACTGCTTGCTGTTGCGAAGCAGTGCTATTTACCGACGGAAACGCCCAGCGGGCTTAGGAGACTGAGAGAGGAGGAGCTGGCGATCCTGCGAGGGAACGGCCAAGGCGAGAGAAAGTCGTACGAGAGGATATACGATTACGACGTGTACAATGATCTCGGGAATCCGGACAGCAGCGCGGATAAGAAGAGACCAGTGCTCGGTGGCAAACAGCTTCCGTACCCAAGACGATGCCGAACCGGGCGCCCCCGCTGCGAGACAGGTGAGTCAAGAAATTATTTGTTTATCACTTCATAATAATGACTGACTCAACAAAACTCCTAACGACGAATCGAACATTCACTTTTAATATCGAGCAGATTCACAGTCAGAATCGAGGAGCGGGAGCATATACGTGCCTCGTGATGAACAGTTCTCGACAATAAAGCAAATGACGTTCTCCGCAAAGACACTGTACTCCGTGTTGCACGCGCTGGTGCCGTCACTAGAGACGGCAATAGTCGACGCCGACCTAGGGTTCCCCTTCTTCACTGCCATCGATGAGCTCTTCAATGAAGGCGTCAACTTGCCCCCGTTGCAGAAGCAAGGCTTCCTCAAGGACCTCTTCCCTCGGCTCGTCAAAACCGTCACCGATGCCTACCAAGCTGTCCTGCGCTTCGAAACCCCTGAAACCTTGAACCGTAATTACGTTATTAGTCAATCATAGGACTAGAATTTATGCATTATGTATCATGTATGGTAGGGATAATTATATATTTCCAAGATTTCTCATGCTTAATATTTAGCCATGTTTTTGCACCATGCAGGAAACAGATTCTTTTGGTTTAGTGACGAAGAGTTCTCTCGTCAAACCCTAGCAGGAATTAACCCCTACGCAATCCAGCTGGTCACGGTAATAATTACATGTATCTGTACACATTTCAACTAAAGAATTTGCTAACATACGATAAATTACAGTGATAATTCATTGCCCTTGAAGACACCATGTTGGGTACATCCTTTCTATATATAAGTGGTATTAAAATGTGTACATAGGAATGGCCCTTGAGGAGCCAACTCGACCCTAAGATCTACGGTCCGCCTGAATCAGTCATCACAACAGATTCCATCGAAAGACAAATCAAAGGCTTCATGACAGTCGATGAGGTACGAGGATATTCTCTCAACAAAATATCACCTAATACAACCTATCTAAACTCCAAGGTCGAGCATAAGCCTAAATCAAACCTCCCTCATGAAATTTGACCTAAACCCCCACCTTTCTGGTTCGGTTCAATTCGATTTTGTGCAGGCCATAAAGCAAAAGAAGCTATTCATGCTGGACTACCACGACTTGTTCCTACCTTACGTGAACAAAGTGAGGCAACTCAAGGGGACAACCCTGTATGGGTCGAGGACGCTCTTCTTCTTGACCCCAAACGAGACATTGAAACTCCTTGCCATCGAGCTCACACGACCACCAACTGACGACGGGAAGCCGCAATGGAAGCAGATGTTCACCCCGTCCTGCCACTCCACTGGCATGTGGCTCTGGCGGCTCGCCAAGGCCCATGTCCTCGCCCATGACTCTGGATACCACCAGCTCGTCAGCCACTGGTAATAAAATACCGATCATTACTTTTCGACAAGTAAAAGAAATCGTAGATCTACTACATTGAAGTATAATAGATATGAAGCAGGTTAATGACTTTTCAACAATAAGGAAGAATATATTTTTAAAATTATGGAGGTAATTTTGTAACTACTCTTTATAATGAAATGATTTGCATGTAAAACGCGACATTATTTTGGCAAGTACCTATTTCCATAAATGATAATGATGTAATTGACATTTCTTGGTTTGGACCGTCCCAGGTTGCGTACTCATTGTGCTACGGAACCCTACATAATAGCGGCGAACCGGCAATTGAGCGCGATGCACCCGATCTACAAGTTGCTGCACCCGCACTTCCGGTACACGATGGAGATCAATGCTCTGGCTCGTGGTTATCTCGTCAACGGCGACGGCATCATCGAGAGCGCCTTCTCTCCTGGCAAGTACTCCATGGAGCTCTGCGCCGTCGCCTACGACAAGCTGTGGCAATTCGACTCACAAGCCTTGCCCAATGACTTGATCAGCAGGTATTGTCCATCGGTTGCATACCTCCTTTACACGTGCTATAAGCTTTTCTGATCGTGTCAATTCTTGCCAGGGGATTGGCAGCGGAGGACCCGACGGCACCCCATGGCCTCAAGCTAGCGATCGAGGACTACCCCTTCGCCAACGACGGCCTCCTCTTGTGGGACGCCATCAAGGAGTGGGTCACCGACTACGTCAACCACTACTACCCTGACCCGAGCTGCATCGCATCCGACAAGGAGCTCCAGTCCTGGTGGACCGAGATCCGGACCGTCGGCCATGGTGACAAGAAAGACTCCCCTGGGTGGCCCGACCTCAAGGCCCTGTCCGACCTCATCCACATTATCACCACCATGGTCTGGGTCGCCTCTGGCCACCACGCTGCCGTCAACTTCGGCCAGTACACCTACGGCGGCTACTTCCCAAACCGACCCACCATCGCCCGAACCAAGATGCCCATCGAGGACCCGACGGAAAGAGAGCTCAAGATCTTCTGGGACAAGCCCGAGGTCACGCTCCTCACGTGCTTCCCATCGCAGATACAGGCGACGAAGGTGATGGCGGTCCTCGACGTGCTGTCGAACCACTCGCCGGATGAGGAGTACCTGGGGCAAGATCCGGAACCGGCGTGGAAGGAGGAGCCGGTGATAAACGCGGCGTTCGAGAGGTTCCACGGGAGGCTGAAGGAGCTTGACGGCATGATCGATGCGAGGAACAACGACCAAAGGTTTAAGAATAGGAACGGAGCAGGGATCGTGCCGTATGAGCTCTTGAAGCCGTTCTCCGAGCCCGGTGTGACCGGCAAGGGAGTTCCATACAGCATTTCCATTTGAGAAGACCACATTTCGTTGGGGGTGGTAATGGTGTTTGCTGATAGAAACTCCTTCCTTTTTATTTTGTAGAACAAGAGGAGTGTGTTTTATGCCGATGACAATGTGATCATCCTAATTTGTGGACAACATTTTTTTTATTTCATGATCTAATTTGTCGTGTTGCCAAAATCTATGGAGTTATGAGTAAAAGAATAATTTCAGTTCCAGTCTTCTATCAATTGCAAAAAAAATAAAAATTAAAACTTGAGGATGTGCATAAGAGGTTATCTTCACTACATCTATCTTCTTCATAAATACCATATTCCCCTACCGTCAGATCCTAGTGCAGAATTCAAAAACTTGAGTAAATGGTCAGTTCAACAGATTTGGTAAACAAGCTTCTCAGCCACAAGTTAGACAAGGACCAAATTAACAGGAATTCTGATTGATCTTACTTCAACGGCTAATTGATCTTCTCAATTATATACATTTTGGATCCTCTTATTTTCTATTGCCAACAAGTATTTACCATCGCAAGAAGTTAGGGCTTTTGGTCCAAAAATTGAAAATTTTGGAGGGTCTTTTCCTCCTAGTAGTCAAATCAAGGTGCACTAAGCATTGGGAGTAATCAAAAACACCTCGAAGCAAAAATTCAACCGAATAGTGATTGTACGTGTTTTGCAAATCCACATTAATGAGATTTTTGTTAATTCTATTTGCTTTTAGATTACCATCCAACATTTTGTTAGTCCAAGTAAAGAAAAGGCCTATGGAAGGGGGTTCAATCAATGCAACCTCATCATTCATGGTTTTCAACTCCTCTATACTAGAAGTCCATCGAATGGTAGAGCCAATCCTTTAATTAGTATTACTTATTTCATTGAAATCCCCCGTTAGTAACCAAGGTAGATTTCCAGAAATAGTAGTAGAGAAGGTTATCATGTCATGCTACAAACCCCTACATTTAGCTTCACTATTACTTTCATAGATGGCAAAGGAAAAGGGTCATCTCCAGGTTTTTCAATGAGATAATGCATGACTTGTGCTAAGCCTTCCTTCACTATTAGATTGAGAATGGACGGTTTCTACGAGATCTAGATTCTACCCAAGCTACTATTGATATAGTTGTGAGTGTAATTCTAACCTCAAAAATTTACTACTCAAAATGACATCATTTTTAGTAAAATTATCTATGTCAGATTATCAACGTGTTAAATAGGATGATTGCAATAATTAGACCACAACGTTTAGCAATTTCAAGTGAACATTGATTTGAATAATTATATTAAAACAATTGAAAGGTTTGTCATTATATTAAAGTATATAAATTTAGAATTGATTTAGTAACTTTCCCTTTAAAGCACACGGCCGAATAAACATGCAAAGCTAACAATGAGGCCATGTTGATACCCGAATTTTTGCCAACATCTTTTTAAATATCCATTTATTTTTCAAAAATATAAAAATTTACAAAAAGATTATAAAAAAAAAAAAAAGCAAAGCAAAAAAATTTTGATTATTAAGTATAAAAAAAGAAGAAAGAGAGAAATCAAGCAGGCCAGCATGCTCGGCCCACTCTTTTTATAAATTCTCGGCCCCTTAAAGTCCTCTTTTAGCCCTTCTTCCTTTTATTTCCTCTTGGCCATGTTTCTTTATTTCCTTTTCTTGAAACCCACTTGAGGTTAATTAAAATAAAACCCAGCCCACCACCCCTTTCTCTCTTCTTCACTGCACACTCAAACGCACACACACAACAGACCGACAACGCCATTCGCTTCTTCAGACTGTGATGCCACAACCGTGACGTCAGCAGCGTGACGCCTAGGGGTGTCAAATGGGTGGGTCGGGTCGGGTCGGGTTTGGGTTGGGTCAAAAATGGTCTGACCCATATTAACCAATTTAACCCGTTTTAACCCATTTTCATGCAATATAAATTTGATGACTCATACCCGACCCGACTCATACTCAACACATACCCGACTCATATTATCAACACATATTAATATTTAACTTAATTTAAGAAAATCTACTCCCACTTATTTAGTTCACTTTAAACTTTTCACATATAAATTATTTGAATAAAAATTTCACATCAAATTTATAAAGTAAATTAAATAATAAAAAATTAGTAAATAAAAAAATGTGGATACCTCTAAATTGAAATAGTTTGAGGAAAATAATTTTTTTTTAAAAAATCGATTTTTTAATTATTGTTGAGTGAACCTCATCGGATTAGCAACGGAGGTCGAGAACGCATAGAGGAGGGGGATGGAAGGAGAGAGATGATGGATCTAGCTAATAACTCACTAAACCCATATTTGATTCATATTTAACTTTCACTTGACTCATATTTGACCCATATTTAACTTTCACTTAACCCATATTTGACTCATATTTAATTTTCACTTGACCCATATAACTAAAAGTGGGTCATAATATGGGTTTATGACCCATATTGATACTTCTAGTGACGCCAGCAAGGGACCTTTGCTGCGCTGTCATGCGGAGGGAGGAGGTAGGCGGCAAGCGAGAGGTGTGTGACGAGGGGGACCATTTTCGGTTATTTGCAGAGGGGAACAGAGAAGAAAAACGAGGAGAAAAGGGAGAGGGATCGAGGCTGGTTTGCCGGTTTTCAGAAAGAAGGAGCTCAATCGGCAATTTGAGGGGGCTGACTCTCTGGTTTTTGGAGGGGGGGGAAGCCGCAGGTCTTGGGATCCTCCCGTTTCTGGTTTTCTGGGTTGAAGAAGAGAGTCCGAGCAAGGCAGCGACTGAGGGAGAGCGAGAGAGCTTCAGCTGATGCCTCTGCCGCGCACAAGCTCCGCCCGACGGCCCCTCAGTCGGCGTCCTCAGGCTGTACCCGGTAGGCCCTTCTTCTTTGTGTTCTGTTTTCACTTTGTTTGCGCACAGCGGGCTGGAGCTCGTGGCCGTTCGGCTCACGCGAACTCCGGCCTTGCCGGTTCCCCGTTGCGCTGCTCTGTGTTCTGGTTTTCTTTGTCGAGAGTCCCCGCCTGAGTTCGAGTCTCGAATGAACTGAGAATCACTCTTTTCTATAGCGTATACTAGGTGTTCGATGTAATGCCACAATGAGATCAGGTTTTGTTTCCTATCTTGGCCGGAGTCGAGTCGTCGAGGTTTCGTCCCATTGAGCCGAGTTTTTCTTGTGATGGTTACCATTCCAGGCGTTGGCTGTTCGGTTCGATTCGCTTACCTGTTGTCATTTTTCCGTTCATGCCGGCAAAGAGGACTCCCTCGGTTGACGGCCGGCAGTAGGGGTGGACAACCGGTGAAGGTAGTGATTGGCGGAGGCCTGATGACGGTTTGAGCGCCTGCATAAGCTCGTCGATGGTGGCGTTATTTTGGCCCAGGTTCGGAGAATATGATGTTCGGCAAAGGACTCCAGCGTAAATGCATGAAGAAGAAGACGTCGGGAGGTAGGAGAAGAAGTGCAGGAGAAAAAAACAAAAACAAGAAAAAAAATGAGAAAAAAAATGAGAAAAAAAAGGGGAAAGAAAACAGAAAAATAAAAAAATAAAAAAAATAGAAAGAAGGGAAATGGGCGTGGCTTTTGATTTTTGGGTTGGTCTGTGGGCAGGTGTGAAATGGGCTGTAATGAAAAGGGGATTAGAATAATGGGCTAATTTGCAAACTTTTTTGGGCCTAATTAATCGAAAATTCGCATGGGCCTTAGGGTCGGCCCGGTGCTAGTCCAACCTGGACCCATAGGGTCCGGGTCTCTCGACCCGGTCCGATTTTTTTATTAAAAATCATAAAAAATCGAAAATTCAGAAAATTCTCAAAAATCATAAAAAAAATCCTTGAAATGTTAAAAAAATTCATAAAATTAATAAAATAATAATAATTTTTTTAAATTCAGAAAAATTGTGAAAATCATTAAAAATCGAAAATTTTCAAAATTTACTAAAAAGACAAAAAAAAATCTGAAATATTAAAAAATTCAAAAAATTAGGAAAATTAGAAAATTCCAAAAATATATTTAATAAAAGGTTTTTTAAATTAAGAAAAAAATCAGAAAAATCAAAAAAAAATTGGAAATTTGGAAAGTCCTTAAAATTGCAAAAACCCCAAAATTGAAATAACATTTAGGGCTTTATAATAGAACCATTTGTTTTGTGTTGCATTTTCTTTTGGGACAATAATATGATACTCTCTTACTTTATTTTGCGATTATAATTAATTACGCATTTTAGTATTTTGGATGTTATTTCCATGCTTTAAAATGATGAGGACAAATCTTAGATTTTTTGAATAGATTGTCATGACTTTAATTAATACACAATTGAGTCAGGTACCGAAATGACATTATTTAAACAAAGTTAATGAAATTTTGGTAGAATTTCTTAATGCGTATGGCATTTTCAACACAGCATTTACGAAAATGATAACTTTCACTGTCGATATAAAAAAAAAATACTCATAATTGAGCAGACTTGTCTATTGGGTGTTATTTTGGGTTTTTTTTGGGGGTGGGGGTGGGTTTTACTATTCTCACGGACAATACAACTAATCATTCATAATTATAGAGAATATTGTACATGTTGATCCACATGGATTGGAGTCATTGACATTTTTAGTCCTACATGCATGTAAGAGTTGACATTAGAGGGGTGTTGCGACCTCTTTTTTTTTTGTCCCGAGGGGAAAAGAAAATCTATACGTAAATATAGGTTTAGGGATATTATCTAGAAGATGAGTCGAGGACCCTTAATTAGATGTGAACTTTCCAAACCTCATAGCCTGCACAACATTGGGTGTTCATGAAAATCTTTTAATGAGGAATCACCATTAGTCTATTGGGGTTAGCTAGAAATCAAGCGATGCATGAGAGTGTGCCTCATTTTTTCCGTAACCAGAGAATCTAGAATCGGGGACTTAATTACACTAATTAATCAATTAATACCCTTTTGCTACCTAATTTTGTTCATTTCAAAAAGAATTTTGTCAAGCAATTTGGATTGATTTTAAAATTATCCACTAATATATTTTGTGATTATGCGAGTGCCCAATCATCAAAATAACAATAAGCAACATGAGAAAATATTAAATAAATTGCAAAAGAAAATAAGTACCTAGCATTAAGAGATAAATAAATGACAATCCTAATTAAACTAAGAGGAAACCATAAACATTGCATTGTGAACGTGCAATCAAGGGTAACTATATTCGAGGATAGCTAAAACCCTAAAATAAAGCCGTGATAGTTTGTTCAATTTTAAACATAATCTTAGAGCTTTTATGGAACTCTAAAACGAACTTGGAATTTTTGGGATTTTAAAAAAAAAATGGAATTTTTAATATTTTCGAATTTTAAAAAAAAATATGTTGTTTCGAAAATTTTTATAAATTTTCAGGTTTCTGAATTTTCCATGAATTTTCTGAAATTTCTAATTTTTAATAATTTTTATGTTTTTCTGATTATTTTTTGAATTTTTTTTTATTAAAAAAATTCGGGCCGGGTCAGGAAACCCAGCCCTGCTGACCCGATTCGGACCCTGTCGGTCCGGGTTGGGCTAAAGGAACCGGGCTGGCCCTAAGCCCACTAAACATTAACCCAAAGGTTTCGAAAATTCTTTTTTTTACAAAAAAAGCCCATTTCCAATTTTTTGTTCTCGGCCCAGCCATCTCAGCCCGCGACGAACCCAGCCCGACGTGCACAAGCCCATCTCCTTGTTTTTTATGTTTTTTAGCCTTTTCTGTTTTTTTTTTTTTTTTTTTTTTTAATTTTTCCTATTTTTTATTCTTTTGGTCTTCTTCTTCACATTCCCTCATGCATCCCCCTGACGTCTTCATGCAGAGTCTTCAGCCTTCGCAGTTTCTTCTCGCCTGCGAACTTTTTCTTTCCTTTTTTTTATGCTTTATTTTTCTCTTGGTCTTTCTTTATCCTGGTCTTCTCCCCTCTTCGTCTTTTCCTTCTTCCCGCTTCCTCTTAACCAAGAGGACAAGGGAAGGAACGGGATAGGACTTGTGGAAAAATGAACCTAACTCATAACGTATGGCCGAAAGCTAGAATCACGACAAAGTGAACTTGAAATGAGCGAGAAGAAAGCGTGCAAAATAGCTGCGAAACATGTCTAGCAACGGTGGACCTCAGAATGGGCTAAAGTTCGAAGATAATCATGCAGGTTTCCCTTAGACATTCATGCGAACAGTTGGCGTGCTTTACGAAATCCTAAGGTTTCCGGCCGAACTAGGACTCCAGCGTGCACCGGAGGCCTCAACTCAGGACATACGAAGATTATGGAAACAGAATGCAGTGACGACGGGGGCCGGAGCTTGCGCGAGCCGGACGGCCGCGAGCTCCGGCCCGGTGCGCCTAAAACGGAGCAAGGACGGAGCCGAACCTACCTGGTAAGCTCGGGGACGTCGCCGGGAAGGTCGTCGGATAGATCTGTGCTTGGCGGAACCCCTCTCTCTCCCGCTCTCGGTCGCTCAGATCGCTCTCCCCGTTTTCTGTCCGTTTTCCTCTCTGCTGGACAGTTGCAGGCGCAGGAGCGGAGGCACAGCAGCGGATCGTTGGCCGCGGGTCAGGTGTGGCCTGCTGCTCTGCTCTCTCTGCTGCCCTCTGACCTCCCTCTCACTCGAATCTCTCCGTCCTCTGCCTCTGTCCGAGTTCTCCCCCCCGTCAGCCCCGGAACCAGCCTCCTCCTTCCTTGTCGTTTTTCTGCTCCTCTTTTTTAAAACCGCAGCAGGCGTGCCAAGCCTTTTCCGTGCCAACTTGCCACAGCTAGCTTGATCTCCGACCCTGAGATCGCGCTGTGGCCTGCTGCTCTGCTCTCTCTGCTGCCGTCTGACCTCCTGCAGCAACCCGCTTCATCATCCTTTTCTGCCTCTGCTGCTGCTACTCGCGTGGAGGAAGAAAGGCAGAAGAAAAAAGTTGACCGAGCCGGGCCGAGGAAGAAAAAAGGAAAGAAGAAGAATGGGCCAAGCCCGTGCCTGCGGGAGGGAAAGGAAGAAAAGAAAGGGGTCGGGCAGGCCCAGCCCTGGCCCGGACCCATAATTTTTTATATTTTTTTTATAGAAAAAAATTTTTGTATAAATTTTAAAACTAATGATGCAAGTGCTCCTAATGTCTATATGAGATGCAATCTTAATGAAATTTTTTTTGTTGAGGGGCTAGAAATTAATTTCTAATTTTCCAATGCAATCAATAAACTCTTAAACAAATTGTCAAAATTTAGGTGTCAACAAGGGGCCACATCTTTAACAGAACACTCATCTTGGACAGGGGCTCTTATGGATAGAAACCATATTGAACAGGGGTATGCAAAATGGACTACCTGAACCGCGAACCTATTGGATATACTGTTCTTGATTCCTAAAGTGGAACCAGTGTCCAAATGGTCAGGTTCCCGGTTCCAATAGAGAATCAGACCGGACTGAATAAATATATTTCTTTATTTCTTTTAAAAATAAAATGCGAAGTAATTACTATCTTGGTCCAATTCAAAGTGGTGGGATAAAAAAGTGATGGAGAAAAAAGTGACCAGTTCTAATGGACCAAACCATCGGTCCAATTCCCAATCTTTGGACCAACCAGTCTCGTCTTTTGTTTCGAATTTTGGGAACCGGTCCTTCTTGTCCAATTCCCGGTTCCAACTTGGAACCAGACCGAACCAAGAATTGATTACCTCTAATATTGAAGAATGGACAAAGTAAAGAACGAGAAGCCACATACGTGAAAGAATTTGGGGCGTGAAGATTTTAAAATCCTAATCTAAAACTTGATACTTTAACAGATGAAATATCACTACACAGATACAAGAACAACTGAAACTTGATACTCAAGCATGCGGAACAACATTTTGCCAACTACAATAATCTCCCTCCCCCCCAACATCAATATGTACATTTACGTATGAATGTATGTCCGTATATATATATCGTGCAACTATTTCTTATTCTATTTTTCTCTAGTTTTTTTTTTTTTTGGTCATTGTTACTTATGAAGTTGTATTTTTGGGTTAACTTTCCTTTTTTTACGCATTTCATTATTTAAAAGTTGTCATGTTAATGATCATGCCTACATGATAAAATACGTTAAATATGAAGTTTGCGTGATTCCACAAGATCAAAAGGCAAAAAAAACTTGATTATACATATTAGAAAGTCGAGATTAAATTGCATGAGCTGGAGCAATCTTGAACTTTTCGAGAAAATTCTCCAAAAAGGGTTAAACCTATTGTAGGGAAGCCATCAGTCCTAGACCTTTCTATTGTATCAATTTTGTCCTAAATTTTTTGACAATTTTCCAATTTAGTCCTAAACTTTGAACTATACCAATTTAGTTCTAAACATTTTGATGATTTGTTAATTTAGTCATAAATATTTGGACGATTTGCCAATGTGATCATTCTAGCCAAATATCTATATAAAATGTTTATGACTAAATTGACAAATATTCAAAAGGTTTATGACAAAATTGACACAAACAAAGTTTTAGGACTAAATTGGCAACTCGTTAAAATGTTTAAGACTAAATTAGCTTAATTAAAAGGTTTATAACTAAATTGACCACCATACAATAAATTTAGAATTTTTGAATAATTATACCCGAACTTTCTCTGGAGATCGTCCACCATGATGTTGCAAGTAGTGGATATGCATTATATTGGAACATGTCATCGGACTATGAACATCAAATAGTGGATATGCACGAGTCGATACTTAACTTTCTTTCTCAATCTAAAGAGAACTCATTTGTGCTTTAACCTCAAGAATCTCTCATCTGTTTAGGATGAAAGAAGATTAAGCAGTCCAAGCATGTGAAAGCATGTGCATTCACTTGATAATGTGGTCTTTGTCTTTTGAGAAAGAATCGTAGGGGAATTGTTTGTCTTCCTGTTTCGTCAGTCTGCCACACATAAAAAGGGGTAATTGCTTTTAAAGCATCTACGGCAACGCGTGTCGAACTAAGTGAGGCATTAGATTTGCGTTGGACCCACATAATCTCCATTAGATTTTAATGAACCACACTCCATTAAATCAACTTTCATGGTGAAAAACACGACCTACTAATTTGAAAGGTATAAGTTCACCATGACGTATTAATAGTAGTTAGTATTGATTAAGAACCTATCAGCAATTCATCCAGTTGAGTGTCTGTTGGTACCGTGTCTCCCTCTCTGTTGTACAGTTCTCTGGTTGATTTTATGATAATCTTATCTTATCAAAAAAAAGAAGAAGAACCTATCAGCAATCTAAAATATGCACATTATAAAGACTATCATCATATTAATGAAACTTATCGGACCTTTGGATAGTTATTTATGTTTTTTGAATTGTATCGACTAATGTATACATGCAATTACCAACACTGTATAAAATTCTACATATCTTTTATAATCTCGAAGTCATGATATACGATATCGATGAATAATTCATCAGCATAAATTGAAATCAAGGGTTGCATAATATTTATAAACGTGAAACTTACTGTCCTAATGTGAACTTTCACGCACATCGCGAAAAGGTGAGCTATGACAAGATGACTGTTTGAAATTTTATCAACTCAGTTTCAAAGGCGTGCATGTCTGTTTGGATCAAACTTTTGACGGGGGCAAGGACAAAAACTTTGTTTAGATATGGCCTATGGATCTGGGAACGGAGATTCCCCCACACGGGCTAATAGATCTCCTCAATTAAGAATTGATTATCTCGATGGCCGTAGGCCTCGAGTAAATCAACGAGGTTTGAAATTTGAGAAAGAAAAAAGAAAAGCACAACTGGCACAATGTATGCGTCCTCTGTTTCAAGATTCGGGATGAAGTGTCAGTCTTTGTCTATACCATTATTGCATGCCTCAATTTCTTTAAATTATTCAAACGATGATACCCTTCCATTCTTTATCAGATTTCATGCACGACGAATCTTCCACTATTATCAACAATAAGTCTATATATAAAGAGGGAAAAAGACGAAACAAATGAAGGAAGAGAATATCTTTGCCTTCTATATGGACAAAGCTTATGGAGCACATGCAAACCTTAACTTAAGAATTTAATATTCTTCCTATAAATTTATTTTATGACAGCTAATCTTGTCTTGTGTGAGTTATGATAATCAACAATCAAGAAAGAAAAACGAAGAAGATACAGATAGATTCTTGGATTGGGAAAACCTATTGCCACTTGCTTGGGGGGACTGGGGAGACGGACATGCCTCTTTGCTTTTGGAGCATGCCACTTATGATTATTCCAATTTGGATTTGGCTTATACCATCCACTTGACAGGGAAGGTTTTTCTTTTAACTCTATCACATTGGCTAAAGCACACTTGTCGGTGAACTTTCGTCACGAGTTCATACTTAATCCACAAGTTGTTAAACCAACTCAAATTTGACCTAAGTTCATACTTAATCCTCTACAAGTGGATAGATCAGATAGTGAAAGGCTGGTACCCATGTTTGGTCAGGCTCATTGCTCTTGAGTGCTGTTATGCCACTCTATGTTGCTTCTTTCACAAAGGTGACACCACCATCAGGCTCTCCGGCCTTAAAAGAGCCAGACCTTGAAATTTCATCATCGTACAAACTCTCACTCTCCGCCACATCTTGGACTCACTGAATCTGACAACATTCGATGCTATTCTTGACACTTTGCACCGAGCAACCTGAGAGCAATTATCCTCACTTCCAATAATGAATGCACGACATGCATAATAAGCATAAGGACACATATTGTGTCAAGATAGCCAACAGTCAAAGACAATCAATAGTTCAAGAAAAACACGTCTTCTACTAAGATGATGAGCCGATTAACACTCTTCCAAACGTAAGAACAAGACATATGCCTCGATAAATTTAAGTGGTCGAAAAGTAGTTGGTGGGTCGGGTCAGATCTAACTGAACTTCTCCGGGTGAACCCTTCCTTGACACATAATTTTTTATTTCTTTCCAAGCCGTCGAATGTTGTTGCGCGAATCCCGTATGGCCACGTGAAGTCAAAGTTCAAATGAATACAAGTCTTGTCCACCGCCTTTCTTCCCATTCCCTGCTTCATTTTAACGAGCCATGGACGTGCACTTAGGGCAAAATAAAGCCCAGAAAAAGAATGATAATAATAATAGAGCACGTGCCTTATCCGAATCATAATAACCCATTCCCTGCTTCCTCCCCTTCCTCTATAAAATCCACTAGACCAGCTCTCCAAAAACCCCATCATACCCGAATCTCAATAACCATTTCTTAGGCAATTGTTGTCTATACCACTCTCTCTTTCAAGAACACACAAGAAACGATCATCACCACCACCGTCATGTCGGAGCCACAGCTTATTCAATCCCCATCTGCCTCCCCAACCGTGGTCCCATTAAGCGAGCAACCTAGCCAAGGCAATGGCGGGACCGCGGTTTTGCCAGTACAGTCTGCTCTTGTGCTCCAAAAGAACCCTAAAACCACTCAAGTGGGGCTCGCATTGAGCAAGATCGAAGCGGTTGCCAGCCCGTTCGCTATCGAGAAACCGCTGTTGGTTAAGGCGGTAGTGACCGTGAAACCCAACACCGGTGGGTTGTTCTCGAATATCGGGATAAGTGAAGGGCTCGATAAGATTACTGATCTGGTGGGGAAAACGCTCCTCTTGGAACTTATTAGTTCAGAGCTTGACCCTAGTAAGTATTGAGCATTCCATTCTAAATTTGAAATGTCAAGGAAGCTTGTAACCAAAAGCAGGGGGAGGAATAGGATGAATTTGATTGAAACGTAGTCTTATAATTTTTGCAAATTTCGCAATGTTCACAAATTGACTTTTGTTTGAATTGGAACATTCAAAATTTTTCAAGGTCAAAAATAGCGATATTAAGAGTTATATACAAATTTTTACCAAATTTTGAAGACTAAAATACCTATTATTAGGCTTGGAGAAAAAGTCACAGAAGTGCATAAGTTGTTTATGACTTGCAACAAACACGGATGCTTTGTAGTTTCTTTCTCTCTCTCTGTGGCACTAGAAACCATCTAGTAGCGAGGTTGATTAGGACTTGATTGCGCATATTTTCAAGTGCGCAATCTTTCATTAGAGAGAGAGAATCTCTTGGAAGAAATATTCAGTTCCAAGCCCCGGACAATCTTTCATTAGATTCGCCCATTAACTGTTCATGGCTTAATTTCAGCTTCCTATCACCAAACCTAGCCCTCCCATGTGAGGGAGAGCCAACTATAATTTCGTTCCTGCTATGATATACAAAGTATTGATCTATTGTACCCAAGATGTTGAAGATTTTAATAGAGTCCTGAACTTCATTTACAGAGACGGGACAAGAGAAGGGGACAATCAAAGGGTACGTGAGAAAGACGGGCCAGAACAAGGAGGAGGTGACGTACGAGGGCGAGTTCAAGGTCGGAGAGGAGTTCGGGGCAGTCGGGGCAGTTTCCGTGGAGAATGAGCACCACGAGGAGATGCACCTTAAGGACATCGTCCTCGACGGGTTCATGGGCGGTCCTCTTAACATCGCATGCAACTCATGGGTTCACTCCAAGTACGATAACCCACAAAAGAGGGTCTTCTTCACTAATAAGGTTAGATCATACCGATAGCCATAGCTTCTTAGTTCCTATCTCGGGTTTTTCTCATCAAGACCTTTCGGGATTTTAACTTGAATATAGCATACATATGCGTGTTACTTGGAAATTAGTCTTCTTCACTCATGAAATACCACTTCTAGATATGAATTACGAGTATTATCTAGATAGATTTAATTTGGAGCTTGATGGCTTTCACTGCCCGCTGTTGCGAAGCAGTGCTATTTACCGACGGAAACGCCAACCGGGCTTAGGAGACTGAGAGAGGAGGAGCTGGCGATCCTGCGAGGGAACGGCCAAGGCGAGAGAAAGTCGTACGAGAGGATATACGATTACGACGTGTACAATGATCTCGGGAATCCGGACAGCAGCGCGGATAAGAAGAGACCAGTGCTCGGTGGCAAACAGCTTCCGTACCCAAGACGATGCCGAACCGGGCGCCCCCGCTGCGAGACAGGTGAGTCAACAAAATTATTTGTTATCACTTCATAATAATGACTGACTCAACAAAACTCCTAACGACGAATCGAACATTCACTTTTAATATCGAGCAGATTCACAGTCAGAATCGAGGAGCGGGAGCATATACGTGCCTCGTGATGAACAGTTCTCGACAATAAAGCAATTGACGTTCTCCGCAAAGACACTGTACTCCGTGTTGCACGCGCTGGTGCCGTCACTAGAGACGGCAATAGTCGACGCCGACCTAGGGTTCCCCTTCTTCACTGCCATCGACCAGCTCTTCAATGAAGGCGTCAACTTGCCCCCGTTGCAGAAGCAAGGCTTCCTCAAGGACCTCTTCCCTCGGCTCGTCAAAACCGTCACCGATGCCTTCAAATCTGTCCTGCGCTTCGAAACCCCTGAAACCATGAACCGTAATTACATTATTAGTCAATCATAGGACTAGAATTTATGCATTATGTATCATGTATGGTAGGGATAATTATATATATCCAAGATTTCTCATGCTTAATATTTAGCCATGTTTTTGCACCATGCAGGAAACAGTTTCTTTTGGTTTAGTGACGAAGAGTTCTCTCGTCAAACCCTAGCGGGAATTAACCCCTATGCGATCCAACTGGTCACGGTAATAATTACATGTATATGTACACATTTCAACTAAAGAATTTGCCAACATATGATTAATTACAATGATAATTCATTGCCCTTGATGACACCATGTTGGGTACATCCTTTCTATATATAAGTGGTATTAAAATGTGTACATAGGAATGGCCCTTGAGGAGCCAACTCGACCCTAAGATCTACGGTCCACCTGAATCAGTCATCACAACAGATTCCATCGAAAGACAAATCAAAGGCTTCATAACAGTCGATGAGGTACAAGGATATTTTCTCAACAAAATATCACCTAATACAACCTATCTAAACTCTAAGGTCGAGCATAAGCCTAAATCAAACCTCTCTCATGAAATTTGACCTCAACCCCACCTTTTTGGTTCGGTTCAATTCGATTTTGTGCAGGCCATAAAGCAAAAGAAGCTATTCATGCTGGACTACCACGACCTGTTCCTACCTTACGTGAACAAAGTGAGGCAACTCAAGGGGACAACCCTGTATGGGTCGAGGACGCTCTTCCTCTTGACCCCAGATGAGACATTGAAACTCCTTGCCATCGAGCTCACGCGACCACCGACTGACGACGGGAAGCCGCAATGGAAGCAAATGTTCACCCCGTCCTGCCACTCCACTGGCATGTGGCTCTGGCGGCTCGCCAAGGCCCATGTCCTTGCCCACGACTCTGGATACCACCAGCTCGTCAGCCACTGGTAACAAAATAATCCGATCATTACTTTTGACAAGTAAAAGAAATGATAGATCTATTACATTGAAGTATAATAGATATGAAGCAGGTTAATGACTTTTCAATAAGAAGGAAGAATATATTTGAAAAATTATGGAGGTAATTTTGTAACTACTCCTTATAATGAAATGATTTGCACGTAAAATGTGACATTATTTTGGGAAGTACCTATTTCCATAAATGATAATGATGTAATTGACATTTCTTGGTTTGGACCGTCCCAGGTTGCGTACTCATTGTGCTACGGAACCCTACATAATAGCGGCGAACCGGCAATTGAGCGCGATGCACCCGATCTACAAGTTGTTGCACCCTCACTTCCGGTACACGATGGAGATCAATGCTCTGGCTCGTGGGTTTCTCGTCAACGGCGACGGCATCATCGAGAGCACCTTCTCTCCTGGCAAGTACTCCATGGAGCTCTGCGCCGTCGCCTACGACAAGCTGTGGCAATTCGACACACAAGCCTTGCCCAATGACTTGATCAGCAGGTATTATCCATCGATTGCATACCTCCTTTACACGTGCTATAAGCTTTTTTGATCGTGTCAATTCTTGCCAGGGGATTGGCAACGGAGGACCCGACGGCACCCCATGGCCTCAAGCTAGCGATCGAGGACTACCCCTTCGCCAACGATGGCCTCCTCTTGTGGGACGCCATCAAGGAGTGGGTCACCGACTACGTCAACCACTACTACCCTGACCCGAGCTGCATCGCATCCGACAAGGAGCTCCAGTCCTGGTGGACCGAGATCCGGACCGTCGGCCATGGCGACAAGAAAGACTCCCCTGGGTGGCCTGACCTCAAGACCCCGTCCGACCTCATTTACATTATCACCACCATGGTCTGGGTCGCCTCTGGCCACCACGCTGCCGTCAACTTCGGCCAGTACACCTACGGCGGCTACTTCCCAAACCGACCCACCATCGCCCGAACCAAGATGCCCGTCGAGGACCCGACGGAAGAAGAGCTCAAGATCTTCTGGAACAAGCCCGAGGTCACGCTCCTCACGTGCTTCCCATCGCAGATACAGGCGACGAAGGTGATGGCGGTCCTCGACGTGCTGTCGAACCACTCGCCGGATGAGGAGTACCTGGGGCAAGATCCGGAACCGGCGTGGAAGGAGGAGCCGGTGATAAATGCGGCGTTCGAGAGGTTCCATGGGAGGCTGAAGGAGCTTGACGGCATGATCGACGCGAGGAACAACGACCAAAGGTTTAAGAATCGGAACGGAGCAGGGATCGTGCCGTATGAGCTCTTGAAGCCGTTCTCCGAGCCCGGTGTGACCGGCAAGGGAGTTCCATACAGCATTTCCATTTGAGAAGACCACATTACGTTGTGGTGGTAATGGAGTTTGCTGATAGAAACTCCTTTCTTTTTATTTCGCAGAATAAGAGGAGTGTGTTGTATGCCGATGACAATGCGATCATCCTAATTTGTGGACAACATTTTTTTTTTTTTAATTTCATGATCTGATTTGTGTGTTACCAATATCCATGGAGTTATGAGTAAACGAATAATTTCAGTTCCAGCCTTCTATCAATTGCAAAAAAAATTAAAAATTAAAAATTGACGATGTGCATAAGAGGTTATCTTCACTACAACTATCTTCATAACTACCATATTCCCCTATCGTCACATCCTAATGCAGAACTCAAAAACTTGAGTAAATGGTCAGTTCAATAGATTTGCTAAACAAGCTTCTCAGCCACAAGTTAGACAAGGACCAAATTTATAGGAATTCTGATTGATCAACTTCAACGGCTAATTAATCTTCTCAACAATTGTCCAACGGCTAGTTTAGAGATCCATCCTCTTGAAGATTGCCCGATGGGAAGATTAGATGCGGAGGAATATAAAAGAAAATCAAGGCACCGAAAAAGTAGAGGATCAAGAGTTCATAAGTCCAAATTTAGAGAGAGCTTTACATTTAATATTTTCCTTCTGAGAGCATTCAAATTGTAGTCTTTCAAGAAGTTCTAGTAGTATTATAGTTTGTACTTCAATGTGAGATAGTGAGATCTATCGTCTTGAGTATAAGGAGCACCAGCTTTGAGGAGAAATGTCTGAGTATAAGCAACACGTTCTACTATAACTTCAGGAAAATTTATAATGTAATCAGACCAATAAGCTATTAGTGTAAAAGAATGGACGTAAACTTATAATAAGCCAAATTACTATAACCTCTATGTGCATATTCTCTATTTCTTTGCTCATATTCACTTATTGCCTAATAGAAGTATTAATCTACTGCTTAATATAACCAATTTGTGCTTATATCAACACTCTATTTCACCGATTTTTTTGGCGAATGTTTTAGCCGATTAAGCTTATATCAAACTTGATTGTTTTAATTCTGCAATATTTGTCAAGTTTCTTGAAATCACCTATTTACCTCCTCTCTAAGTAATACTATTGGCCAACATCACACATGAGTCCTGTAACGAACGGGTTTGACAAGGACGAGGAGTAGTCATCGAGATGAGAGGGCCTATATAAAGAGTGGCTTTTGGTAGGCTTCTAGAATGGCAAAGGGGGTAGGAATAAACCAAACTATGTATCAAATAGGGGGAGAGTAATTATGAGATAAATATGTAAAAACTAGAATTAACTCACACAAGCACCTTTTGACATGACAATAAGCTTTACTTTGGAACTCCAAAGTTAAGCGAGCCTAGGCTAGAGCACTATTAGGATAGGTAACATCCTGAAAAAGCGTCTGCCTACATGCTAAAAGATAAAACCCTGAGGCTCGGCATATGACAAGCCAAAGTGAATAATACATTTATGAGTTAATTTAGAAATGTCACAAATTGGTATCAGAGTGGGACCCCTTCTAGTAGGTGTGCAGTTCGAGGACAAACCAGGCGAAAGCTAGTAGGCTTGTAACAACCTAGTCCACCAAGGGCGGGGGGTGGTCGCCGGGGCTAGAGGGCTTGGACAAGGAGCGGCTCTTAGCAAGCTTCTAAGATGGCAAAAGAGGTAGGAATAAACCAAACTATGTATAAAACAGGGAGAGAGCTATTTTGGGATATATAGTAGGCTTGTAACAACCTAGTCCGCCAAGGGCGGGGGGTGGTCGCCGGGGCTAGAGGGCTTGGACAAGGAGCGGCTCTTAGCAAGCTTCTAAGATGGCAAAAGAGGTAGGAATAAACCAAACTATGTATAAAACAGGGAGAGAGATGTGTGTGTGTGTGTGTGTGTGTGTGTGTGTGTGTGTGTGTGTGTGTGTGTGTGTGTGTGTGTGTGTGTGAAAATTTAAAGTTAAACGAGTACAGGCTAGAGCATTATTGGGATGTGTGACTTATTGGGAAAATGTCTACTTGTACACCAAAGGATAAAACCACGAGGCTCAGTATGTGACAAGCCAAAGAGGACAATACCTCTATAAATTAATCTAGGAATATCACAAATCCAACTCACATGTGCTCTTAGATCAAGTCAGTTGCACAACGGGCTCATCTTGTCATGAGCTAAGCTCATATACTTCAGATGATGTGGCATGGCTAGCACTTATGTGGAAAATTCTTACAATTTTTTTGCTAACTCAGGTGAAGGCAACCCTCACCGGCTATCCTTGAGTCCCGGTGATGGTCAATGGAGAGAAAAAGGGGGAAAAAAAAGCAAAGAAGAAGAAGAAGAAGAAATTTAGAAAATTGTAAAAGTTATCTATGTCTAAGTCAGAACCTCCACCCGCAGTGGTCGCGTGGTTTCGCTCCTTCACCCCCATTGCTAGGGGAGGGGTTCGAATCCCCGCATCCGCATTCCGCGCAACTCACTCGCAACCGTGTCTATGGAGGCGGCTCGGCTCGCCTCGGGTTTACCATCTCCAGCTGTCGGCCGTGCGGGGTTCCCGGGTTATCAAAAAAAAAAAATCTATGTCCAAGTCAACTCTACCACAGAGATGGTTGGCACTAACTAGACTGTCACATTAACAATTTCTGATCAAAATTAGCTAAAATGACTAAATTGCCAAATTGTTGAAAGGTTTAGAACTAAATTGACATAACTAAAAGGTTTAAAACTAAATTGGCAAATCGTCAGAAAAATTGAAGACTAAATTTGTCAAATTAAAAGATTTGGAACTAAATTGATATAAGTGTAATAGGCTTATAACCTTTTGATAAATTCCTCCTCAAATCAAACAAGTCATCTACAACCAACCCTCCCGTTTTCACATATAGAATTCTCTAGCCTAAACATTTCTTATCTCTCGAACCCTTAATCTCTTGAGTATCGAAAGGCATAGTAAAATCCTAGAAGACTTCCTTGTTTCTGGTGCGCAAAGATCCAATGCAAAGGGAGATCAATCTAGGTTCAAGCAATTAGCATAACGTAAATCTGTAACTCTTTTTCTTTCTCTTTATTTCAGATAAAGCGAGAATATAGCATTCCTAACTCAAGGCTTGAGTACGTCATGTTTATTGAGAAAGCTTTTGAACCAAGTGGCAGAGAGCTTCGGGTGTCTTTTGAGCCCATTCTGGTAATCCACGTAGTTGATGCCGAACCGAACGGTGTACCCGTCCGTCCACTCAAAATTGTCTAGCAACGACCATGCAAAATACCCTTTCACGTTCACACCATCCCTATAAACCAAAGATCCAAGAAATCACGTCAAGAAAAATAAGAAAATTCGTGCGTAGGCAGAATTCTATTGTTCTATGCTTAAAAAAAAAAAAATTCTATAGATTTTTGTTTTTGTGCCGGTAAATCTTAATTAGTATTAATAAGTGTCAACAAATTGTTGGTGAAAAAATCACCTATGACTTTATTTTATGTAACTTGTTGGTAATTCACCGACTCCTTTATGAAAATTGCCAATTTTTTTTATAATTTGTAAGTTAGCAGCTTTTATACTGACTTAACAACTTTTATTTGCATAATTTGTTAATACTTTGACGCTTTGAATTAACGAACTTTTATATGAATTTTTTGCCTATATTAAAGTTACTCACCGACTTTTATCTAGTTAAATTACCATCTAATTATTTGTTACCAACGCCAAAAATGTAATTATCTTTTAAGTTTCCAACTTTTCTATTGAGTTACCAACTTTCATTTACCTTGATTAGCCACTTATTATACTTGCTAACTTTTTTCATAGATTACCAACCTAAATCAGCATACCCACCAACTTTTTCCGTGAAACTATCATCTAGTATCCAGATAATTATCAACTCTCATCTGAGTTGTTTATCTATATTTATTGGTTTTTTTAATTCCAACCTTGCTTATCATTTGTAAACTTATATTTTCATTTATTAGCAATCCGCTAAGTAA
This sequence comes from Corymbia calophylla, assembly GCA_014182845.1. NCBI lineage: Eukaryota > Viridiplantae > Streptophyta > Magnoliopsida > Myrtales > Myrtaceae > Corymbia > Corymbia calophylla. Next base: position 4,400,801 of record CM024702.1, read on the forward strand.
CCAACTCTATTCAGAAATTACCGAAATAACGGTCAACTTATAGGTTGTTCTCCGATTGAATTGTCTATTAGTTTTAAGTTACCAACTTTAATAACTAGCTTGGATTATAGTGATACGTATAAAGTAGTTATAAGTAATCAGCTCTCGTTTGAAATTAATTACAGGTATCTATGCGGTTTTTTTTTAAAAAAAAAATTTAGCAAATTGTAGAATCGTCTATGAGAGAGAGAGAGAGAGAGATACGCACTTGATTGCTCTTGAAACGTAGGAAAGATGACGATAATAATAATCTATTCTCATGTTGTCGACTAGCTGTTGCTCGAGAGGCAGCGTTTCGTTATTGAATTCATCAATGCCTGCACGCATGCGAAACAACACCAAACATGTGAAAATATCTAAAATAAGAATTTTTATGGGACTAAGGAGACATGCAGGATAAAAGCATTTACAAAAATAGAAACAAGATTATATATGTGTGGTATTATTAGGGTGGCTATCAAAAGATGCCGTTCGCAAAAAATATGTATATAAGATACATGCTTAACTGAAGTTGAAGACTAATTTGGTCAATCAACTTAAAAGGTCACCGACCAAAATAAAAATAAAAAAACTTAACAAGTGCGTGTTTCAGTCAAAATGGTATGGGAAATAGCCACACCCCTTCTCTTTTATCTTGTTTGTGAAAATTGTTCTATGTCTATATGTAATGAAAATAGCGAATAGTTACCGTTTTCCGTGATGTAAATGAGAGGGTCGCCGTATTTCTTCTTCACGTACAGCAAAATACTTCGTATTCCTTTGGGATACACATATAACCAAACTGAGGCAGCCTGTCCATTTCATTAAAATTAAATATCAGATTTATTCACCTCTTTTTTGAAGTATATGGATTTCATCAACTAGAAAATAAACTACGAAAAAAGGAAAACAAAAGTGCCCGTTAATATCGTTTGCAAGTTACACAGAGCCAAAGCAGTGTACAATCCATGTTCAAGCAACTATTGCATTTTCTTTTCTTTATTTTTCTCTCATTTCATTTTCATATCATGAAGTACATGGCAAAATTAGGGAAATTCCTACAACAACGGACACTCACCTTCGGACCAATTGGGATGCCATTCCTCTCAGCTACAAAAAAAGGGTAACTCATGATGTGAAAAGAAGAAGAGATTGTTCATTGAATTTAATCAATGATCCATGACGAAACTCATCGAAATTAACGACAATCGTAATCTTACTCGAAAGATTAGCACGGGAATCTGTTAAGTAACTCGGACTGGGGCTCTTCAAGTTCGGAGAGTCGGCAATGTAGTTTGCGGTGTAATAGTTCAATCCGAAAAAGTCGATCGAGCCTTTCAACATGGCCGATTGCTCTGGCGAGAACTTGGGAAGTCTCTCTCCAACAAGAGAGCGCATCGAATGTGGGTAGTTTCCATGAGTTAAAGGATCCATGTACCTGATGAACCAATTAACACAGAGTGAATATCTGTGTTACGTACTATTCATGATGCATGTAATGAATCTATGTAATTAAGCATGAAGATAAATTTTCAACTCTTGGAATTGATTTAAGTACATTTTCTTAGCTCAGTCCATTTACCAAACAGATGGTGATTGATTACAAAGTGCCGGGCTTAAATAGTGATGTGGTAGTAGCACGTGGGAATTCATCCGACTCGCCCACCTTACCCCGAAATACATTATTTTTTTCATCGTACTAATCAGAATTTAGATTTTTATTTGAGGTTTAGGAAAAGAGTGTCATTTGAGCATAATTAGGGCCTATAATGGAAGCTTAATGACCCACAGAAAAAAGAGAGAAAAAAAAATTGGAGATAAAAAATCTTGATATAAATAAAAACACTAACAATTACTCTCTTTTTTCGGTCTACACTAATGATCACTTTGAGCAATCATAAATATTGGAAAAAGGAAATAAATATTATTTATAAAAAAAGGCACACTTACCATCCAAGCATGAAATCTAGGGCTCTTGATGCAGCATTTTTGTCGTGTTTGGCATCTGAATAAGGCTCCATCCATTGAGACACCAGTGTTATCCCTATCTTCCCCTTTTGAGATTTCTGCTCAAATCCAATATTTTGATTAAACATGTACAAATAGAAGAGTAGATAATTTACTAGAAATTGACTTACCAAATTTAGTTAGCTTTCAAGAAATGCTTTTATGACAATAAAACTCATCATTAGTAGGCATATAAGCAAATCTAGCTATCTCGCATGCGTTTCTCTATCAAAATTGAGATGATATTCAAATAATAGTCACGCCGTATGCATCATATAACCAAGTTCCAAAAAACTTGGTTTTCAAATATATCAACAAACGGCATTCATTTCTTTACCAAAAAAAAAAAAACAAACGGTCGTTTCAGATAGGATATTGAAGCACAACTCACAAACAAAGCATCACATGAAGAATTTGTCGGTAGAAATCTAAATTTGCAGCAACATGTGTACAATATCAACCCACAAAGTATAGGATAAATTTTAGAAGCAACTCATATAAATGACATTGACCGACAATGGAAACGCAACAACAAGACACGATTGCTAATCCTAAAGCAACAACTGTATATATGTTAATAGGGTTTTTGACCGCTCACCTGATACTTGTGCCTGTACAACTTAACAGCCGCAGCATGAGCAAGAAGCTGGTTATGAGATACCAAATATGGCTCGATCCCAGAATCACCACCCGTGCAATTCATCATTTGCCACTTGGAGCACCGACCAGGTGCAGTCAGTCCAATGGCATAGCCTCCCACACTATAACTGAATGGCTCGTTCAATGTTATCCAATGTTTCACTCTATCCCCAAACTCCTTGAAACACACATCCACATAATCTTGGAAGTCATCCCTAATTTCAAATATCAAATTAACCCACGTACTCATATTTCTGAAAAATTTATCGAATTATGTGCAATAGTGGCATCATGTAAAATGTTGACGTGGTATCATTTAAAATTAATTAATTGATCTCTTCTTTCAATCAATGCATTTGTTATCAAACATAATGAATAAAAGAAAACCAATTGCATGATAATATCACGTCAATGGGTTCCATGACATCAACATAATCCAATTGAATTTTAGCTACTCACACGATGCGAGGACTCAAGAAACCGCCGTACTCGTCTTCCAAGGTTTGGGGAAGGTCCCAATGGAATAAGGTCACAAAGGGTTGAATTCCTACATTAATATATCAGAAGTTAATCATCATAATATCAAATGGGTGTGTGAAATTAACTTGAGAAATAATCTAGGAGATCAAGCAAATACCTTGTGCAAGTAGCTCATTAATAAGGTGGTTGTAGTAGTCGATGCCTTCCCTGTTCACACCCGCACTCAACTTTCCTTCTGAAAGTTGCCCCAATCGCATTTTAGGTAATATACCATTTATCTATCTTGTCCTATTAACTTGGGGAACCAATGATAATGTAATCCAAAGCCATCTAGATGGCTAAATACTTTTCAAAATGTCATTGATGAGTCCATTAATTTTCACCTGGGGGCAAATTGAACAGAAAGAAAAATTGAAAGGGAACATTTAAAAGTAAATTCAGCTTACTTGGTAAAATTCTAGACCACGAGATGGAGAATCTGTAAGCATCTAAGCCCATTTCCTTCATGATTCCAACGTCTTCCTGCACCACACGAATTTTTACAATTAATAAAATATAATTAATTTCCCTTGGTAACCCTTTTTTGCTCTCGCGTTTGACATGATGTGACAAGGAAAAAAAGGACCATTTTTTTAAAGTTTAATATTGCGAAAAATCCCATATTAAAATATATGTAATAAATTTATTCCAAATAAATTTGACTACAAAAAATTCAAAATTAATATACATATGATAAATTTATTCCAAATGACCACAAAAATCCCAAACTAATACACTTATGATAAATTTACTCCCAAACTAATTTTTTAATAGTCAAAAACCCTAAACCGGTACATTTATGATAAATGCACCTTTTGTTAAATTAAATTAATATCACAAAATTGGTACAACTATAATAAAATAAAGAGTAAAATTCTAAATTAATACATGAATTAACTATCACGTATTATCCAACTTAGTAATTTGACAATAAAATTTAACGGAAATTAATAGAAGATAAATTTGTCACGAATTTACCAATATGAGGTAAATTTGTCAAATGTATATCAATTTGAGATTTTCATGGTCAAAAAATTAGTTTGGAGTAAATTTATCGTAGTTATAGTATTAATCCTTTTTTTTACAAGTAACATTTGTTTAAATTGAATTTGAGCGCAAAAAAGTATGACCTTGTATCGGTGGTACGAGTCAACCGCAACATCTCCATTGCTTCCATCAGCTATTTTGCCTGCCAATTTTTACCGAACGTTATAAGATTGGATAAAAGAAAGAATGCGATGTGAAAGATTGATAGACAAACTTTTATGTTTTTGTCATTTGTTACTTAGCAGACGTCTAATATATAGATAAGGCAATGTAAGCACGAGATATGTCATTCCCCCACAAAATTCCCCTTTTCTGTTGCATTTGGTGTTAATATTTATAAGCCCACATTAGAATTGTAAATACTACGTTTCTTGTGATTCGGAAATATTTATAATCTCTAGAATTGAATGTATATCAAGAAAACATGGTAAGACGGAATGAAAATCATTTACCACTAATTATATTCCAATATGTGCCACCTGCCTAAAACGACAACCCATGCTACCGATTTTCGAAAATTATGATGAGAAGTTGCATGAATATCGAGTTCTTATACACACGATGCAGATTAAGACATAATCAGAAAGCAGAGATTTTGCGATACTATTTCTATTTTATAGTCTATAACATTAACCTCACATATAAGATTACATGCTAGGGCTCGTCCTATTTATTAACTTATCTGCAGTATAATTATTGAATTGTCATGGTCAATACGATTTTTGTCGACAAGCAAGGGAAGACATTGACGTGCGCAGGCGATAGACTCGAATGGTTCGGCATTTTTCAACACTTTATCCTAACACCTTTTATATTTTCATCTAATCCATTATTAAACAAAACATAAATTTGGACACAACACAATATTTTCTAATAAAATAACAATTATCTTGTCATAAAAACCGATGTCTACAAAATTTTAATCCTTGGTAATTGGGCAATTACATTACACACTTACATATAAAAAAAGAGAACTGACAATATTCATTGGTGAAAAAGTACGTCAATGTTATATGTATAGAGGGGCAAGATAATAAATTAAAATGGAAATATATATATAAAGACAATCAGATTTATTTTTTTGTATTTTGAAATAACAATTTGCATTTTTTTAAGAGAGAAAAAAAAAGAAGTGGTCCTTTCTATGGTGGTTGAGAAAAGATATCATTATGCACAAAATAGATACACAGTTGCAAAACGTCCAAAAAGATCATTATAAAGAAATAAAGATTGACTCATTTATCAGCCATCTCTCTCTCTCTCTCTCTCTCTCTCTCTCCACAGTGACAATTAATTCATCTAGAAAGGATGGTTCACCTAAAACTGCTTTTTGCATAGAAACTGAAGAGCGCACATCCTCCACCACTAAGAAAAAAGGGGGAGAAATCAACAGACAATTTCCAGACCAAAGAAAGGCTCCCACCAACTCATTTCACTTTCTCCTCCTCCTCAACAACGAGAGCGAGGGAAATTAAAATGCTCCTCGCAATCAGTTCACGACGACATCAAGGTCTAAACTCATTTGTGATACCAAAAATTTCCCTAATATGTACTATTTGTTCTGTTCACTGTGTCATTCATAAATAAAAAATAACTGACTAGATGAGGGCATCGGATGTTGAGAGAGAGAGAGAGAGAGAGAGAGAGAGAGAGAGACCTGGATATTTGTGAGTGTAAGTGTCCCATATACTTGGCCCTCTACCACCTTCATTTGCTGCACCTTCATACTGAACAAGAACCAAAGGCCGAGCAAGAGCCTTAGAAAATCGCTGCCAAAGTCGGATTTTTCACCTCTCCCTAGTGGAGAGAGAAGAAATTTGGAATATACAGGAATCGTGCGTAAATGAGCTATGACCTGATAAGAGGCTGAGGCAGTGCCGAAGAGGAAACCAGCCGGGAAGCTGCTTCTGTTGAGCAAAGCAGTGTCATACATGGGAGTTGCAGTAGCTCCACTCTCGCTCACTGAGCCCAGCACCACAACCACCATGAAGCTTGTGAGGAGCATATACCCTTGAAGACCCATTATCAGCTTTCTTTTGTTGAAGCTTGCTTTGTGTCCGTTTATATATTTGAGAGAGAGAGAGAGAGGAAGCTAGGTTCTAAGAGGCCACACCAACCCTTCTCTCACGTCGTGGACTATCTATCTTCTCAAGACTGAGTCTCATGACCCTTCTCTCACGTCGTGGACTATCTATCTTCTCAAGACTGAGTCTCATGAATAAAAGTCCTCAATTAATATCATTTAAGAGAAATTCATCTGTTTAAAATTTGGGTTAATACCACACAAAAAACCCTACACTAGTCCACATATGACAAATTTACCCAAACTAATTTTTTACCACCAAAACCCCTAAATTTATATGCCTGAGATAAATTTACTCTTCGTTAATTTCCCTTAAATTTTACTGTCAAATTACTGAATTGAATGACACGTGATAGTTGATAAAAGCATCACTTTGGATTTTACTCTCCATTTGTCACAAGTATATCAATTTGTGGTCTTTCATGATATTAATCCAATTTAACAGAAATTATACAATTGTCATAAATGCATCACTTTAGGATTTTTATGATCAGAAAATTAATTTAAAGTAAATTTGTCATATGCATTACAGTTTAGGATTTTTTTTCATGATATTAACTCAAAATTCCCATTTATTATCGTCAAAATTACGCTTAATTTTGTGAAAAATGAACATCCCTTTTATGGAATAAAAGTTGCTGCCCGCAACCAGGTTAAGCCTTGATTAAATATTTTCTATAATGTTTTGGGAATTAATCGGCCAAATTCTGAATATTAAGGACCCCATCAAAACCAACATGAAAACACTTGGAATTTGTGTCACATCCATCCAAAACTGGTCGTTTCCGGTTGAACACTTTCATCTACAATCGGTTCACCACTTTATGACCTGGTTTTCACTTGGTGATTAACATCAAGCATCCTTTGGCTGCTCTTGGTACCTCCCTCTTCAATTCCTGCGTATGATGCACCCAAGTCGAGGTTTTTATTTTAAGTTTTGGCAGTATTCCTTTTCAAAACCAGAAATCATCGACCTAAATTCTGACGAAGCTACACTTGGAAGCACAATGCCCGCCGGAAGGAAAGATTCCTGATGTCAAGATACAGACTTTTCTCCGGTTGTCTCATATGAAGACGGCAGTAGGTTCAATTTGGATGGAAAAGAGCCAAAAACAATATGGCGATGTTATCATGAGCGTGAGGACCAGAGCGAGTCACGAACAGCGATGTTCTACTTAATATATCATGGCATATGCCTTGGTCCTTACAACTTGTCATCCTCTAGACGGCTATGAGGTCCCCAATGCATCAACTCAGCCAAGAACACAGATGCATGCGTTTTCGGACAAGGAAAGGCTAGGGGAAAACAAAGCGATGATGATGGGTCCGGTCGGCCCAGAATTCCTTGAAACTCCAACGTGGCGAGCAGTTCGGGCCATACATAATCCTTGACTCGAGGGCACCGATCTGTTGAAAATAAGAAAAGGAATGCGATGGGGACGGTATCTTATGGAACAAAAATAGTGATATTGTTGCCTTTTTTTTCCCTGTAGTTGAATAAGTTCAGTGCTTTACCACGGGAAGGAAATAACTCTGCCTCAGCTGGCATGTACCTGCCCATGCTAAAGCACTGAACTTATTTAAATACAAGGACAACCTACGCGATCGGTGTCCATGTCAACTCAAATATATAGTAAGTCGACGCCTCTAACCTAGTTAAACAAGATATCATATCTTCCATATCGAAAGTAAGGGACTCGAGACCATTTAATCTCTTAATACTGAACCAAAAATCATATCGAGCCAAAATTGAATCTAATATCTACATATTTTGAGATGCAAAATTTCAATTGCCTTAATGGCTTGACTAATTTGTTGCAATAACAATGTAACCTAACTCTTACCTACATGCTATGTTAATTCTAAATTCAAGTCAATCTTTTTTTATTCCCCTTAAACTTCTTCTCTTTGCTGACTCAAGTCAACCTTTTTTTCACTTGCTTGTTGACTTTTTTCTGTTCTTACTTTGTTTCTTTAATCTCAATGACATTGTAGAATTTGAAAGTCGAAGATTCTTCTTTGTGAGAAACGCCTCTGCTTCACTCCAGTGCGGGGTCTCTTACGGCAAAAATCATTCAAATTGAATAAAATTAGCATGATTTCAGTCACTACGCATCTTCCAAACCATGAAAAACCCATTGCATAGCAAAGTGTATAAACACGAGCTATATTACAAGATGCATATCTAAAACCGCAAGGAGAACAGGCATTAGGCAAATGGATCTTATCAAGGTTGACAAAATACATAAACATATTTCACATGTTATGTCAGTAGATCAAGCTCACTGTGCTTATCCTTTTAAAAAAGAGCTTATCGGACGTGAAGTACAGGGACCTCACATGTGTTGTGGCATAATGAACTGTTCAACTTCGACGTTAAGTATCTCTCAGAAGATACCAGAAGATAAAATGTATCTCGAGCAGCTTGAGAACTTCGACGAGATTAAGTCAGTCTCGCAAAGCCTTGAATGAGATCATAGACAACCAAAAGAATATGAACTAGCCAATTCAATTGACTTCCCGTTGCTGGTGCTGACAAGAAGTTCCGGACATGCTTAAATTCCAGAATAAAGTTTTCCTTAACTTTAAGAGGTATACTCTGACCGTTGAACCCCCACACCTCGCCGGTTTTAGCACAAGTGGCTTGGCTCAAAAGAATAGATGTAAATAACAGCAGTTGGAATCCTCAGCAGAAAAAATGAGCAAGATGATGCAGATGATGGCAATAATAGACCAAAATGGTTCTAATGAATCTTACTTTGTGTGTGCCTTAGAATAATATTACACTCCTACCACAATTAAAAGTACTGTCTTAGGTGCAATTCCACAACAGAGAATTGGCAGATCCATCAGCTGAAATGTAAGCCTGAACTTTCCAATCTGAGAAGCAGCAGACTAACTATGAATACTTTGCATAGAAAGAGAGCATCTTGTTTAGCTCGTCAAGAAAAGCAGAGTTTTGAGCGACAGATTGTGTATGTAATGGAACAATGAGTTCCTGCATATAATATATAAAGCAAAATAAAGTACACTAACCACTGATTGTGAACTTTAGCAACAGATCATAGAAAAGTCAAGTACAACAAGTTCGATGAGAGAGAGAATGGAAGTAAATCGGTGGCAGTCAGAACAACCATCACAAAGAATTGTGTTCAGGAGTGGAGGGATTAAGGTGGATAAAACCTGGCAACTCTCAAAGAGAGCATCCGACATAGTAGCCGAGCACAAGAGAGATCAGGCATAAAAAACTACATTATCCTTAATGGAGAAATCTCTCTGTTACATGGTCACGTGTTCTCCCGAAAGTCACTAACATTAGGACCGGGAAGACTAATAACTGAGCAAATAAGAAATATGTGTTTATCCAACTAGATATGGAGCAAGAGCATCTCAACTTCCTAGAATTTGGATATATTGGATAGGACATGGATAAGAAAAATTAGATGCATCCAATATTAATATGTTATATAATAAGTCCTTGAGCAGTACGAAGCTGAATAGATCAACAGAACTAGACATAGAATATGTCAATGCACCATTGTCAAAGCAAAAGCTATAAAACATTAGCAATTATCCCGATGACAAGCAACTAGACACGGGCAAAGGTTCAAATGTAAAAAGGCAAATCTCCCAAGACTTACTTCCAGTAGTATAAGATAATCACAGATGCAGTATTTGAAAACCTTCATGAGACTGCTCAAGTAAGCAAATAGAAGATTGTCGGAACCATGTGTCATGGACCCATAAGTCTGATTATGATTGTCCTATTCCAAGGCCACCACACTACCCCAGTATAAAGAAGAAAATTTGCAAAATATGATCATAGAGGACAAAGGTTGGGAAAAATGATAAATGGCATTAACAGAAATAACATGTCCAGGATAATTAGTTCCATAAACACTAACCAAAATCAAATAGGACCAAAGATACGGAATCACCAACAAGAGAAAAACAGAAAATAAAAGAGAACATGAAATAAAGTTCACTTAAGGCCTCACTTCCCATTTCATTTTTCACTGGGTACTGGAAAAAAGAGGATGCATCAAACGCCACATGCAGGTTCATTTGCATTCAACACCTGCTTCAGCAGCCCGACGAGGCTTGCTTTTCCTTCTGCTGCCATTGTGCCGAAACCCATTCGACTTGGTTGAGGCTTCCACATTTGATCTGGCTCCAACGCCATTTTCCTCTTTCGTAATATCTGATTTCTCTTTTGACAGCGAAGTCCGTCTCCTCTTCTTCCCGTTCTCTGCTGCAACAGGACTTGTTGTTTCCTTACTTACAATACTGTCTTTTCCATTCTCTCCATCTTCCCCATCTAATTTTTTAACATCTTCCTCATCAACTTCATCCTTGAAAAGCTTTTGTGGCCTTCCCCTTCTCTTCTGTGCTGGAATTTTCTCTTCCTCACCACTTCCAGGGTCCTCGTGACTGCTAGAAGTGGATCTCTTTCCCTTTCCTCTGCCTCTACCCATAATTCAAAGACTCCAATCAAGGAATTTCATAGGGACACGGGATGTTTCTGCCGAACAAAAAGCTTAACCGCATTAAAGTCAAATCACGAATATGAGGATATTTCTACTGAGGCCTTCGTCCACATAGCAGATTCATATCACTGCTTTGGATGATTGAATTTGCCATTTAAAAAACTGTAATCACAAAAGGCATTCACTTCCTACTGGAGTTACTAAGTGTAGCAATAAGATCTTCATTTAGAGTTAGACAAACAACCATTGCACCATTATTTCGCAAAAATCTTCAGTTTAATATAATGGCGTGATCAGATGATTCAAGTGTGTATTCGACTTCTCAGCTCATTGATACCACCAAGCCTAATCAATCCTGAAACTATTAACAATCAAACAAAAGCATAGGGAAAAGAATCGTAGAGGCAACACACTACCGTACAAAATTACGCTAAACTAGAATGTTCATTCTAGATCCATAAGATAGGCACCCTCTTCACTCATACAAACATCCACGGAAATCGTTTTTCATTCAAGGAACACGATGCTTAAGGAAATTCCCAAAATTCAATTAGCAAGTGCCCATGAAAGAAAGATTCGGCTAAGGGCAAAGCAAGAACTCATTAAACTGCAAAGCAAAGAACCGAAAAAGAAAAATGAACTCTTTAAACAAGAAACAAAAGTCAAAACAAGACATGCAACTGAAGATCCACAAGAGGGCAAATTCGCTCCTAACAGCAAAGCCAGTACAACTCAAAAATCCTTCAAAATCAAGCAACTACAGCTACAAATACATATCCATCATCCGAGAAAATCCACCGACACAGAAACATATAATAAGACAGATGAAGTTTATACCACACATACAAACGGGAATGGAACTAACCCGATACGAAACAAGACTCGCCAGCCTCTTCCGGATGAGACCCATCAATCCAGAACGTCAGAACGAGCAAAGAAAGCGAAAAGGAAGAAAACCCAGATGAAGTTTCTCGGCCCGGGTGAACTAGCAGATAGGATGAGAACCGAAAGGAGAAACTACCATCGCCCAAGAGTGCAATTTGAACAGAATATCAGTATTGAGAGATTCAAAGAGATGCAACACGATGGCGAGGGACGCGCAGAGAGAGAGAGAGAGACAGAGAGATTGCACTGAGTTGAGAGGGTCGAAGAGGGAGAAGAGAGAAGAAGAGGAGAGGAGAGATATTTTTGTTGATTGGCTGTGTGTCTTTGCTGATTTTGCCGGAGGCCCTTCTCTTCTACTACACATCACACAGTAGTACGCTGGCTGTGCGCAACTTCTTCCCTTTTTTAATTTTTGCGCGTGAGAAGATAAATTGAAAAGGAAAAGGAAAGAGAAGACCCTACTCGCATTTGCACTTTCCTAAGATATGAAAAATCATCGCCCATTAGTCCAAAAATCCTAAATTTGAAATCTTGATGAAGGTTGGGATGGTACCCGAACGGTGAAAATAAGAAAACCAGCAAAAATTACGTAATGGATCTCTTTTTATACGTTTTCCAAACATAATTCACGACGGTTTTACAAATGGCGATTAACGATTTCTGATAGTATATATAGTGGGGGCTTTGGCGGTCCCTCGAGAGATCAAGCATTCCACTATGATAATGCGTCGTACTTAAATGTAATTTACTGTAATGACCATACAAACGTTGTAAAACAACACGAATAGTCAAAAAAGAAAAATTAAAGGGCCATGAGGATTAATTTGTTCACGACACGAGGCCTATAAAACCCATGATGAACGACTGCTTTGGAGAGGACTATAGAGTTTCCCCTCCTAAGGAATTTTTATTTGGAATAATTTGGCGACAATGAAAAAAATTTTGAAATGTCAGCAATACGGTATTACTAGTACTTCACTAGTGCATTATGATCCCACCATATGCTTTCGGACGTCACAAGTTTGAACAGATTTTTCAAGGCCTGCACAGTAGCAGGTAACAAGCCCTTAAAATTTCTGTTCTCAAGATGTCCAAACTAATCTAAATACCCATTATTAGAGAATAGGAAATGAGACTTGTTTATCTTTTCAGGTTCGTTCGGGCAAAAGTTAATATCTAGGTAATGATGTCCTACTTCGTACATATTCACCAACTGCAAATTAACAAAATTCAGTCCCTAGTTCTACATCCTTCAAAACTCCTCATTTATGGGAAAAAATTTAGTAAAGCCAAAATTTCTTTTGCACCATAAGCAGCTCTTAAATCACATGTAGCAAGCTAGTGTTGACACACTATGCTGAGATAACTCATTTTCATGCAGACCACAGGATGATTAAAAAAGTGTCACTGCTTCTTGAAGACCATCAAGACGGAGCAAGGCTACAGCAAACTGCCAAATAATTACACAGAATACCCACATCTTCCATTACGACCCGATCCATCATTCCCAATACCGATGCATTGACAGCAAAAATTGGCCGAATAGACGGCTCTGACCAAGATCCTAAAATGCAAATCCTAACACAACTCCAGTTTTTAAGTTCGATTCTATATACATATGAGGAAGCTCCCTTCCTTTCCCTTTGAATGAGAATAGATATCACAAGGTCTGAGATACAGACGGAGATGAATATGCTCACATGAAAGTTCTTGAGCGATCTTTATCTTTATCTCGTCTTCATTACTTGCTGTTAGAGGACCGATCTTTATCTTTCCTTTGTCCACCGAGAATACGCGAAATCTGCAAGCCTCTGCTGAAGGCTTGGTTGAAGAGCATACGGGTCTGGAATTCTGAGACAAAAGGAAACCAAGCCAGGAATGCAACTGGAGTGAACAGAAGTAAACCCATAATAATCTCGTAACCACGGGCAAGAGTCCGAACTGATCCCCAAATTCCAGCGTTGACGACGAGAGGTTTGCAAGCTTGTGCAATCTGGAACAAGTTAAGCACGTGCAGTCATTAATCACTGTAGTCCATTAAATAGTATGGTGGAAGGAAATGAAGGGGTAAAAATTTTAAAAATAATAGTGAAAGAAGGTTAAACACATAATGAAAAGCAAATACAATATCCATAAGCAGTTTCAATATGAAAAACTAAGACCAATCCGCAGAATCACCACAACCATCTAATATTGACAAGCATTCATACTTTCACCTCAATAAGAACTAAATTAAAAGAAAAAAAATCCAGTGTACATATAGTCCAGTAGAAAAGAGGCAAGAGGCAGCATCACTAACCAATAGCATTCCCCACCCTGTTGGCATGAAAGCAAGGATGCAAACAATTATGTCCCGAATTGTCATGTGCGGGAGTGCAATCAATATAACCAAGATGGAGACAAAAGTCAAGAATATCAATCCCTTGATCAGCCGGAAGACAAGCTGGAAATCTGCACTGAATTTTCGTCGACCAACAGAAATAGTCTGCAAAGAACAAACAAGAACGTTATACAACAGCCATTTGTTCACTCAGCATCTAGTTTCCTCAGAAGGAAAAGGTTATTTCATCAAACTACCCTGAAGACTCGCATCTCTAAGTGGCTCAAAGGGAATCAGTAGAATTGCATCAGAAATGAAAAGCATCTAGAAGGACAATTGAAAGTGGCAAACCAACAAAAACCAAATAAATTGCCGCGTTCTGAAAAGCATAAATATGTTCTTGATGGTGTTCATATTAGTTGAAAGACAAGACATGGAGCTGGCCAACAGATTTTGAAACTTCTGGCCAACAATGATGAATCTGATGATGATGATGATGATGATCAGTTGAACTTTAAGATAAGCAGCGCATTTAACGGTCTCTTTGATGATCGCAAATATCTCAAACTTTTTGAGTTCATTACAGCAATGATCATGAAAGTTCAAATGCAGAATTGCATATAACTCGTTATACTAATCATTGGTACAAAATTTTGGAAAATTGTGGAACAAAACAGGTTATGTATCCTCACCTTCATCACAAACAATATAAGGAAGATCACAAGCCACGATATGCCATAGACCTGCAATTGTGCCAAAGAGAAAGATGAACACCTTGATGTCGCCACTATATTTTGGATCTTTGTTAGTCTTGTTTATTTCCCTTTTCATATAGGAAGAAATAGGAACAAAAAATTATGCTGTGGACATAGGAAGAAATAGGAACAAAGGAATTATATACCAGGACACTTTTGGTATGCTTCGTGATAGTCAAGTGATATACAAGCCCATACTGATATATGAAAAATCGCAGTGCCAATATAATCTCAGCTATGATACCCCGTTTTCCAGAATGACGCAGATGCTCCTGTTCCTCTTCCCACCATGATTCCCAACTTTTTTCTGGAGGCACACCTATTCCACCTCGGTTGCCTATCCATTTATTCCAGTCTGTCCAATCATCAACAATCTTTTGCCACTCGAAACCAGAAGGATTAAACAAGAATGGGGCAAAAAGCCAAGTCCCAACCATGAACCACATGGATATTGTGATCAGGATATAAGCAACAGCACCCCTATACGATTGACCAAAGATTTCGTACACAAGCAGCAAAATCATTAATTCAAACCCTTTGACGAAGTGACTGCGGGAGTACATTCTATAATTGTCTGCAAACTTGGCATGGAACACAACAAAACCACGACCAGTAGCTCTGTATTTTGCACCTCCGTGAAGTAAAGTTCTTCCATAATAATGTGTCTTTGTTCCAAGAGAGAATGTGAAGAAAACAGGGGCAAGTTGCAATTGCATCAGCACAAAATCACTAAGTGCAGTTCGAAATCCCCTTTCCAAGCCTATTTCCATCAACATAGGCAGCGCCATCAAAAATCCAATTTGTACAAATGATTGAGAGGCAAGAGCCACCTGGAGAGGCTTATTGTCCCTAATTCCAGGTTGAGCACTCAATTCCTTTTCAAGCCCACTAAGAACTAAATAAAGACGGCCATAAAGGAAGACATATACTGTAAGCACAGTAATCTGCCACAAAAAAATAATAAGACGAAGTTCAGAATTGGGAGATGCATAAGAAGAAATAATCAAGGAAAACGCCAACTTACCAGAGTACTGAAATAAAAGCCAATAGTGGTGAAGTAACATGATAACATTCTGAAGAAATCAAAACGATGTCCAAGTCGGTATATATCTCTACTCAAAGTTTGCTCCCCATTTCCATTGGCTATTTTAGCCTCGAACATGGATATCTGGTTTAGACCCACGTCCCTCCCTTTTCCCACTTGTATATACTCATGATGAGTTACATTGCCTTCACGAAGTGTAGAATTAAAGCCTGCAAGAGAAAATTCAAATATACTGATACACATAAGGTAAAGCAAATTAATTATAATAAGCAAATCCGAAGACCCACATACCAGCAAATATATCTTCACTTAAATTGATAACCTTTGAAGCCTTGCTGACACCACCTCTTGTAAGGTGAAACAGCCGATCGAAGACATCAGGATGACCATAATGGAAACGAACTCTTCATTGACAAGTAACAAATGGACAAACAAGAATCATCAGTTATTCATGATTATGCCATACAATATATAGAGTAATCATAACGTCAATAAATCGATGCACTAACAAAGTGACAGTCTAGATGGGATATTAATCAAGTAAGATATATTCAAGGGCAATTTGAAGATTTTTTGGCCAAAACATCCGGCAAGAGTTTGCTAACATCATTTTACAAAATCAATCTTCATTTCTCAGCATCCTTACAAATACTTAAGAGTAAAAACAGCCTCATCAAACATGCAATTGTCACAGGCCAATCATACACAATCATAAAGGGAAAGGGAAATTCGTTGCACTGTTTCTCTTCCACAAATCTGTATAACAACTCATTGAAGCTAATTATCTTTTGCACTAATCTCAATGAGAAGGGGCTATAAGTCTTAAATCTTACACTCGCATTGAACGCAAGCCATTCAATAATGCATTCAGTTTATTTAAACAGAAACAAATTTCAACTAATGAAACATCTTTCATTGACTACAGTGGGAACCCACTTTCTGTTTGCACCACAGAATCAAATAATTAAAAGTTGCACAACTTTGGCATCTTTGGGTTCATATACATCCATACAGTATTATTGCACTGCAATTGCCATCCACCATCAACATCCTTGTTACGTTGCTTTGATAGATTAGTTTTTTATTTTCTTAGTTTTATTTCTTTTTACATAATAAGGGCATTATGGTCATATACAATTTATGTTTAATATAAATATATCACAATGGGTATAAGGCTTTCTGACACATACAGAAACCTAGAGCCCCTTTTTTGGCTTTTACGATCTTTTTCTTTCTCTCCTCTTCTCCTCTCTATTTCTTCTATCTTCCTTCTTCTCTCTTGCTATTCACAACGGGTTCTCTAATCAGCTTGGTGACAATCCCCAAGAGAGCTAAGAATTGTAAATAAAGCAAAGAAGTCCCAACCTCCCCCACTACCAACCCTCCCCCTCCCCCCTTCCCCTCCTCGTACAGCTTTGGACTTTTAAATTTATAGGACGTACAATTGTTCATCTCTCCCACTACAACGGTAATGACAGACTCCAAATCCGTCAGGCACACTGTACATTCAAATCTTTTAAAAGTACAAATAGAAATAACTCACTTCAAGGGGTTGGCCAACAGTCTTTGGCCAATAGTCACGAAACTAGTCTCCTGATTCGACATGAACCAAGCAAGAGATGAAACACTGCAGCAAATTGTGAACAACATTAAGCATTGCATTGTAGTACATATTATCAAGAATACCCAAGATAGATGTTGCATTTTCAGCAGAGCACACCTTCCAGTGAAAATGTGCTCCCGAAGTCCAAGAATTGTCGGACACCTCACACCATCCTCCTTTTTGAGAAATTCTTGCAGCAAATTCCTCATTTTTAGTGCTTCTTCCATGTAGTTATCCTAAGAAGAAAGGAAGATATGAAGTGAACACAAGGAATGGGGAACAGTTTCCTAAGTTTTTTTTTTTTTTTTCTTTTGATAAATAAAATGCATGATACCTGGTTCATATCAATTGTTTGCAAGCCTTCTCCACGAGTAAACATAATGGCATGATTCTGATTTTCAGGTTTTCCTTCACCCAATATAGCAGGTCCGGGAAGCTTTATCCTATATATAACCTGCCCCACACATATCAAGTAATTTTTTTATTTTTTGGCCAACAATGTAAGCAGCATAAAAATCTAATACAGCAAGAAATGGCAACGTACGGTCGATCATCCAAAAGCAACACCAAACTACCGACGTTTCTAGAACCAAGCGTAGGACATCTGCGATAGGAAAAATCTAACTGCACTAAAGCACTCTTACAACAGCAGGCTTGCAATCCTTTTAATGTAGCCCAGCTCACAGTTAGCAGAGGAGCCCAACCCACAGGCATTAATCCCCGGGTTACAATTCTCCTCCTTACCATTTTTTCACCAGCTGATTACATTTCATTTTCTTTTCATTTCTTTGTTGTCTCTATTTCATTTTCTTTCCTTTGTTCATTTTAGAAACCTTCAGATGCAAGAATTATACTTTATTTGTATGGTATATATAATCTTTATCTGTTTCTTTCATTTATTATATTCAAATTTTTTTTAATTCTCCCGGTTTTTCCATAAGGCTCTCTGTTCAATACAACAACCACTTTCACCTCTATATTAGGACAAACTGAAGCATAAAAATTAAACAAAATAGATCACTTCAAGTTGCGACACTTTCCATATCAAAATCATCCGTCAACTTTACTTAGAAAGTCTAATATATCAATAGCTGAGTTTACCTTGGTCCTTTTTATTGCATTAAATGTAAATTTACAGCTATTTGAACTTTTGTGAGACACTAATCAATCTCTAGTAAGCGTAAGAAATGCTACTTGGAAAGAATTGCAGATAAACAAGTTTCTAAAAATACTGTGGAACAAAATGTAAGCAAAAGTAATCTCAAGATTGTGTATGCAGTTTGTCTCGTCTTATTCTTGCTCAAGTCAAGAGCAATCTTCACCTGATCCAGGTTCTGAACTGGCTCTGAAGAGTCAATTGACTTCGGCAAAGCAGCCTTCACCAGAGTTGAATAGTAAACCTTCTGGTTAATCTTCTTATCCCTATCCTTGCTAGGCTCTTCGACCTCGTCAATAAAAGCCACACGGACTGATGGGTACCTGCACAATGAGCACAAATAGAAATTGTTGAAGTACAGCTACCATAGCAACAGGTTGAAAGACTTGAGCGAAAATGTACACATACGTGGTCATAAGCCTCAATATATCATGTGCACGTTGATGCCCAGATCTTTTGTCAATGCCATATTGCTGACATGAAACCACATACGTGAACTTCATGTCAGCTACCGCTTGACATTGGGCCCACAGTGACCGATCACCTCTTGAGTGCTCCTCTGTGTTTTGCTCTACAGCCTTGTAACCTTCCATTAAATCTGCACATTTGCAATATCTAAACTGTAAGATTTTGTGGGACCACTGCCGACTGTTCTAAAAGCTTAAGCTGTTAGATGACGGCGTGGTTTATTATTTATATATTCTAACACTCCCCCTCACGCTTAATCTGGTCTTTTGCCTAGTATTAAGCGTGGAAATTTAATTAGGGAGGCAAATGGGGCCTGGTAAGATTTGAACTCAGGACCTCCAGCTCTGATACCATGTAAGATTTTGTGGGACCACTGCCGACTGTTCTAAAAGCTTAAGCTGTTAGATGACGGCGTGGTTTATTATTTATATATTCTAACATAAACCACCATAAGTCGTTTTCTTACATTAGAATAAGTACGCCAACATGCATAATAAACATCAGCTATGTAAGAAAAGACACTTGAAAAGCCAGCTAAATACTACATAAGTCTCAAGCAACTCAAAAACTTCCGCAAAGCTCATCATGACGAGCACGCACCTTTATCATGGGCCATATCAAGAAAAGCCTGAAGCTCCAAAGCTTTCCGGTAATACATCATACCTCTTACTGTCATCAGTAGCATATTTTAATCAATCCAATGACAAGAAAACATGAGGACAGTATATGACAAATGCACAAGTAAATATTTCCTCTTCTTTTTTCCTCTTCTTTTTTCTTCTTTTTTCTTTTTTTGGAACTTTCCATTTATCATTGTCGTGGCCTATCTAGAGAGTTGAAAGTGTTTACAGAATAGCCTTAAACCAAGATGTCCAAAAAAGATCTCTGCAGTTGTTGGAACTATCCTTTTTTTTAATAAAAATAGAACTATTCTAACACATTAAGCTCATAAACTTAAAGTCAATTTGTCCCCGGTTGGAGAGTCATCCTTCAGTTGGGTTCAAAAGAAGGAAATAAAAGAAAAGAGATGATTATAGTCATTCAAGTCGATTGGTAGAAAATGCAAAAATCAAGTGACAGGACCTGTAACTTTTTAAAATAAAGTGAGAAAAGTATAAATGCTCCTATACCACAAGATACATACAAGCCACAAGTTTCTTTATTTTCATCATTGGATGGTTAGGGAATTTTCCTAATCAATGTTATGATTCATTTTTTGTTCCTGCGCGTGTGTGTGAGAGAAAGAGAGACAGAGACAGAGACAGACAGACCAGTTTTAGTTAAGGTCTGGCCTCTATATGATGCCCAAAGACGAAGGTTTTCTTCCAGTTCATCAGATGTTCTGAGTTGCTCTTCACTTGTACATCCCATCCGCTCAAGAAAATTCGTCCATTCATCTGCAAAAATTGGTGACAGATCTCAGAAAAAGAAGAAAGCACACCAAAAGAAATACGTAAATAGCACGAGCAGAATTGACCTGGAAAAATTTTCTGCAAGTAAAAGAGGATTGAAACACCATCTTCATTTTGCGATTCCAAGTCCTTCAGTGAGAAGAGAACCTCCTCCGTGTAGTAAGGAGTTAAAACACTGACATTGATAATTACATTAAAAATGATGAGAGAGCACATTCAATTGATAGCACAGAAAAGATATGCACTCTAAGGGCTACACTACAGATGACTTTTTATCCAAAACTCAAGCATGCTTGTCTCTGATTAGTATTTGATCTGAATTGTTGTCTCCTACAAATATGTAAAATACAAAATAGTACAGTGGCACACAGTTCACATATCACTACTACTAACAACTTAGAACATGTTCAATTCATAAAGGAGGAAAGTGATAAGTCTCCGATGCATTTAAATTTACATAGCAAAATAAAATTTTAAGAAAATAAATTCTTAGGGTGACCAAACCACACTCATACACGCTTGCACCATTTCCTGGATTGTAAGAAGCCATTTGATTACACAACAGTAAAAAGACAGTATCACACGCACTTGATAATTTTTAATGCACCTGTCATCTAATGGTGTCACCATGCTTAAATAAGTCAAGTACAGAGATGTTCAATCTCAAGTCCAATCTGCATTAAAGCACTCACTGATATTTGACAATTGAAAAGAAAACTACTTGAAATGCCAACTACTTGACCACGGAAAGGAAAAGTATTCGTTTCGTCATTCACCAAGCTAAATTTAGTGAAGGAACTGTAAGCTCCAAGAGATGGTTTTCAGCTTCACAAAGTGGAACGAAAATGTAGAAATCGAGGTTCATGCTTGGATTGGAGCATTTGGCATTGGAATGAAGAAATAGGTTCAGGAGGCTTTAATTGGTGTTCCAAAATAGGAATGGCAATTGGGGCAGGGCGGAGCAGGGCTGCATCCTCTATCCCCATCCCACAATTACTGGACGTGCCCCATCCCTACTCCATACCCCGTATGGTGCAAGTTTATGTATTCCATCCTCAGCTCAACCGGTGAGCAGATTCCTCCACAGCCTATGGGGTTAAGAATTTTTTATCCAATAAAATATTCTCTCATTATCAAAGCAAATAACAAACAAAGATAAAAATAAAAAATAAAAAAAGGACACTATTGGGAGCCTCCACAAATGAAATAGGAAACAATTGAAAAATAATTAAATACAAATACTATAACTCAATCGATGCATTTAAGGAAACTAGGACTAGGTATATGTAAAGTGAAGAATTGCGGAGTGTGGCAGAATCATGGTGGGGGGGGCGCTGACCAAACCCATTCGTGGCCTGCCAAACATTGTTCCATTACCAACCCAAAACCATAGATTCTGAGTTCTGTTCAACCAAGGCAGGGCAGGCATGTAACAGCCAGATATTGTTTAGTTATTCTTGTAAGTACAGAAATTGCCAGTTTAGGTTACCTCTTGTGACTTTTGAATATTGCCAGCATGCATAAATTCACCAGAATTGTCTCTATTGTTGACAGCACTATCTAACACTAATTTTTTTTACTTTCAACCACCTCAAAGCTGGTCCGATATTCATATAGAAACCACACATCTAACTCATACAGAAAGGTTAAGTCTTCCAATATAAAGCGTCTTCCAATATAAAGCTTCTTTCGGTGCAAACTTAGAAAAAGAAATTTTTTACTATGAAAAAAAGGCCTTACGAAAAGGAAAGCATATTGCGAACTTTAGGAGCAGCTGGCATTTCCATAAACAATGAATTGGAGAAGAAGGAAATGCGCCTTCTGGCCTCCAAGTTGGAAGGTACATCCATGGCAGATTCCTTTGTTGTAAGCAATAAATCAAGCCGCTTAATCTGCAAATTGAATAAGTAATAATGCAGGTTAAAGCAAGCTAGAAAATCCACAAATACACACAACTTCCTGCCAAAAAAAAAAAGGGCACCTTCTCCTCCCAAGCTTCTAATTGAGATACAATAGGAAACCTAATAGCCCCAGCAGATGCAAACAGTTGGTATTGCTGGTCAAGTGGAGTCATTCCATCATTCCCGGATCCACCATGGATAGACTCAACTAGACTGCATAAAAAAGTACACCATGATCCACCATGGATTAAGTCGCCGGGATGAAACACATTCAGAATTGCACCCAGATGCCAGACCTGGATAATTGATCTTCCATTATGTCTCGTGTGACAACTTCAAGCATATCTTGGAAGAGAATCACAACTTCATCCCTGTCAGCTGGATTATTGTGCAACTGCAAATAAACAAAATTAAAACAAGAAAATGATTATTAGATAGTCAACCCTAAATTAACCATAAAATTAGAAAAATACAAAACAGAATATAATCTTTACCAGATATTTGATGAGCTTAACAAAGAGATTATACAGGCTAGGAAGAGCACTCATCTTGAATTCCCTTATCAAGGAATTATCTTGTATATGTTTATCAACTTCAGCAAAGATTTCTTCAATAACTCTGGGAACCAGCATTGGGGACCAAACAGGGCACATTAGAACCAGTAGGCCTTGGTCATCTTACATAGATTTATCGAACAGGTGAGAATAAAAGCTGCAAAGTAGACTTACTTTATCTCACGTGGTTCTTGAACCAATTCCCTCATGATGAATCTAAACTGAGCATAGCATTCACGAATAGCACAAGACATATAGATGTCAGTCTCAATTCTCTTTCTGAGCTCCCGGTCGTTACCAAAGCTGTCTTTAGCCATGTCCAGTGCTATAGGTATCTGTAAAATATGTGAAGCAGATGTTAGGGACAGGAACTCAAATATATAATAAGATATGAGTGAACCAACCTTGCTGGCTAGTAAAAATGGAGGCCACTGGATAATGTCTCCAAGTTCTCGATTAGCCCAATATGGAACAAGCAGAAGGTTCATCTCCCTGGAAAAGCAACACAGAAGCAATTAAATATCAATTACTAAAAAGTAAAATGGCAGAAAATAATCTGTTATTAGAAGAGATTGCAGTGGAGTCCAGCAAGAAAAAAAATAGAGAAGATGATAATAACAAGAAAGATATTCTGGGCACCAAAGACCTATTGCTAATAAGATCTTCTTCTCTGAAACTGCTCATTATTGTGTTCCATAATTGAGCAAATCTTGCTTCGACTATCTCTTTGTTAGTCGGGATCTGTCAGCAAAGCCAGATAAACAACATGAGTACTGCAAATGAATTCTCTCAACAACTAATATGAGGTCAGATATTTGGAATGGAAAGGAACCATGCTGAATTGCAGAACCTTACCTTAGCATCATAATTTCGTGAAAAGAATCCTTTTTTCTTCTGCTCAGTCTTCTCATCCGGGATTAAACATTGATTGAAAACACGCGGCAAAGTGTCAAAACGAGATCTAAGCATTCCCAATGTCCGTATCTGGGGATTTCAAGAAACAAGGAAATGAAAGACAGAACAATATTATTAAAACCAAACTAAGAATTTCTCCCCAATGTTACCAACTGCATCTTAAAGAAGAAAAAGATGATAATGCTGAAAAAAAAGACTCCTGTTTAAATCTCAGACAACTATTTGGACATGTGTGAAGGTAACTGGACATATGCATACTAGGGTACAAGGTAATCAAGAGACATGCAGATCCAAAAATGTCAAATGAAGACAAAGTATGAAATGCAAAAGGACAAAAACTACATCAGTCCATTGTTTGCAGTACATTATCAGTATCCACAATCCAAGTTCCTAACAGAGCAGACTGTACAATAGACGGATTAAGCAGCAAATCACCAGATGAAGACGACATCGCTTAGTATACGCAGTAGAAATAGCAAATAGCTTGACACAAGCTAACAAGCCTGTTGCGAAGCTAGCAAAATGATCTCTACAAGGAATTATGCCATACAATTTACTAAAATTTAACCAACATAGTAGTTCATAAAACAGCAATCACAAAACAAATAATGTCTAACCACCAGCTACAAGTTACCAAGTCTGCCAGCATATGTTGTTAGGAATAATTTTAACAAGTCAACTGAATTAAGGAAAACTTTGCACTCATTCATGCTGATGACATTTACATTGCTGCTGTTACAGTTGAGAAAATGCACATATCCAAGCCACTGAAAAGTCAAGGTCACTGCTAGCAGTTCTTATGAAAACTGTTCTTTACAGGTAACAAAAACCAGCTTCAAACTTCTTATAACGACTTTAGTGCAATAACATTAAAAAAAAAAAAAAAAATTACATAATACAAGCATGAGCAAACTCACAAGAACCACTATTTGACATTTTCCACTTACCTCTCCAAGCCGACGAAATGCACCATAAATTCCTCCAAATAAAGTGGAGAATATGGCATACCATATCTGAGTATCCATAAAGTAGACCTAAGAAAGAAGAATTATATCAAAAAGCAGTAGACACATAAGCAGAACTAGAATTACTACAGTATACCCAACGGAAAAAAAATAGTACAGCCTGTACCAAGATAACAGGAGCCCACACAGCAATCACAACGCCAATATTGTTTTTTGCTGCAAATGTAAAAGGCATAAATACCGATTCTCAGGGCTTGATAAAGAAGTATTTATACAACATGGTAATATTCAGCTTTATTACCTTGTGGAAAGAATTCATGCCACTGGAAATTAGTTACATGAGCACTCATTATAGCTTTTGTAGGATCCACCAAAGGCTTTATCTGCAACTCATTTAAAAAGGGAAAAACATGCTTATCAGGAATCTAAACAAATGGTGCTATAAAAATAAGTTGTCAATATGTTCTCGAGTGCTCAGGCAACAAGAACGTCAAGAGAATTTATTATATCTTCTGCAAGCTCCGCATAACACCATCAACTAGCTCCAAAGAATTTATCACAGGGTTTCATTGCAAGAAAGCATTTCCAGAGTACAGTGTTGCCCTTGATATTACTTGCTAAGTACCCCAGAAAGAGTTCAAAGACAGACCAATATTTCACATACCTCTATGTAATAACTGAATGCCAACTTCGTAATTATTAGAAGAACCCAAAACAATGTGTACCTGACACAATGGTGCCACATATTACATGTCAGACTTTGGCACAAAAAAAGTAGGTGTGAAGTATACGTCTTTCAAGAAAGAAGTCTTACTTGAAGAGGGCACGTGTGCTTTCATGCATTCCCCTCCCAACATAGAGCCGAGGCTGCAATTCATGAGGTAACCATTACAGCCAGACATCCACAGATAATAAATAGGACTATACTTAATCCTTCATAAGCACAAGCAACTAAATTCTTGTTTCAGCATTTAATTGCAAATATGCATACCTGTGACCACCACATCATGAACATCACAATCTTATAATGCGAACTCTCCAGGAATCGACGGACTGAAGGGAAGAGAAACAACAATGCAGCAAGCATATTTGGAGAGAGGTAAATCACAACAGCTAAGATAAACAAGGATGGTGACTTTGAGCCATTGCCAAACCAGCTTTTGATGGTTTGAGCAAATCCAGGAGGATTTTCCCAAGTATAAGCATATGTTACTGGCAGAACAATAACCCAAGCAGCAGCCGAAACGGCCTTCAAGATATATCTTAGCTTTACATAATTAGACATGCTCCATTGTGCTTTCCAGCTAAGAATTACATCAAGCACAGCTGCATCAAAAAAGCAAAAAGTTTATTCATCCATTTTAATATCCTGAAAGAATTTTGAGTATAACAAAACTCCATCATATAAGCACTTGGATACAATTATAGCAGACTTACGCAAGGAGAGCCTGCCTTGACCAAAAAGATTTGAAAAAAGAAGAAGAACAACAGCATTTGTCTACTTTAGTAGATGAACTTGTAAAAGACTCTAAGAAAGACAACAAAGATAGAGGCTCCACCTAGATCCAGAAATGTCTCACTAAGAAAATTGAAATTTGCGCAGAAGAAGCAAATTCTTCCTTCCTCATTGCCAGTTCACATTTCTTTTCCTCAATTGCACAGGAAAATTTCCAACGTTAATCACACTTAACTGATCTAGGCCATTCTGCTACCTTTTTTATTTCTCCAAAAAGCAGTAGTTATAAATAAGCATACATTAGATGTCCACATGAGCAGCGAAGCTTTAGCTCACAAACCACTGGTAATAGCTCCAATATTCAGTCTCAATCTGAGTGTATATGCACTCTTGATCATTGCCTCATCTAAATTCACTTATTTAAATCGTAAGAGAGCTACATGCACTAAATACGCTAAGAAAAATCCTCCTAACACATAGTTTCACTTGCTTTTCTATTTGGTAATGCTTGTCAAATGCAAGACATGAACTGAAGACCATGTCTATCCTTGCTTTAGAATTTAAGGCACAATGAGATACGGATGATTATGTGCAAACAAAGTTCAAGCAGCCTAGGAAAGGAAAAACAACAGAGTTGACACCAGCAAGGTTCAGCTCTAATACCTTGTCCTAGCTTCAATATCGCAGCAGTTATAAAAATAGACAACACTTTCTTGAAAACATTCGGTTTGAAGACAGCAGTTGGATCCCCAGAGCCATTCCAAGCAACAATTATCATTGCCTATAAAAAGATCAGAGCCGAATTCATATTGCTTGAAGATAGCAATTTCACAGAAAATTTGACTGTACCAAGCAACAAGAAAGCGTTAACACAAACCTGTAAGCTTAGAATAAAGAAGCTCCACATCCGATCAAAGCTCCTGAAAATGTGCCAGAAAGACCGTATCTCAACAAAATTCGCCTTCCCAACCCATCGATCTCGAGATGGAGGTTTTGAGTCCTAAATATATAAACACAAGAAAATGAAAGATCAGCACATGTACATCCAACTTGATCTTCATAGACTCACTAAATGGAAAAAAAAAAAAAAATAGCAATCCTCACTATCTCACTAGGCATGCAATTTGGCTAAGATATAGAGGATTGAGGCGGCAACCCCCCATGATTAAATAAATAAAAATCGGTAAGTTGACGAACAATTCAGCAGCCAAAGTGGCTGCTCATTGAACAAGAGGCCCTGAAACGATCACTGTCTATTTCTATTTTCAAATACTATAGAAATTCTTCAAAAATGATCCTAAATTAATGTTTTTACACCTTTTAGTAGTATTAAATATGAAAACTGACTCTAATAAGATTTACATGTAAAACTGTAAGCTATTAAAGTACACATAATTTTGGACCAAAAAAAAATAGTACATGCAATTTCTTGATTATGCAAAAAAATGCATGATTTTATCATAGTTCCATGAGACTTCACTTTCCTCCAGTACTACAAGTGGTTCCATATCAAGGATGGATCGCTATGTTAAATGGGGGGAGTGCATGAGGTAGGGATATAAAAGTGCATAACGTGGGGATAGGATGACTTCAAAACAAAATTTCCCATTGGTGTGGGCAAACAGCGGCAAACCTCACCACAGACTGATAACTGTTGTGGAGATGCTGCGTTGAAAGGCATGCTAGAAAATTTCCCATTGTTCACTTGTTCATCTTAGAAGCTAACAAGCAAGCTAAAGTGGCTGACAGAATGAAGGCTAGCAATAAACAAATGGTTTAACAGATAGACTTTATAAGTCAGGCTCAAGACAGGGAGTTTGAAGCTTTATCTTAATTTCTTTGAGCTGCTGTACATGATGATGATAGACATGGGAAAGGATGACCACCATTGAGACATTGTTCTAGATCCTACTTGGATCTCACTTCTGCGTAAGTTACACAACAGAATGCGCTTTCCCATGGGAGGCTAGCAATTAAAAATGGTTCAACAGATTGACTTTATACATCGGGCTAAAGGAGGAGTTAGAAACTCTGTATAATTTCTATGAGCTGTTGGCCATGATGACAACAAACGTGGTAAAGGATGATAACCATTGAGATATTGTTATAGCTCCTACTTGGATCTCACTTCTGCAGAAGTTACGCATCAGAAAGCGCTTTTCCCATGGAAGTTGATTTGGAAACTAAAGGTCATTTGAAGGCTTCTTTTTTCTCCTAGGAAACTTCCGAGGAGTGGGCATTTAATCTAACTTTCAACTACCTAAAATAAAGGAAAACTTTTGGTGAATGGTGAATCACATGCTTCTTACGCATCCAAGATGGAGTGTAAACCACTAATTGTTGCATCATAGTTGTAACAAACAGATTGGACTATATATTTCTCAACTTAGGAGTGCAGTGGGGTACTTCAAAATCAGTGAAAGAACTTTGGCCTCGAGAGGCTATGAATTTATGCACAGGAAGGAAAGACAAAAGTTGTCAAGATGGCTCTTGTCCTTTTCTCTTGGTTCATTAGGAAGTATTAAATAAACAAGAGGACACTTAGATGAGAAGAATTCTAATGGGATCTTTTAGAGATTAATGGCTTTACACTCACTTTAAGCATGATGGGAAATTCAATTTCCTGTCTATAGCTTGTTGAAGATGATAGAACCAGTCTCTTCATGATTTCTGTAAGTGGGTGGCTTCCCTTTGGAAGTTGTTTTGTGCACAAGCGGAGACATATGGTACATTTGCAAAAATTCTAGTCATCCTCCAAAATGAGGGTGCTTCAAGATCCTTGATTGTGAGTTTGTTGTGATATACGGTACATTGTAATATACAAATACACATGTGGCAAGTATCATAACAAGCACGAGATTCACTCAAAAACAGATTTTTCTTTTAAGGAACCAAAAAAGGACCTGCAAGGAAAGAAGAAATATAAGTACCTCAGTTTTATCATGCTGTACCCACTCAGCAGGAACATCAAAAAAATCTGCATCTGCACGCATTGGCCATCCCAACCGGAAACAGTCGGCGGACCTGTCAAAAGATAGGAAGTTAATATCCCTCTAAAGTGAAAGGAAAAGCTAGTGAAAAAATGTGAATTACCAAAAGTATTCATTTAAATCATCATAGTTCCTCCATTGAGAATGCTTTGATCTTCCACGCTTACTCCTTTCCGCTTCCTGATTAGGAATTAAGTAGCATTAAAAAGCCCAAAGAATGAAGGGAAAAGGAAAAACCAAAAATTAATATATGTATTGCGAGGTACCTTTGCAATCACTTGATATATAGGAGTAACAACTTTCGTCAAAAAGGCCTCCTCTTCACCTCCATAAGCAGGCTTTACATTTTCTCCAGTCATGGGACTGACATTACCAGCTAGCATGCCATACAGTTCGAAAGCCATCTACATGAAGCACAAGCAAATATCAAATAAAGCCTCCTAACAAGGAAAGAAGGCAAGTAACAGAGATGCTCCAATATTGGTACAGTATCAGCTTCTGTTAAGATTATTTCACTTGAAAGGAAAGCTCTTTCTTAGCATGACCAAGTACCAACATAATCCACTATTAATGTGTCACCACTTAAGCATGTCATCCCTATACTAAGACAAGTTAAGGTTCAGAAATTGTTTCCAGGATCTATGCTGAAACACTTGAGATTTACAAAAGAATGATAAGCAAATTTGTAGAAACCTAAGGAATGCCAATTTAAGTTTTACCACGGCCCACAACACAACACAGTTGCTTGTTTCCATTAAAAGAGGACAAAATCATCCACATCTGATATACAGAGGAGCAAATATTAAGTATCGATTAGCTTTCATGAAATCTAAAAGCAGATTGACCATTAGGCGTCAACAAGTGGAAGAAAGCAGGTATGGATAGATCAACAATAACCTTCCAAAGCATGAACAGAAGATCAACAGCACAAACCATAGGAAACGTACATGATGATAGATATAGCAAAGGCATTCTGGCATGAATCTCAGATTTGCCGCTTCGCCCCAAATAAGAAGATATAGACCCATGTAGAGAAGTTTACGCTGCTGCACTTCCTGCTGGATCGTCGGTAGCCTGCATATTAGAAACCAAGGTTGTACATGAAGAAAGGCACTCTTGATCAGGATCTGAGCATAGATGTGTACACTATTGGTGCAAATCAAGAATAAAAAAGAAAAAAAAAGACCATCCCATCAATATACTTTATGACCAGTCCATTAGCTAAAATTAATTGATGATAGTGGCTGGCTTCCACACAATCCACGGAGTCAAGCAAGTGTAAGAATGCAATAAAAATTTTCTTCTTTTCTGGTCCTCTAACTGGTACCCTCGTGTTTTGATTTTGTCAACCTTTTCTTTGCATCTAGTTCTCTAACTTCCTCAATTTGTGCAAAACGCTCCTTTCATGAACACTGTTAAAATGAAACTCATGTGGAAATTCAGCAAACATGTGCTAATGCGGTGCATCAGCAATACAACAAAATATCAGAAATGAAAAGAGAATGTAAGAGAGAGTGAAGGGGCAGACATCGCCTCCACTAGATACCAGCAAGGGCCAGAGTGGTGAGATTAACTGGATTGCTTCAGAACTCAGATTATGGCTACCATTTCTTTTATCACCTCAACAATTTGGACCTAAGCCACGAATCTCAATAGCCATCAATCAAATTGCAAAGGAGGGGCTTGGACCTTTTCCATTGGTCAAGGTCCATCAAACGACTTGAAATAATGATTCCAAAACTATTCTAGAATACAATTGAAAATGAGTTTTCTTTGCCCCTTCTAACACATTTCCTCTCATATGAGTTGTACATAAGTCATCCACATTTGCATTTCAACTCTTTCACTCTGTTCACTATTAAAAGGCTCTCTGAAGGTAAATTATTATTCAACTCCATTGCCTCGAAGGCTCTATGATGGATCATTCTTATACAATAGCATATCCTCAAGTTATATCCTCTAGTTCTGTTGAAAACTATCATATCTACAAATTTGATATTAATTTTAAATTCTGTAGCTTTTTCTGCTTTATTGAATATATTAAAGTTTCTCTCAGCATGATTTCTCTTCTTCTCATCAAGTTCAAGTCAGGTTCTTGCATCTTCTCGAAAATTACCACAAATTATTGTAAATTTAAGTTTGCATTATACTTTTCATTATCTAAATTGCAAGCCATAAATTTCCCTAGTAATACAGATGTGGACTTCAAAGATAAGTTCATTTTTTAATTTCTTTTTCTGTCCAGGTAAGCATCCCATGTAGCCCAAATTGCCACAGATGTCCGCATACCCATGCAAGTTGGTCATCAAAAATTCAAGAAGTTACACTCAATTTAAAAGCAAACAAGTTGCAGGATGAAATTTGAGAAACAATGCAACACGACCAAAATTGGACTTCATCCTTTAGCATTGTCCCCGCATAGTAAGTTATAATCTCATCTTTGCCTAGAAGAAATAAAAAGCACAGTCTTCTACTAAAGCATTAATAGCTCTACATAACCACCATACTTGCCAGACAAAGTAGCAGAAGAAGCATTACCAAAGACTGCTCTTCCTATCCAAGAACTTGCACCATTTTTTATAGTTCTTGAAAAGTTTCTTCATCACTTCTGTGAGTGCCTGATCATCCAACTAACCAAGAAGATAAACAAGCATGTCAGCATAAAAAAATTCCATAGGCCATAATCAAGATCATGTGCATAAATACTATTAGCGAAAACAAGAAGGACATACAAGTACTTTGTCTAAGATTGGACAACAAACGAATGTTATTACAATCCATGATTCATGCAGCTTATGCTCAAAGTAACATATCATAGAAGTGAGAACTCTGTCCACAAAGGGACAACAGTGAAATGTTCTGACAGCCCATGAAGAATGCAGCTTATGCTAGTCAGATACACTAGGATATAAAGTGGGAAATAGATACAATATGAAGAGGAAAAAGTCTGCAGGACTAAAAAAAAACAAAGAAAACAGCAACATCAACAGCCTCAGATAGCTTTACTTGTCAATTAGACTAGATCCTTCATCTTATTAGAGACCATCATGCTGCAGCTCATGCTCGAAATTGCATATTAATTGGATAAAGTGGATAAGAAACAGCAGAACCAGAGCAACAAAGAAAACATCAATAGCCTCAGCTAGCAGAACTCGCCGTATTAGAATGAATCCTCAATGAGATAGAATAACAAGCATTGCAAATGTTTGTAGAAATAATTACATTTCCTCCAATATAGCAAGGAAGGAAGAGAAATGACCAAGCCCAAGCCATGGGAAGAGGACATAGGATGGTCTCTCTCAAAGAGGAACACAGTATGGTCTCTCTCAATGCCAAAGACAGTAGAAATGTCTAAATGGTGTCCGCACTCCTTTCTACTCAATAAGGAGGATTCGTAAACCACAGAATCAGGCCAAACTTTACAGGATCAATGGATTTGCCATAGTTCAAAGCTCACCAACATAAGAAAGGCTTACTCGTTGTAAAAAAATAAAAAAAAATAGAAGCAAGCATAATGGGTGACAATGAAGCCCACAAAAGCTGACCGGGTGACAGTAGTCAAGAAAAAGGTTAATAAAGGGGGAGTTGCCAAAGCCAAACCACTCAACAAGAGGATTCTCGCTGGAAGGATAGGCAGTTAACAGGTATTCCATCAAATTGGTGACATCACTTACTCCTCCGGACAACATAATACCAAATACGCAAATGATTCAAACCTCTCCCTCAAACCAATACGAAAACAATCCAGCAAAAAGACACAACAACTGTAGCAATTTACTTGCAGAAGGACAAAGTAGATGCATCTTCTAGAATTAGTTGCATGCAAGACACCTTGGGTGGCTGGTCGGGTTTTGGAAATCTCCGAATGTGCACATTTGCAAGCAACAAGATCAAATGTTCCCTTTGGTTTGCCACATTATCCTTCTGTAAATGGAGAGTCCAAGGAACCAGAATTAATCTCAATACAACTGCTTATCAGCTACAAAATACAATGAGAAATGAAAGAAAACTAATAGAAGAGTAAATGAGAGAAGTTGCTTAGTCCACAAACCTGAAATCCAAACATTGCCTGAAGCCAATCAAGAATGTCGTCATCCTTCTTCTTTTTGTGGTCCTTTGGCCATGGAAGGCCCCTTGTGTTTCGAAGTGCTACAACAGCAGCTTGGATCTACCCAAAAAAAAAAAATCAAATACAGCAAGATTTTCACGTACTGCTGAAAGTAAGGCCATATCTTAAGATTTCAATGTATGGAAGGGGAAGCAACCTCAGGATATTTCATGATCGCCTGATTTGCACTATCAGGATCCAGAGGGAGAATGTTGTAAGGAACATAAATTTGTGTTTTTTCTGCTACTTTATCCTGAGCCTCCAAAATCTGTACACAAACATAAATGCAAATAGATATTACTCACAGACATATTCTATGAAAAAGAAAGAAGATTCTTTTTACTAAGTGGAATTGGCTAATACAGCTCGTTGCACATGCTGTCAGCTAAGAGAAAATTTGGATAATATTGCCAACGTCTCATTCTAATCAGCATAACTCCCATCATACAAGATATTTATCATGTGTGCAAGCTTTACCTCCCGATCAACTTCCATGGATTGCGTCATATTAACAGCTTTCAACACCTCAAAAAGTACATTAGCAGTTTGGTAAGCCTTGGTCAGCTGAGCACTGCATTTGAGACCATATTAACCGCTCAAAACTAGGAAGGTAATAGCAAAATTTCATAACACATTATGTAAAGTAACTCTATGGACATACCGATCAGCTTTATCAGCAGCATTTTGCAAAGCTTGAATGTACTTCTTGTAATAATGCTGATAAAAACTCTGCATTTCACGCGCATCGCTTTTTTTAACCCTTCCCTTTAAGGTTGGATCATTTTCCTGGAAATAAATAGAAACATTACAGAATTTCATTAGAAAGGAAGGTACCTTCAAAAGAACCGAGCATGGAAAGAAAAGGGAAACAATCACAAAGAAGTTTATCTCTTAAGACTTAGATATACATATAGTTTCTCCACATTATTTTTTTGTTTGTTTTAACACAGAAGAAACGTGAAGCAAGTGGGGAATTACAGAGTCCTAGCTCTAAATGATTGACCGTACATGGAAATGGTCCCCAATTGTAAGTATCAATCAGTATAACACCTTAGACTCAAAAGGCTAATTGAAAGTATTTGAAAGGAAGCAAATCACTTAAGAAAATTATACAGCAATAACCATGTGTTTTTGCAAACAGAACACTGCTTCCATAGGGAAAAAAGGCGTAATTGCACCTATCAGAGAAACAGTGCTTACCCTTTCAAGCCGCTGAAGGAGAGCAGTCTTAAATTGACGAACACCACGTCCACTAGAAGTGGGATCCAACCTATGAGCCTTCTCAAAAGCATAAAATCGACCTACATCAAGAGCCAACAAGCTCAAATATGTGAATTAACATGATGCATCAAAAATAGAATTAATTACCTCAAAGAACAGTATTAAACTGCAAAAAAGAGATGCAAGTAATAATGAAATCAAAGCATGTAAGCTTACTTAAGCTTACCGCTTCCAACGAAAAAAAATCAATATGTTTTGAGGTGTCATATATAAACACTATTCACTGGAAGACATAATCTATAATACAATAAAAGTCAGATCCCAAATGCCAATACCCTTCCTAAAGTCAAAAGTTAGAGCAACAGCCAAAAACCACTACTCCAAACTCACATCCATCAACCAGAAAATCAAGCACATCTTTGACAAGTACAAATTTAGCATCTTACACGTGTTAGACAAACTAGAAACAGCTAGACATACTCGGAAAGTAAGAGCAATCTGAATAGTCTGCACAATTACAGCATGACAATCGGAAAGTTTAAGTTATGTGTGGTGAAAAGTAATCTGCAGGATGCCAAATTTTTTTTTAAGTCCTTCACACTTAAAGAAGGTTAAACAACCACTATTTAAGTTGTAAGTTCACTATATACAACAAACCAATTAAATAATTCTCTATAATAAAGAAACAACGAAAATGAATCATTTTTTCTTTGATTGCTACGACATATCTTCAGGCTATTTCCCAAAACGTTTAGTGTTTAAAAGACCACAACAAAACCAGACACGCATCATGTAATCAGAAGAACCTTGAACAACTTTGAACTCCACTAACTTACATCTTACATTAGTTAAGCAGGTTAAACTACCACTAATCAAGTTTTAAGTTCCCTTTATAACACAAAACAATTATATTCTGTTAACACAATACAATTATTTTCTGTAACAAAGAAACAACAAATATGAATCATCTTGTCTTTGATTGACAACAACATATCTTCAGGCTGTTTCCGGAAAAGTTAAGAGTAGCAGCACAAAAACCACCATGACACCAAAAGACACGTCATATAATCAGAAAAATCATGTATACCGTTGACCTTTACTAGCTTAGCATGTTACATCAGTTAGATTGTCCAAATATAGCTAAGTATCCTCAAAAAAGGATTGTCATTATGGAATCATCTGCTCTAACATAAATTTAAAATGTATCTTCAGAGTGTCTCACGAGTAAATTATGAGAAGCAGCTGGCGCAAACACAAATAGTTGGTTCTCCACTTATATTTAGGACAAGTTCACCATAACAACAAAATGTAGCTACAAATCCATGCATGAATTACTAAAATAGGCATGTTTAGTTCTGCAGTAGCGGCACTACCTCAGGATCCAATATTGAAATAATAGAATTATCTGTAAGTCCAATAGCAAACAAAGGGGGCTGCAGTGCGATGATGGAAATTTCATTCGCTTGCAAGAACCAAATTTTCCAAAAGTTCCAGAGACCCAGTTATCCCAAAGATATATCGAGAAAGCATATCCACACAAAACCAGCAGACTCACACAAATAAACCAAAAGAATGCACTCAGGCTCAGACAGAAAGCCGCATGAGCTAACATACTAATAAGCAACAAAACAAGAACATAATTGGAAACAAAAGGAAAACCCGACACGCAAAAGTCCAGGAGTATGGGAGCTATGCACAAGATAGAAGATCTGTCAAACTAGAAACTCACATACACTGAGGTGCAAACGGTATAAAGAAGAAAAATATATATTAGAAGTTAAAAGGCAGTATCCACTCACAGAGATAAGCCACTCTAGCGTTGCTGGCTTCGACTTCATTAGCCACACGCAGAATCGGCGCGATCTCCACCAGCGAAGACGGCACGACCTCACTGTCGAAGATGGACTCTCCGAGGGCACCGGCAGTCTGAGTCCGAACGAGCCTACTCCGCTGCTGCTGCGGCTGCGGCTGCGGCTGTGGCGGCCGGTCGGCCCCTCCTCGCGAGGTCGACATTTTCCCCCCTGAGCCTCAAAAGCACCTCTTTTTCCAGGAGAACAAAAGAAAACAAAACGAACCCAAGTTCAGTCAGGCCCTGCCCTCTCGCATCTCAGCCCAGAAAAAAAACGAAACTCACCGAAAGAAAACAGAACACACGTCCACTGATCAAATCAAGAAAACCGAGAAGGGAAACAAGAAAGAGAACGGCCACCACCTACCAGCTAAGAGGGCAGAAGAAATGGCGATTCCGAAGTCGAAACCCGAACCATGCGAGACCGAAGCTCCGATCGCCGAGCTCCCACGGAACGAGCTCCCCCGCTACTTCTCCAGCTACCCAGAAAACCCCACACCACGAACCCACGAAAGATCGAACTGGGTTCCGCCAAGATCAGCTACCAAGAGCTCTTCCGAGCATGAGAGAGAGAGAGAGAGAGAGAGAGAGAGAGATGATGCTCTAAGCCAGCAACTTAGAAGAGAAGAAAGCGAGTGGGTGCGTGCGCGACTGAGAGAGGTAGAGATAGAAAGAGAGTGACTTGGAGGAGAGAGAGAGAGAGAGGGTAAAATGAGATCAAACAAAGAGGCTGCTGGGGCCCGGGTCTTTACCGTAATTTCAGCCCCATACCTCCGCGAATTTACCGTGCACGCCACTGGGGCCGGTGAGCCCCGCCCATCCTTTTTTCCTTCACCCCAAAATGACCCTGTCTCGGCCGGCATCTTACATTAGCGAACCGTCCCGTGGATTGAACATGCTCCCGTCTTTCTAAGATTCGAATTCGAATTTTAAATGTCATGCTTTCCTGGATGTCGTAGCTTGTTCGATCACCATTGCATGCTAATGTGAGGATAAATGGCTTACTCAGAGGTTCCCGGTTCCCGAGGACAACGATAGTTAGAAATATAAAATAATGTCAAATGCTAAGTATTCTATATAGTTCAAGTCGAATCGGACATATTCCTCGTGCGTGCGGAAAACCCTAGCCAAGCCCAAAGGCTTTTTAGGCGATGCATGGCATTTACGTAAATAGCGGAGAACGTGCGGGGTCGTGCCCGGGAGTTCGCCGAAAATTCAAAAAGCAAAAAGAAGTAAAGCTCTAGGGAGTAAAAGTAGCCCCGTCCAAAAAGTAGCCGTTCCTCCTGCGAAATTACCGTTCTACCCTCGTACGGGATCCCTCGATCCCCGCGACTTCCCGGGGCTTGATGGCGAGCTCGTGGATCGCGGATCCGCGGCCGTTGATTGGGCAAGAGCCGGGCCGCGGCAGTTTCGGGATTTCGGGAAGCGAGCAGGGGCGGGAAGGGCATTTCGCAGGCGCCGCGGTACGTGGGGCGAGGCGAGAGATAAATGTCGGCTTGCTTTGTCCGGCTCAGAACTGGCTTTTGTCTTCTTTTGGGAGCGAAAAGACGGCGATGCCCTCCGCCCAGGCCGACGTTGACAGCAGTACCGACCTCGTTTTACTTGTAGGACGATCTTTCTTGACGTGTCGAGAGCGGATTGGACCTCGGTCCTTTCGCAAAGTTTAGGATTCCCTTCTCTGCGAAGTCTCTTTTTTTTATTTATTATTCCTTTTTTAGAATTTACAATTTGTTTTTTGGTCCTTCTTCTTCTTTATTGGGGGCGGTGGTGATCAAGTGACGAATTAATTTTTTTTTTAAAAGGAACTTAATTAATTAATTAAGAGGTGGAACAACATTAATTACAAAAGAGTAGGAAAGGAATGTACTATAAACGCATGCACAGTGCAGTGCTTTGAATTCTTTCTTCTTTTTAAAATTTTATTAATAGATACGTCTCTAGAAAGAGATAAGGACAAATAAGAAAAACTAGTGTAAGAAAAAATTTTAAAATATGAACTTAAGTAATCGTCTAAATTTTGGGATGTAAAAACTCGGAGATATTCCCTGCAAATGAGGAAAAAAAATGTTTATCTTCAATTGGAAGTGTAAGGAGTTAGATCCTCGAGATATTGTATTGAGACAATATAAATAACCTGCTATTATTGTATGTCAAACGAACAAGCGCTACTAAACTTTATAAGGAGCAAGAAAAAGTTTGAAAATGGGGTCCCAAGAAAAATGGCCTTTGGATTATTGCATTGAAATTAGAAAGAAATAAATAGCAAGGGTCAAATTCAATTTGAAAAAAGAGAATTGAACGTTGCTAATAAATTTTTCCCCATTGAAGTTATAGAGAAAACTATTCGATTTTCTAGCTTGACAAGGGTATGAGTTTGAAATCATTTGAAAGGAATGTACTTATAAAAGAGTAGGAAAGGAATGTACTGATAAAATTATTAACGCGTGCGCAGCGCAGTGCTTTGAATTCTTTCTTCTTTTTAAAATTTTATTAATAGATACGTCTCTAGAGAGAGGTAGGGATAAGTAAGAAAAACAAGTGCAAGAAAAAATCTTAAAATATGGACTTAAGAAATCATCTAAATTTTATGATGTAAAAACTCGAAGATATCCCCTGCAGATGAGGGAAAAAAAAAATTTCTTCAATTGGAAGTGTAAGGAGCTAGATTCTCGAGACACTATATCGGGACAATCTAAATAGCATATTATTACTGAATGTTCAAACGAACAAGCACTACTAAACTTTATAAGGAGCGAGAAAAAGTTTGAAAATGGGGTCACAAGAAAAATGGCCTTTGGATTACCGCATTGAAATTAGAAAGAAATAAATAGCAAGGGTCAAATTTAATTTGAAAAAAGAGAATTGAATGTTGCTAATAAAATTTTCCCCATCGAAGTTATAGAGAAAACTATTCATTTTCTAGTTTGATAGGGGTATGAGTTTGAAATCATTTGAAAGGGAAACTCACTCGAATGGCTATTAAATTTACGTTCAACGAGTAATGTCGTTCTTAAACTTTTGATTTATTCAACGTGATCCCTAAACTTGTAATAAGGTTTGTTGGGAGAAGCACTCAAAAAATTACAAAACTTATCCCATTTGTATCGATTCAGTCATAAAATTTTCAATTTGATTAATTAAATTTTAAAAATTATTACACTGATACTTATTCAATCCATATGGCCAATTTAGATCAGAAATTGTTGATGTGAACTTTTTCTATAATTTCTTTTTTGCCTTTTTTCCTTTTCTTTTTGCTAGTGTCGGTGACCAATCGCCGGTGAGGGTCGATCTCGCCAGCCACAGGTTGGGATCAACCTTGCCAGGCCACGCTAGGGCAAGAGTAAGCGTCGGCAAAGTTGACCCTCATCTAGGCCAAGGCGACCTCACCGCGCCTCACTCGGGCGAGGGCAAGGCTAAGCGAGCCTCAATTAATCGACACCAACAGACAAAGGGCATCGTGTTTGGTTGCAGCATTGATGGAAGCCTCGTCAAGGCCAAGTTCAGTAAGCCCATGCCTTGTATAGGAATGTACATAGCAAGAGCTTCCTTCCTGTACGATTGCGCACTGGTTGCGGATGCTATGGCCAACTTCCGCCATCGGATGCTCTGCTTCTTGAGTTGCTACTTCGCCCTCAATGCCACGTCGTTGAGTGTCATTGTGATCCCGGTCAAGCTCTTTGTCAACCTCAAAACATCGATGCTACGACCAGCCCCTGCCCTGGCCATGACAAGGCCGCCCTATCTTGGGTGAGGGTCGGTCTCACTAGATATGGCAAGAGGGGCACACTAATGCTCACCTTTGCCTATGGTCGGTGACTAGCCACTGGCACCAGTAAAAGAAAGGAAATAGCAAAAGAAAAATTCAATGTCAATGCCGACCACATCACATAGAATAATCAATATCTATATCAGTGGTTTCTGGCCTAAATTTGCTGGATGAACTAAATTAGTATCGATATAAAAATGTTTACAACTAATTTGATCTAATTAAAAAGCTTATGACCGATTAGTAGTTTATGATTTTATTTTTTTTACACTTTTCCCTCCGTAGGTCCGCCCACAAGATCAGGTGTCCCAACGTGGGGAATGAACTTTGAACGGGGGCATCTTATCTAATATAAAATACAGTGGTCCAGGTTAATAAAAGGAGATGCAAACATGTATGGGAAATTTCATGGTCCCCTAAGTTTTTTCTAAGAGATAGGTCTCGCATCTAGCATTTGACTGTTGGAAAAAAAGAGAAAAATCGGGGGTCCATCGGATCTATTTTATAAAGTGAAAACAATCATCGGCAAAACCGATTCTCTATCGCAATTTACTGACATTAAAGAAAAGTTACAGCTGCAAGCAAAGGAATTTAAACTGACATTTGATTAATAGGAGTCCCAACGGGTAAGGAGAATTACCAAATTACAGGCTGTAAAAGAGAGTTACAACTCATTAGGTAATTTACTAACCGTGGGGCACAATAACGTTACTGGCAAGTTAGGTGAACTACTATTTTTGTTGAATATTACAAATCATGAGATCCACGTAACTTAAGAAAACAAAATGAAAATCTTTTGTCTTGTGAAAAGAAGCCACAAAAAATACGTAGCGGCCTGCTACTAGCAGGTAAGTTACTAATAGCGAGGAAATTACGAATATCAAATAAATGTTACGATCAATTGGTGGTGTGCTAACAATACGAGAAGGTAATTTACTACTAATTTTGGTAGATTACCATTTTTTTTTTAAATACTGTGAATCACATTATGTAAAGAAAAGTTACCGGAGATATATAAGTTGTAAATTACTATAACGAGGAAAATTGCAAATGTCGAATGAAAGTCAAGATCAATTGGCTAGTTTTTATAATCACAAGAAGTTTACTATTAACTAAGGTCAATAACTATTTACAGTAAAAATATTTCGAAATAGTACAATCCTAGGATCCGATGTACTTACCACGAGGAAAGCAAAATCACATCCTCTAAAAAAGGTTGAAAACAGATATGTAACGAGTAAATTACCATTAGGGAGGACATGATTAGTTGATTACATAGACGTAAGGAAAGTTACAACGAATTGGTAGTTTACTAACAAAGCTTACCATAATTCAGAAAAAACCTAACATCATTCCAAGAAACTTACAATCGGCATACGTGACAGAGTCACGAAAGCTACAAGACTTCCTAGGAAAGTAACATAAAGTGTCAAGAGTGAATTGACGTCGAAACGCATAAGTAAATAAGGAAAAGATCACGTAAGCTTATGACCATGGAAATCTTAGACATGCAGCATACACAGGACAGACAATGATCCACAATCATAGGTTATGGCATGTCAAATTTCTTAATCATTCCGACCAACAAAAAGACAAATACTTAATCACGTTATAGTTACGTAAGCTTGGGGTC
Source organism: Corymbia calophylla (assembly GCA_014182845.1). Classification (NCBI taxonomy): domain Eukaryota; kingdom Viridiplantae; phylum Streptophyta; class Magnoliopsida; order Myrtales; family Myrtaceae; genus Corymbia; species Corymbia calophylla. Next base: position 4,442,606 of record CM024702.1, read on the forward strand.
AGAATGCGAAAGAAACCTCACGTTTTGAGGGGGTTCTTATGTTAACATCATTCTTTCTTCTTCTATACATAACTAATTGATAATTAACAGTACTTTTATGGGGTTAAGTGACTCTTTTTTGAGTTTGCGAGTCACCGAATTTTGTACTAACTCGGAAACTTTTATTTGTATAATTTGGTAACTCTCCGAATTCATTAGCTCTTATATCAAGTACCGATCTATATTAAAGTGAATAATTAGCTTTTCACAGACAAGTTCCAAGGCAATTTTAAATTACCAACTTTCATTTGAATAATCTAAGGATTCTTTTTCTTTTTTGATTTATCATTTTTTTCTATTGAGCTACTAACTTTTATTTTCACTGGTTAATAATCCATTGCATTTACAAGCCCTCTTAAGAGATCAATAACCTAAATTACGTGACTCACCGTTTTTCTCCCATTAAATTACCACACAATACCAGGCTACCAATTCTCATTTAAATTTGTTGCCAATGCTTGCTTGGCTGTTTTAATTTATTGACTTTTCATATTATTTAAACATCTTTATTTGCATTTCTTAGCAAATCTTAAATTTACTAACTCTTTTTTTCTTTTATAATTTATCAACATCGATGAGAGTGATTTACCAACTTTATCTGATCAAGTTATAAGCTAGTTTTGGTCTATTGACTTTCATTTCAGTAATTTACCAAGTTGATTTTTCTTTTAACTGCTCTCTTTTTATTTTTATTTACCAACTTGTGTTTTAAAATCAACTTTTACTTAATTAATTTATTAATTAGTTTTGAGTCGCCAATTCCTATTTGAGTTAGTTGTCAACAAATTTTTTATTTGTTTTTCTCAATTTACCAACTTTTTGATTGGGTTACGTAATTGAAAAAAAAAGAAGAAGTTAGAAAGTCACTCTAATGAATATTAGTACTTCCATATGACAGTTTATAAATATAATAAATTGATAAGAAAGGTAAGCAAAACTTGGTAAAGAACAAGAGAATTCCTTTTCTTACATATAAACAATTTTGTATTTTGAAAAAAATCAAATAAACGTTAACAACTAACTCAGTACAAAATTAGTTGGTAACTTAGTCATAAAACATGGTGGGTAAGTTAAACAAATAAATGTGCGGACCAATATTTAAGTTGGTAAATTAAAAAAGAAATCAAATAAACATTGATAAGTAGTTTAAATGAGAGTTGGTAAAACAAAACTAGTTATAATTTAATCGAAGGAAAATCGATAAGCCATTCAAAAAAGAATGGTAAGAAAGATGAATAAAATTTTAGGAGAAGATACAATAAGTTTTCTTTATAAGTTGCCAATTTGAATTGATAGCTAACTCAAATAAGACAAAAAAACCTTAATCGAGTAAGAATTTGTGATATAAAATTAGTTGGTAATTAACTTAATCGAACAATAGTTGGTAACCATTGTGAGGTCAGTAATTTATAAAAAAGAGTTAGTAAATTCATGAAGCTGGTAATCAGGGTAAGCAAAAGTGGTAAATTAATAGAAAAGAAAATAAATTTTAGGGCACATTTGTTTGGGGAAAATTTCACTATAATGAAATCGACGAATCGGGGCCCCGGATCACCACGTATCTTTTACGGTTAACTGGCTTACGTCAAGCTACTGGAAAAAAGACTACTGACACAAAAATTGAGATCGGTAATCTATCTCAACGGTGGCCGCCTGAGCAAAGCCCGTTGGTTAGATGGGTCAAAACAGCCCAGCCCAGCCCAGCCCACCCGGCCTGTTCGCACCCGGGTCTTGGGAGCAAACTCGCACGAACCCGAAATCGACGTCCCCGGATCCGACCCGGACACGTGTCCCCCTTCCCCCGGTGTGAGCCCGGTCGAAGTTTGACCCGGGCGCCCGTCTCCTTCAAGCTTCCAATCGGTGTTTCCCACGCGCCCGAGCCACCAACTGCCAACCGAACTACCCACCACCAGCCAGCAGGCGAGACGCGGGAAGAAGCTCTTCCGCTCAGGGCGGCAATGGCGACAGCTAAAGAATCAAAGACCGCCATTAAAGAAAGCCGAAAGAAGAAAAGACCTTCTTCCTTCGACGTCGCTCTCGGTGCTGTCACCGTCTCGCACGCTCGCTCGCACGCATCCGCTTCCGGGACATGCACTGTCCAATCCGGTCCGTCCACACAAACGTCGCGCGGGAACAAGACGACGACGAGGTCCGCGGTCGAGTTGTTTTTTTTTGTCGGCTTCCTCCTGTCGTCGTCCTCCGCTCCGCGGACCCTCTCTCGGATTGTTGCCCCCTGTCCACCTCCTCCGTCCTCGCCGCTCTCTCTCTTTTCCTTCTGTTTGTTCTCTTCTCCTTGTCCTTCTCTCTCTCTTCACCATACAAAAGAGGCCTTCCAATGGCATGCGCGCGGCCGGCGTCTCCATCATCATTTTCCTCGCCGCTCGCGTCGGGACTCTTCGTTGGTCCTCGGGGGCTGCTCTTCGCTCCCCTGTCTTTTTCGTCCTGGATGGTTCCGCCGTCGGTGCGCACGTGGAGCGTCGCTGGTTGGCGTTGGAGTTAGCGGAGCGCGCGTGTGGATAGAGGCGGAATGAAGTTGATGGCATGCTTGGATCGGGGAAGGAGATCCCAGGTACGATCCCCGACCCATCTAATCGAGAATAAGGTGGGAAGTCAAGAGAGAGGTGTTTTCTTTTCCTCTGATTCGTTCTCCTGCAACAGCTTTCGATTCAGTAGGTTGTTTCAGAGTAGGAAAGAGAAGACTCAGGGCACTCGTTTTTCGTTGGAGGACAATTTATTGAGTGATATTTTCTGGAATCCTAGCAATGATAAAAGATTGAAACTTTTCTTCGAAATGCTCGAATTTGATCAATGCTTAGCTATGGGGACTGATGAGTTTTGTGGTGCTGGCAGCGAAGGCCTCTACCCCTTGTTTAAGGGCAACGAGCGAAGATTCATGGTGCTAGCAGCAGTTGTTTGGCGATGGTGGAGGTAATTCAGAGTTTGTGACAGCAGTTGCAGAGATCATGGTAAGTTAAGCAACTTTCATATAAGGAATCTAATACACTTCATTTCCCCATGTTACTCGAGAGCATGATTTATTGGGTAGCTATTGAGAGATGTGATAAGTAATTACTTTGAAATCACTATTTGAGGTATTGATTAGATCGGTTTGCCAAACAAAGTTATGGGCTGCAGGTGAGTGTTTTTAAATTGACACATGAAGACCTTAATCATCCCTTAGGAGTTTTTGTTAGTTTACCGGATGAGATTATATAAGGATTTAAGGGCTTTGAATTTGATATCCGTTATTTTAGATCTTGTTTGTTTTTGAAATCAGGATTGAATATATTCTTTGCTTCATATTAATTCCTTTCATGCTTTGTCAGAACCACGGTGGAGTGATTTTCTGTTTTTAACACAGATGGCGTCATCCTTAGAGGAGCTTCTAGCAGAGGAAGGCTTTAGAGGAAGAGGAAGAAGATCAATGGCAAGGTCAAGAACTATCAGTTCAGATATGGTTACTGCACCTGATTTTTCTTTACACGGACTACACAGGTCGGGTTCTTCATTTGGAAGTAGAAACAAGACTGAGAGGACTAGGTCTGATGCATCAAGGTACAGTTTCAGAAGTAAACTATCAGGAGAAGATAGTATCAAGATTCTGAGGTCAAGGGATGGTCCAATAATTAAAGAGAGAGTGGATGGGGGATCAAGAAAAGAGATTCATCCGAAAACCGAACATACCCCTGGTTTATTGGAGGATAGAAGATCTAATGCCAGTTCTTCAGATTATATGCCTGGAAAAGAGATTGTTGAAGATGATGTGGACAGTAGTGAGAGGATAAAGGATATATACCTTAATGAAGTGCGGAGGATGGACAAGTTTTCTGATGAGGGTGGCAAAAGCAGACATTACGGAGAGAACATAGGAAAGGAAGTGAAACTGGATATGAAGCACAGTAGCAGTTCAAAGATGCATCTACCTGCGCGGACTCAGCGCAAAAATTTCAATGAAAAATCTAATGGAAGCTCATTCAGTGGTAAAAGCTTTGAGGACAGTCAGAATTCAAAGCATTTTCATGGGACACTCCCTGATTTTGTACCTGCGCTTGATGAAGTTGCTGTCCAAGCTACAATCTCCATCCTAACTGGTTATAGCAAGTGTTATTTAAAGGACGAGGGTTTTCGTGCAACCCTTCACAACCATTGCTTCTCCTGTCTTAATTCCATTGTGCCAGAGCAATATCCTAATAATGAGAACAGGGTCATTGTCAATCTAAAGCAAGCAATTGATACAGTAGAAAAAGCTGCAGAGGAGTGTGCAACTGCAAAGGATTTGACAAGAGCTTCGTTGCAGCTCAGTATTGTTACTGGCTTGAATTCCAATGACTTAAAGGATGGTTTCACTTGTGGGATTCCAAATTATCATTTGTCAGCTTGTGCTCACCTGTATTTGAGTGTGATATATGAGCTACAGAAGAAAGATAGAGCTTCAGCAAAGCATCTTTTGCAAGTTTTTTCCGATTCACCTTTCCAAGCCCGGACCACTTTGCTACCTGAACTCTGGGAAAATCTGTTCTATCCTCATCTTTCACATTTGAAGTTCTGGCACGGTCAGGAAGCTGATTCTCTTGAGGATAATCCAAAAAAGGAAAGGAGATTGAAGCTTCTTGACAAAGTGTATAATGAAATTCTTGATTCAGGTACCTACCAGTTTGCAGTTTATTACAAGGATTGGCTCACAGAGGGCTTTGAAGCTCCATCTATTCCCTCCATCAATATTCCTTCATTATCTATTCAGGAGTTCCAGTTTAATGGTTCACGGGGTCATTCTGCTGAGCTTCCTAAAGTGGTTGGTCCTTTTTATGCTCAGCCAATGGTAAGTAGGAAATTGTATGAAGATGTATTTGGCGGCTCAAGTAAACCTGGACTGGATGCTCCTGAAGCTGAAGCAGACAACTGTCGAAGTTCTATAAACTCTGGTAGCTCTACTATTGAAGTCAAAGAGACATTAACGTGCTCCTCTGAGACAGTAAAACATATAAATGGATGTACTGTGCAAAGTTACACCAAGAACCCACAAGATGAAGCACTTGTAAGTTGTAGTCTTCTTCATTTTGGAGCATTTGCAACTGCTATCCATGTCACTTGGTGGTCTGTTTTTCATTGAGTTTATTCTTTACCATAAATGAAAGGGTTATCCTTACAAGTTAGAAGGCAAATGAGAGGTAGGCTATTTGTGGATCTTCTGGTAATTGTGTTGATAGATTTGATACATACTGACCATGAAGTGTTGTTTATTTCATTTATGCATTGGAAGTTGCATTACCTGAAACAGTGAAACTTGCTTCCACATTTCACTATTTATGCTCATCCACAGGCTATATATATGTAGGAAGATGGACTTCCTCTGATGGTCGGGGAAGGAAGGGGCTCAAGAGAATATAGCGTGTCACTAGCAGAAGCCAACAATGATGAAGGCAGCAATTCTGGCAGAAGCCAACAAAATGTGGATGGTGCTCAACAAATTCAGTGTTCCTCCACTAATGTGAGTCCATTTTTTGAACCTCAACAAGCTCTGTCCATCTCCTGTTGACTGCTCTTTTATTCCTTCTGATTGCTTAGAAACTGGTAGTTGTTGTTCCTTCTTCTTTTACTTTTTCAGAGTACTGTCAATGTTTAATTTCCAATGATTATAACAAGTTGACTCTTGTTCCTCTGCAGACAATCCAAGTGAAGTTTCCCTTAGAAGGTGAGTTATGGAAAACTGCAGTAGATGTATTGAGTGGTTAATCACAACTACTGATGCTATTTTGTGTATTTCCACTTGTAGAGGGTGGAAATCAAGAAAACTTTCAAGAACAGTCTTTCTCAAGCATTTTGAAGCACTTCATTTGTCCACTTACGGGAAAGTTGTTTGAGGACCCAGTGACCCTGGAGACTGGTCAAACATATGAACGAGTGGCAATCAGCAAATGGTTTGACCAGGGGAATAGAACTTGTCCAATGACAGGAAAAACTCTGGAATGCTTAAGTTTGCCGCTTACAAGTATCATCATTAAGCGTGTAATTGATAGTTGGACATCTGAATGCTGCAAAGATCATAATGCTTTTGCCTCGCAAACAGTGGTCAAAAGTGAAGGGCACGAGTTTGAGCACAAAGATACTGGAACTATCTCTATGTTGGAGCAACTGCTTATAACTTCTGATAAAGAAGCACGAACTGTAAATGCTGGGCGGCTTATATCTCTTGGAGTTATGGAATATCTCATTCAAAGGTTTGAATCAGGACCACCAGAAGAGAGAACGAATGTTATTGAACTCATGCTGTGTTGTATTGAAGCTGATGCAAGTTGCAGGAACCAAATAGCAGAAGGCATAAGTAGTAAATTCCTTCTCAATTTGCTGCACAGCAAGCAGATCCAAGAGAGAAGAAATGCAGTGTACTTGCTGATTGAAATTATTTGCCTGAACAGGTATGAAGAATATATGTTGTAGTAGCGAATTGCTTAGGACATATTTTTATTGCATCCAGCATTGTTGCATCTGCCTGCACATGTAGCAAATACATAAGAAGCGGCACCATTAGATAATATTTTTTTCTCTAATTTCCCTCATTTAAATCAAGTGGATAAGTCGTGTGTGGGTAAGTGGGGCTGTGGAAAGTGTGGCTTAAGGAATAACTGCTCATTAAATGTGAAATGAGGCCAAGGTTTAGTTTATGATCTGAAACTTTGTGGTTCTTGCTTGTGAGTAAATCACAAATTTTTGCGTTAAATGAGGTGAAATTTCTGAAAAATAGATCTCTTACTTGATGGCCTCTCTCCAAAAAAAAAAAAAAAAAAAAATCTTTATTATTGTTGTGGCAAAATGATAGAAATCTTGAATGACTGCAGGGTTAATACATTTGTGGGATGAGCACTTCTGTAATGCATTCTAAATTTGTCACTTTAATCAAATTGACAAGGAGGTAAAGAATGAGAATTGGAAAGAAAAGATGAAGCATGCCAGTCACGTGGCTCTGGTTTGAAGGTGTCATGTCTGATCTTGATTACATAAATTGGAAAATTCGATTTCAAAATGACATGGCCTGTGTGATTTTAATGGCCTATTATAAATTGCTTCCTTTAACAACACAATTTTATGATTTCAGTGACCTTTGGGCAAGTTATGATGGCCCTTTAAGTTTTGGTGTCAGAACATGAAACAGTGGCCGTAAGATCCGTTATGAGAACTCTATCTATTGAGAGGGTGTTTAGTGTTTGTTTTGTATAGGTGTGACTGTAACTAAAGTGTTGTAATTTGTGTTTTTGGTGATATATGTTTTATAGCTACAATACCTCAAAATTGGGTGAGACAGCTCCTTCAAAAAAGCTGCTATAAGTTGCTGAAGCTTTGAAGGTGCTGTAGCTGTGAGGAATTTGCCAAATACTCCATAATAGTTACAACACTCATTTCCACAGCTGTAGTTGCTGCGGGAAAACTATAACAAACGAGCACATTGCACAATTTCTTGCCAGCAGCTACAATTGTAAAAGTTGGTACTTAAGTTTTTATAGGTTGTTTGACTAGTACTTCATGGCTGCAAGAACCCTGCAGCTGCAGTTTCTCACAGCAGCTTCTAGGAAGCTTCTCCACCCAGCTTCTAGAGTGCTGTATTATTTACTTTGCCAAAGATACATGTTACAACACACGACAGGCACAACTATGACATGACAAGGTTACCTATAGCTATACCAAAGGGTTTGAAAGTACAAGATATAAAATACCTTGATGTCCTTTTATAATATCATATGTGTATCTCAGGTACCTTGATCTCGCCTGATTATGTTGGAGTGTGTGGTTTTGGTTTTGTGGTTGTGACTTAAACATATTGGTAACCTGTAGTGGCAGATTGAACCTAAGCTATTCTGCATTGTTTTGGCATTATACTTGGTATTTTTGTTTGAAATAACAGGAGGAAGGATGTTGTATCTTTCTTGGGTAACCTACCCAATGAAAAGATGGTCAGCGCAATGCATGTTCTGCTTTTGTATCTACAAAGTGCTCCAAATGATGAAAAACCTTTGGTTGCCATACTTCTGCTTCACTTTGATCAACTGGTATGCTTTCTTGACTATTCATTTTGTAGTTTTTAGGATTTTATTGGTTTTGAATTTGATATTTGTAACTTCTCTTCTTGCCCATTCTTGAATCTGAATTGCATCCATAAGATATGCCTTGGTGAGTAAGATGAAATTTTATGGTAATTAACTTGGTATAGGAATTTGAAGATGCAGTGTGAATTTGCAGATTTAATGAAGCCTACTGTTATTTTTTGTTTATCCATTTCAGAAAATTATGGCTGAGATAACACTTTGGTACAGGTAGAACCTTGGAAGTACAGCATATACAGAGAAGAGGCTGTTGATGCAATTTCCTTGGCTCTTGATCTGAGCTTAAATGATGAAAATGTTCAAGAAAGTTGCTGCAAAGCACTTCTAGTTTTTGGGGGACACTTCTCATTATCTCAAATGGTATCCCCAGAGGATTGGATTTTAAAGCAAGAAGGATGCAGTGAAACCTACAAAGCAATCACTTGTGGCAATGAACAATATGGGTTTCTCACTGATGATACTTATTCATTGGTATGATTGACTCTATTATTTCTTTCTTACCGTACTTCTTAGCTTAATTATAACTAAAAGTTTTGTGAACTAGAAAGTATTTGTGTGCAATGGGGAATTTAGAGCTATTCATAGAGATTCTTGTTCATCTTTAAGTTGTCATGAAGTACATTGCAAGTTGGACCAATGAAAACAGTGAAAGTTTAAGAGTCTCAAATGATAGCAAGAATTTAAGAAGGAGAAATCTTGGAGGACTAATTTTATTAGTAAGCCACAGTCTAAGGGAAGAGAATTTTATAATTCATTATCTCGCAGATGCTCTCATTTTAGTCCATTTGTTGGTTGAAACTTCAGTCATATGAGAAGAGCAGTGTATTTGCTTCAGAAGTCAATTATGTTATGTAACATTATTTGCAAACATTTAGTTCAATCTCAAATGATGTCTTGCTTGCCCAGCTAGTCTGTAATATCAAGTCGGCAAGCTGATTGCGAATCTATAATCTTAGCTCTGAGAACTTAAAGAACTTATCTGTGTTGTGTATTTATGTACATGTAAATCTTCGCTTGAAGAACTTATCTAGGGTTGATTTTACAGGAAAATGAAGATTTGGGTCATCGAGAGTGGCTGAATAACTTGTTAGGATTACTTCTCAGCAGTAGAAGGAGATCATTTATTGATGCTATCTCGAAATGTTTGAGCTCAAGGGACTTGAACATGGTTCGAGCGTGTCTTATCACCATGGCATGGTTGAGTTCTGCTCTTTCTTCACTAAGTAATGCCGAACACCAGCTTTCAGTCTTTTCAGCACTTGTGCCTCAGCTGAAAGAGAAACTGGAAAGTGGTGAACAAGTGGAACACAAGATTCTTGCTTCATTTTCTCTTCTCAATTTCTGCAAAATTCCAGGTTGGTTGCTTTCATGCAAGCAATTGCACTTCCAATAAATTTGAGAAAAGAAATTATGTCTGCTTTTTAGAGTCCTCAAATTTGTACTATTGCCTTCGAGAAATTTACTAACCAGGAGATTTTGATGCACTTTGTTTGTCAACCTAAATATAATATTTTGTTCTGTGGTCCATGAGTCATATTGCAACCGTTTTCTGTTTTCTGTATCAGAATGTAGGATATCTTCTAATTGTTGAGGTAGGAGTAATGCTACAATATTCTAGTAGCAGGGGAAAAGTTTCCATTCTGCATGAAATGACAGCTAGAATTAACGACTTCTGTTTTCTGTATCAGAATGTAGGGTCCTACTGTTGACAATGTCCGAAGAGATGACATCTCCTCTGAGCAGCATTGCTGATGTTTCAGAGACAGCGAAGCAGCTATATGCCCTCATTTGTGGGGATGATATTTGATGTAATGGCTAAAGACAACAGTTACTCTGTAAGAATTGCGCCTTTCGTGAGTATTCTCTAGTTTTAAACTATGTCTACAAAATTGTTTGAGCATCCTTTAGTTTAAGAATGTTCAGAACGCTTTAGGTTTGTATCTTTCAGTCTGCAAAGCTGAAGAAGAAAGGCATAAGAAACTGTTGCTGAGACCATGGAATAGGGGGGTTAGGCCACTAAATTAGTTGGATCTTCCTTGTGAATTGTAAAGTGAGTAGAGTACTCTACTGTAATTTTGTCTTCAAGTTTTCCTTATAATTTGCACGGGAGATCATTCAGTTTGATATTATCTTAGCCCTCATGGTTTCTTGAATAATAAACATACTGGAGAAACGCAAGTCATTTTTTTTCCTTTTCTCCATTCCATGCCTAGTTTTGTTGTAAGTCTTGAGGTTTCTCTTTGGTTGTTTTTCAGTTTCTGTTCTCTCTTTCTTATTCAGGCAATTTGCGATCATTTAGTTTCATCTTTGGTTGGTAACAGTTGTAGTTCTTCCATTAAAAGAACACAGATAGTATGACAGGAGCTGCACTAATTTGTTCATTGCCCTTCAATAAAATGTTTTCTGGGGGCAGGTTGGTTATGCATTGACAATGGGTTGATTGACGGATCACTTAATTTAGGTGCATTTATAGCTCATAATCATAAAGTATCGTTCATGATTTTTGAACAGGCATGTTCTGTAAAGCTTGTTGCTTAAAAACTTTAGAGAGGTAAGTATAATTGAAGGCTGATAGCTCGGTGATCCTTAGACTTTTCTCCTAATTATATAGTAGTTTGGTCATCCATCTGATGTGGAATGGACAAATATAAGGTCAAAATACTTAAATAGTTACTCAGCGCAGAACTTAAGTGACGTGAGTAGGAAGTATTGAGGTAAGTAGATCGATGCATCTACCAAATTCTTATGGCTTAATTACTAATCAGTTTACGACCAGAAGTAAAAAAATGACTTGTTTCGACCTAAATAATCTCAAGAACGCAGCCATGGTAATCCACTCTCTTTCACTCTCTCCCTTGGATTCGAACCTAAGTTAAACCACAAAACATTTCAGCTATTTTATCTTATCAATGATACTAGACTAGATGTAAGCACTCGCATCAAGCTTTAAGTAAGAGAAGTAACCTATTACGTTTCTTTCTTAATGAGGTGGGGAAGCGTTTAAAGTGTGGCAAAAATAGAATCCTAACCCTTGTGAAGCTGATTAAGCTTAGCTCCCAAGAACAAATCTAACAATGTTTAAACAAAATCTTACTCTTTTCTTCTAACAATGTTTAAACAAAATCTTACTCTTTTCTTTTAGTAGTCCCTCATTAAGTACCCGGACACACTATCGCAACACTCCAAATAAGTAGATTTTCTTTCCATCTCGCCAGCGGTGGAGAATGCTCTTGCCCAGAGTGAAGACTAGGGCAAGGATAGTTCCGACAATGCCAATATCCATCATTGCTGAGAATCGTTATCTGCACTTAAATAGATTCTCTTCCGTACCGTGTCATATAAATTTTAATGCTTGTCTGGAGGATCAAAAGTCACCAGCTAAACAGCCTGTGCAATTTGGAGATCTCTCACAGCTTGGGTGAGTTTCCCGTTTTTCATTGATTAGGGGCATGCACAAAGGCATGTTGCACCTGCACGTACATCCATACAGATTTCTTTGCGGCCTGACATGATTTCATACTTATATCTTAGTGCAGATGTTAGACCATCTCTGCAACAGGAGAAGATAACATAACTCTGTGCAGAACCCTAATAGCCATATTTGCACTAATCTACACATTACTGGTATGTACGGATCGAGTGTGCAGACATTCATAGCTTCAGGATAATCATTTTTCATTCCTTCTTCATGAAATGCGTTGGCATTTTCCGTGCACTGTTCAAACGTTAATGTAGAAAGCAAAAACAAATGATGAAACAAATCCATAAAATTTTAGCCTCCTACCAAAAAAACACCATATTTAGTTTTTTCTTGTAAGATGGCATCTTGAATTAACTTTAAGCTATTGAAGTGCAAACTTCTTCAAGCATAGTTGTAAAGTCACTGGAACTGCATTTATGATTTGAGCCACAGACAGACAAATTTTTCATTTATGTACAAATGGTAACTCATCTCAAACTTGAATATGATCAAGCTCAATTCAGATAGGATCACAATTAACTACGTGTCATGACTTATCCAGTAAATAGGTATTGTTGAAAGTTGCTAGTCCTAGAAAGATGAAAGTATATGCCATTATGTTTTTTGTGTGTGTGTGTTAGTTAGAGAGAGAGAGAGAGAGAGAGAGCTGAGGAAGTATTTTGTGGACTATTTACTCAAAGTACTAACGCTTAGGCTAGGGCCTTGTAATAGTTTTTCAATTTGGGCCTCAAGATTCATCGGATCTCATTCTTAGGATTGCTTTTGCAATCTAATGTCTCGTTATACCTTTCTCGATCATTAGTTGAAGATATCGTAACGGTTAGTAATGATAGACCGTTAAATAGAAATTACTCGTGTTACCTACAAGTGAATAGAGTGAGTGTAATGCTCGATAAGAACATTCCATATAGAAAAGTTGTTGAATTGCAGAAAATTCCTTGCACCGGATAATACTATATCGAGCAAGTGTGACGCTTAATAACGATATGCCAATTGTGGAAATTTACTTGCTTTAGATTAAATAAAAATGGTTAGACTAATGGTCAATAACGGCATGCAATTTTGAATACAACTTTTTTTGGATACAATAATGAACGACAAGAAGCCGAAGTTAGTCCGAAAGGACGTATAATGGTCATCAAGATTGATATCAAAGTTTTTGCATTGGAACTCCAAGAATGTCATCCATCTTCAACGAGTCAATATACCGAAGTCGAGAAGAAATTAACTTTAAAAAAAATGTTAAATAGAAATCCCGACATAACTGTTCATAATACACTATGTTCAAGAATAAAATTTGCAGCTAACTTGTAAGATTCAATGTTTATTAGCGAAATGTCAAAGATGTATATTGCAATTTAATACTTAAGCAACCATTCAGAACTTAGAGAATTGTCCATGCATGATGGGGTCTGCACTAGTAAGGTATGTACATAGAACTATATTACTTCCAGCCTTGGTGGGTTTATACACTTTGTTTAAGGTTGATATGGTGGACAAAACCAATCACGATATAGTAATTGCACGAGATCTTGTGATTTCAGGGAATGTTTATATTGCCAAAAGTACTCTGAAAAATACTTTAGCTAATTTTTTGTGTTTGGTATACGGAAAATCAATGATCCCCGCAAAACATTTTCTATCCCAAGAGTCACCACAGTATAAAAAGTAGAAAATTGCTTCAAACAATGGAAAAGTACCTATTTTGAAGAAATTTTTTTCTATTATCATGAAGTTTTTTCACGAACAAATACACCTTTAATATGGATTTCGCTAATTCCTAACATATGGTTAGTTTGATCTAGCATACAATATATAATCTCCACAACAATCTTGGTAAATCATCTCTTTCTCTATTCCTTTCCGTATTCTTCCACCGCTAAAATTTATTATTGAAATTTTTTTTTGGTAAAGTAAGCGATGTATAACTTTTCATCCAACCAAGCTGTATAGTGCAAAAGACACTCGGCACCCGTTACACTCACCACAACAACATGTCAAGTGAATGGAATGGTACCAAGCTAAGAACAAAAGTGAGCAAAAGATACAAATGACAACCTATTACACAAGTCAAAAGCTGATCAGTTGCCATCTCTGGTAAAAATGGCCAGGTCGAGACCCCAACAACGTTGTAGCCTTCTATTGCTTGGTGTGTTCTCCACTAATCTGAACGACATAGCCTTGTCTTTGACTGCTTTGATAATATGGGTCTTCATAGATGGGATGTAGAAGGTACTACCACGGAAGATAATATTATTCTGGCTCTTCCAAATGACATAGTAAAGGGTAGCAAAAGAGAATCTAGATATCTCTTTGTGGAAGCCCTTGCTAGAAAGAGAAGCTATAGCCCACACGAGAGTGTCCCTCCAAGACCGATCTTGCAAAAAGAGATTACATTTGCCCGCCCAAAAGGAAGCAAGAGAATGTGAAACTGGGCACCCGAAAACAAATGGTCAATGGAATCCAGCTCTGAACCACAGAAACCGCACGCCACATCCGATATCCTCCCATAAGACAATAGCAACCTTTGTGTAGGTAGCCGATGCCTAGTAATTAGCCATAAATGAAATTGATGTCTAGGAACCAGAGTCTTATCCCACACAAAGGAAGACCACGGGACTCTACATGCTTGCCGCCTAATAGCTGCCCAAGCCGAGGCTATAGAAAACATACCGGTGGGGTGCTCAAGCCAGATTAGCTTATCCGGAAAGGGTTGGAGGTTTGGCACCGGGTGTTGCCACGCTTGAATCACCTGCAGGGTCGCTTGGCCAGCTGGCGTGAAAAGATCCGCAACCGTGGCCTGTCGTGGAAGTTCCGAGTGATAAATATAAGCGTTTGAGAAGATTGCACTCAGGGGTCCTCTCGGATGCCATGGATCAAACCATAGCGAAATGGAACAACCATCCCCTACCCGGCCATCGAGCATGCCGTTGGAAATCACTCCTTAGTGCAAGTAATTTTTTCCACGCCCACGAGCATACTGTAGGCGTTATTATTGAATTTGTTTAGCTTCTTTTATTTCAGAAATTGCCGTGTAGTTATCGTTCGCTGATAAACTCAGCTATTCTGTTAGTTCTTATTCAGATCTCTCTCGTTCATGCTTGTGTGCGTGCACAAGGCATGTCATGCAGTCGCTCACGCTTGTTTAGTATTTCGGAGTGTAGCAAATATGCATCCAAAACTTAAACTTGCCCATAAACCAAGTTCAATTTCTTTAAAGAAGAGCAATTGAAGGATGTTCTTTGATGCATCACTACTCAAAACAAGAGAACATTCTTCTCCATACATGGATCAAATTCATCATCATTGGTTGCATATGCTTAATACACTACTAGATAATCGCCTCTCGGAACTAGAAACTAACAAACAAAGCCTTTTAAAACCTTGACCAACATAATTTACGACTCCTAGACCTCTCACATCACAGGCTTTTCCTTAGTTGTCCAAATTCCCTCGAGCACTTCCAATGCCTTGGACGTTCTCCATCTCCTTCTCTTGTGCTTCATCATCCTTTGCTTTCACATCCACGTCCGCATTCCCTGCTGGGGTTTCCACCTCAGCCTCATCATCTTCACTGGTCGGATCGTCGTGACCATTGGGCCCGTTGATGGCCTGGCAGCGGTTTGCACGGTAACGCGTACGCCTTGATTCTCGCCTCCTCCTGTTCCTCTCCTCTTTCTCCGACTTGTAATGGGACCTCATGTGAACGGCGAACGCGGGCGAAGTCTTAAAGGAGTCGTCGCATTTTGGGCATGGGTATGGCCCGCCCCTCGGGTGAGGGAGGCTGCGGCTCCTCCTTTCATAATAGGCTGCAGGGCTTCTCGCCACAATGGTGTTCGAGGAGCCGCCCAGGGAGACAGAGTCTGCATTCCTTGGGTCCATGATGAGAAGACCGAAATGGCGAAAGAGAGAGAGAGATGGGGGTAGGATTCGTAAACGGGTTTTGTTTTGTGTGGTGATAGAACTTCGCATTTCAGGCTTTTTTTTATAGGGCGAGTGTTGAGGTTTACATGGAAAGTTATTGGACAAGGAGTTGGCCCTCATTATTGCCAAAGTCCAAAATGTGAAAATTTGCATACAAATATGAGCAGGTCATTCAATTTTCGATAAGAACGAATCCCATCTAAGGCAGGCCAAAGTAAAGATGCCAACAAAACATGAATGAGGTGCATTAATGGAGATTAGCATTGACACGATTTGCATCCAGATTTTCTTTCCCAGAATTTAGTGCATGAGAAGATCCCAACTTGAAATCAGCGAGCGCCTTAAAAAGTGAAGTTGCTGGTTACTATGGGCGCCTGCTAGTACATGTGATGTATGATGAATTTCACCGGTGTACGCGGTTGAGATGCCATGTTATTGTATAGCAGATTTTAATATATTTGAATTGCCATACAAACTAAAATTACTTTCCAAATTCAATGTTCCGACATTCCTTTCGGACTAACGGTTAGAAGAGAATCTAATGGTCGATAACAATATGCTATCTATATAAACTATTTGCATTACGTACGGAGTGAAAAAAAAAAGTGAGTCCAACGGTCATTAACGATATGTCAAAAATTTTCAGGTAAATCAACGGTATGCATCTATGGAAAAACTACTATACTAAACTAAAAGTACAACGGTCGGTAACGATATATCTCATTTAATTAAAATTTTTGGATAGGATAATAATCAATGCGCGATAAAAGAAATCATCATTTACGAATTACTATAATCACTGCATACTATTAACACCGATTTCGGAATTGAGCTACCAAGTTAATAAGATTATCAAAATAAGGTCAATGGTAAAGAGAAGGTCACTTATAGTTTTAGTGATTAAGCAATAACAAAGTGAAATTTTTTTTACCAACAAAAAAGAAAAAGAAAAAGAAAAAGAAAAAGAGGAGGGTAAAATTATGTAAGATTGACTTAGCACAAGAGTAAAATTCGGTAATTCTTCCGGCCAAAACAATTTAGTGGTTGAATAAATTGCTAATGACATAAGCTATAATAAAATTCCACTTATAATTAATCGTTGACTGATGTCAGACATCATTCATTTGATGTGGACAAACTAATGGATTATATTTTGCGTGTGCCCTAATCCTAAATACCTGATATCCCACTAGAATTTATCATCCAATAAAAAAAATATTAAAATTCATCTACTTGCAACGAAATGGAAAGTTCTCCAAATCCTTTACTCTTCTGCTAAGATTCGTCTATTTACATAAAAATCACACGTATTTACGTGGTACTGATAATATTTTCCATTTTCTATACATTTTTCTAACCTTAATAGAAATATGTGAACATTATTTTTAGAAAAAATAATGATGATCACGTAGGTATAATAATTGAATGTACTTAGTTAAAAGTATATATTAACGTAATTGCCAGCTCCCAAATTTCAAAATATGCATTTTGCATTAAAATGTTTGATGAGAAAATTTTGTCGGTGTTTAATTTAATTATATTTTTTGATAAAAAGGAGGCATGTCAAATATTCATGTAAGATCAGTTATGTATTCGATTGGAAAAGTACTTCATGCATTGTGGATCAAGATACTTTGTTCATAGATAGTCTTTAAAAAGCGCATTATGAGGAGTTTGATTTGTCATTGTTTTTTTCCCATTCATCTGAATTTTGAGGATTGCATTTGCAATCCAATGTCTTATTATACCTTTAGTCCTAATCCACGTTAAGAAGAAACTCACTTGTAAAAACATGTTAAGTAGAAACTTGGGAGTATTTGTTACATAATACAAGATGGTCAAGCATCATATTTGCAGTTGAACAGTTAGATTAAATGTTTACCTACGACATGTTAAAGATGTGTAATGTAATTTTTTTTTATGGTTAGAAGGATGTGTGATGCAGTATAATTCTTGAGCTACTGTGCAAAACTTGAGATACGTCAATGCAGGCTTGGTTTTGCACTAGTTAGGTAAGTATACAGAACTACATGCTTGTCACTCAATGCCTTGATTTGTTTACGTACATAATCTATGGGCAATATGGTGGACGAAAGCAATCAAGGTAGAATATATGTCAGGAGATCTTGTCATATCTAGTGGGACTTAGTACGAGTCTCATAAATTTTGAAAATGTGATTGGCTTGATTTCCTAGATATAAATTGTGCTAACAGCTCAATAGTAGTTTTGATAAATCAACTCCCCCCCCCTCCCATCTCTCTATTCTTCCATTGCTGAAATTTATGATTGAAACTGCTTTTTATTTGTCGAAAGAAAATCGTATACATTGCTCAAAAGGATAACTTAGAAGTACATGAACTTTCATAACAAAGCAAATCGAAGTAAAACAAAGACCAAGATACTACAAAACAAAGCCAAACCCAAAAAATAAAGAGGACCAATAGAGTATTGGCAACGTAAAGCACAAACTCTTTCAATAAGAACGGATCTATTAAGCAAAATATTTGGCGGCTGATAATTGAATCTCGTATCATTATTAAAAATGAGTATGCACCAAAAATTCTTTCTCCAATAACCATGGCGTTGCCAATTGGTGTGCCTAGGTTCGATTTTCTCTATATCAACGCTGTACATATATAACCAAAATAGGTTGAGTAAACACGAATCTAATTTTTTGGAGAGCAAATTTTCGTAGTTCAGCTAGACTCCATAGCTCGTGCGATCATCATTGAAACCAAAGGCGAAGGACTCACACAAAAATAGAGCACGAGGATATCGAATGTCCGAAAACATTGTTAAACTCTCATATCTAAATCGAGAGAGAGGAACTCTCAGGTCTAGAATTAGATTATGAGAGTTCAAACTTTCAAATCTAAACAAGATTGGGTTCGACGAAAAAAAAAAAAAAAAAAGCTAGACTGGGAGAAGAGAGCTCCTAGATCTAGATTTGAAGAGAAGAAAAAAGAAGAAAAGAATAAGAGAACTCAAATAAAATCAAGATGGAGGGGAGGATGAGAATAGATCAAACCATCCCCAATGGCTGAAGGTTGAAGAAGACAATGGAGAGAGAAAAGATTTACCTTCTCTTATTTGGAAAAATTGGCATGTAATTATCTGTCATTTATCATGATAAAAGGAGTCAAGCAGTCAAAGGTTATTTTGTTAATTCTCATTTCAAATCTCTTTTGCGCTTGCTTGTGCGTATGCGAGAATAATCATACAACCACTTAAGGCAAAATAGGCGTAAGGAACGAGCTATAGATCAGACTAACTTACAAAAAATGAAACGGTCTCCACATAATCAGTCATCCATTAATCAAATAAATCATTTCGTCTTTGATAAATTTACTAAGGGCTATTGTTATGCACGCTCGCTTGTTTAATACTTTGGAGAATGGAAAATATGTATCCAAACTAAAATTTGTGCATAAACTAAGTCCATCTTCTTAACGAAAAACAATTAAAGGATACACATTGATGCACGAATATTCAGAAAAAAAAAAAGAGAACCAAATTCTTCCCCATACATGCATCAAATTCATCATCGTTTGGTTGCAAATCCTTATTCCATCTCAACATATCACCTCTAAGAACTAGAAATTGACAAACAGAGCCTTTTAAAACCTTCCCTAACATAATCCCCAACGCCCAGATCTCACATTACTGGTTGCTCCTCTCCAATGCCCTGGACGTTCTCCATCTCCTTCTCTCGTACTTCAACAATCCTTGCCAGGGTTTTTGACTTCAGCCTTCACCTTTTTCTGGGTCGAACTGCCACGGTCACGAGGTTCGCCGCCGGCCTGGATACGGTTCGCACGGTAGGGCCTGCGCTTCATTTCTAGCTTCCTCCTCTTCTTGCCTTCCATCTCCGACCTGTAACACGAATTCACGTGTCCCGCCAACTCTTGTGAAGTGCTTAATAAGCCCTGGCATTGTGGGCACTGGTGTGGCCCGCACTCTGGGTGAGGGAGGCTGCTGTTCTTCCCATCAGAATCGGCTTCGGGGCTTTTTTCCCTAACGTTGTTAGAGGAGCCGCCAGGAGAGACAGAGTTCGCGTTGCTCGAGGCCATGATAAGAGAATTGAATCGGCAAAAAGAGAGAAATGGGAGATTCAGAAATGGGATTTTGTTTGCGGCGAGAGAAAGTATGCATCTCCTCCCTTTTTATAATTGGAGTTTAAGGATTCTTATGGTATGTTCTTGCGCAAGAAGTCAGCCCTCGCTCCTGCCCAAATGTGACAATTTGCATGCAAATAAGCAAGTCATTTACTTTTTGATAAGAATCGATCCGTTTAAGGTAGGAGAGAGTAAGACGGCAACAAGATGCATTAATGGAGATGAGCAATGACATGATAGCACCCAGATTTTCTTTCCCATAATCTAGTCCATGAGAAGATACTGACTTGAATTCAGGAGGACCTTAAAAAGTGAAGTTGTTGATTACTATGGGCGTGTGATTGTACATGTGATTTATGATGAATTCCATTAGTGTACACGGTCGAGATGCCATGTTATGTAGCAGCTTTGAATATATTTTGAAAATTCCATCTCAATTCAATGTCCCGGCATTCCTTTACGACGGCAAACAGTTGAAGACAATGCGATAGTCAATAATAACATGCTATCTATTTAAATTATTTGCATACGAAATGAACAAAGTGAGTCCCAACGGTTCTTAACGATATGCCAAAAGTTTTAAGGTAAATTTATGTTATGCCATCTACGGCGATTCTGTCGTTACCTACGAAATAGAAAGAGTAAGTATAACGATTAGTAACGATATGTCTCATTTAATTTAAAGTTTTGGATAGGATAATAATAGACGGCAGTAAAAGAAATTATTGTTTACAAATTAATATAATCACCATACTATTAACACTGCCTTCAACATTGAGCTACCAAGTCAAGATGATTATCAAAATAAGGTCAATAGTGACGAGAGGTCAGTAACAGATTTAGCGATTAAGCAATAACAGGCTGAATATCTTAAAAATTTTAGCCGAAAAAAAGAAGAGAAAAAGTGAAAGAGAAAGGTAAACTATTTAAAGTTGACATAGCAAAAAAGTGGAATTGAGTAGTCCTTCTCGCCCAAACTATCCAATGGTCGATTATTTTCTGTGAATAAACAGCTAATTAACACAAGCTAGTTAAAATTTCTAAACAAATTACTTGTTGTTTGATGCCAGACATCATTCATTTGATGTAGATGGATTAACTAGAATTTATCAAATCTGTCAATAAAATGAATATATTATAATGGGATATTGACATAAATGGTTAAAGAACTTTGGCTCAATATGAAATGTAGTCCATGAATTTTTGATACATGTCCAATGTAGTTCCAAAATTATATAAAAATGTTCAATATTGCCTCTCATTAATTCAAGATTAAGGACAACATTGAACTCTTTTATATGGTCTAGGAACTAAGTTGAACATGTACCAAAAGTCTAAGAATTATATTGAATAAATTAAAAGTTTAGGGACCGCATTGCAAATTGAACTAAAGTTCAGGATCACATTATATAATGGATCAAAGTTCATGGGCCATTTGTATTGATTTCCTCATTCAAATTTGTTTGTTTGCAAATCCTTTATTTATTAAAAGTTCTCCAAATCCTTTTCTTGCTACTAAAATTCTTCCCTTTACATATCACTCTACACGTATATTGCGTGGTTTCGATAATACTTCCACTTTCGGTGATATGTATTATAATGTATATACTCAGTACATTACGTAACTACTAGAACCCATTTTTCAATATAATCTTTCAATTAAAAGCTTTAATGAGAAATTTGTTGGTGTTTATTTATTTATTTATTTATTTTTATAAAGAGGAGGCTGCATTCAAGTTAAAATTAACATGCATAAATTTTCATGTGAGATTAGTTGTTTATTCGATTAGAAAAGCATTTCATGCATCGTGTTTAAAGACGCTTTGCTAATGCCTCGTCTTTAAATAGCACGTTGTTAGGAATTTGATTTGCAATCGTTGCTTTCTAGTAATCCAAACAGTGAGAGGTTGCTTTTGCAATTCAATGTATTCTTATACCTTCTTCGATAACTAGTTGAAGATATCCTAACGGTTGGTAACGATAAACCATTAAAAGAAATCATTTTCGTTACCTATAAGTGAATAGACCAAGTGTAACGCTCAATAACGATATACCACATAACTAAAGTTTTCGGATGGAACAACGATATGCCATGTAAGCATAATTGCTTGCATTAGATTAAATAAAAAGAGTGAGACTAACGTTCAATAACTATATACTATCTAAATAAAACTTTTGGATACAATAATTAATCACGTGAAGCCAAAGTTTGTCTGAAAGGATGTTTAACAGTCATTAATAATAGAAATTATCTTTGTCACCCACAAGTGAATAGAGAGAATAACTCTCAAGAACAATATTCCATATAAAGAAGTATTTAGATAGAACAAGATATGTCATTGTGGAAAATTGCTTGCATCATTTTGAATAAAAAGAATGGGGCAAATGATCAATAAAGATATGCTATCTAAATCAAATTAATTCATTTGTAAAAACAGTGTCAAACAGAAACTCCAACATAACTGTTCATAATACAAGATGGTCAAGCATGAAACTTGCAGCTAAATTGTTTGATTTAATGTTCATCAGCAACATGTTCAAGATGTAAAATGCAATATAATACTATG
Source organism: Corymbia calophylla (assembly GCA_014182845.1). Classification (NCBI taxonomy): domain Eukaryota; kingdom Viridiplantae; phylum Streptophyta; class Magnoliopsida; order Myrtales; family Myrtaceae; genus Corymbia; species Corymbia calophylla. Next base: position 4,464,829 of record CM024702.1, read on the forward strand.
CAAAAACTGGAGAGTTGTTAATATAGGCTTGGTTTTGCACTAGTTTAGGTAAGTACATATAACTTTGTTATTCATTGTGTCGATTTGTTTATAGACTCAGTATATGGATGATGTGATGGATAGAACCAAGCATCATCCAATAATTGTTGAGAGACATTGTGATTTCTATTGGGACTTAGTGTGGATCTTGTGAACTACATAATCTTTACAAATATGAATAGCAGTTTAGGAAAACACTCTCTCTCTCTCTCTCATTTGGGAAAATTGCTTTGTGTAGTTGTCTCTCATTTATCATGACATGATAAATTGATTCAAGCCTTTGTATGTCATTTTGTTAATTTTTATTTTAAATCTCTGTCGGCACACGGGAGAATATGCTTGCAGGTCTTGTTTAAAACTTGGGGAGTGGCAAATATGCATCCAAACTAAAACTTGCCCCTAAAACGACTCCATTTTTATTGAAAAGAAAAACGCTCTGAAAGGATATAGACTGATGCATAAATATGAAAAAAGAAGAAGACAAAGACCCAAACTCTTCTCCATATATGTATCAAATTCAGCATCCATTGCTGGCAAATACTTATTACAGTACTAGATAATCCCCAACTCCTAGACCTCACACCACTGGCTCTTCCTTAATCTTCCGAATCCCAGTAGCACTTCCCATGCTTTGGACGTCCTCCATCTCCATCTTGATCTCCACCCTTTGTGGTTCAACATTTTCTGTTTTCACAGGCTTGGGCACATTTGCTATGGCTTCCATGTTGGCCGACCCAGTCGTATGGGTCGAAAGGCCACAGCCACGGGCCTTGCCGCTGCCCTTGCCAGCCCCCCACGTTTGCCACGGCGCCTGTGCTTCTCTTCCAGCCTTGTCCTCCTCTCTTCTTCGCTCTCCGACTTGTAATGGGACCTCATATGGGCAGCAAACCTCTGTGAGGTTGTAAACGACCTGTCACACCGAGGGCAGCCGTAGGGCCCGTACTTTGGGTGAGGGAGGCTGCGGTTCCTCCTGTCATATTCGGCGCTAGCGGCTCTCGCCATAGCGTCGTCAGAGGAGCCGCCAAGAGGGAGAGAGTTTGCGTTGCTCAGGGCCATGATAAGGAGATTGAATTGGCAAAAAAGAGAGAAATGGGAAGAGCGAGGGCTTCTGTTGGTGGTGAGAGGAATCCACCTAATACACCGTTTTTATAACCGGAGTGTAGCAAATTTTTTTAGAGCGTTATTAAATAAGGAGTTGGGCCCTAATTATTGCCAAAGCCTAAAATGTGACATTTTGCATCCATATAAGCAAGTAATTTGCTCTTCGATAAGAACGAACCCATTTAAGGCAAGCAAAAAAATAAGACAGCAATCGACATCAATGAGTTGCACTACTAGAGATAGGATTGACCTGATACGGAACGAGAATTCCCTTTCAAGAATTTTGGGTGAGAAGATCCCAGCTAGAAAAAGTGAGGACCCCAAAAAGTAAAGAGATTTTCCTTTTCAGGATTTAGTACATGTGGTGCAAGATGAATTCCATCAGTGTGCTCGGTTGTAATCGAGTAGGCTTATAGAGTGCACAACTTGCCGATAATCACTTTGTACTATAATCAGTTTGTACTATAAGCGTTAGTAACGCCATTTTTTAGGTAAATGTAAGTCGTTCGTAGCATTCTCTTTTGACAAACAATTAAAAACAATCCAATAATCAAGAATAACGTGCTATCTATTCAAATTCTCTATCTTATGTACGGGGTGAAAAGAGTGAGTTTACATCATAAATGTTTTTTTTTTAAATGTTATGTAAATTAATGATATAAAATTTATCATCGCCTACTAAATAAAAAAATTAAGTTATAATGGTCAATAACGACATATCTCAAGTTATTTGAAAAATAATTATTGATGCGCAGTAAAAGAAATTATTATTTACAAATCACTGCCATCACTGCATACTACTTACACCGTCTTTGGAATTGAGCAACCCCGGTTGAGAAAACTGTAAAAATAGGGTCGATGATAAGCAATGACAAGGCGAAACTTTAAATTTATAGGAAAAAAAAGAAAAAGAGAGAGGTGGAACTATTTAAAATTGACTTAGGACAAAAGTAAAATTTAGTAATTCTTCCAGCCAAAACTCTTTTTAATTTTACATATATTAGTGGTTTAAGATTTAATCTTGAAGTCGGAGTGTAACCACTACGACCTTCATTTCCAAACCCTAATTAATGTAGAAAGAAAGAAATCATGCCACAAATGACACCATCAAAAGGCCCCTGGTTCGGAGGTCATATTACTAAAGATGATATATTTGATTTACCTTTTCACTTTTTAGGTCAAAAATCATAGTAAAATAGTTTCAGGACCAAGGCTTTGTTTGTTTTGTGAAAAATAAATCATTTAGAAAACATTTTCTATAAAAATGATCGTTTGTATCGTTGAAATAATTAGTTGATGAAAAATATTTTCATTATCGATAACAATCTATTTATGAATATTTTTTGTAGGTGATAGAAAATATTTTTCATCAATTCATCTTTGTAAGAGATACAAGCAATAATTTCTAGGAAAATATTTTCTAAATTATTTAATTTTTGTTAAACAAATGGAACCCAAATCCACCTCTATAGTTAAATCATAGACTAACGATGGAATTTTTAATTTTTAATATTTTAAATATCTTTCTTTGGTCATCATTCTTTTGGAATTTAAAGTTATATTTTTTCGTTAAATTAATATATCAAAGGTTTATTGATTGATTTTGTTAAAATATTTGAATACTAAATTACACCTTAATTTAACAAAGTTGTAGAGGTCTCAAAAAGTTTAACAGATTGTTTTCTACGAATAGATTACTAATAACATAAGCGAATATACAACTCCACTTATTAAAATTCTCGATATTCCACTAGAATTTATTGTATCTGCTAAAAAAAAATGAATCTATTATAATTCATCTATTTGAAGACAAAAAATCGATACTTCTCCAAATCCTTTGCTTCGCTACTAAGATTGTTTACTTACATATAACCCACACGTTTTTACGTGGTTTCCATAATACTTCCATTTTTTATACATTTTTCTGAACTTATTATATTTATGTAAAACATTGTTTTTAATAAAACAATGGTGCTCATACGGGTGATATATATTATGAAGTGTATGTACTCAGTTAAAAGTATATCTGACGTAATTGCTAGCACCCATCTTTCTCATTATTGCCTTTTAATTAAAATGTTTAATGAGAGATTCGTTGGTGTTTATTTAATTATTTATTGATAAAAAGGAGGCATGTATAATGTTCATGTAAGATTAGGTATGTATTCGATTGGCCAAGTACTTCATGCATTGTGTATCAAGATGCTTTGTCAATAGATCGTCTTTGAAAAGCAGATTATTAGGAATTTCATTTGCAATCGTTGTTTTCTATTTATCCAAACAGTCATGACTGCTTTTGCACTTCAATGTCTTCTTATACCAACTTCGATAACCAGTTGAAGATATCCAACCCGTTGGTAACGATAAACCAATAGTAGAAATCATTTATGTTACCTACAAATGAATAAGTTTAGTGTAATACTCAACGATGATATGTTAAATAAGTAAAAAATTTCAGATAGAATAACGATATGCCATTTCGGATAAGTGCTTGCGCTAGATTTAGTAAAAAGACTTGAACTAACGGTCAATCATGCTATCCAAATTAAACTTGTTGCATGCAGTAATTATTGACATGAACTCGAAGTTAGTCTCAAAAAACGATTAACGGTCATCAACAATTGGAAATATTTGCATTGCTCATAGGTGAACAAAATAAATATAACGCTCGATAACGATATTCCATATAAGTAATATTTATTGGATGGAATAACGATATGCCATTTGTGAAAAAAAAAAAAAAACTTGCACTAGATTAAATGAAAAGAATAGGACTAATGGTAATTAACGGTATGATATCTAGATCGAACTTCTAGGATACAAAAATAATTGGCAAGAAGTCAAAGGTAGTCTGAAAGGACGTATGACGGTCATAAATAATAAGGTTATTTGCATTGCCCACCAGTGAATAAAGTATTTGCATACCGACTTCATTGAAGTCGGTTTCTATTCCGACAAAAAAAAAAAAAATGATTTCTAAAGTAGTGAAATAGCTACTTGCAAGTTACCTCCACAATAACTCTAGTAATACCCAAGAAAATTGTCAATTGGAGGCTTCAAGAAAATGTCCCATAATTCTACTTTAAGTGAAGAACGCACTCTTATTGTTTGTGTGTACCTAGCAAGCCAATTGCTTGAGTCATCATGAATAAGTCAACCTATTGAAGCTGTTGCTTTTAGAGGCCTTGACAAACTTGAGTTTGACCCCACCGGACTGAGGGAGGGTCTAACTCACAGACTTATCTCTCTTCTCCTTTGAGGTAGAGGATCTATTTTCTACTAATCAAGCAAACAGGATATCATTGACATATCCTTAAATCATATTCATAGGTGTATCTAGAAAGGAAAAGTCCATTTGACATAATATTTGATTCTTCCAATTTCACAAATGCCATCAAGTTACACAAATTACCAATGGCCAGTCATAATTTTTTATCAGCACTATTGCAATAGACAAGTTTGTTAAAACCACTTATGCAAATCAAGAGTAAAGAAATGACCCCTTAAATGTGTAGGGAAAATTTTCTGCCAAATAGCCTTTGCATAATTACAATTCTAAAGTGCATACAAGTTGATCTAAGAGAATTGTGGATAAGAAACGCAATAGGACTCCGCTATAATTTTACGATGAAATATGTATGCGTGTCTATTTAATACTGAGAAGAGTGGTAAATGTGCATCCAAACGAAAACTTGCCCACAAACAAGTCCATTTTCTTTATAAAAAAAAGGATATATATTGATGCATAAATATGAAGAAAAAAAAAAACACCCAAATTCCTCTCCATACATGCAGCAAATTGATCATCCACGATCGCAAATACTTATTACATTGCAAGATCATTCACAACTCCTAGACCTCACATCAAAGGCTCTTCCTTAGTCTCTTAAATCGCTAAAGCACTTCCAATGCCTTGGACGTACTCCGCCTCCATCTCCATCTTCAACTCCATCTCTATCTCCACCTCTCGTAGTTCAACAATTTCTGTTTGCACGGGCATACGTACATTCCTTGCTAAGGTTTTCAGCCTCATCCTCCGGACTCGTACAGGTTGAACTGCCACGACCATGGGCCCTGCTGCAGCCCCCCGGCGGTTCCCACGGCGCCTGTGCTTCTCTTCCAGCCTCGTCCTTCTCTCTTCTTCGCTCTCTGACTTGTAGTGGTACCTCATATGCGCAGCAAAACGCTGCGAGGTCGTAAACAATCCATCACACCTGGGGCAAGTGTAGGGCCCGTACTTTGGGTGAGGGAGGCTGCGGTTCCTCCTGTCATATTCGGCTCTAGCGCTCCTCGCTATAGCGTCGTCAGAGGAGTCAGAGGAGCCGCCAAGAGGGAGAGATTTTGCGTTGCTCAGGGCCATGGTAAGAAGATTGAATTGGCCAAAAAGAGAGAAATGGGAATTGTAAGGACTTGTGTTTGTGGTGACCACACAGCATACCCTTTTATAAGGGAGTTCCAAGGTTATTAGCCTTCATTATTGCCAAAGTATAGAATGTGATTTTTTGCAAAAGTATAAAGCAAGTCATTTACTTCAAGATAAGAACGATCCCATACAAGGTAAGTGATGGTAAGACAGCCACAACCATGGATAAGTTGCTTTAATGGAGACCAGGATTGACCAGATATGCAGCCAGATTTACCTTTCCAGAATTTAGTGCATGAGAAGATTTCCAACTTGAAATCAGGGTGGACCCAAAAAGGTAAAATTGTTAACTTATGGGTGTATGCTCGTACAGTGTACAACATGCCCTTAATTAGTTTGTACTACGAGAATTAACAACATCATCTTTAGATAAATATAAGTCATTTGTATTTCCGCAATTCGAAGTCCTAGCATTCCTTTCCTATAAATAGTTGAAGGCGATACGACAATTGCATGACGATATGCTATCTACGTAAACTCTTTGTAATACATACGAAGCAAAAATAGTGATTCTAACGGTCATCAACGGTATGTAAAACGGTTTTAGGTAAATTTATAATATGCCTTTCATGGAAAAATATCTCATATGAATAAAATTTTTGGGTAGAGTAATGATTGACGCACGGTAAAAGAAATTATCGTTTACAAATTACTATTATCACCACATGCAATTAGCACCATCTTCGGAATTGAGTTACCTAGCCAAGAAAAAATTTACAAAGATCGGGTCGATAATAACGAGAGGTCAGTTATAGATTTTGTGATCACGCAATAACAAGGTAAACTATTTTAAAAGGTTTTTCAGAAAAAAAAAAAAAAAAAGAAGAAAAAGAAATATTAAAAGAAAAGGACAAAAAAAAAAAGACAAATGTACACACTTGGCAACCATGCACAGTAAAAGGGGCTTATCATCGATTGATCAAGTGAAAAGTAAATGCGAGTTCGGTGAAGAGGAAAAGAAGGGGGAGTTTCAAGCATGACGACACAGAAGCAGCAAACAGCCGTCCGGATTTATTTAAGTAAATAGCTAATAATTAAATCCTGAGCTAATTTAGGATTCTAAACGAATCCCAGGATTCAATTTTTGTATATTTACCTATTCGAATGATGTAAATTTTGTTGTTTTTTTTTATATAGTTTATGCCATATTTGATTGTACAAAACAATTGAAAGTAACACTTCAAGATACAATAATATATAAAATGACATAAAGAAATTGTGATTTATACTTTAATGTAACCCTTGCGTTAATAATATAAAATAATATAAAAAAGTCTTAAATCTATTACACTTGTATCAATTCAATCTTAAACATTTCAATTGTATCAATTAAGTCTTAAAATTTTTTACGATATGCCAATATAGTCTATTCGGCTAATTTTTACTGAAAATTGCCAACATGGACACCGGCTACCCTATGTGACACAACTAATGCTGACATTGATTTTTTTATAAATTTTTAATGTTTTTTTCTGAATTGTTTTATTTTATTTTATTTTATTTTTTTCTTATTATTTTCTTTTTGTTCATTGTGGCTAGCGACACTTGACGCCCCAAAACATCAAGCGCAACACATCTCTTTTCCGACTATAACTTATAATAGTGTGCGTAAGCACAATTAACATTCACAACATCCCATACAATGTATTTTATCTTGTTTAATCAATATACATATGCCTCAAAAGTTTTATACAAATATCAGTAGTTACTAACTTAATACATCATTCGGGAAAAACACAAATATAATATATTAGTCCTCGGAAGAGTTAGGGTCACCTATTTCCAACACTACTCCTACTCTAAAAAAACTTACCTATATAAACGTGTCGCTAGATTGACAACCTTGCCCATCAACATGTTGCCATCATCGCTGCCATTGAAACCCCTCAATGATCCAACCAACTTATTGTCAATGTCCAAAACCAAGCAACAAATTGATGGTTAATTCACTCTAGAAACCCCATGTCGACCCATATGGTAGAACTACACTTAGTATAAACTACTATTGATCCAAGTATAAGCACATCTTCATAAACATAATCAAAATGCATGGGAGTTCCAAAAAGCAATGATGGTGGGGGATCCATCTTTTATATTTGGAAATAAAGGAGTAAGCTAAAGTGTTATAAATGAAATGTCTAAAGTAAGATATCATTTTACCACTTAACATGATATCAACAAACAACATGAGTTCAAAGTAATACGAAATAACCATGTATGATGAGTGTAGGAGTAAATGCAATATCATTCTTATCATGATATATCGATGGAAACCAATAAAAATAATTGCATAAGATTATTCATTCAAAAACAAGCAACTAGCATAACATATTATGATATACGGTCATCACCAATTAATTTATTGATAGACATGTGTGCATATATGTATCTTTATATACACAGATACATGTACTATATTGTTTATTTTTCCTCCGGAATACTCCCAAAGCATCCTAACACCCGGGACACTTCCACTCCGTTGAATCCTGACACTTAGGACATCTCCACTCCCCTTGGCTTGGTGAGGGCTGGTGAACTTCGTCACCACTTTGGTCATGGGTGGTGGCTCCTCACCGACGAGCTTACTCTTCTCTTTCTTTATTTTCAATTTTTTCAATAAAACTTTAGCTTTTCTTTTTAGGTTTTTAATCCAATTTAAATAATATTGAAGAAAAAATGCCATGTAAAAGAGAGAAATTAATAAATAAAAAAATGGCACATTGACATATTTCATTAGTCAAATTGATAGTGTAATTAGAATGACTTAATTGCATCAATTTGACAAGTTTTAGAAGTCAATTTCACTTTTGTGATAAATTTTATGACTTTCAATGCATTTTATGCAAAAAATAATAATAATAAAGAAGCAAGTCGAAACCCATTAAATGAAATTGTTAAAAATTGTTAAGTTTAAGGTAGGAGATCACCTTACTACTCAACCTAGTGTAAAACAACGTGAGTTCAAAGTAATACAAAATAACCATGTATATAATGAGTAGTGATGAACGATTCTAAATTCCGTATAGGTTCCACCTAAAACTTGGAAATTGCCCATAGGAACGGATTGCTTATTTTTTGGAACTTGAAACTTACCATATATAGCTTGAAACTTGAAACCTGAAACATATCCAGTCATAGATTCTAAGGTTAGTTCCAAGTTTTACCTAGGTTCTACCTATATTATTAATTGGATGATTGTAATGAATCATCGTATTTAATGATCATCACTTGTTACTACACTTTACTGACCGCAACTTATATTTAGATACACGAAGAAAATGAAACTTTAACAAAATAAAAGTTCCGATCATAAAATGAAAGTTCAAATTAATGATTCTAAATTATATACCCGTCATCGAAATTCAAGGATTACTATAGGATTGTGCAAAAACATGGACTAAGAAAAATACAAAAACTTATTTCAGATTTTAGATTCCACTTACCTAAAACCTCGAACCTACTCGTCGAAACAGGTTGTCCAAATTTTGGAACCTGAAACCATATAGGTTTCTTTGATTCCATATTCTATTTAGAACCATACTCACACCTAATAATGAATGCATGAGTGAATTTGTTATTTTTCTTATCATGAGATATCGATGAAAAAATTAACAATATTGCATGAGATTATTCATTCAGCAAGCGGATGGCATAACACATTACGATGCATGGTTAGAACCAATTAGATAACATGTGAATATTCATTACTTCTTCTTATCCCTGACACTCTTGAGGCATCTTGACTCATGGGACATCTTAACTTCGAGACATCCCGAACATTCTTAGGATATCCCAACTTATGGAGCATCTTGACTCCTGAGGTAGCCCAAGCACTCCCGAGACATCCTGAGACATCCCGACACATGGGCATCATCTCCATTATCATATAGGCAAGGGAAATATATGCACAACACTTTCCATATTTAATCACATAGCACATGTTAGCATTATCATTAGATGGCCTTCCTTGCATCAACAATGAGTTCAATACTCATTTTGAAGAATTGACATCAGCTATACAACATCTTTTCGTGCAAATCATTTTTGAAATACAATTACCTTACCCTTCCAATATTCACAATACTCAAGTAATGATAATGACAAGCTTAAGTCTTTACATTTCTCATGCAAGCTATGATAAATAAATAATTACGTGTGCCAAGACATGTATACCCTTCTTCTCTTCCTATCATGCTATCATTGATGTAATAAAATGCTTCAATCAAACAATTAGGTCAGAAATAGTACATAGTCAGGTTCGACAAGTGGCATAACCGGCAAGTACGTATTCTCGGCAATGGATATATTTGGTGAATAATTACATTTAGAAAATGGATATAAGCGGTAAGTGGACATACTCGGCAAGTGGACATACTAGGCAAAATCGATGAGCGGATATAAGTGATAACTTGTTATATTCGGCAAGTAGAGTAAGTAGTAAGTTATTATACTCGACAAGTGGATATACTCAGCAAGTAGATACAAGCGGTAAATGGTTATACTTGACAAATGGATATAAGTGGCAAGTGCATATAAGTGATAGGTGGATATACTTGACAAATGGATATACTCAACGAATGGGTATAAGTGACAAATGGATATAAGCACCAGGTCGATATGAGTGACAAATGAATATAATAGATGGGTATAATCGGCAAGTGAGTACGCGCGACATGTGAGCATATCAGTTTAAGTAGCAGGTCAATATAAGTGATGGGTGGAGATAACCAGCAAGTGAATATAAACGATAAGTATATATATATATATATATTTTGGTCGAAAAGTGGATATATTCAATAGGTGGGTATAGGCGATAAGGGAATATATCATGTGAGTAGGGATAAGCAACCAAGGTCAAAACTATGTAAATATGGCTTTCAAGTCCAATTTCACCAGGGTTAAAAGAAGTGATCATTTTGAGTTTAAAAGAAACATGGTGAAAATCTGAGGAGATGTGATGAAAAATATCGTACACGGCCATACTTGGTTAGCTTGAACAAATAACCAAGATTAAAGTAATGATGACTTTGGGTTAAAAATGTTAGGTGTAAAGAGAATAATAGATGTTTCAAAACAAAAATTTCAAATGCCCAATGAGAATAGCTAAGATACAAGTAGCGTAACAAGATTAGCTAAAAGGAGATACACAGTTCCAAAGCACAAGCGAATTAAGTCTGTCCGCTTTTTTTAAATGAGTAGCGCAAAGCTTATCAAATTGATCTATAGAAAGAATATATTAGGTGACATGACATTATATCTAACACTATAATAATGTCACATCATATAATATATTGTATTTTTTATCTGTCACTGGTCTAGTATACTTAATTAGCATTATTCTTTGTGACAAACCATATATGAAAACATTAGATATATTGCATTCAAATCCACGCATAATTAATCACTAAACCATTGCTTCAATATAGACTAAACGCCTTTCTCTTTTTCTTTTTCTTTTTTGTAATGAAGAAAATCCCATCTCAAAGAAGTGTGTCCTAAGCTCTCGACATACTCTATTAACCTCATGAATTAGTAGGAAAGATGCAAGCTCAAGTACAAAGGAGTACCCAACTTGGATTGTTTTCACTTATTGGAGTGGGAATCAAAATTCGGCTTGTCCCTCTTCTTCCTCTTGTTATTTTTATTAAATCGACCATTTCATGATTTTATATTGTTTGAAAGACACATATTCAGTACCAAACAAGAAATTTATTTTATTTCCCAATAACTATAATCCACCGTTCCACCGTAAATTCACTCTTTTCTCATTAAATAGGCTCAACAAGGACACTGAACATGATCGGACCTGTACACAACTCACATCTTGCTCTTGAACCAGAAAACACCTCTTTGGGACTCATTGCCGTCGTCCTGCTCCACATACAGGCATTCTCTGGCCTCCCTCCAGATGGCCTTGAGGATTGGGGTCGTGTCGACCCGGTAGTACGAGCCTAGGACGGGCTTCAGTGATGTGGTGGAAGACCTTGTTGAGGACACCGTGGTTGCGGTCCACTGTGGCGAGCGCTCCCCGGAGCCAGTCCCACTCCGACGCATCGTAGTGGGGTAGGCTGGGGTGGGTGTGGTTCAGGTAGGTGATCAAGACCACGAAACAATTGGCCACCATCATCGGTCCTCGATACATACACATTAGCCATAATACTCCTGCGACAATAAATAACACAGGATTAATTCTTATATAAATATATGTACATTACGAAGTCGTGACTTAGATGATTAAATCTATCATTAATCTTTTAATCTTCTAAGTAACAAATATTTGCTGTCAATGCAACAAGATGTTCCCGTTCCAATGATGATGGGTTCCTATGAAGGAGTACATTGCAAAAGGTTTGGAAATTACTGCAAGATAAAGTTGTAATAATGATGACCCTTGAAGGCTGAATTTTTGAACAAAAAAATTAATCAAATCATAGCCAACAATTTCTCCAAGAATTTATCGAGTTCTCATTTTGATGATTATTTTAACAAAATTCAAAATATTTATCGATCCAAGTTTTTCTAATGACCTGACAAGATTCTATTTAGTTTGCTTCTATGATTTTTTTTTTTTATAAAAATAAGCCCACAGAAAAAAATATCTTCCTCCATGAAGTTCCATACTTCTCAGGCTAACTTAACAAGCGAATTCACATTAACGATAGATCCTTAAATGCAACCTTCTTCATGCAATTAATCCATTTGCTGCCGCCGTGTTTTGAGACGTTCTCATTCCGGCGTGGTACAAAGATAATTCACAACACAACGCATGCATTTAATTGACTTGGGTGGACATAAACGTCGCATCCTAAATAACTTAATAAGATTTTTCAAACTCACACTCGTGTCTACCTTTCGTCCTGGCGACTTCGTAGAGCACGTAAGTGGCAACCATCACTGCCAAGTCCGAGACCAGGACATACATTCTCTCCCCATCGGAGAATATCTCGCAGAACGGATCGAAGTGGCTCGCAAACCGATCATACGACCAGCCTGATGCGTTCACGGTCATGTATAAGGGCCACCGGCGAGCAACACAGCCACAATGGTGAAGACCCAGCTGGGCGGGTTGTTGAACCGCCTATAGTACCACTGAACCTTCTCCTTGGGGCGGGGCACAAATACCTCGTCGTGTTCGAGCGAGCCTGTGTTGGCATGGCGGCGGCAGCGAGCTGTACTTCCAGGAGAAGCAAGGAACGAGGAGGGCGGTGTAAAGAGGAACCCGATGACATCGTTGATAAGGCGATGGTCGCTGAAGGCTCCGTGGCCGCACTCGTGGGCAATGACCCAGATGGCGATGAGGAGGCATCCCTGGAGCAAGAAGTAGGAGGGCCAGGCGGCGAGGTGGCGGGCGATCGGCGGGAGGAGGATGAGGAGGAGGTACGCGGAGGAGGATCGGAGGAGGGAGCGGCAGAAGCAGTGAGGAGGGATGGCTCTCTTCAGGTGGCTGAAGGTGAACGGCGGCTTTTCGTGAGGGACACGGTGGAGATCGTCGTGAGGGGGTGACATGTCTTTGACGTCGGCGGCGGCGACAACCGGTTTGGACCTTATGTTGACCGCATTTTCCCTTCGATACCCATAGATTAATCTTTGTTGAACCTGAAAGGGAAAAAGGACATCGATTCAAAATTTTAAATTTTAAATTGAGTTAAAATCCAACGACGAAGAGATGAAACATTGGCTTAAGATAAATCAATCCAATCTCATCTTTCAGGGGGGATGCATCACCTTTAAAAATATACATTTGTATTTAGTGGGTTAGTCTGAGTTCTTAATGATTAATCTGTCCTTTTTATTTTATCTTTATTTTCCACGTAACAAAAATCTTTTGTGAGTACCGGGTTATACGACAATCAATAAATCCATATATTTAAGGTAAAATACCTAATTATCTCATTTTTGTTTTTCCCATTGAAGCCCTTATAAAATTATTTCTATATTTGTAAATTAATATGGAAAAAAAGGTAAAATTGACCAAAGTAAAAAAAAAAAAAAGGTAAAATAAAGAAAATGACTACCCGCTTTATATGCAAAAATTGCACTTGGCAAAATTACCGGTTGTCCTTGTACTGCAATCTACCCCATTCTTGCCCTCTAAGACTGCTTTTCTCCTTTTCTTTTAGATTTGAATTTTGAATAAATGTTAGTTTTCCATTATTGAAAAACAGCAAAGTGTCCATCTAATGTTTTCCTTATGAAAAAGATGGTGAAAAAAAAGAATGATGTCAAGTTTAAATGGCTTCGTGCAATTAAACTTATGAATTTTATGGTAGCACTCGCAAGCTTGATGCACTCTCTATCGTGAGATAATAATTTTTTAGTCATTTTTTTTCAATTAATTTGTACAGGCATCTTATCAAATCATGTTTCCCATTTAATAAATCCTATTGAACATCTCGCACTCAGTTACTTGATGACAAATTGACGATAAAATCTTTATCAACACATTTAATCCAAATTAATTATCCTAAAACAAGCGACAAAAATGTTAAGAAACGTGCAAACATAGAGAACAAAGCGATATTAGAGTTCATTGGAAGGTTCCAAAGTATTTAAGTAAGAGAAAGATCGCTAAAATTCTAACTAAAAGAAATAGTTCCAAACATGCATATACATCAAAAGAGGGAAAATTAAAACGAAAAAGAAAGAACAAGTAAGAACAAGTAAGAAGAAGAAGAAGAAGGGTTGCCTCACACTCTTTCTTTGGAGCTGCTTCTGCTTCCCACCTCTCTCTCTCTCTCTCTCTATATCGCGCGTGCATACGATTTTTCGGAGTGGGAGGGTATATATATATATATATATATATGCAAAGCATCTCATGTGTCCATTTTAACGCTTGGACTTCACTGCCCTCTCCCTTTGGCACGAGTTTTAGTCAAGTCTCTTTTTTTCCCCCTTGTTTTGGGTTAAGAAATGTAGCCTAGTAAGAGCAAAATTAGAATATTTCCCAATGAGGAACTGAATCGATGACAAATAAACTGGAATTAATTAGACTGTATATTGATTTTACCCCACAAGAGTTTGCTGATTTTGACATCACTGATGATCATTAAAAGAACAGAATCTGCCCCTACACCAATGATCCACAAAAGTAGTATAAACAGTGTTGAGACATTTAAATATCAAACCGAGCTTTTACTTGACATATTTAAACTTTTTGACCATTTGTCGATGGTCTTACAAAATTTTGCATAATATTAAAGTGGGGAAATCTGAGTTTAAATCTTTCTGTGTATTTATTTTTGCCTTCTCCATTATCTAATTCGACACTTCGATCTTGAATAATTAAATACAAAATCCTTGCGTGAGTGGAATTGTCAAAATTTTAAATGTCAAAATCACTACTTCATCTAAAAAGAGAAGCCTGGATTAATCTTTTACTGACACTATAATTACACGAACCTTAACTTTTGATATCTTGTATGTGATGTTTGTAATCGGTGTATTTTACTCATCAATAATATCCAACGAGAAAGCGTACTTTCGAGGATATAAGTATTTTAACAAGTGTTCTCAGACCAAGTGATGGATATGTTTGGTTGGATTGGTGTGCGTAGTTTCCCATCTCCTTATATGTAATAACATAGATTAATTCTAGTTCCATTCATTAATTTGTGAACATCGACTCTCTCTTTTTTTGGTGCTTTTTCAATGTCACAATTTTGGCGGTTTTCAATTTACAGACATACTCGGATGATTTAATGAAAAAATGAACTTGTGTCCAAGTAATTTACAGAGTACTTTATTGGTCGTGCTTTTCTTTAGAGAAAACTCCCTCCAACCATATATTTTCGATTGGTGGATTATAAATATGGCTATGACTTATGTTTAATTTTGGTTAAGGATATGCTTATTTCAAAAAAAAATCATAATAAAGGAAAATATTTTTCGAAAAATCATTTTTTAGAAAATTATTTTCTCCTTTTTAATCTAGGAGATCTATTTTGCTAACTTCAAACATACATATCTTCTTTAATCGTAAATGATTTTCTGTTGACTTGTCGACTGATATTTTTAATATAGCAAATGCGTAAAAGTTCAAAAAATTTATTCGCCAAAAGTTGTTCCGTTCAATCAGGTGTTTCGATGGGTTCAAAACTTGTAATTCACGAAGCAGACGGATATTTCGGAAAATATTTAAAAAAAAAAAAAAAAGAAGCATTTCCCGCAATTTACTGAGTTGAAACGGAAGCTAACCGCATGATCGTCAACCAAGTCAAAAGTGGAGAGAGAGTGTATTTTTATTTAAGGATTCATTAAGTATGCAAAAACAAAACAAAAAAATATTGCATATATTCAATGACGACAAGATAATAAAAAAAAGAGAAATTCAAACCGACAAGATGCATGCTGTACACTTGGTGTGTGAAAAGCGACACTTCATGCACGCATGCAGGGTTTTGGACTTACAAATTTGCCAAAAAAAAAAAAAAAGAATTTCACACATATATATATTTAAAAATGACGTCATAAAAAAGAAACTGATGCTTAGCCCACAAAATAATAAAAAAAATATTAAAAAAAGAATAAGGAGTAACTGATGGAATGCATGGCGTCCACTTGGTGTGTCATCTTATTCGTTTGCCGAGTGAGTTTGGGGAAATTAAGGCGTGGGCTGTTTTTGTCTCTACCAATCCCACTCGTTAGTCGTGGCAGGCTTTGCCCTTTTTCTCGTGGAACACTCTTTGCACGTTTTTCGGTACATGAGCAGGATCTTACGTGAAAAGGGTGGTCAATTTCTACTTCAGGAAATTAAGAATCGAATGAAAATCGGTTCTGATTTGTGGAATTGGAAATCAACCCATTTGGTCTTGAAACCGGTTTAGTCCAACTCCAAGATGGGGGCAACAAGCGTGATTTCGTTTTTTAGCTCATGCAGGGATGGAACACTTTTAAAGGAGAAAATATTCAGTGCTCACCAAGCACCACGTCAATGGCTAACATGGCGTGTATTTTTTCTTTTTACCCAATAACAGATCGACAAGTGGCGGTGAGATGGAAAAAAAAAAAATAATGAAAATCTTTTCTTTCTCTTCATCTTCCTCGCACAATCCCTCCGGCCATCTTTTCCGTCCCTTCCGGCGGCTGGGCTTGGCGATCCGGATCGGAATCGCGAACCATGGCCACAAATGGACACGGCCAAGATCTCGGTGACCTCTGCGACTCCATCCTCCAATCATCTTGCCCAAGCAAACCCGTCGTCGAGCTTGGAAGAGCCAAGCGCCAAGCCTTCTCCGGATCTCGACCGAGCCATGGCCGAGCAACTCCTCCAAATCTCGGTCAAGTCATCATGGCCGGACCTTCGAAAAGATGGAACAAGCCTTGGCGAGGCCATCCCTCGCCCGATCCGGTGAGGGCCGGCCTCATCTCGTGAAGCCATGGCCGTGACGGATCTGGCTCCAAGCCATGGCACCGGCCATGGACGAGCAAGGATGACGAAGAACTTTCGATCTCGGTGAAGACCCATGATGGAGGCGAGCAAGAAGACTGCGAACTTTCAAATGGGAGCTCATCCATGGCCGCGAGCCTTGAAGACGAGGTCCATGGCGACTCGCCGGTAGCGACGACGGAGAGGCGCCGATCCGGATGAGCAACATTGGAGTTGACGCGAGCAATGACGGAGGTGTAATCCGGGCTGACCGGAAGCGGTGGAGATGGTGACCGGAGAGGTGGTGCTCGTGACGGAGGAGGAAGGACCGCAAGCAACGCCGAACGGGTGAAGATGGTGGCCGGAGCGGGGTGCTCGTGGTGGAGGAAGAAGAAGATAAAAATCAGATCTTTATTTTTTTATTCCACTCAACAGACACGTGTCAACTTGTTATTGGACATGAGTAAAAATGAGCGCCACGTCAGCAGCTGACGTGGTGCTTGGTGAGCACTGAATATTTTCTCCTTTTAAAGAGTGCAAGTGTGTCTATAAACAGTGTTTTTTCTATTCTCTTGCCTTTTGTCAATTAAGAAAAAGAATAAAAAATCATTTGTCTAGTTCAGATGATTCGATTCACACCTAAAACTAAGAATTGAATCGGTTATCACCGATTCCAAACTTTAAGAACCAAGCACTACCCAAAATTGGCCGATTCAATCAAGGTCCCGATTAAGTCCGATTCCTCTGTTTACCCCTAGTCCGAACCTGTCCACTCTATAAATAATATGACTCTAAGGATTACGGATGAGCAGTTTTAAATTCCATACAAATTCTACTTGAAATTTAAAACTTACCATGTGTATTTGGAAATTTGGAATTTACCCCGCTACAGATTTCAGGTTCTATCCATGTTCCACTTATATTATTAATTAAATAATTGTAACGAATCATTACCTTTAATGACAACCAATTGTTACTATGATCTAACGATCATAACTTACATTTAGACAAAAAAAAAATGAAACATTATTAAAGTAAAAGCCTCAATCATAAAATGAAAGTTCAAACTAATGGTTTCAAAGAATACCGCAAAAGAGTGCAAAGGTATAGATTAAGAAAAACATGAAAACTTATTTTAGATTCCAAGTTCTACCTACTTAAAGCCTAGAATCTACCTACATACCTTGAAACTTGGAACTTGAAATCTGACAGATTCTCACTTGTCCAATTCTTTGGTTCATGCTCTACTCTAGAACTATGCTCACTGCTATTGAGGATTGGGTTTCTAATCTATATCATTTGAAATAGTTAGTTAACAAGAAATGTTATTACTATTGATAACGGTTTATATTTAAATATTTTCGTGGACGATGAAAATCATTTTAGTCTGTTCATTTTCATAAACGATACAAGTGATCAATTTTAAGAAATATTTTCCAAATCAAGCACTTTTCGCAAAACAAACAGAGCCTAAATGACTTACCCAAACCAGCTCAACATTGCCCTTTGAGGTCCTTCGGCAGGGGTGGGTCAGGCTGGGCCCTTAATCAGGTATAGCTATCAGCTACTGCACGCGATCATCTCTTAAGGCCGGTTATGGGTCGGGCTTTTGCCAGATAGGCCTAGGCACAGGCTGTAGATATCCTGTAGTGTTTTTTTTTTTTGGGTCAAAAGCTAACTTCTTTGATTACTAACCCAAAGCTGGATTACGCACAGTTCCAAAATCAAGAGATAAAATTGACCAAGGAGAATGAAGGGGACAAGCAAACCAATTGGGTGGAAGGGTTCCAGTTCGGTGGGCCTTGACAACCCAATCTGTGGCCCGATTTGTTTCTCTAGGCTCCGACTTTAAATTAATTCCTTCTAGCTGGGCCATCAACACCCGACAATCCTGCATAATGGACTAGGAAACCCAAGGAGTCTCCGCCTGGCCCATAACACAGTTCAGCACTGATTAGCGTTCAGATACGAGCTCCACGCACAGATCAGTTCGAAGTACTTCTCCAGATATCTACAAAGTGTTCTTTTGCTAAATTTCTTCGCCTGAGCATGAAATCTATCATCTGCTTATGGGACCATATCGAAATTATTTAGTTCGGGCCGGGCCTGCTTGAGCCTAACGTGATTTCTCCTTTCTCCGTAATCAGTCAAAATTTGTGCGTTTCGATTAGCATATTTGGCTAATTTTCATGCACTAAGATCAATAGCTTTGATTGGATACACAGATGAAATATTTAACATTTTTTTCTTTTTTTACCACCATGTGGATTACTTATCCAAAAAGAAGACATCGAATGAACATTTTGCTATTTTTCCAATAACCAGGAACGAATGGTTATTCAAAATTTAGAAAAAGAAGAAGAGAAATAATAATAATAATTATAATAAATAATATTCCAAGTTGTATTGCATTTGCACCATTATACAATTGGCCGAACCACCACCTCTGATATTCAGTTAAAACCCAATACTCTATAGTCAATTGTAAACACACCAACTCAAACTGGAGAATAAATATCCCAAAAATTGAACAGAAGCATGCCATTTCATGATATTTGGTCATATATCTATGAAGCACCATCACGAGCGACAAGCCCTTCACATTGGGATCTTTCTGTAAAGCTACACGGCGACGCACGACTACTAAATCTACATCTGACTAATGTAACACCTAAAGAGCGATCTTTCCTCCGGTAAACCTACACATACATGTGAAGGGAATATACAAACATCTGAAGCGAGTTCTTGGCTTCAGATTAACTTTTTCCTCTGGCAAAACAAACATGCAACATGAAATACATTTGACATACACGGAGCAGGTCGCATATTCTCCCTAAAGAAGCTCAACTACCATGATGTACTTAAAACTTTATGCGCTATAGGAATCCGAAATCTAATAGGACCTACAGAAGTTTCAAGGTTAGAAAAAATGACCCGCCGCTCTGAATCATCGTAGAGGAACAAAATAGATGTCATCATCAAAGCTTGACCATCAGGATCTTTCCAGGATGGAATCTCAGGCCAAAATCTTCCCCCACTGTGCTGGAATCTTTAGAAAGCACCTGAAGAAGAAGGATCATAATCAAGATCCATCGCATTGGACATGAGTGAAAATCAGTGACCTATCCTTCGGCTCCCGATCAGAAAATTAAGTCATGAGAATTAATTGCACTGGACATAGATTATAAGCACTACTCGTCAAATCCAAGCAGAGCTCTCGATAAAATTGTCTATTGACACAACTACTATTAGGTTCAGAAAATTGCTGAATCTGGAGGTTGGCTTACATAGTATAGGCCTCCACCTGGTGCAATAATTGGGGATATTTCGAAACTTAAGAGATGAAAGCAGAGCTCCAAAATTTTCAACTTAGAAAGAAAACACTATCAATCATGGCCAATGTAGCGACAGCCCATACGTATTTAAGTTATGGAAAGCTTCCAAGATGAGAAGTGGCGAACATGAAATATCTCTCATGGCAGTTGAAGCACAAAATGTTAGGGTAGCGCAGTCAGACAATGGCTGATCAGATAAGCAAGACCTGCCCATGGATGGAGAGGGACACATATGGACAGATAGACAATGGATGGACAGCCGGACACAAGGGGATTTTAAAGTTCCATGGAATACTTATACACGAACAAGATTACAAACTAATGGCAAGCCTCATATAACCAAAAGTCGCAAAATTAGAAGGCAATTTCCTAGTTGAACTTTCAGGAAATTTTAATCAAAAGCACCTCAGGTCAACAAAATGCAGAAAATAAAATACTGGTATTCTCACAGGGGCACATGAATGATATAGGTACCATCTGTCACTCTCCCATTCAAGCAATTGTTGACAAACCTGATAAAGAAAAATCATGAGCTGCCATTCTGAATCTGAGATCGACATCTGTCATCAATGGAACTGGAGTTTAAGATCTTCTCAAGAGAACGGTATTGAAGGCGAACATTTTCTCCACTTTCAATAATCTTCAGCAAGTACCTACACCAAAGCTCTTAAAATTTAGGAGAGAGAAAAAGAATTCCATGAACCCTTTATCAGTGCTAGACATTCCCCCCAATGTTTTCTTTTGTTACAAAGATTAGGTTTCTTACCATTGAGATGAACAATCATACATCGCCTACGATATTCAGACTGAGGGTCACTCACATCCAAGCAAAATCTCAAAAAGGAAATCTAATAACGCACCATTCCCAGGGCATAGTCCAGCTAATTCACTTGCCTTAGAAGACAAGACCTACCACAAAAAATCCATTGAGCTAGGCCACAAAAATCTGCAGCTACATTGTTAATTCTGATACCTTTTAGAACTTATTACACCAAGGATAAAAAGGCAGCTGCTTCTCTATATTATTTGCTGCTGCTTGGAATTGCTATTTCACTGTTTCAGACAACCATCAAACTGGGGTCTTTAACTGGTGATAATAGAGAATTGACCAGAAAAGCTGGCATATTAGAGAATGAAAGCTTCTCCCTCATGTCTTTGACACGATATGGAGCTATAGCTAGTGTTTCCCTGAAGATCTGATATAATCCTAGTTTAGGAAGACTTTAAAAAACGAGAGAGAACTGAGCAGTGCTCATCAAAGCACCTCTGACATTACTACCCTGAAGGCACACTAATCTACAAAGAATAAGAATTAGTTTTAATAAATACTGAACACACTAGAGAGTCAAAGTGAAAATCAAATTCATGAGCATCTAGCACTTACCAACCATTAAGACATTGGGATGTGATGATTGCTTCCTTACCAACAAATTTTTCCGGTGTCCTCTTATTCCCCTGCACAATTTGTAGTGCCACTTCAGTGTGACCTTGTTGATCAATGCATCTAATGTTCATCCTATAACACAGTGAACATCAATTTGTGCCACACAGGTGGGAGTAACTAACCTTTATCAGGACTTTCTCATTTACTGTAAATGGATATTGGACTCCTTTATGCAGCCCATTATCAGCACTCTCCCCATTTTCCTGGTGCCCACATAAGCAGCCATCATCAATGTCATATGGAGAATATACTCCATTGAGTTAAGGGGAAAGGAAAACCTGATTCCAAGCAACAAGGGAGAGAGAAGAAGAGAGAAGGGAGGAAAGAACTAGCGGAGGTAGTTCTATGCATACATACAAACCACTAGATTAACAATGGAGGAGGAAGAGGCTAAGTACTGCTATTAGTAACCATGTTACTAATTTACCATCAAAATGGACAGTTCACATTTATTATGTCTGAAAATAAATCAAAGCATGTAATCATCTATTTGATAAAAGAAACATAAGTCTCCATTTTCTCAAACTCCCCACTTTTAGGAATCAAATCCCTTCTTGAAGACAACAAATACCTGCAAATCTAGTGTGCCTACTACTAGCATCCACAGTAATGGTCATACATTTGATGCAGAAAAAAATCATTATGGAGGTGCACTTTATATTTGAATCTGCAACATTGACAAATGAAACTATTGCCAAAACAAATTTTTAATCTCTTCCGCTATTTCTGCTGATGATACATCTTGTTGGGCATAAACAAATCGAATCACTATGACAAGGGCTCATTTGGAAATTACCCTGTGAGATCTTCTTGTTGGATCAGCTTGATCACCCATCTCTTTTCTTCTCTTGCGCAGATGTGCATTATGGAAGAGTCTTCTATCATCCTCAAGCTTTACAGCTGCGGCTGCAGCTCTAAGAGCTGTTAAAGAAACAGAGTTTACAACAACTTAGAGAACTTCATTTTCAATGGGCCAGACTATTGAGTCCAATGTATTGAGCTTGTTGCAAAGAACCTACAGAATAGACTACTATGCAAGACATAGTGCCAACTCACAGGGCACAAGTGTCCATTAGATGGAAGATGAAGATCCCAGAGGACAATATGACAAAAATAGATGAAAGAGTGAACTTGAAAGTACCATGATTCGGAATCAAAGAATTCCCCTTAATTTCAGCACTGCAGACTGTACATCTTGACTGCCAAAAAGAATATGACTGCAATTATCATTCTTCTGCCTTCCATTAAAAAGTAGTAATTCCATTCAATATAGTGGTGAAGAGGACATTTCAGATAAGAAGTCGACACCACAAGGGATGATAGCCCCCAGGACACCAAACTTCTGAAGCTTTTCTTATATATAACAAGTGAAAAAGGCTCATGATTAAGGGGTGGCACCCCCCATGGTGCCTTTTCAATGAACTTCACTTTACCAAGGGGAAGAAATTAGAAAAATGGACTGATGTCCATCTAACAAAGCTAAAACAAACTAGTCATTTGCTTGAAATTTCATTGACATGTTCTTTGCAAAAATAATTTCCTTCAATGAGCACAAACAATTTTCCCTAGCTTCAATGACAGAATGCTTTTCTTTGGAAATATATACCCCATTCGTGAACTCTCATATCCTCAAGTTGATAATCTTACTGGAGGCTATCGTCATTACATACAATAATAAGGTCAAATGACATAAAGCAGCATTCTGTTGATTTCTGAACCAAGTTTATTTTCTGAGAAAATATTTCAAAAGCACCGGTAGGGATGACACATCATCACAATTTTGAAAGCCTGTGTTCATACAATAATTTGGTTAGGCAGATTTACAGCAGAAAATTTAAAGTATATATTGGAATTCCTCACCGTCTCAAGTACTCTTTTCAGCATGAAACCACCAAATGAATGGCCGCATGAGACAACCACAGCATCTTCAAGGAATGCACCACTATATTTTTGATAGATTGACATGAGAAGAAACAGAAAAGATAAAACAAAATGAGTAATAAAATTTTAACTTTCATCCTGAATAAACCAGGAAAATGAGTGAAACTACAAGCAGCCAGCAGTAGAACAAAGAAAAGAGTTCGATCAGGTAGGATAAGCAATTTGAGACATACAAAAGCAAATAAAATAAAAGATGAATAGGAACTTAACAGAGTAATCGTGAATGAATCTTAATGAATTTTCTGAACCAGGAAAAGACTTTCACAAGCATTAAGAGTGCCATGGAGAAGGAAAAAAATCAGTCTGTTAAGGAAACTAAGTTCACAGGCAGACAGAATAATGCCACAATTAACTAAACTAAGAAAAGGAAAATAAACAGGGTAGGGCAATAACTCACGATAAAGGATCAGAGAGGACACTCCTTAATGTTGGTTCCTTATTTGAATTATTTCCAGGTACCTGTGAATTTACACATCTGGCTCAGAACACATCCATTTCAACAAAACTCCAATTAAAGGGAATATCATCACATACAAATAACCAGAAAGAACTGTTTTTGAGTTTAATTTACTGAACAAGCACAAAGTGAGTCAATATAAATTTCAGGAAAAGCCCTCAGTCAATCAAATTGTCGTTCCTACTATAGGAAGCAATTTATCTCAATTCACTCTTCAAGCCAGAAGAGAGGAGATCAAAGCAGACCCATGGCTTCAATAAAGCCAGCTATGACATCTCAGGCAACAGATGAAGCAAGCTAACATTTCCTCTTCAAACAAAACTTTTCTCTGGACCATTTATGAGAGGGGTATCTAGTCTTTTAATTCCCTTGGGCCTAATGTTGCTTATATACTATCTTAAGTAGCCTATGTATGAGCAAGGAACCTCTCGTTTGCTTAAACAACACACATGGAACAGATGGCCAGTTTATGAAATCCATTGAAAGGGAAGGATGAGCTTGAATCAAAAACACCTAGGAGACAGTTTTAAATCCTCTATCTTTTTCAACAAAAGTAATGTTACCGTAATCTTGAGCAGATGATCAGAGAGCCATTTACTAACAAGTGCTGGCCATTAAAATTGAAAAGCACATCCATAGTTAACCATGTTGCATAATTTGTTTTTCCTCCTCTTTTCTCACTATAAACCTGGTTCATGGTTACATTCTTGTAAGCATGCAAAAGCTCAATAAATAAACACATTTATCCTGCATTACATAGGATAGTCTCATGACTCTCATCAAGGAGACCATTAATCTAATACAGCTCTTCCACAATTCTTTTATCTCAAAGTATGAACTCCATTTCTTCTACTTTTTTCTTCTTTTTTTTGTGTGTGTGTGGGGGGGGTTCAGAAACCCCAATGCCACAGGACAATCACAACTTCAAATAGGAAAATTCTCCTCAAATGGAGCCGCCACTTGATCTTAGTTTCACATTGTGCTCAACCAAATGCTGACCACATACGTGAGATCCATACATTCAAGGTCTTTCTTTGAGGGAATAAACCCAACACCAACTCTAACAGCATTTCAGGCCCATCATTCTACATAGGAGCACTTATACAGGATATTGTGATGTTATTGTCAATCAAGAGAACACCAACTTCTCAGAGGTACTTTCTAGTCTTTTCTTTTTCCAGTAACCATAAATTACTCAAAGCATCAATATAACTGCACTCAATGTTCAAGCAAGGTGACATTTAACTGTGCGAGTTCCATCATTACTAGCCTTTACAGGATGCTTTGAGGGGGAAAAAAAGAGGGAAAGTGAAGGGATGAACTTTAAGGAAAAGGCATCAAGGGAAAGGAAGAAAAAAAGTGAACCAGAAATTGATATGAGAAGTATTAACTTTTAACAATTTGATCCTCAAACCATTTTAATGTCACATCGAGCACATATGTGTAATTTGAAGCATACTTCACATTCTTTGCTTATCTGACAGAATGACATTAAGTCCATATCATAGAACTTCGCCTCCAGTTTTTATTCTTTCCATTTACTCTCTCTTCCAAAATCACAAAGAACTACAATAGCAACCCGTGTTCTCTTCCCTATTCTTTTTTCTCATTCATATTCCCATCTGCCAAACCACAAAATTTCCATTGTGCCTAAGCCCATTATAGTCACACCAGACTCAAAAAGGTATTAGTTCCACAAAGTACTCGCTTTTTTGTATGTCTTTCCCAATGTTACAAATAACTCACTCAATCCTTTGCTTTGTTAAATCAGTATTCCAGGCATCATACCTACTAAACTAAGATGCTTATATACTACAGTGTCGATAATATGAGCTCTGCAAGCAATTTCTCTTTATCTCACCAAGATTCCATCATCAAGCAAAAAGCACACATTGAGGGATAATATAAAATAGTTACTGCTAATTGACCATCAATTAGATGGGGGAGAAAAAAGATCTCAGAGCTGGGTACTCCATTAACCTCATAGCTACATCAGTTTCTCCTTAACCATCTCAACCAACACAACTGGAATTGGTCATTGCACTAATAAAATAGTTCGAAAGCAAATGTTCAAAAAAATTCAGTTTGTCTCTTTGGGACACTGCCTTCGGGGAAAACAACCAAAAAACAACAGCCATCAGTGAAGATATCTTACACAAACATTCTCGGGGTTGGGGCACAGTGCATCCTCCTCAGCAGAAAGGTCATCCATAAACTGGCTGACTGATACTGGTACATAGCTCTGAGGAATGACATGACCTGCGGCTGCTATGGGAGAACAATCTAATACAGCATTGCTCTGAGGCATGAGCCTGAAAGCCAAAGATGTCCTGCAAAACACAAGACATTACCTGTTAATCAAGGACACTGGTATAAAAAAGACTGACTTTAGCATCACAAAGCCATGAACAATTGGGCAAACTAAATTCATACCTCCCACCACCAAAAGAGCCAGCAAAGTAATCTGGTGCAGCCCTATGCAATGCAGCGTGACGAAGGCCAGCAGTAACATGACTAAGTGCCTTCCCTGTCACCAGTAACAGATCTCCAAAAGACGACCCGCCATCTGCTAGGTACCAACGGCCATTGGGATCAAAAACCTAACAGGTGAAGAGGGATAAAACCCAATGAGCACCGCCTAAAGATATAGTCTTATAAAAAGGAAACAGGGAAAAGCACATCTATGTTATAGAGAAGTATTGTCTCCCAAGACAAAGGCAAAGCTAGAGATCCAGTGTGCTAAATTTTTTTGTGATAGAATGAAGTTACCTGTACACCAGGATTATCCGAGGAAATCAATGTCAGAAGTCCCTTCTCAACCTCCGCATTGACATTCAGCTTCCCTCCGCTAATGGTAACTTTCCCATTTTGCAAGGTGTTGGGTGAGTATGATGCAACAAGCACTGATGAAGACACCTCATTAGCAGGCAATGGGATATCATCCAGTAAATGAGTAAATACACTGCACAATATTTGTTCAGTAATTACAAACCTTTGAAAAGGACCAGAGTACAATGAGAAAAGGAAATAAAAAAAAGCCATGTACAAGCAAACTATCTGTTCAATCCCCTTCTTACTCGCTTCGCAACCGGAGATGTCTCGCTATTGCACAAAGGGCAGCCCGAGCAACTTTTCCCATGCACTTAAAAATTTCACCCATGCAAGGGGGAGATGAATCCCAATCCTCTATAGGCCTGCACCTAAGTAAATTCAGTCAGGGCTACATCGAAAGCCAAATAGATGAAGGATAGCAATCTCCATCCACCATTGCAGCAGGAAAAATTTCAGAAGAACTAGGCACAATCATTCAAGAAGTTATATTACACAGACAGCCAAATACAGTACACATGTACTGCAGGACAGGGATCTGAAATACTTCAGTCTTTTTTAAAAACTGGAAGTTTGCCTAAGAATGTAATAGTAGTTAATCATCAAGAGACGTCTGAGAAAACAACCTACTCGTGGATGTCTATGTGTCCCTCCAACATTTTGAACATTGAAGACCAAACCAGAATAGGGAGTCACTCAAGTACCAGTCAACCAAATTTATATCCACACCATCCTCCTAAAGAAAGTGTCTGAAAACTGGTATGGGAACCAAAGATGGAATTTTCTACAATGATGAGAAACAGGAGGAACTGCAAATTTGAGGAACCATCCATACATTTGAATAACTTGGTCCAGAGAATTTTCATTTGCGGCATTTCATGTCCATAAGATACCAGTATGGGAACCAGAGATGCATTTTCTACAATGACAAGAAACGGGAGGGACTATGTAGCAAGGGACCATCCATACATATGGAAAACTTGGTCCAGAGAAATTTCATTTGCGGCATTTATTGTCCATAAAATACTGGTATGTGAACCAAAGATGGCATTTTTTAAAATGATGAGAAACAAGAGGAACTCAGAAGCCAAAGGAAATTTCATTTGTGGCATTTATTGTCCTCAAAAACGATGTTACAAAAAAGCCAAAGGAACCACAGATTAAATGCAAGTCCATAAGAAACAAATAGACCACAAAATGCCTTAAATGCTAGAACTTGATTAAACAAGCTTGATCACAATGCCTATTCAGAACCAGCATCTCGTTCCTTCAAGGTCTATACATCACCGATCATGATCACTCATATCCCATTTTCCGCACCCTCCCAACAAGTAGAACTTCAAGACTCGAACTTCAACCTTCTATAAGCATGAAGACCCGACCTGCCACCTCGTATCTAATTCTACTAAAACCAGACCACGGCAACGATCACAAACTCCAAACTTTCAGAAACCAAGTAAGTAAAAATCACACACACCTCCCAGCTCTGTACAAGTAAACCCCGCGAGGACTCCCTTTCCCAGTGGCCGGAGCCTGGGCCCTCGTCCTTAAGAACAACTTCGCGGCCTCCAAGCCGCACCGCATCAGCGCAGCATCCTCCGGTCCCAGCTCGATCACTGCCGCGTTGTGACGCGTGAGCGACCCGGAGAGCGCCTCCACTGCCCTGAGGTAGGGCCCGGCCGGGGCCCCATCATAGGGCGCGATGTCGGAGAGCCGCACCCTCGCCATGGCGAAGGTCACAGCAGCCTCGGGCCCAGGATGGGGAGGAGGAGGAGGATGCACCGCCGCGTGTGGCGGCGCGGGCCCGCCGGCGGCATCGCGGCGGTGGTGCGCGGCGGAGGACGACAGAGGGGCCAGAGACGACGGCGGCGGCGCGGTCGGCGTGGTGGCGGGGGATCGCTTGAGGGACGAGGCGGACGAAGTAGAAGGAGGAGTAGGACCAGAAGCAAGGGGAGGATTGTTAGGATGCGAGGCGGGTGCAGAGGAAGCCTGCTGCTGCATCGCCGTCGGGGCCGTCGATCATTCTGGAAGCAAATTCTAGACTTTCTCCGCCTCTTCGCGTTCCCCCGGCGTCGAGTTTCTCAAGATTCCGCCATGAATGCGAGAGTGATCGGAGCTCCGAGGCTGCTTGCTCTCCGGTTCCTACTTCACAGGCATCGCCGTTTTCGGGAGATGGGTTTCGGGTCCCACCGCCCTAAAGCTCGGAAGCTACGGCGAGGAAGAAGGAGGGAGACGGAGCTCGGGATTTAGGGTTTAGCAGCAGAGCAGGGGGCGGGGAAGGAAGCTCGGGGGCGATGGCGGAGGTAGAAGAAGAAGAAGAAGGGAGAGTGGGAAGAGGAGAGGGAGAGAGGAGTGAAAATTTTCTTCCCTCTTTTTCTATTCAGCGAGGCCATGATTGATAATAATAAACTCCCCCAGGCATTTTCCTTTCTTTTTCTTTTTCTTTTTTCGCAAATTTGCCCCTCCCGAAAAGTTTGAAGGTGAAATTTTCTTCTTCGCATGTCAAGGCGAGTCTTGTGATCGGAGTACTAGGATAAATGATCGATTACAAACTTGTCCAAAGGTATCCTAATAGTAAGCAGAACCAAAGTTCTAACGTGATGTCTACTTTTATTGTCAAAGAATCTCATAACCTCTAGTCAATCTTTTTCTTCCTAATTGAGAGGAAATACGGGAAAGTAATATTGCGAGGTCTTTCGGTTCAGGGCGAATCTCCTGCCTATTTTTTCTCTCTTGAGCCTTTTAAAAATCGGCTCAAATCCAAAGGGATGAAAATGGATTACTGATAAAAATAAACAGGCGACCAACGTTGTTGGTGTCCCCCCTCGTAATGTACAATCTTGAGTGAGAAAAAAAAAATTTGCAAAAAATTGGAGAAGGGGGCTGAAGATTGGTTTAGAGGGAGAAAATATTTCACTGCTTGTTTTGATGATTTATATATTATTTAGGGGTAAATGTATTGAAAGTCCTGAAATTTGTCAACAAAATACAATTTAATCCTTAAAATTTTAAAAAGTGCAATGAAATCTTAAACTTGTCGTTAAAATACAATCAAATCCTAAAACTTTTGAAAAATGCAATTAAATCATAAGACTTGTGAAATTAGTCAAATTGAGACACTCCGTTAATGGTATTTTTTGAAAGTTTTATAATTCAATTACACTTTTTTGACAAGTTTTAAAACTTGATTTCATTTTTTGAAAGTTTTAGTATTCAATTGCACTTTTGTAATAAGTTTTAGCACTTAATTGCACTTTTTGAAAGTTTTAAGATTCAATTACACTTTCGTGACAAGTTTTAATACTTGCAGTATACTTATCCCTATTATTTATAAAAAAAATTACAATTTAAAATATATTTACTTTTGTATATAGTTTATTACGTTTATTTTGTTAGGATTGAAAGAAGAAGATTTATTTTATAAAAGTTAAGTTGTAGCTTCGTTCTAACGACATAGGATAAAGTTTTTGAGATATTCTTATATATTCCTCTTACTTCACGTGCGACGCAAAACTTGGAAAGCTTCGGTAAACAATGTGAGAAAAATAATATTTTCCATGAATTTCATCTCCAATTCGTCCTAAATTAACAAGTCTGTGAAGGTGGAGCATGTCCAAGTCCACAGATATAGCCTTTCTTGAATTCTCTTAAAGAGTCTTTTCCCATCTAGCATGATGTCCCACCAAGCACCGGTACTCCATACTCACTCAGTGAGCTTGAGATAAGCAATTGATCCCAATTTGTATTTCCTATTAAAAATTTCAATAAGCCCCTTACAACAAGGAGTTAGTTGAAAATGTCATCTTATAAATATTTGTTGTGTTGATTTGCTATTGAACCATTTTAAGTGTATTGGATCACCTCAATGATTAGAGACCAACTCATGTTCTGACATCATTTTGGCTCTCGGCTCATGAAAGCTTGGTCTCCAGGTCATCATGGTCACTCTTGGGTTGTCAATTACCGATACGGTGTGGCAATTGATTGATAAATTGATCATGATTGATCAATCTCACGTCTTTATTAATCAATAGTTGGTCATTAATGATCAATCTCGATATCCGCTAATTGCTCTTGCTCACTCTCCAACCCAAATGGCCAGTCGAAAAACGGATATGAGGACGTGACTTAAAGCAAAGTGATCTCATATGAAAGCTAGACAAAAGTTTAATGGTCTCAAGGGGGAAAAATGAAGGAGCTATGTGCTACGAATGTGAAGCCAGTGACTTAATTGAAAATGCAGCAAAACTTTGGGGACTTAATGTGCAATTTCACAAACATGGGGAACTTTAAATGAAAGTAGGAATGCCAGGCAATCTCCTCGCCGTTGAGCTGCGCGTTAGGCGATGAAAGATCGCGGACGGGAGATCGCCTCTCCACGTCACCACGGGGATCGGACACTGAGTGGGCGACACGTGCGCCACGTGTCGTCGGCCCCACTTTCTTTCTTCCCGTTGGAGACATCCGCAGCGTCCTCTCTCTCTCTCTCTTCCTTTTTATTTCAAATTACGCTCCCCGTCTCTCTTCCAAATAACGGCTAACGCGACTCTCTCTAACGGCTAGGGCGACCCTCTCTCTCTCCAGCACGTCCCCTCCGCCTCCCTCGAGAGCCCCGCCGGAAGCAACCGCCGGGTCCCGAGCTCAGATCCGCCTCCGTCGCCGCCTCCCCCGAGAGCCCCACCGCTCGCAGCTGCCGGGTCCCGAGCCCCCTTCGCCTCCGCCGCCGGTTTATCTCCATTGAGGTTGAATCTATGGTTCGTTTTTCACGGTAGATTTTTTTTTTTCCCGTCACGATGAAGAAGTCCTTATTTTTTAACTGTCCATCTTGTTGCCGAGGCGTTAAGAATGGAACGAAGTATATTCTTTAGCTGTCCATGGAGTTTCTGCAGCTCTAATGAAACGATCTTTCACTAGGCTTGATGTTTCCGGATATTCTTTTTTTTTTTCCGACATTCTGGTCGAAATTAGTACTAGGATTTAAAGTCGAGTTATTCTCTTTCTCCTGATGTTTTTAGATGCTAGGTGGATCTACAGTACGCCAATTCGTGAACTCGACGAGCTGTTTTCCTCCTTTGTTACCGGCGGTGACTCTGTTCCGCTGGTTACGGCGTTAGGAATCCTCCATCCATCGAGACGATTAGTTGAGCATCATCCATCATTAAGTTTGCATTGTCCAATCTATTATAAGTTCGGTTCTGGCGTTAAAGTTCGTTTCTCTTGTTTATTTTCTCCACGATTAGACAGATTAGCTTTGGAGTAGAGGCTTGTTACACCGGTGATGGTTTCTGCCGTTGTCGCTTGACAGGTTATCTTTGTAGTGGCAAGAGTTGCCGGCTAAGGTGGACGAATGATCTCAGGCCCGACATAAAGCGGGGCCCTTTTACTCCCAACAAGGAGAAGCTTGTCATTCGGCTTCATGGAATACTCGGTAACAGGTAAGGCTCATGCCCGGTGCTTAGGCTGAATAATCAGTCATTGGATAAGGTGGTTGGCTTAGTGGAGTAGAGATAAAAAAAAATCTTCTGCTTGCATTTGGATCGTGAATAGCTAATAGAATGGAAAGTACCCTTTTGGAGTTATATCAGTTGCTGTTGTTTTATGGCTCCTTGAAAGTCTCAGGCCCGACATAAAGCGGGGCCCTTTTACTCCCGACAAGGAGCAGCTTGTCATTCGGCTTCATGGAATACTCGGTAACAGGTAAGGCTCATGCCCGGTGCTTAGGCTGAATAACCAGTCATTGGATAAGGTGGTTGGCTTAGTGGAGTAGAGATAAAAAAAAATCTTCTGCTTGCATTTGGATCGTGAATAGCTAATAGAATGGAAAGTACCCTTTTGGAGTTATATCAGTTGCTGTTGTTTTATGGCTCCTTGAAAGTCTCAGGCCCGACATAAAGCGGGGCCCTTTACTCCCGACAAGGAGCAGCTTGTCATTCGGCTTCATGGAATACTCAGTAACAGGTAAGGCTCATGCCCGGTGCTTAGGCTGAATAACCAGTCATTGGATAAGGTGGTTGGCTTAGTGGAGTAGAGATAAAAAAAAATCTTCTGCTTGCATTTGGATCGTGAATAGCTAATAGAATGGAAAGTACCCTTTTGGAGTTATATCAGTTGCTGTTGTTTTATGGCTCCTTGAAAGTCTTAAAGCGGGGCCCTTTTACTCCCGACAAGGAGCAACTTGTCATTTTCATGGAATACTCAGTAACAGAATATGCCCGGTGCTTAGGCTGAATAACCAGTCATTGGATAAGGTGGTTGGCTTAGTGGAGTAGAGATAAAAAAAAATCTTCTGCTTGCATTTGGATCGTGAATAGCTAATAGAATGGAAAGTACCCTTTTGGAGTTATATCAGTTGCTCGGTAACAGGTAAGGCTCATGCCTGGTGCTTAGGCTGAATAACTAGTCATTGGATAAGGTGGTTGGCTTAGTCATTGGATAAGGTGGTTGGCTTAGTGGAGTAGAGATAAAAAAAAATCTTCTGCTTGCATTTGGATCGTGAATAGTTAATAGAATGGAAAGTACCCTTTTGGAGTTATATCAGTTGCTGTTGTTCTATGGCTCCTTGAAAGTCTCAGGCCCGACATAAAGCGGGGCCCTTTTACTCCCGACAAGGAGGATTCGATGGAATACTTGGTAACTTCATGCCCGGTCATGAATAACCAGTCATTGGATAAGGTGGTTGGCTTAGTGGAGTAGAGATAAAAAAAAAATCTTCTGCTTGCATTTGGATCAATGGAATGGAAAGTACCCTTTTGGAGTTATACAGTTGTGTTGTTTTAAGGCTCATGCCCGGTGCTTAGGCTGAATAACCAGTCATTGGATAAGGTTTGGCTTAGTGGAAGAGATAAAAAAAAAAATCTTCTGGTTTGGCTTAGTGGGAAAGTACCCTTTTGAGATAAAAAAGGCTCATGCCTGGTGCTTAGGCTGAATAACTAGTCATTGGATAAGGTGGTTGGCTTAGTGGAGTAGAGATAAAAAAAATCTTCTGCTTGCATTTGGATCGTGAATAGTTAATAGAATGGAAAGTACCCTTTTGGAGTTATATCAGTTGCTGTTGTTTTATGGCTCCTTGAAAGTCTCAGGCAAGGAGAAGCTTGTCATTCGGCTTCATGGAATACTCGGTAACTTAGAAAGTCATTGGATAAGGTGGTTGGCTTAGTGGAGTAGAGATAAAAAAAAAAATCTTCTGATTTGGATCGTGGCTTTGAAAGTACCCTTTTGGAAACGTTTTGTTTTATGGCTCCTTGAAAGTCTCAGAAGATCGATAGTGGTTTGACTCTCAAACGTTTTGTTCTGCCTCAGCGAGTTGATGATCGGTACATACTATCTAACTAGATGCAAAATTTGGTCAAGAAATGGCCCAAAATAATGTCACTATCCACGATTAGTAAATAATGTAGCTTCTGCTGTGAATTCTTAAGCTTGTGTAGGATGTGTTTCAATTCCAGACAGCACCATGAAGATGCATTTTTCAACTCTTGGTTGGCTGTTTATTTGTAGCTATACGGTGTCCCGTACTTGCTTTAAGCATTCCCATACTAATCGTGGTTTTTGTTTGAAGAACAAGTGTCGCTTAAGGATTTGCAGTTTGATTTTCAAATAATTAAGCAAGTCATAACTGGCCACGACTAGTTTGATCCCAAAAGAGATACTTGTTTTCTACAATTTATTTCGTATACCCTTTGTCAAGTTAACTAGCTTCTCATAGTCAAAATCTATTTGTGATTAAACAAGTCACAACACATTATACAAGATGTCTTGAATCGCAACCTTAGAAGATGCTCGCCTCCACCTTCGTCACTAGAGCCCCATCGGTGGCATCAATCTTGGTTATTGCCAAGATATTTACTTTAATCGGTTAGCCGATGGCTGGATTAGAGGTAATCTCAAACTCATGAACTCATATTATGTGAAAGACATTTACTTTCTAAAGAAATGGATGTGATGTTAATTCTTTTGTAAAAGGATTATGTCAAATGTTTTTCATTTTTTACTTGCAGCATGAAACTACCCACCTAAAACATGTAACTCATGATTTACAAAAAGATTTTGAGTTTATAGTAGGAATATTTTTTGTAAGTGAACACGAAGCATATCATAAATTTGTGGCCATGTAATAGGCAAAAGATTGGAGTGAGAAAGGCTAAGATTATAAAAAACAATAAAGGAAAAATAACTCGACGAATTTTTGTGTGTAATATGAGGGATATTCTGTGAACTCATCTAATCAAGAAAAAATATGAAAGATTTAAAGTTAGATGTGATTGTCATGCTTTTATCAAATTTAACATTGAGACATTTATGAAATCATAGAATATGTTCCCAAAGCATAATCATAAATATTTACTGGAACAAAAAAAGACTTGATTAGATGTGGTTTCTCATACTTATAATGGTGTTTTAATTAATATGTTTAAAGTTGGCATTAGGGAACTATAGCATATAAATTATTGGCAAATGAAGTAGGAGAAACCATGATTTTATCCTCTGCGATTGTCAAAACTTTCTATAAATCAAAAAATCAAATCATGTTGGTGGAGAAGATTATCAATATCTTCTTAATCATTCTTATTACATGCAAATGCAATATTTTAATATTTTTCCAGTGATGTACAAGTAAATCAAGATTATAAATTGACAAATCAATTTTGGAGAAATAATTTATCTTAATTTGATTATGACTATTTCGATGCTATGATCATTTTTTTATACCACATATCATGCTAATTAATATAACGTGACCGTGCGACGACTTAAAGAGTCATGGAGGCAAAGGTGGAGTGGGTCGATTATTTGGGATCGTGACCGTGCGGTGACTTAGGCAATTTTGGATCGCTTGGGATTGTTGGGCACCTAAGCTGAGCCTTCTTCGGATCGATCGATCACTCAACTCAATGGAACTTAGATTGCTAAATGGTTGGATGGATATAAATGAGGGGGAGAGCACCCCTTCTTATACTTGAGGCTCTCGGATTACAACCATTGATTGAGTTTTGATCCGGTGGACGAGATCGTACTGCCTCACCTATCGGCATTTATGTCGATTATTTGGGATCGTGACCGTGCGGTGACTTAGGCAATTTTGGATGCGGTGATCTTAGACAATTTTGATCACTCAACTCAATGGAACTTGATTATTAAATGGTTGGATGGACCTAGGGGAGGGCACCCTTCTTATACTTGAGGCCCTCGGATCGATTGATTTTGATCACTCAACTTTATGCAATGGAACTTGAGGCAATTTTGGATCGCTTGGGATCGTTGGGCACCTAAGCTGAGCCTTCTTCGGATCGATCGATCACTCAACTCAATGGAACTTATATTGCTAAATGGTTGGATGGATACAGATGAGGGGATGGCACCCCTTCTTATACTTGAGGCCCTCGGATTACAACTATTTATTGAGTTTTGATCCGGTGGACGAGATCGTATTACCTCACCTATCGGTATTTATGCCAAGAAAATTCTAGACCACAACACAATTACGGAATTGCCCGTCCCTAAGAATATTCCGAAAACTTTCCAGGGGCTTTTTGGGTCGTTTTTCCTAGATCACGGACGCTCCATTGATCACGGAAACCTCAGCTCCATGACATTTCCCCACTCATTTGAGCGACATCCTCGGTGCTCATAGCATGGGAGAGTTCTTCTTGGCACGAGCTCTTTTCCGCTTAGCCGTCATCGACTCGAACGGTACCTCGAACGGCTTCTCGGACGATCGGTTGTGCAACTCCGCGATCGGTTGGACACACGATCCTTTCTTCAACTCGAGCATGGCACGCAACACGTACTCTACTTCGGGGAAGGGGGTTTCGATCGGCATGTCACAA
Source organism: Corymbia calophylla (assembly GCA_014182845.1). NCBI lineage: Eukaryota > Viridiplantae > Streptophyta > Magnoliopsida > Myrtales > Myrtaceae > Corymbia > Corymbia calophylla. The sequence continues at coordinate 4,501,590 of CM024702.1, forward strand.
GTTGGTGTAGGGGGTCCCAACTCTACCTTTGGCTTCTCGGTTGGTTGTGTCTTCGTTTGTTGATTGGCCATTTGCTTGGCCACCTTCAAGCTTTTGTCGAGGAGATGAATCACAACAATCGTCTTGGTGTTCATCACCTTTTGAGCATCAGCACCATGGATGGACACTTTAGATCGAGCACCATGATGCACTTGGGCCCTATGTCAATCATGGCTCTCGCTCGGTCGAAAAATTGCATACCTAGATGAGGTCGTAGTCATCAAGCGGGACTATTTCGAACGGAAATTTGCCTTACGCCAATTTGGACTTCGACCTCGGGGTTGTTTCTCCACTTGCAAGGTCTTCCGAGTTTATGGTCTTGAATTGCCTTCCGTTCGAATCACTTCCAAACCCAACTTCTTTGTTACCTCAATCGCCATGAATACATTGGAAGCACCCGTATCAACTAAGGCATAAAGTTAATACCACATACCTTGATCTCGACGAAGTATATGTTTGTTTGCTCCTTCTTCTTGGGCGGTGGTTGGGTTTGCACAGAGTTGAGCATCATCCCACGGGTTGACGTGGCGCTTCTCCTCCTTGGGTCGTTCCTCTTCCTTCACGGAGAGATGGCATTGACTCGGTGCTTTTGTGGACACTTTTGCGTCCAATGGTTCCCTTTGCAAATAAAGCAAGGAGCTAGGTGGAGGTTGATCGTACTTACTTGTATAGCTTGCTTGTGGTCAACCTCCTTGGACGGGTTGTTTGGACGAGCCTTCTCCCCATGTTTTCATTCGGCCACCTTCATCCTTGGGGCCACGGGAGTTGTTTCCACCTTCATCCTCGGATGACCGATCCAACCTCTAATCCCTTGATCGATGCTTCGTTGGATCGAACTCGGCGAGGTCGATGAGCGATTCGGCCACGGTTAAGGCTCTCGAAAGACTTTTTACGTCCCGATGCATTAGCTCTTGTCTTGCCCACAGCTTGAGTCCATTCAAGAACGCTCCGAAAGCCTCATCTTCTCCAAGATTGTTGATTTGGAGCTTGAGTTCGGTGAATTCCTTCACGTACTCTCGGACCGTACCTCATTGCTCGAGGCGATGGAGCTTGCTATGAGCTTTTTGTTGAGCAAACTCGAGAATAAATACTCCCAAAACTCCTTCATGAAGCCATCCCATGTCTCCACAAGATGGGCACCGAAGTATTGCGGTATCAATAAGGAACATAGCAGCGGTTTGTACCTTGACACCCTCGTGTCTCATGTTGGATGTTAGCGGCTCCGAAGTACTATTCCATGCTCCATACGAAGTTGTCCACCTCTTTGGAGGATCGATCACCTTTGAATTCTTTCGACTTCAACACCTCTATCTTGGGCACCGCTTGTGTAGGCACCACTCTGTTCACGATGCTCAACTTGCACAAGGCGAGCTTTGTCTTGAGTTCTTGGATCTCCACCTTCATGGCTTCAACCTCGTCTCGTCAGGGGGTCTCCTCTTCCATTGCTTGGACTCGTTCCATCAACGGGGGTCTCTTCTTCCATTGCTTGGACTCGTTCCCTCAAGTTCTCGATCGATGATTCGAGGGCATCATCCTTCGCTTGGAGAGAGACCGTCATGGCATCCGTGAAGTCTTTGCGAAGAGTGCCTTCGACCTCCAAGATCCGGTCTTGGACATCATCGAGTTCATATATGAGTTCGGCCACGGCGCTTCGCATCCTCGCGAACTTCTCACTGAGCACGGCAACGTTTTCCGACGAGGTTCCTCTTTTCTTACTTCGGCTGCGAGTCTCTCTGACTCAAGCGAAAGTGACCTCTCCATCCACAATAACTTCTTGCCTCGACATTCTCTCGAACAATTGGTGCTCCTCGGATCTCTCTTCTTTGCTCTGATACCACTTGTCACGGGCCGATCATTTGGGATCATGACCGTGCGGTGACTTAGGCAATTGATTTAGGCAATTTTGGATCGTTTGGGATAGTTGAGCACCTAAACCAAGCCTTCTTTGGATCGATCGATCACTCAACTCACCCGGATTGTAGAGAGAGAAAATCTAGAAAGAGAAACTCTGAATGAAAAAATGGAATTTAAATTGTTAAATGGTTGGATTACAAATGAGAGGGAGGGCACCCCTTTTTATACTTGAGGCCATCGGATTACAACCATGATCGAGTTTTGATCCAGCGGACGAGATCGTACCGCCCCACCTATCACCTACCGGCATTTATGCCGAGAAAATTCTAAATCACGGCACAATTATGGAATCGCCCGTCCCTGAGAATGTTCCGAAAGCACTTGGATACTTCCAGGGGCGTTTTGGTCATTCTTCCTTAATCACGAACGCTCCATTGATCACAAAAACCTAGGCTCCGTGACACAAGCACCCTCTTTATCTACAAATCAAACCATCTTAGATAATGAGTTGTGACTTGCGTAATCATAAATAGATTTTAATTAGGGAAACTGATTAGCTTAACAGAGATTTATACTAAATATATAGAAAATAATTGTCATTTTTAGGGTGCAGATGGTAACTATTCAATTTCCAAGAATAATTTTTATTAAAAAATGATTCATTTTTATTATGTTTCCAAGAACAATATTTTAGCATTTGAAAATGTTTAGTAACTGGCCAAAATTTTTATTCCCGGAATAGATATACATTTAGTATGACTTTTAAATTTTTTTGTTTCTTTTAATTTTTAATACTTTTATTATATTTTTCTTACTTTTCTCTTTTTCTATTTCATTTTCTCTTCTTCTTCCTCCTTTATGGCCGGTTGCTATCACCAGCAATGATCGACGAGCAGCTGAGCGAGGTTCGACTAGCTTTTTGGAGGCTCGCCTGGCCATCAACAAGCCTCAACCTCACCAAATTTGGGTGAGGTCGAGACTCGCCGGTGGCCAGGCAAGCCTTGCTAGCCGACGCGAGGCTTAGCATCGCATGGCCAAGGTGAGGCCAACTTCTCGCTGCTTGGGCGAGGCTGAGGCTCACGATAGCCAAGCAAGCCTTCAGCAAGCGGAGACGGCGATAGGCTAGTCATGGGTTGGGAGAAAGAAAAAGAAAATGAAAGAGAAGAAAAAAATTTGGACTTGATTGTTGGATTTTCCGGAAACAAATTTTTTTTTTTTTTTATTCTATTTCAAATCTATTCCCAAAATTAAAAAATTTACCAAATGGATTTTTTTTTCCAAATCTATTTTTGGAAATAAAAAAAATAGAATCCGCTATTTTCAGGCAAGTTACCATGTAGACCCTTAAAGGTCAAATTCCTCTCAGTCGGTTATGACTTATTTATTTGAAAATCAAATTGCAAATTCTTATGAGGCACTCGTTTTTCAAACAAAAGCCACAATAGTATGCAACGTACTCGAGCTTTGCCCAATCGCAAATAAGATGCTGCGGTTTCGCAACCGACTTCATCTTCTTCATCGGCAGTCACCGTCGTCAGCTTCCCTGTTATGCCTTGCCCGAATATTTTATTTTATAACAACAGTTATGCCTTTATTGTTTTTTTTCCCTGTTAGCATTTGCAATACATGACTTTTGGGGGGTAAAAGTGAATATCAATAATGATGATAAAAGCATGAATTGTTGAAATATTAGTGCTTTTGTTTTTCTCTTTTGTTGAATTTTTTTTCAGGGCTTGATATTAATAATGATAATAAAAATATTAATTGTTAACATATGATAAATATATTAATAAAAATAATAAGATATTTCGAGAAATAGGAACACAATGAAGCAAATGTCTGAATAGCACAAAAGTCAAACTATAAAAATTGGATCCTCCATATGTATTTTTAAATAATTAATTAATGAAACAAGTGATCCATCAATAAAAAATATTAAAAACATCACCTTTTGGCTAATTAGTTCATTTTATATGTTGATAATATTATTTCTTTACAATTTTCTTAGATAACTTTATTATCCGATCATTGTTATATTTACATCACGAATGACCAATTTTTGTCATCTTACCTTTTTGTTATTGAAACCTTTTTCCCTTTTTATCTAGTTAGCGATGTGTTTTCTCTTAGAAAATCTTAATCGATGATGTGTTATTGAAAGACTCTTTGTCAAGCGTCAACAATCATTATTACTATTGTGATTATTTTTATCGTTGCTGCTCATTATCCTTACTAGTAAAATTTTAGTTTATTTAGTTTCATCTTATTATATATACACACGCATATATACATATATTCATTTTTTACAGCCATTAAGGATTAAAAAAGACAGAATTTCTTCCGTCAAAAGTCACATGCATTGCAATTGGGATTCCAACGGTTACAACAAAATAAAAGTCGGGATACTGTGTAATGGCTGAAAATTTCTGGGGGAAAATGTGTATTTTCCCAAAAGTTGAGGGGTTCGATGTAATTTTCGCTTAAATATTCATCAAATTTGAAAGATTTAGGAAGTCAAACTTGCTCTTCCTTCTTCAACACCATCATCATCTTCTTCTTCTTCGTTCAGTTCAGTTTCAGTTTCAGTTTCAGTTTCAGTTGAAAGATGATCGCGTCATTCGCTCCTCCTCTCCCCAAATGCCTCCGCCCCTCCTCCATTGCCGCCGCCGCGGACGCGAGGAGACGGCTCCCGGGCGCTCGTGCATCGGCTTCCCCTTCCTCGTCGCCGGCGGCGTCGTCTTCTCTCTCTTACGGACGGTGCCGGCCGAGGCGGCTCCAGAACGTGGACGGCGATTTCTTCGTAGGTAAGATCTTCTCACTCGAGTCCCGCGCGCTGTGATGTCTCATGGTCCGATGGTCTTCAAATGACGATCGGTGCTTTTCGTCGACGTGATCCGTGATTAGTAGGGTGATGGTGAAGTTAACGGTGGGGACTGGGAAGAGCAAGCCAGTAGTGTTCGCATCACGCGGTGTTTCTGAGTCTCTAGTTGATTCCTCTCTGATCGTGTTTTTGCAGATACTACGTGCATTGATTGCGATACTTGCCGTTGGATGGCTCCGGTAAGCAGTTCAACTCGTTATCTGATGTTTTGTGCTTGCTTGTGATTAGAGTATTACAAAAAACATGGTCTGCTTAGTTTGTCGCCTGCTATGGAAAGACTTCCGGGACTTGCCAAATTTGGTTTTCAATCAAACTTCGAGTAGGCCTACAAAAAATTTATTGAGTCTGGAGGTGTATCATTATGATAGCTGTAGATTAGCTGAAACAACTGGGAGAGTTTGGCCATCGAATTTAGCTGAAATATATATATATATTTCCAATTTTAGAAAATTCTCTTCATCTTGTGCAAAGCACATTTCTGCAAATAGGAAAATGGGACTGAAGATTGTTTTCATTAATTTAAATTGAAAATATCTTCTAGAACCGAACTCAGACTATCTTTTCTTCCCTGCACTTAAGATATTGAGGTCGGTCTGCTTATTTCAAATATATTTCTCTGTTATACGGTTAATGTCCTATCTTCATCCATGCACTTATTTCTCTCTGCAGCTGGCCATTTATTTGATTGAGGAAATATGTTTCTTTTGTCTGCCACGGTACTTTATGAGTTCTATAGGCACTGTTCCACTTACAAATTGTCTTTTTGTATACTTCCAGCAAATTTTTACAAGGGTTGACGAGATGTCAGCAGTTTTCAAACAGCCAGCCAATAAGGAGGAACGGCTAAAGGCTCTACAGGTGCATTACCATATTTCCTTGTCCACTTCTTTGTTAGTTTCATTTTGTCAAATTTCTGGCTTTGTGTAGAACCCGTATAATGGAGGTAAAATATGATAAAAAGCGTGAGCATGTACCCCATGTACATCAGCGCATGGGTGCCAATTGGAAGGGGGTGTTTCTGAATATCAGAAAAAATTATTGTTGATGAAAGGGGAAATACGTAACTTGAGAAATAGGAGAGTTGAACGTGGACACCTCTTTGTGAGCAGTAAGTTGAGGCTTAAAACTGAGAAACGAAATATCAATCTGTATTGGTAAAAGTGAGTTAGTGAACCTGGGGAATGCTTCAAAGCCATTTCTTTTGCTTTATGAAAGATGGGTTTCATGGGTGTCAATCATTCTCTTTAGTAGCATGCTCTGCATTTGTTTCGGGCATTGGAACTATTCTGTGTGTCCTGAGATAGTTTCCCTTTTCCAATACATGGTTGAGTTCCTTTTCTCAGTATATCACAAACCATACATCACTTTACCCATGCTGAATGTTTTTCATTTTAGACTAATTCTTGGTATTCTGATATGACTTTTGGCTTGTGCGATCCGTGTGTAGGCCTTAATTTCATGTCCAACGAGTTCAATTCACACGGAAAAGCCAGCTCCTGATGTCTTAGTAGCCCATGAAACTTTTCCGATCCCTATTGATGAGCAAAAGCTGCCGGTACTCTAATCTCATTTACCTTGATGATTGGTCTCATGTGCTCACCAAAATTTTATGATTGATTGATAGCTCCTTATTTTGCATTATTGTCCTTGTAGCTGTGATTCTCTTTGTCGAAAGATGAGTAAAGACAAAAAAAAAAAAAGTGACTATTGTACTTAGTATTTCTGTTTGAACGAGCCTAATAGCTAAATTACATTTGTCAAATTTGCCAATTGCTCTAAAAACTTGATGAATGGAGGTGTGGTTTATGCTCCCCTTACGTGTAGGCTGAACTTTGGCCTAAGACTGAAGTGAGGGGAGGTAAATTAGGGGTCTAGATAAATTTAATTTCAAGGCCTCATGCTGAGAAACCACATAAAATTTTAAGGGATTATTGCCAACTACTCTAAATACTTGAGTAGATAGATGAAGGCGTGATTTAATAATTGAATCTCTAACAGCATTGATACTATCTGCGGTGAAAAGCTTTTTGTGTCCTACTGATGGTAAAAGATTCATTGAAGTTCATCTAATCTTCTTCTGGACACAAGTACAATGCCACTTTCTTTCTGCATAATTACTGTTGTATTAATTTTCCTCCTAGTTGCTTCTTTCTAGCTTATGCAATTTCTAGTTGAAGCATGAACTAAGGTTGTTTTGAAAGTTACAACTTGTGAAGGTCATGTCCAGCCTCAATTGAAGGAAACCTGATGCATTCTGAGCCTGTATGTAAAAGCATGTTCACTTGTCCAGTGTATAACATAGCATAATAAGACACTTGTAGCCTTTAATTTCTGTTCTATAATGGGGAACTTTCAGTCTTCATAAGCTGAGAAGAATATGCAATCCTTTGAACTTTTTGGGGCTATGTACGGTTGTTCTCTAGGATATGACTTGGTCTTAGCTGCATCCTTCGTCCAAAGTTTGGTAATGTCTCATTCATTGAAATACTTTCAGGGAGTGTATCACTGCGGGTATCATTCAGAGAAATCTTACGGAGCTTCTTCATATTTGATTGTCCATGCTGAAGGAAACATTCTTATAGATAGGTATTGTATGCTTGAGATGGATCGCCGAAATGGTACTTTTGGTCGTACTACTCTAGAAGAGTTGAATGAGAAGATATTGGTCAAGCTATCAATGCACTATGTAGCCTCTCCCTTTTCACTTCATTCTGATTATCTCATGTTTAGTGAACTTGCATTACTCTTTTGTCCTGTCACTGTAGCCCCAGGTATACCGAGAGACTGGCACGTAAGATTGAGATGCTTGGCGGTGCACGCTCAATGTTTCTAACCCACAAGTATGATGACTACTCCTGGAAATATATACATGACCTCATCTCTGATGTGCAGGACCCAATCCTGAGTTTATTCTGTTTTTTTTTTTCAACTAGGGATGACATTGCAGATCACAAAAAGTGGAGGGAGCGGCTAGGCTGTGACAGGATTATGCACTCTGAGGATGTAATTATCACTTTTCTTCTGCCTAATTCCCCTTGCGTAAACATATTCTTGTTCTCTTGGTTTCTGTAGTTCGTTTCTTAATGAGGTTATGTATGAGATGTTGAACTTCAATTGTTGAGTAGTTGAGAAAAGAAGCATGCTCCGTAATGGACAAATGCGGGAAGGAGACAACATATTGAATTTTACCTTGGCTGTATATATGGAAGAGTCGAATCAAATATTGTTGGAATGAGCCATAAATATTACTAAAAGGCCGAAAAGTTTTTGAAGTTGTAAAACCTACTTGCCAGATTTAATTTTGCGAGAGTTTTGATTCAATATCTTTAAGGCAATGGGATGCTTCAGTGAATGTCATGGCATCATGTTATTCTTATTTTTAATGATACCTAAGCACCTTAGCTGGAGCATGTGGAATGATGAGATTAACAACAAGTGTGGCGAAACTAGTACTAAATAGAGCGAAATAGATAATATGGTCTTGTTTATTTAAGGTTGGTGACAAAGTTTTATCATCCTGATCTTAACAGCTTGAAGATTCAACTGCTGAGATAGAGATAAAATTGGAAGGAAAGGGGCCCTGGAATCTTGGGCAGGACATAGAGCTTATTCACACCCCAGGACACACTGAAGTAGGTTGCTTGGTCTAATGCTCGTTTTCTTCATTTGCACGTATTTATTTGTTCTATTGTATGGAACTTTGGACATTTTTATTCCATCAAGAACTTTTAGGAACCAAAGTGTATGAAAGATTGATCCATGTTGATGTTCTAAGATTTGTGATGGAGGATCAACATTTTTGCAGGGATCAGTTTGCTTGCTGTACAAACTGCTGGAAGTAATATTCACCGGAGATCATTTAATAATGACACCGGCTGGATTAAGCATAATGGAACAGTACAATAAATGTTCAGGTAAGCACTGCTTGAACTGTGGTCCATGTCCAGGCCTGCAGTCTTAATTACCTTGTTTGGTACTTCTGGTTCCTGGTGGCTTTTTTGCTCATTGATTATTGATACCAATATAATTTATTTGTAGAGATGTCGGGATGCATGTATTGCTACTATAGGGGATTTTATAACTATGTATCTTGCTCACATCGTATGAGATTCAGAAGTACCTTGCAATCCACCTAAAGTTGTTGCCTTCTATTTATTGTGCAACCGTACTGTACCATTTCGGGACGCGGTCCAGTAACTGTCTTTGCACTTTATAGGAGAATAGAATCTGCACCTTAATCTATGATAATCTCTATCTACAGTGACTTCGTGTTCTCTATATATCCATGAGAGATGAGGGGGTTAGATAAAATGGGGGAGATTACCATTTCTCCGAGACTCTTGGACAGAAGCGTGGGGGATGCTGGCTTGTTACCCAGCATAGCAGCAACTTCCCCACCAACCAAGAGAAACTGCAACATTCTATAACAAATTTGTAACTTGTTACAAATTTGTTCTCTAATCGCCAGATAACAGATGCCTAACTCAAAAGATGGCTTATTTGAAAGAGAGGCAACTTATCATCAAATTTCTGTTTTGTGTCCACAAGTGCTTGCAATGTATGCTTTCTTGCTAATTTCACAAGTTCCTTTTGCAGTTACTGCACAATTAAATAGTGTTGAGAAGTTGGTTGGCTTGGACTTCAGGTGGATGGTACCAGGTTTGTACATTTCCTCACTATTTTCCTTATGATGTTTAGAAATTGCTATATTCAAGCTATGTAATTGATGACTCCTACTGGCAGCTAAATGATTGGTTCAGAATCCATGTGCTTTAGGCAAATGGAAGTTTAAAAAACGCGCGCTCATGTGCGCACATATGCATGCACACTTGAAGTACACGGATCAAGATGAAAACTTGCCTAAAGTACAGGGATTGATAGTATACATTTTTTCTTTTCTAAGCAACTAGGAAAGAACGAGGTTCACCAGCCATGAGAGTGAATTTAAAAAGTGGTAATAATGACAGGTGATGAGAAATTTAAAAGTCTCTTTTCCACTTTGATTTTCAGTTTGACTTCAACTTGCAGGTCACGGTAGGAGGATTGAATTCAAAAGTTCACTTAAGAAAGACCTGGTTCTGAAAGAATTTGTGCAGCAAAAGTCTGGTAAATCTACTTGTATATAAGCAAGAGTTTCAATACAGTGGGTATGCCCATGGAGATTTTCCACTCGTGAAGTGGTGACGCCATCAGCAAAGACATAGCTTGTGACTAGGAGATTTGTTTGTGTATATCAGAGCCGAATGCAGAACTTGGAATTTAGTTCACTTGCATGTATCCATGATAATGACATATAACTCCTAGAACGTTGCCCAATTGTTCAGGAGAGTTTCTGTTCTATCTGATACCAGTTTAATATTGGCCCATATAATATTCCTCTCCCTCATCTAAAGTTTGGTTAGCCTGACATTGAGTCTGAAAAGCTATAAAAAAGATTTTCATTATATCCAGATGACAATTGTAGTCAGAAAACAGAAGTTGGAGAGAACAATGCCACTCTTTTGACATTTTGACTTGTTGATGTTATGATCTTCTGTCAATTCTACAAATTAACAAAAACCTGCACATATATGAAATGTCCAATTTGGCAACTGATCCCGATTCTATAAGCTTGGTGGGACTTCCCTATACAAAACTTACCTGATCTTGCCATGTTCTATATCTCCTTATCTTTGGCATGGTTGTAACGTACTTGGTTTTCATGCACCCGCGAAATTGCCATAAAGCTAACTTCTACACTGGGCATAAGATTCTGTTATCAACAAACTTTGAAGAAGAAACCTTCAAAAAACGAAATGTGCTTTCCCAAATCACTTTTTTTAGGCCTTCAATTTTCACATGATGTTGAACATCAGCAAAATGAGCTGTTCTTGCAGTACTAATAGACTTGGCCCTTCCCAGGCTTTCTAGTTTCTACATACATACAAATGTTCCTGGAATATAGATTAACTAAGAGGGTAAGCCACCAGCTGTGTCAAAAAAGGGCCCCTCTCCATATGGCATGTGAAGCTAACACCAGAAAATAACAATCACCCGCAAAAAAGGTCATCATTCATAGCCCATCTCCCTTTCATAATTGCCAATCTATGGGATCAAGTCCCATGTTCTCCAGAATCTGGTTTGTGCGAGAAAAATGCCTGTTCGATTCATGAAATCTGATTAATATCTCAAGTAATATTTGACTGCTTGATAATGGTATCTAAAGGAAGAAAAGGACATAAAGAAATGCCGCTGCATCACACTGAAGCCACCTCAACAACTTTCAAGTTATTCAAAAGAGCTTGTGCTTTTACTGTTATCATTTAGTGCACAGATCTGGTCTTCGTATGCACATAGGCAGACATCATTTATCTCAGTGGTAAACATTACTCTAATAACATGAAGATTTTATGATATTTGCACAAATCCGTGGCATCTACATTCATGAAATCAGCCCCAGCAAGCTTCACTCATAATATGCATGGTTCTCTTGACATTTTAATACTATTAAGTTAACAAGACTTCAGTGAAAGTCACAGGATATCAAACCTGACTAGAAGTGAGTTGGTTTTTCATTACCCTATAAAGCCATCACTGGCACACACTACATGGTCATTGCACAATGAATGTGAACATTAGTCATTTCATAACAAGGTTCAATATGGAAACATGCCGATCTACTTTTCAAATATCAATAGCATATCATCTCAGGGTATTAAGCATGTAGCAAGATGTGTTGAGTTTAAAGTGTTTGGACCAATAAGTAATAATTAAGCAAGACCCACCAAATCCCATGAAACGTTTCCAGATAAAACTTAAGATCTAATAACTATAGGGAAAAGCAAAAATTACCTGCAACCAAAAAAGCCTCTGTTTGCAGACAAACCAGAAGGATGTGCTGCTTTCAGTATGTGATGCTTTGTCTCATCAATCAACCTGTGTTGCAACTGTCATAAGCAAAAAGAAGAGAAAAAAATGCCTACCTATACTCAATAGAATTGCCCTATTTTCAATTGCTTTCTTATTGAAATTTCACTTTACCATAATGCCAATGCCTAACACTTAGGTCATTGTAAGTTCCTTTTCTTTTCTTTTTTGGTTGGGTACATTGTAAAGTTTAATATAGCATTTTTTCTGATTATCTATCTACTACATGAGGAAGAGGGGTGTAGCTCATGACTGTGTGTTGGATCCCATGAGGAACCTCTCCAAATACATACGTGAGTGCCATGAGCATATCTAACTAAATTTAACAGGAACTAAGATGTCATCAGAATAAATGAATTCCTTATCTACCAAACTGAGACAAACATTCTAAGCACAAACATGACATGCCATGACCAATTTGGTAACCCTGACACGTAGTAGCTACATTAGAGCTACATTGGACATAACTAATTAAAATCTTGACTTTGTTGCTTCCAATGAAGCTATTAAGCATTTCCCCTCTTCATCACCCCCTTATGAGATATTGAGATTGATTTATTTCGAAAAGTTCAATTTTGTGGACCTTCAAAATATCAAAATTTTCTAAAAAAAGATATCATCATTAGACTGAGGATGATAGATTGAACTTACCTATATCAATTGGTTAACTTTGGAGCTCAAAATGAAGCTATTAGGTAATGCCTCCCTTCATGACAACTCATCACATGTTGAGGTTGGTCTTTGTAGAAATATAAGATTTCTTTGAACTAGGAAATGTCAATAGTCCAAAGAAACCATTTTTGAGACCTAGGAACACTACATCGTACAATAAAGATTCAGCCTTCGTCAATCCTTATGATATCACAAGTTTGCTTTCTGTCCATATGTGAGATTTCATTGACTTACCATGTGTTAATGATGCCAAAATAATGAAGAAAATTTTATTGTTCTTATTTTAGAAAATTCAGAGTGAAGGCCTTTTCTCTTAGGAGTAAGGAAAATATCAGTTGATAAGAGCCTATGCAGTCAGCGCGTTGCCCATCAATATGCTTGAGCACATGTACACATGATCCTAGAAAGAGAAGCAACCTTACTTTTCTTGGGCAAGCCTTTTATAATAACAGAGCTATCTAAATAAAAATTGCAAATGCACCTTCTTTTCTCTTGAGCAGAATTCCCCCAGAGCAGAAAAACTACTCCTTTCTTCTTATGAGATATTGTTTTAATAACAGCATCAGTAAATTGCTCCCATCCTTTCTTTGCATGCGAGTTGGCTTGATGACTTCTGACTGCAAGAAAGGGTAGGGGCTTCTCTTAGTGTTGACAGCTATCACAACCATCAGTAAAAAACTTTCTTAAAGTCATCAAATAAAATATTTGCCAACTTAAAGAAAAACAAAATAACAGATATGATTTGTCAGTTAGCTTGACAATGCTAGTGGGTTGGATATGGGAAAATTATAAATACTCTCGAAGCACAACTCATCGCATTACTTGACATACTCATGCCAGTCAAAACAGTATAACTTTATGATAGAATTGGGTGACCACTCTTTGGAAAGAACTGATGAGGAACATCTTACTTTTGTCTTTCAGGATAGCAAGGTTATATGGAAAAAGCTGGTGAAATTAGAAAAGATTGAGCTCCATAAAACTTCCAGCATGTGCTCGTGTGTTTTCCATGATGGGAGTACGCTGGATTACCTTAAGCATCACGTGAGCATGGCATGGGATAAACAGCTACATAAATAAATAAACTATTATCTAGGGCTATAAACTATTATGCCTTCTCTAGTCATTTTACCTTCTTAAAACTTTTTCTCTCTCAAATAAGTTCAATTCCAAGAATTTCCAGCTGAAATAGCCACATTGAGAAGTAGAAAATAGATAGGAATATCCTTATCTAAATAGCAACTCTATCGACTTTTCTCTTTGCTAATGAATAACTTCATGCACGAAAGTTTTCTATTTGATTGATAATGTAATTATCCTCATGACAAGCGAATTCATTGGAGGTTCAGCTTGAATGATAAACTTACCAGTAAGAACAGCATTGAGCAATAAAACACCCTACAAAAAAAATATAAGAATCACAGTTAGGAGAATATATTCAGAAGATACATGACAGAACAAGTGCCTTTAAATTCGCTCCATTAAAGGGACTCAGTGGATGCAATTAGCTTTTCCATCCACCTTACCCCAACTTCATCCAATCAATTGTTTACAAATCATACTTTCATGAGTAAAATATAATTTTATTATAAAGACACATTGTTCCAGTACATCAGCAATAACATAAATGGCATACAAGAAACAGAAAAAGCAAAGCCATAGCTTAGGAATGTTAGAGCAAGAAGCCCAAAGATGATCGCAAGTCAAAGCCAATAAATCTTTAAGAACTAGTGATTTGGAGTCATAACAACAAAATCCAGAAGATATCTTCACTGCAGAAAGCACCACTCAGATACATATTGAATCTGAGCCCTAACTAATAAAGATACAGAGATACAAAACTGTTAAGCTCCAAAAGATACTAGCCAGTCCCATAACTGAATCCGTCATAAGCTAGTCTAAGCAAGTGGTTTAACATATAGTCTTTGAAGAAGGGACAAGAAAAGTTTGCAACATTGCTTGAACAGGATATGTTCTATAGGCTGAGTTCATGAGACCTAAGAAGACAGGACTAGGAAGACAACGTTAGACTCCATGAAGTTCTTGTCATCGAGGACTTTATGAAAACTCAAAACAAATTGGACTCGACAAAATTATGGCAAAAAGTGGAGACAACAACTATATGAAGCTGGAAGAGTAATCCAGCATCACTTGTACATAATTAAGAAAAAAAGTGGGGAATTAGGTCTATGTGTATAGTTGTTTGATCAGAAACTATTCACATTCGAGATGCTCAATTCAACCAGAATAGGCATACGTCCCAAATTATATTGTTAACACTTTAGTATCAGTACCTGAGTAGACCATCTCTCAAGATTCCCATGAGAAGGAATGGAGCAGCCAAGATCTTGTTTTAGCTCCTTAAAAATGTTGGCAAGACTTGAGGGGAGCTTAATGCCCTCAGGGACAGAGAAGGCAAGTCCCATGGCCTGACCAGGTCCATGGTAAGGGTCCTGCCCAAGAATCACAGCCTTCACTCGGTTGAACGGGGTCGAGTTCAGAGCATTAAAGATCAAATGCTGAGGAGGATATATAGCATGTCCCTTAACATCGCCAGCAGCACAAGACGTCTCAGCTTGGAGAAACTTGCTCAGATTCTTCGCATACGGCTTCTGAAGCTCATCCGGTAGTGCCTCGACCCAGGTCTCCTCGACCAACAGCTCCTCCAGGTTCACAAAACCCAAGCCTTCAGCTGCAAATTTTTCCCCACAATTTCAAAATATCAAATATATAAAGAGAGGAAATTTACTCGAAAACCGACAACATTTGTCCACAGAATACTTCAAAACGAAGGGAAGAGTAGGTCAAGGTCGAACATTTTCAAGCACATTCCCAGAAAGCTGACAACTTTTTTCGACAGCAATTAACAAAATCGCCGTAAAAACAAACCTCCGAAATGGGTCACACGCTATATACAGTTCAAGCGATGCAACGCTGAGACAAGCCCAAACCAAAAACAACCCGCCGACGAAATTAATCGTTTATTAAAAAAAAAATAGATACTTTAAACACTGGAGAGAGTTTCACACCTTTGGAGCGGGAGATTCTGTCGGCGCAGATTTTGAGGTTACGGCGAGACTTGGCGAGGAGCTTGTTGAGCTCGATGCGGGATTTCTGAGCGGGCGTGAGATCGTCGGAGGAGGAGGAGACTGTTCCGCCGCCGTCGGGGACGGCGGAGAGGGACTTGGCGACGACTTGGGAAGAGGAGGGGGAGGAGGGGGAGGAAGAGGCTCTGAGACGCTTCGACGGCCGCTGGAAGAGATCGAGGAGGGTCTTCTGCGGCGCCATTTCCATCCGGCCCCCGTCTTCCCGGCGACGACTCCTTTGCGAGGAAGACGGAGGAGCGCGAGGGGGGGAGTACTGCGTCTGCGCGCGCGCGGGGAGGACGGAGAAGCCCGCGCTTTTGGCAATGCCGTGAGCAAGTACGATCAAATCTTTAAATATGAAGGGGAAATTGGAACGGCACTATACCAATCCCAATTGATCAGGACTTAATTTCTTCGTTATTAAGCATACGCATGGTAACTATTCTGTTTCTATTTTTGGAATAGATTTATATTCCAAACTTATTTTTATATTAAATTCGTTTGGTAAAAAAAAATTATTTTTATTTTTGAAATAAATTTCTATTCTAGAAATAAGTTTGGAATAAAAATCAGAAATAAAAAAATTTTACTTTTCTATTTCTGGAACAAAATCAAAAATTGTTTCTCTTTCTTACTTCTCATCCGAAGGAGTTTCGCGCCGTTCGCCACTCACCACCACCACCACCCTCGCCCACCGCCGCCCAATTATCGCTGCCGCCACTTGGAAAAGTGAAATTATTTTGATTATCGAACGAATTTCTATTTCAAGAATAGAAATTTTTTTCGTTATCAAACACGTTTTTTGGCTCCGAAACTCATCCAGAAATAAAAATAAAAAAATCAATTTCTATTCCAAAAATCAATTTCTTACCAGAAATATTATCATTCGCGTCCTAAAATTCATCATGATCTGGATATGCTCGGATCACGATCCAACCCGATGCTCGGAAGAGTCGAAAAGCGAGGTGCAAGGGACACAAAATGGGATCATGTGAGTGGTGTCGGAATTTTCGTACTGAAAATTTGAAAATAAGTTGATTATCATAAAGGTTAGGTCCATGTGCAGGTTAATTAGACCGTGCTACCTTTTTGCTAAAGTGATGCGAATGTGCATGTTTCGCCTGTGGGACTAAATTGCCGAGTTAAACAGGACATTGGTAATGATGAGTCAACAATCCACTAGAGGTGGGTTTGCTGGTGTTCCAACTCATCAAAGGCCGCATGGGCTTGTCCTTACTCCATGATACTTGACGTGACATCAATTAGTAACTTTTTAAGGTAGGTTAATCATTTCACCACTAAGAATAAATATATTTTTTCGATGGTAACAGTGATGATGCTTGGTGATATATTTTTACTTTTTAGAAAATAATAATTGAGTATCCGAGGATCATCGAGAATGCAAGAAACATTACATATTAGCATCCAGAATATCTCGATTTTTTATCGTTATGCAGTCAAGTGCCTTTTTTTCTCCCCTTCAAGCATGGCTTGGCAAGCAAAAAGACGAAGGGAGAACAATAAGAAAACACAATGTTTAATTCATTTAAATTTTGAGCAGGCAATCTTAGTTGGCGTATCTGCGTAATTTTTGCTAAGCGAGCTACATCAACCAAAATCACATGACACAGCACTTCTTCTAGGGAAGCCCCACATTGAGCCCTATTGGAAAAGCTTGAGACACTTAATAAAATGAAATCTAGCAACAAGCTTTGCAAATGAAGACGAGCAGTTCTTTCCTTTTTCCTTACCTACGTATCAAAAGACACGAGGTAAGCAGCTTGAAGAAACAAAGCTCGGTATGTCAACTACAAAGGACTAGTCATTACCAGATTACCGGATCACTAGCATGGTGACTGTCATCACGCATGTAATCTCCGGTCACTGCTAATATTGACTAGACAGCGCTTGAGGCGCCACTCAAAAACTTCGATAAATTAGAAAAGACAATCCACGTACATCATCCAACCTCAACAAATGCGTTCAGATCAGATCTCTCCCAGTACTTATTCCATCGTGCTGAATGATCGATACTGTATTGAAGGAAGATGCTCCATAACTCTTGACTATAGACATATGTGGCCGTGAGCTGAGCTTCAACTTGAACCCTAAAAGAGAAAGAAGACCCACAACATGCAAGAAGATCTGACATATACTCACACCAACATATGCGAAATCCCCAATGCCGTTGACAAGAAGCTTATCCAGGGTGCCAAGGTTGATATTTACAGGAACCAAATCTAATAAAACTAAAGGCCAACACAGAAATAGAATATATAGTAGAACAATCTTGGCCCTGCTTGTGTGCGGCTGTCAACAAGTAAAACAGATCCAGATGTTACACTTCATGGAATAAGGAAAACACCAGCCTGCAAGTCATAGAGTTTATCAGAAATGTCCAGGTGCAAAGACTGAAAAATTGATTCCATTTCGAATTCATTGAGAAGCATTTGAATTTTCTTACATCTCTCACCACAAATTTGTCCAAGAAATTCAGATGTGGAAGCAACCATTCTGACACATAAGCTGTGTTGTTTTCTTGAGATTTTGGCATAGCAACATGATCATCTGCAGCACAAAGACCTGTATGTCACTCCTTCGTACCGTAAAATACCAGTGTGTCCAAGTCAGTAACATCAGCCAACAACTTTCAGCAGAAGAAAATTCACAAACCTGAACCTCGCACAAGTAGTCTGTGCGTAACAAAGGACTGGCACAGAAAAACAAAGAACCCACATTTCAGTTTCTCGCAACAAACCCTTTAAAAGCTCAAGTGGAATGGGTTACTGGTATTTTTAAAGAATGAACACAAGATAGATCGAGAGAGAGAGACAGACAGACAGACAGACAGATGCTACAGTGCCATTGTCAACATTTTCTGTATTGGTGCTCTAAAGCAATAATTCACTGAGCAATAACTAAGTTACAGGACTTACAAAGAATATGTGGCACTCAAATAAGTGCCAAACATCGATTATAATTATGAAGAATCAATGTTTTTGGAGCATACATCCTGAGAGAAGATGAGTAAAAAGTTTGACCTTTAGAGTAAAGTCCATCCTTCTATTTCTACCATTTTTGCTCAGAAAGTACACCAAATCAGTATTATAAAGAGTCCGTTCACCAAGATACATGATGTATAAATATTTCAACAATCAGTGAAAACCTAAATAATGGTTTGCTCAGGCAGATTCTCAAAGTCAAGAAGACTCCTTAACAGAAAAGAATGGAGGACAATTCAGAAACAACCTGCCAGATAGAAGGCATATATTCACGAAAATACGGTTTCTGAAGCCCTTCCAATTCACTGCTGGCATCAAAAGTTCCTGCGGATGGCCATCTTTTGTAATTCCTGTTAGAAAAGGCACCATAATACCAAAGTAAAGAATATTTTATTATTTTGAAGAAAACCAATGACATGAACCAGAGTAAGAATTTAAAGCAGTAAACACATTAAGATTAATGACTTCAGGTTTCAAATGACCATCAAATCAATAATCAGTAGAGAAATAAAGGTTCCAACCAGGGTTTTACAAGGTAAGTTCCAGTAGTTGACAGCATGAAGCTAAGTATTCATCACATCGAATAAATTCCACAATATAACCTACAAATCCCGGCAGTTGAGAATGATGAAGACGATGACATAGTGGATATGAAGGACAGGAGCTAAATTGAACATGCAGAGAGCCAGAGTACATGTTTTAGGCCATGTGGTTGAAACTCTTCTTGTTAACACTTTGACTTAGTACTGCAGCAACTAATCAAAATTTAAAAGCAGCCAGTGTAAACCATGATGTATAACTGTGGTGAACTATTGAATAGATGATGTAAACTATCTGTGCTCTCGCATTTGATTTTCTCTGTGTACATATATATACAGAATATTGTTATGTCTCTAAACTCTTACCTCTTGACCTCATTCCCAGTTGGTCCTCCAATGGTTGCTTTCGTAACAACAACAAGCATGGGATGTAATGACAACAGCTTTCTCAGATCTTCCACTACGACCTCCAATACATTCTGCAAAGAGAGGCATTTCCTAGACATTACAAATTTCTACAACATCAGGTAAACCCGAAGAAGTGGGAAAATATTTTAAAATAGCTGTACCACAAAATATAATGCAGTTTTTATAATTGAATGACATCATTATGTATGATGTTTAAATAAATGTGGATCTCACAGAAATTCAATGAAGACAACTATAAGAGAAAACTAGGCAAAAGGAGAAAAACTTCACACTATTGTGGAGCTGATAATAAGGTAAGAAAGCCCAGCATTGTCCAATATGAAAAGAAAACCAAGCAGAATAATGCATAGACCAGTGATGATGATCTACTAATCCATTCACCATAACGACCAATTAATCACTTTATCATGATCGATTGCTAGGCTATTGTTCTCATAACTACAAAGTACCATTTTCCTTTGTCTGACACCTACTTAGTGTTTGTTAAACATCAATATGTTTGGTTTTGACTATATCTGAACTTGGAGAAATATTCACAGAATCCAACGACTGAGTTTCGCATCTTTAGAATACGATACTCCCCTATCCACAAAACTGCCTAGGCATTAAAAGGTGAATTTAGAAAATGATAACATGAGGAAGCTAATTCGGTTTCTAAGTCCAGCATAGTCTTAATGTTGTTTTGATAAAGTATAATTGATTAATAGAACAACTGTTCAAGTACATCAGGAATATACAAAAACAGTCAAAGAAAGACTTATAAAACAACGCTAATTAAAAAGATTGGCACATGAAGCCCATAAACACTTGGAATCAGCAAGAACAGAGTCAAGAGAAGATTCCAAAGGAAACTATGGACATACATTCTAAAACAATGAATGGTTTCATGAATGCTATGGGCAAAGATATAGGGAGAGACAGACTTGTGTCATGTTGAATCCAAACAGACTAAGGTCATTACCTGTTCTTTCCCCCAAGAGGCAATGATGTGGAAGCACGATCTACCCAATGAAAAGCACCAATACTGTCAAATAAAGTTGCAGATGAGTGGTAAGTCAACATGTTCCTTTCCCGTCCTCATTTACAAAAAACCGAAGAACTACATTCATACTGCAATATAAACTTCATCTGCTGGTCAAGAGCACAGGAGAAACTATTTTACAGAATCAGCACTCAACAGAATTGTAGCCATCTTTTGGCATAAATGTACTAAGAAATTAAACTAGAAACAACGCAACAAACACTCAGAGCTCTTGTGAGAATTTGGAACAGTCTGCACTATCAAAATTCAGCGTTGAAGTGAAAGTTCCCAAAAAGTCTCTGAATAGCTAAAGAGAAAACATAGTCTTCAGTGAAAGTAACAGAAAACAAAGAATTGCCTGCATTCTCCTTGCTTGCTACCATGGATCTCAATAAAAGTCTATTGGTGATGCTGGAACTTGGTATTGCAAAAGAATACATGGTTGGACGTTGACTCCATTATGCCTGGGAAGAACAGTGAGATGACTTCGAAGGAGGTGAGTTGCCCCAGACCCGAAGTCCATTCAATTGGCAAATTTTTGCGGAGACCCATGATAATAAGCAACCTCAGTCTCTTAAATTAACCGCAGTACTCCTTTCTGTTCCCTCATTAGAAGCTTCTACAAGTATGCATTGTACTATCATATTAAAAAACCAATTACTTTACCTGAAAAAGTTCCAACTTATACTTGGGAAATAATTCTAGTATTTAAACACACATGAGAACTAGAAATGGACTAAACTCTAAAGATTTATGCCAAAAAAGTCAAGTACGATGATGGGACTTGACTTTATCAGATTCCATGACAAACCTGTCAATCATGAGCAAATGACCCCCGATACCATAAGATTCCTTTTCCTTTTCAAGCCGGTGATGCAGTGTCTGAAACAATTTATTGGCACCTGTGAGACTCATGCTACTTTTCCTAAAGTACACACACTATATTTAAAAGGCTTGACCAAGGCATTAGTGTATGTACCTACTGAATAAATATTTTAGGGACATAAAAATGACGTATGAATATGCCAGGATCTCAGTTGACAGTAACCTATTGTCAATTAACTAAAAATGGTGCTTGTTTATTTCACAACAAATGCTTTGAGAGTTGATCAGACAGTACTTTTGAAACATCCAAAAAATTGTGCAGATTTAGTTAAAGTTTTTAACTATCTGTAAGAAAGCATGTTCGTTATTCGGCCAAAAATAAGGTGGAAATAAATATAAAGTGAGTTATAAGCGTTAAAAAGTCTGACTGATCAAAGCCAAGACATATTCGCTTACTATTAATATCATAGATGACTATGTAGCAGATATCCAGACAAGATTGATTTTTGAGATTATGCTCCACACATTCTTCTTCTTATTCATGTTTTTCCCTTTTTATCTAGATTTCTCTGACTTTACTGCAAACTCTAACGTTATTAAAGTTTCTTGACAACACCAAGCGGTACATTAACATGAAAACTGCTCTCTAAAGAGAACTCATCAGCCAAGCATCAACCATGTGGGCAGAATGGTTTGAAACTATATATCAAGGACAGGACCTCTTACTTTTAGAGTCGCAAGCAGCTCGAAACTATCGTAGCAGCGAATGTAGGAGAATCGTCTCATGGACAGCTTAAGGATTTCCTCATTGTCAGCAGTACATGAGCACCCTGCCCAAGAAAAGCAATGCACTGAATCCCACAACTTCGAATTAATTTCACCATAGCCTTAAATAGTTCTACATCATGAGTTCATACCCTTCTAGAATTGCTGATTCAAAAGAGGAGGTCTTGGCTCACCATTAACTTGCGCGATCCGGTGCCCGAGCATTTCCACCAGCCTTGAGACATCGAACCGACAATCTAGGTCGATGAAGAGCACCGAATGCCCAAGTCCGCCATAGTGCAACCCATTCCACTCTTTCGGGAGAATGCAGCTCGCCGCAGTCTAGAGAGGCAAACCAACTTTCAGCCATCTCGCGTATGTATGACCCATCAAAACCACATTAACTCCACACGTTCAGGCGCGCTTTCTCACTACCCAACTCTCGACATTGGACTCCAACAACAATAATCTAGCAGCGCTGGCTCAAAAGTCAGTAAGCATTTTCTACTATTGGGCGAAAGAGTCACTATTCACCGTCCACGAGTGCAAGCGATTCGATGTAACGAGCGATTATTCCTGCTCGAAAGGCGCGAATTTTACACCGGGATTCGGCAAAAAGGAAAGGAAAGAGCGGGATGAATGGGACCTGGACGAGGAGTTGGGTCTTGGCGGAAGGAGAGGGGCCGGCGATCTCGAAGACGTTGCCGACGCGGAGAGGGATCCGGTGGAGCGGAGGGGGGAGGGAGAACGACGGGCGCGACGCCTGGACTCGACCGAGCATCTGCCTCGCGCTCTCGTCGCCATTGATCCAGCTCTTCACTGCTGCTTCGCTCATTTCTCTGCAGGCTTTTCTCTGCAGCTGCTCCTGCTGGTGAAGAACAGAGGAGAGAAACGGGAGGGGGAGTAGAAGTTTGAAATCACTCCCTCAACTTTAGCGTATGTAATATTTATAGTGAGTTAAAAATGAAAATATATATATGTATATTTATGATTACGTTTAATAAGTATTTTGAAAGCACTTGTTAATAAGATTATTTTTTGATTTTCTTTATTTGTTTTCAAATTTTTGAGTTTGTGAAATATTTCAAACCCAACCGAGTTATCTATATTAAGCACTGAATTTCAATGTTATTAGGAATCCTTTATAAGACAATTTAGGCCTTCTAAATCCTCTTGAGATAATGTTGTCATGCTAGGTAAAAAATTTTATAGGCCCCTTTTAATTCAAAATTTGCCTTGACATAAGCCCAATATATAAGGCAAGTAACCCTTGCTTTGGTTGTAATGCAATTTTGAAAAGTAGAGGATTTAAAATTGTTTTGCCCAATAAATAGCAACGACTCCTACGCGACACTACCGATGCTCATGTCAACGAGTTCCAGTTAAAATTGATTGAATGGACTTAATTGAAAAATTATCAAAAGATAGAAAACTCAATTGGCAAAATTGATAAATTTGTAATTGAATTAACAAAAACATAATATATTTAAAACTTTTTAGACAATTTTCCCATTTAATTTGATGTCCTCTCAACATCACTACCTCTAATTTCCATTTTTGGCCAGGGTAATAGTGAAAACTAAGAACTAGCTACTGCCACTTGTGTATAAAATTCCTCAGAGAGCTTGCACCGATGGAGATGAACTATCTTGGAAGCTTTCGACACATTATTGTCGGTTCATCTTCCTTAAGCCTTCATATGACCCAAGCAGAGACAGATAAATTTTCAATATGTAGTAGCTTCTCCGGGTATCATTCGGAACTCACTACTTCTCCGACAAAGATAAACCTTTAGTATGTAGTAGCTTCTCCGGGTATCGTTGGGAACTCACTACTTCTCCATCCAAAATACCAAATTATAATAGGAATCAAACTGTGTGTGAGAGAGAGAGGCTGTCTTTTTCGCTCAGGAAACAACCGCCTTTTCGCCGGTAGTAAGAACAGATAGGGGTGATCGCCAAAACAAGAAAGCAAATTGAAACACCGCCATCGGTTGGCCACGGGGATTAGGCCACCTTTTGAAGGATAGTCTGATGCAGGGTTTACATCGCCTAGAAGTGTATTCTGACCGAAAACAGCCAAGGCGTTACAAATTATAAAGAAGTCACTTACAAGGTCAAGTACTGGTATGGTTCTTTCCACTTGGCATCAGAACTGCTATATTGTCTATATCAACAGCTTTAATCTCCTATGGCATCAGATAAAGCTTCTAAACAGCATGTAAATAACGTTGATAACCAGATTGCCGCTACAGAAAATCGTGCCATCAAGACACCATGATATTACAGACGCTCAAGTACTTCAACCTTCTTCGCAGTGAGACCTCATAATTATTAATTGACCACCAATCAAGCGCTTTTCTATATCCTCCATTTCATAAATTTCAAGCCAAGTTGAATATTCCCAGGCCGCGTCCAAATCAAGGGAGAGTACTGCAAATGAAAAGTTAAGGCGTAGGTTGCTCCACTTGATTTCATCCTATTGCACATCCCTTTGAATCGACGATGCCCTCTATGTTTTGGCTAAAAAGTCCATAAATATTGTCCACTCTTCTTTTCCAGCAGATACGGTCGAGGTTAAAGATAAGATGAGCCGAACACAGAAAGTAGTGTCACTCGCATTCAGCGAGCAAAATGAATAAGTCCTCGTCAGTAATTGCTCCCATCTCCATTGCTCTTTCCAGAGAACTGAGTCCCCCGCCATCCTTGATAGATGGCCGTGCTCCTCTGCACAATGAACACTCTAGTTAATCCACATTAGTGGTGCACACTGGGACAGTTGAATAGAACAACAAATCATGGACTGTAAACCCATTCAGTTCCTTCAAAAGATGCCACAAGTGATAAAGCCATCAACTATTTCCAGCCGATATCAAAATTGAAGCTCCACTACTACAAGGTGATCTAGTGAGATTCAACAAGACAATTCAAAATCCTTGAGAATGGAGAACAATCCTTTGCCTGACAAAATGACTTTCCAAATCTGGCCAAATTCTGATCCAAATTTATAGGCAACCTTTGTGATGAGTTGTGAAAAGCAAAATGATTTTTCTGTCTTATATCTCTATCTTTTGAGCAAAGGCATCCTTGTATGATCATTGTATATTCGGACGTGCATCAGAATTTCTAGGAAGAGCAAGAAGACATTTTATAGCTAGGTCGTCCAGGCTGCATCAAATTTTCTACACATATTCAATATGAAACTGAATTATTACCTTTTGAGAAGAAACTTTGCTAACGAGTTGTTTCCCATGGATATGCAGTGGTGCAAAGGAGTCCTTCCATGGTAATCTCGCATATTCATATCAGCACCAAATTGCAGCAGCAACTCAAGCATCACTGGATTGCCTTGATGACATGCCAAATGCAATAGCGAACAACCTTGAAGACAATTTGCAGGTTCTCTGGGATCTTTCATTTGCAGGCAGTTGGCTGGATCATTCTGATTTATGTCTATTGAATTTGAATCAAAGTTGTGATTGGTCTCAGTCCCATCGACTTCATCAAAAATGGTATTAACGATATTCATATCTGATGTCACCACAAGCCGATATACATCTTGCAAATTGTTGTTCTTGACTGCTTGCCAGATACTCTTGGCATGCAAACTTCCAGGTGATTCGGAGTCTCTGACAATGAACAGCTTTTCTACATACTAAAAATAAGGAACAAAAATGAATTCATATTGCAACTTCCAGATTATGTAAGGTATTCAGCCAACACATTAAAGGAAGATGGAAGCAAGCAATTGCTCTGGGCAATGCAGATACATACATACAGATGTACATACGTATATATAAAATTGTTCCCAGCTAGAAGTGAGCCACAAATGACATGGATATCAAGACACATCAATGAAACATATTTAGCCTCCAGACTTCTCTTTTTATCTAAAGGTGTTGACAGTGTCTATGAGGACAATGGTATGTATACATATGTGGCTTGAAAATTATATTTAATCAAAAAATTAAAAATTAAAAAATAATAATAAGCAAGAAGAAGAGCTAATAATCTGAATTAGTGGAATCTGACAGCTTGTACATGAATCAGAAACATGCATTGAATAAGATTAAATCTGAATTAAAATTAAAAGTACATATCCTTACTATAGTATCAAGCCCTACATAAAACAGAGAAAGAGGCTGTAAAAGACATGAATGACACCTTACAACTAAGTCTGACCTGCTAACAAACATATCGATAATTGGCAGATGCAGCATTGGATGCGGATAAGATCCAACAAAAATAGAGAGAATGTGTTAAAGATGCTATCACCTTAAATTTAAAAGCTGATTGTAACTTTCAAGAACTTAACATTAAACTGATGGTAAGTCCATCCTTATACTATCTGCATAGGTTGATTGAAATAAAAGTAGATAGTACCTTAGTGTGGATGTACTTCTCCTTATAAGATACTGCATCATTTGGGCAAGGTTTACTCATTGGGGGGACAGCACCATCTGGCGCTTCTCTGCAGAGGAATTCACATTCGAATATAGAATTAACAAAGATCAAGAACTGCTGGACAAACCAATTAATTTATCACTATAGTCAACAAAGAAATCCAAACCCCCCCCAAAAAAAATAATAATAATAAAAAATAAATAAAGCCATATGATTAGTGGATCACTCATCAGGTGTCTACAGAAGCAGTAGGCAAGTCAAGCTAATAGAAGAAGCATAACAAAAGTGTCCATATGCAAGATATTGGACACTTTTTAAGCTTGTCAGTCACCTGATCATCTATTTTTATGACAGCTTCTCCGTACAAGATGCTTGAGGGCCAGTATCCTAAAAAGATATCGTTTTGTCCAAAAGCTAAAAAGATTAGAAAGTTCTTGATGAAGTTTCATATACATTACCCTCTGTTGAAGGTTGCTCGAGCTAATCATGGGACTATGGCATGAGTTATTTCAACATTGTACAGCCCAGTACCATGCTTGGGGTATTTTCTCAATGAAGTTAAGTGTTTTGGAGATAGAACAAGACACTTTTCTTTTGTTCATGCTAATAAAGCTTCATGTTGCATAGTCATTGGCAGCATCCAAGTTTTGTCTTGCTTTAAAAAGCAAAATGTTCTTTCCCTCCAAAATTTGAAAAGGAGAGAAATGTTTTAAGTTAAGAGAATTTTATGAAACAAATTCTCTATGAATCTAGATGTTATATTAAAATGTTGTGAAAGGTTTTGACTGTTCAATGTTAAATGAAAGTTTAATTGTGAGAACTGCAAGAAAAGGAAAGAGCAATTCTTGGATCTGCAATTGTGCATCAGGAAACAAAATAAAAAGAGAAGGGAGACGAAGTGGAGAACATCTATACATCTTGACAGATGACATACAAAATTAAGAAGCAGAAGGCAAAGGAAGAACTCAAATTATCTAATTTATCTTATTTCCATGAGGAAATCAATTCTTGTAAAAAACAGACAATTCACTTCTCTATATGAATAGCACTCACCACTGCATATTACCATAAATTACATCAGCAAACTGCAGTGTTTAGACTAGAATCATCTACACCTAGACAATGTCCATGCATTGCTCCAAAGCGAAAATACACATTATTTCTTGCTTTAAGGTAGGGAAAATCTTTCATCTTCTAGGATAATTCAACTACATGATTATGGTCTGATACAGGGCTGTCCTAAGAAAATTTTCCGCCAGGCATATGTTCATGGCAACTTTGAATCTAAGTTTGAGCAGCAATTGAACACACAAATTAGACTATCAACAGAGTACCTTCTTTTCCATGGAAACAAGTTGAAATTTTATAAATGCCATTAGGTTGTTAAGTTATTGCCGAACAAAGAAGTGACTTCAAAATCCAACTAATCTACACCAGCAGACCACACAGCCACATGACTAGTACTAAAAACCCAAGGAGATCATCCAACGGTGAGCTTTTAAATTAATCAAAAAAAGATCTTACTTTGCTCTTTCCTCTTGTAGCAGTCCCTCCCATATAGAGTTGCAGTAACTGTTACCCAATGCATGGAATAGGTCCAAAACAGTAGTTTCCCACACTTTGACATCTAACGTTAGAGATCGAACCTGCAATGTATCAAAATGAGCTCCTTTAAATTATTATATTTTACCAGCTACCCCAGGTGCAGGCTACCAATAACTGGTGGAAACTAGTCACAACAAACTAAAAGTCAAAACATCATGTATAAGGTTACATTATGTATAACCAAAAACATATTTCCAGTCACGTGCAAATGTATAGATTTTTCTGTTCTTAGTATGATTTATTTAAGACAGGGTACAGGTAGAATAAGGCATGCTTGCAAGGCAGTCTACACTGAAATGGTCCTGCATAGATGTTCTAATCGCTAAAACTGTACTTCACGCTGCAACATATCTTACTTATATCCAATAGCCCCCTCACCCAGTAACTCTCAAGCAAATTATTCCCCATCTCCAGAGAATAATTACTTGACAGTTTAGAGAATCGAGGAACATAAAAAATACTTATTTTGCAAGAGAAAGAATCAGAGCTTTGTAAACAAAACAATCAAGTGGCTGGAGTTTTTTGTACTCATGGTTCAACTACTAAGTCAAATACATTTGCTACTCCAAAACGGTAAATCTAATCAACAAAGAAGCATTTCAAAATGAATAGATCAAGAACTTAAGAATGCAGCACCTTGTTGGCACTCCTGTATTCTAATCTGAGCATGGAAATGGTAAGATGAGCATCATCAATGTACACATGACAAGCTTATGATAATTAAGCTCTAATAACGACTGCACTAGAAATGAAGCTGCCACAGCAAGCATCTATGGTTAGTGAAAACATTATGATCATCCATTGCACGGTTTTTTGTCTTTAAGAACAGAATACTTCCACAGGCACTACACATAGAGGTGGATAAATATTTAACCTAAGCTATTGAGTTTCAAAAGGAGTGAAACCTTGGAAATATGAACACCAAGATTGCGGTGGACACCAGAGCATTTGATGCATAATAAAATACCAAGGTTGAGTGAGGCCCAATCTGGTTCAGGTGAACCACATTCTGCACAAATGTCATTTCCAGGTATACTCCTTAGAATCTTAGCCACAGATTCTTGTCCATCAAACTTGATCATATCTTCGGAGCTATTATTTGCATCTGTTGATCCAAAACCGTGAGAAGTACTGTTCTTAGTGGTTACTGCACTAAGATTTGGCTGCAGGAAACAAATTTAACTTGGCTTTAGCAGCAGCTCTATATCAAAAAGTGGAAAAAAATTTTAAAGGGACAAACCTGTTGAAGAAAATGCGAATTGAAAAGAGAAGCAATTGCTGCCTTGATTTTGTTTACCCAGTCCATCCTATCTGCTTCATTTTCAGCCTGAAAAAAAAGGTAAGATAAGGGAAAAACTATATGAATTATTGACGAGTAAAAGAGCAAGTACAGGAACAACTAGGGCAATACATCTAGTATGAAAGATACAGGGAAATTAAGAAAACAGTCCTATTGAAAGGTCTAGATGTCGGATTCTGGATAACTACTTTATTCCTAAATAGATATGAATACGTGGTAGACATTGTCTTACGGAAACTAATATCCTTAACTACAAATAAGTCCCCCTCCCTCCCTCTCTCTAAACATTTGAAGTATTTCATCCCCTAATTTGGTAAGATTTACTCTTCTTCGACTAATCATTAGGTACTTGGTCAACATATAAAACTGCCAAAACAACAACTACACACAACAATCTCTAACATTAATCTTTCAGATATTACATGGCTGACAATTCAATCCAACCTTATAATGATCCTATACAAGAATAACTGATAGCATTTTCCCATAGTAACGAATTAGATCCAGTTTCATACCATCAGACAAGGTAATCTGTAAAGTGCAGGGGTACACCTTAATAATCAACAGTCCAAATTTGGTAATGCAGTTTGCTCATGCCAACAGAACATACGAGTTGAGTCATGCAAAAAGACATGCTAATTTACAGGTTGAATCATGCACAGAAGGTATGAACAATTAGCCTAGTTGATAGGCTGTAGGCTGATCAATTGCCATACCTGCAGTGTGTAGCTTTTTGATGGAGAAATTATTCTGAAGCAAAGTCGTAGATCTGTGTCCTCTGAATCAATCTTTATTGTGGATGTACGAAGATCAACAATACAGTAACCAAGAGTTTCTTCTCCAAAAGATGAACCTCTATTGTGCTTTGAAAGAAATATGCTGAAAACGCTGCTGTTATGTTCAGCCGACAAGCTGGAATGATGTGATTGAGTGCCCTGGAACAGAACACATGAAAATGTCGGCCATGATAGGTGTTCAATTTCAATGTATCTCCCATGAACTTGTAGGCATTGTAGTAAATCAACCCAATCAGCAATAAAGCCATAGATTATCCAATTGAGTATGTGATTCTTTCCAACTTCCAAGTATTCTAACAAGATGAGATGTATAATTTTGACACCTATTGACTTATTCTACCAATTTTGATTGTAACATGGAAAGCTACACTGAAGTTTCTCCCTATCAGAGAACTCACAATAACAGGCTTGGCATTTTAAAGTACTGAAAATTAAATCTTTTTTTCAACAGAAGAAAATTTGCATCAATCCTAAACCTGGTAAAAAGGTGATTGGAGGCAAGTCAAAAATTTAATGCTAAACTGATGTTTCAAACTCACAATAACACAGACGTACCACTGATTTGGAACTTTTATTTCTGTAGTAATACAAAGTCCCAAGGTTGTCAAGGACAAAAAATCTCCTTTTCCAATCACCTCTCAAACTTGATGACCTTTTCAACAAATATCCCTGCTTGATAGTCTGGACCTGGAAAAAAATAACTCAAATGAGTGACGTGGATCTCCCCTGTCGATATCTCTTCAGGAAGTGATTCTGGTAGTTGAGAGAATGTTCACTGATGACAGCAGAGAGATTCCTATGGTAACAATTATATGTACCAAGCATCATAATCTTCAATCGACTAACATTTCATTGATAATTATCTGAAGCGTTATTGATCAAGGAACCTGTGAGATAAGTGAATAAGAAAAATCTAAATATTCATCTAGAGTTCAGTAAGTATCATCATATGGGACCATGGAGAGTGACGACTTGACAAGTAGATATGAATGTGGACAGTTTTATTCCTTGCCCTGCTAACACTAGGTCTGCTCCTTCTTACTGGCTAAAATGTGACAAAAGATCATAAGGAACAAAATCCTCAGGATAAAGTTTCTTTGTAGTTGGGTAGAACAGTCCCTTCGTTCAGACCTTTCTGAAAGATGCCAAAAGCTTTGAAGCAGCTGCTAAATCTAATGATAAAAGTGTATAATGGTGTTTCAGAGATGTTCTCTTAGAGGAACTCGGAGTGGGAATCAGTTGCATAATTGACACTATAGAGGAAATGCAAATTAGAATCAGAACTGTACTAATGCAACTACACATGAAGGGACAATAAGCTTTTTGTATAGTAATAAGAAGAGGTTTTGCTTTGAGCCCTTATCTTGTTAGTACAGTAAAGGGCAAGCTTATTAGCACATTCAAGATGTTACATCAGTATATGGTTTCAAATAGAGTAGGCAAATGCTTGGATTGGAAATGCCTTTTGAGATGGTTCAAACAAACAATTCCGAAAAACTCTTTCCTTCTTGTATTTTAAGGATAAACAACATTCTATTAAAAAAGGTACTTGGGTACCAACCCTATACAAAATGACAGTCGGAGTATAAGCCAAAAATTTAAGAACAAAAGCCTGTTTCTATCATTTCCCCACTTCATGTAATGCAACATGCACAACCCATAGCAGCCGGATTGATTCCCAAATTCAGCATATCAATATAGATATAAAACTTCCATAAAATGATATCCCACTTGGCTGAGTGGAATGTTGGCTGTTGTTAGAATATCCAACCCAACAGCTTCAGCTTGCAAGCCATAAAAAACCCACACACAAGCGATGAGAGATACTTTAACAGCTATTAACAAATTCATCATGCAGCATACCTCTATTTTGTAGTTGGAATTGTGAGAATTTTTACAAAAACAATAAATTTGCCAACAACATGGTTGCAAGCTCCAGCTATGAAAAGATTTCAAATGCTAAAAGTTAAGCATCAATTAACAGCCTTGCTTTATCTTTAGATTTAATTGGTGTGTGCACTAAACTTAAACGTGAAGGGAAGAAACTCGATTTAATCAATTAAATAATCTGATAGTAGTTCTTCAAGCTCCAAACTTACATGACAAGCCCAGCAAAATATCATTCCTTTATTCAGTATCTCTGAGGATAAGGGTCAAAATCTATCTTTAGCATTAACACAGAATTAGTAGCTTGCAATCACATGCTCACATACATATCAATTTAGTCAACAACATACATTACACAAAATCATGAGAACACGTGAACAAATGTACATACTGAACAATTCAATTGCATTACCTCTCCACCTCTGGTAGACGTCGTGATTGTTTCAATGTCTCTGTAAGAGTTTGCACCAGTAGCATTCGTGCTAACATCAGGGGGTTCAATACCACTTGAAGCATGTAAGGAATCCAATTCAGCTTGGGTACGGAATTCCTGAATCCTTTTTGCAAGTCTGTCTTGTTCCACATTAGCCATCTCTTTCGATTGTTGAGCATATGTCAATACCTGATTTTAGAGGGAACCATCATTTCATGCATTAACATCTCTGTTTATAACACGGGAACATATCTATAGAAATGGGAAAAGTTGACTTTTGGCGATTGCATTCATCTACAATTGTAAGCCCTAACTTCTGAATTTGAGCATGAATCCTCATAGTTCCTCCAGTTTCTTTGAAGTACAGTACATCGCCAAAGATAGATAAGTTGAACAAGACTCTTTTTGAACTTCCACCTATAATGCATTCTTCGCAATAATATTACTACAAAATTTGTGAACTAATCTG
The DNA here is from genome assembly GCA_014182845.1 of Corymbia calophylla. Lineage (NCBI taxonomy): Eukaryota > Viridiplantae > Streptophyta > Magnoliopsida > Myrtales > Myrtaceae > Corymbia > Corymbia calophylla. Next base: position 4,534,503 of record CM024702.1, read on the forward strand.
AGGACTAAGGCTCTACATCATCCTCCCTTCTAGAACAAAACCAGAGAGAGTTTTCCAACTTGTGCAGAAAAGGGTTCTCTGAGGGTTGATTGTAGCAAAAGCATTGGTAATCTTAGGTTTAAGGTCAACGGAAGGGCAGCACTGTAGTGAATATAGCTTTAAGGTGATACCTCAAACTAGTAGGCTCCAAATAAAGCATTTAGGGACTCAAGAATAGACAACAACTAATGGGAGTAAATTACAAGAATGACTTACCTAAATTGTTTTTTCCCAATTCTTCCAGAAAATGAAAAGCTTTTTTACCTTTGGCCACCCAATCAGTACTTAGCTCAGAAGTCATTGACACCCAATTCTTGGTTTTCGTACTCCCCATTTTGGATTGTGTTTAGTTTAACACATGTTTCTCTCTTTTTCTCTAGATTTTTTTAAATATGGATCTACACATGAATGCCACACAACGGCGTTTAGATTACAAAAGGATAGATTCAAGAAAGCACGAAGAGCAGACATAGACCCCCTTATTTTCTTCTCCCTTTTTAAATTTATTCTTCATTTCTTCCACACGCATCCCTGTATTCATGTTGCCTAATGAAGCCAACCTATAATGATTGAATTACCATCTCTAAGCAAAAGGCTACTAGGGGGAAGGTCCAATGCCAGTCAATGAACCATCTTTGGTCATAACATGTTCTCATATTGGCAACCATTAAATGGTCGTATATAGCAACATGCTTATGACTCTATACTTCAATCTATAATCAAAATAAGATGTTTGAATAATGTAAGATAAAGGGCTAGGAAAGATCATTTGGATGGAGATGGCCACAGTGATACTGCAGGGTAAACTCTTTCGATGGACAAAGGCCCCATTTCCCATGGCAATGTCACCTATGCAAAGCCATTTGAAAATGATAGACAAGCCACAAAACTTCCTATTCATATGAAGGCAAAATTGGAGAAATATAATCTGATTTTGATCAAGTTTCAATTGTGACCGTACCTGGTGGATAAATGGCTCCAATTGACTCAATAACTCATAACCCTGAAGCATGAACAGCACAAAAGAATGAAGGCCAACAAATGATGGTCAAAACATGGCATATAGGAAAAACTAAAAGCACCCCACAAAAGCTGAAGAAGTATACCTGCTTGAAATATCTCAGATGCACATCCATAATTGCACTTATAGATTCCAAAAATTCATACTTCTTTTTCGTTTCAATATTCATGAGCGCACTCACCTGCATTCCTTGAAACAATGATGGAATAACAATCAGAAGCAATAACATTGACCAAACGAGATAACTTCCAAGTAGAAAGAAAACAAACGAAGATGACATACAGTAAACTTACTAGATTGAAGCGGCTTCTCTCAAATGCTGATTTGGAGTTATGCAGATCCTGTCATCGCTAAGAAATGTAATAAATACCATTACCCCAGTAATCCATTTAATAGATTACTTGACCAACAGTTAAAGAGGCCATCTCCACAAGAAATAAGATCACTCGTATCGACAACAAAAATGATAACAAATGGAGACAGAAAGCCTTTCAAAGAGGGAGGGCCACCCAAGAATTCTTCCAGATAGTTTACAAAAATTAAGTATTCAATATTTCCCAAATATTCTCAGATTTAAGGTGATATGTGATAAGCAGAATAAACAATTCAGGGATATCAAAGATCCTATATCAAGAATTACCTCTTCTAGTTCAGCAACAATGTCTCCTCTTGTACTCCTCTTCAAAGACACAAACTTTTCACGGGCCTGCCAATTAGAATATACATAACCCAAAATTTCATGACAATGAGAACAGATTTCTAGAAAAATAATAGAAGTTATCTATATATAAAATATCCAAATTAGATCATCGTTCCCATATGATGGCTTAACAGAGAGTTGACATCATAACTACATAGGCCATAACCAATACAAAGAGTCAAGAGGACACCCAAAAATACCCTCAAAACTTTTGTCATGTCCAACAATCACTTACCAAAAATGAAACTTCAGGGAAAAAAGCTTATTTTAAATATTGGGGACCAAGCTATACAGAATGGTCAAGTATTAGGGACCAAAGTAAGTCTTTCCCTTCCTTTTAAATCTAAATCTGAATAATTTTTTATTCTCCTAGTTTAATTGTTCCTCTTTTTTATTTAGTATTATTCTTATGTTACTTAGTGTCCTTTTCATTAGACATTATTGGTTTCTCCAACCCAAGAATTTTTATCTTTGTTCTAGATTAAATTCTTCCTAATTTAGCCCTTATTTTAGTTCTTTTTTACTTCTCTGATTACATCATATTAGTTATCCAGTCATTTCATAATTAATATTTTGTTTCCCAGTTTTTCTAATATAAAATTTTCCAAGAACTTTTCTAATTTAAGTCTCAGCATTTGTCGTGCGTTATTCACATATAAGCAGCATCATATATTATTTGAGAGATTATCAGTTTGTTGGAACAAATCATGATGCTATTATTCATGCAAGGCAGGCTGCTCAGGTAGGGTGTTTCACATGGTTGTGTGCATGTGTGCACACCCATAGGTGCGTCACATAGAGAGAGAGAGGCAGTTACAAAAATTGACAATATAGTAACAAGAGTTTAGAAATTTATATATAGTCAAATCTCAATACCTGATCATAAGAGTATCCGGCTTTGTCAAAGCGTCGTCGGGATTCCTGTGAAACAATTGCACATGCAAGCAACATAACCAAGAGCTTAAAAGTTTAATGGCAACTGGTGTCTCATCTCATTATACAATAAAAGTAAACCTTTGGATGAACAATGGTAATGAGATGCAACTGTAATGTTCAATTTGACATATTAAAAGTAAACCTGTCTACTAAGTGGAAATAAATTCAAATGGCACCATTTTTCATACTGTCAATAAGAACCAAAGACTCGAGCACATTTTGCGAACAGGACTAAAGATTATTCTCAAAAATACCAATGAATTTACTATACTTGATAGGTATTACTGGATCAAACTTATTGGATTGCTTGTCCACTATGGGCATGGAAAGCTTTTCAGCGAGGAGCATAAGAGAAGCATATAACATTGTACAGTCCCATGGGGATGCATGTTTGAAACAGAAGCAACAGGAGATGTTTGGAATGACCAGTGCTAGATCTTCTCTTCATCATTTATAAATGCCTTTAACCTCTATGTTCGTGATTAACTGAGCAGCTTCCAGTTAATGGTTGCTCTCTTGTGCATTTTGTTGACTGTTTTTGGCCTTTTATTTAATATAGGTAAAGGATAAACTACTACAGGGCACCAAGGGGTGCAAAACCCACAGAAAAAAGAGCTGACGAACCCAAAAGTATCTCAGTTATGAGAAAAAGCATCTAAATGTCGAAGAAAGCATTTACATCCACAAACAAGTTTACACTATACCAAAAACTGTAAAAGTCAACAAATTTTAAATAAAATGTTATTGACTATCTTATATCTGATATTGTGCACTGGTTAGCACCCCCTCCCTGCCAACCAATAATTCCCTTCTACGGAAAAATTTAAACAAGAAATGATGCACCAGAAAAAAAGAAAAAAAAACTATACCTTCGCCTCTTGCATGTCCACATTTATAAAGTTCGTCAAGCGATCAACCAATACATGCTCCACCTGTAAAGAAACTTTATATTATATCCAACCTTTCATTTCTTTTCCAACCATAATTTATATCATGACAAATTCTGATAAGCTATTTCAAGCAACTGAAATTGGCCACCAATCACCATGATGTTGATAGTGCTATACAAAAGCTCCAGAATAGAAGTAGCATGCAGATAATGGCAAAAGACCAATCAAAAGCCATTTAGATCTATGCTTAATATATAGACCCCCATTATAAAATGGTTAATAAATGTGGCCATGCTTATTTATTGATTATTAATGCACTTGGCTTCTTTATGCACCCACTTATGCTCTATGCTTGAATAAGAAACAACTAAGGGGAAGATGAAGGCTACATCAACTACTGATGATGATAACTTAGTGTCACCATCAGTCACACATCTCCAACATCATCCGCACTGCCTCCAGGGTTCTCTCTCTCTCCCAGCTACTCTCTGCTCTTCCTCAGCCTCTGATAACCGTACCTCTTGTTTTTTCTTCTCTACCCACCTCTCTTCATTAAGCAAAAGTGACGATGCTAGTGAGAACACCCAAAAAAACTATCCAAAATGTAGAAACCATGTTCTGCAAAAGATGGTGGTGGCCAATCAGCATAGAGTGAGTTGCATGGGCTTGAAAAGGCAGGAAGATACCTTACAGTACAGGGAAAATAGATCAATTACTTCAAGCTGGGACAAGAGAGGAGAACTCAGTTTTGGCATGAAATTAGCATGACATTGAGTCTCCCAAGGAACATATCCCTAGATTTCTTCCACATAGAGAACATAGTCCTATGGAAAAGGACTAAAGTAGTGATTCCATAGTGAAATCTATCCCAAGATATTCAATCTTAAGGTCCAAGGTTCAAGGCAAGGTAAGAAAGGAAAGCAATCTTTCTACTGAACTTGGCAAATACCGATTCTTTGTGTTACAGACCAGATTTTCCTTGGAAAACAGTTTGGAAATAGAAAGTTTCCAATGGAAATCTCTCTTTCTGATTGGGAAAGCACGTGAGGATGGATCCTCAACCATCCATAAAAGCAGGTGCCAAGCTTTGCCAAGCCATTAAGTTTTCAGAGGAGGGAACAGAAAGTAGTGCCTCACATCTTTCCACCCTGCTATTGGACGTGACAGTTTTGGACTACATCTCATGCTTCTAAAAGAATGAACTATGCTATGACAAGTTCAATGGAGCAAGAGATTTGGCCTGGCAAGGCACAAACCTCCAAGGAGAAAGAGTTCATCTCTGCTATTACTCTCACTTATGCTAGTATGCAAATTCAGAAGCCTTGATAATTTTTTTCCCAGGGGTAGACAGCATAAAGCTTCAGACTTTTGGCATAAAAAAAAAATTTTGTTGTTGAAATGCTTCTACAAAATAAGATATTCTCTCTATTTTTGTTGATCTTTTCTTCTGAACATGAGTCAGCACCTTCTTCGTGCCTCTTTAGGGAAACTTTCAGTTTCACTGACAGAAAGAATCATCCTTCAACGATGTCTTTCTTAGTAGTATGAGAAATGCTATCTATTACAACATATTAAGCTATCTTACTAGATGCAAGGCAAGCAATTACCTGAGAACGCAAAAGCTCTTTGTAAGAAGCAAGCTCATGAAATGCTGATATGAACTTGGATATGACAGGACCTGAGACAAGTAGAGGACAAATATTGAATGTCTCCTCCAAAACCATCTGGAACAGGGATTTTACCAGTTGATCTACTTCATTTGTTTTGATTAAAAATTCAGCACAAGAAACCTAGAATAAAGGACTGACCAAACTCAAGCGTTGTGGAAAAAAAAAAAAACTAGTCTGAACAAAGCACTAGCTTCGCCACTCCATATTAAAACATTTGCTTGCTGTCATATCCCACCATGCCAGTTGTATCAGAGATAACAATGTAACAACCGGACTCATAGAGTAAATGGAAAAAAAATCAGTTAATTTTATCAAGTGAATGATGTTGTATGTCCTCAAGCAGTCGTTATATCTCATTCCTATGTTTAATTGTATGAAATGGTAGCAGGCTCAACTTCATTAGTTTTAAGGTACATAATAGGAAGAGTGAACGGTAAATGCATGACTTTTTTATTCTTTTTTAACAGCAATCAACTACAACGCACCCATTTAAGAAGAGCCAACCTGTAAACAAGCGGATATTGCAAATACAATGCACAGTTTTAAATTCTCCACAACAAGACTAGAGTTATTATTGTACATCTCAAAATTCAACAAACAGAAATATAAGCAAAAATACATTGGGGCTTCAGGTTTTAAATGGTTCACTCACAAAGTAAAGCAGAAAATTGCTCAGACTTATATTGATAACCTCCTATTGATGAACTAACTGGATCATCCTGTCCACCACCAAATGCTTCCAAGGAATCTGCAAATGTTGTGTCTGCATTACACGCTTCTCCAAGAGATGCCCTGAAAAAGCAGACATTAAACATTAATCTAATGCATGGCCTATTACTCTAGCTTTGAGCAAACATTTAGGACGGTAAGTTCGATTTGAAAATGACATTAGAAATTTCATGGAGGTTCCTGATAATGTACTTTACACATTTAGAATACCAAAATGTTGGATGTGATACATTTGGACTTCTAAATCCGGTTTATAAATGAGGGAAAACTAGAGAATAAGGCAGATTGCCATGACAGCCGTCATGTTTTATTGAATATGCATGACGACCCCACTTCTTTCAAGATATGGACTGATTCCCATCAAAACAAGTTGGAGGTTTAAATATGATTGACTAATTACTTGGAAGGTTTTCATCAACTGCTTTTATTGCCAAGTGAAGCTCCACAATACCACAATAGTGTTTTTGAAATAGCAGAACAAAAGACAATGCAATAATCATGTCTGTCAGAAAATTACAAACCAAAAGCCAAATCCTCCTAAAAGCTTCTGATTGTATTCATTCATATTTGAAATTTCTAGCTGATAGTGCGCACCCTCTTCAGTAACTACTAAGAATAACATTTCTTCCCCTCATGCTCCAGCCATATAACGTAAATCGAAGCAGCTAAAAATCAAAAATCCTCAGTGGGGCTACGTAATCATATTTATTGAAGATACTCCATGGGGTCAATAAATCATACAATTCCCAGGCCAATTAAAAGAAATCACCACTTAACAACCCACTAGCATCAGAGAATGTATAGAGAAAAGTGGCACAAAGTAAGTTTTGCGAAACCAACAAAGATCCTAGATGCAGTAAGGAAGTTTTTCCTGGTCATACATGAAAGATGCTAGAGCTGGTACTGTATTCCATACAAATGCCCACATAAGGCATATGCCTTAAGTCATTATTTTAAAGACAAGAAAAGTTTTGGAGGCAGGGGTTGTGAGGAGAGAAAGCATAGTCTTGCAGGAGGTCCATAGTATACGGAAGCAGATATGACAGGATGTACTTTTTATTGAAATGCACATAAGCATCCTCATATTGAAGTACCAATGGCAAACCATATATTATAAGATGTCCACCAAAAAAAAAAGTTTGCTATCCAATCGGCAAGGCAATAGTAACACTATGTAGACTGATCAGTAAGGACCTTAGCATTGCAAACAGGGAATTGACGTTAGCATTCCAATATGTTTACGAGCCAGTCTGCCACGTACTTGCACAAGTGAAAAAAAAAAAAAAAAGGAATGGCAAGGTACAAGCCACTTACACGAATTTTGTGGAACCTCTGTATAATCTCTGGCAGCGCTCTTTCAACTCATCCGCCGTCTGTTCTAGAGAAAAAATCTGCTTTGCCCATTCGAGCATAGTGTCACGAATTAGCATAACATCAAGACTTCTACAGAGGAATCAAAAGTCCATTGCCAAATTCACCGAGCGGATATTCCAGTGTCAGGAGAAAAAAAAGAAAGAAAGTTGCAGTACGAGCCCCATTAAGAGTAGAATCAATGCTTCAACATGCGAAACCAATCAAAATCACCGACAAGTACCTAAACGGTGCTGCAAAACGTGGAAAAGCAAAGACCAGAAGAGCGAGCCTCGAGAGACGCGACCGGGCATCGACGTCACCGCATGAAAAGAACAGCGCGAGCAAAACGAAAGACGGAGGAAGCAGCAACCACAACAACAACAACAGCAACAACAGCAACGACAAAAGGAATCCACCTACTCCACAAATGCATCGAGTAAACAAACTCATCGCTCCATCGAGGTCGCGCGATGGTCTTAGCGCCGCGACGAGAAGGACGACTCGATCGAAATCGAGAGAAAAAAAGAGAGGGAAGGGGAAGGATCAAAAGAGGAAGCGAGCGAGAGAGATGACCGACCTGCTTGTGAAACATGGGCGAGTCCTCGAGCTTCATGAATGCCGCCATCTCTCTCTCTCTCTGCGCAAGCGAATGCTGGTTCGAGCGGAAGGAAGACTGAGATCTGAGTTCGAGAAGCTGCAGAGATCGGAATCGGAGCAACGTCAGGTGGAGGATGACGATGAATTTTATTTCTTTTTCTATTTTTTTCTTCTTCTTTTTGTTTTTTTTTTTTTTTTTTTTGTTTGTTTTGGGTCTGCTGTCGTCGCCATTGGGAGACGAAAAATGCAAACGTCGCCTTCTGGTGAGAAGACGCGGTGGAAAGCACGCAGGTCAACATCGCCGCGCGACCGCGCGATCCCCGAGCCGTGAAAAGTTTTCTTCTTCTTCTTTTTGCTTTTTGGCTTCTCTGATTTACGCCGAATGTGCAATTTAAGTCCTCGATTTGCATAATTTATGCAATCGAATCCTCCGCTTAATATGACTGCAGAAGAAGGGGCGGTTTATGATATTTAGAAAATGAGGAAAAGATGAGGGGTCATTCTAAGATAGCACCTAAGTGGTTTTTTTTTTTTCTTTTTTACTTGTTGCTGACCTGAAATTTCAAGTTTAACAAATTAGAAAAAATTCACAAAATAGCAAAAATAATATTTAATGAAAAGTAAGGAACAAAGTGAAAGGTGGAAGAACGATTGAGAGAGAGAGAGAGCACAAAGCCCCTTTGCGAAGTCCCGTCGCCGCAAAACTAATGTCACTTCACACTCTGAGAGAGAGAGAGAGAGAGAGAGAGAGAGGAGTGAAGGTTTGTTTGGTAAGAATACAAATCATTTAAAAATTTAACATCACGAAAAACTTATATATATATAATAAATTCATTTTAAATTAATTTTTTGATTAAAAAAATCACTAATTAACACACCGTGGATACATTAATTTTAACATTTTTTATGGTCAAAAAATTAATTTGAAAATAAATTATCATAAATATATAAATTTAGATTTTTCATAAGCTATTTTAATCACAAAAGATTTAAGAATAATTTTGAATATTTAGTAAATATAAAAATCATGGGTGATATTATCCTATTATTTAATAGCATCGATAACATATTATTTGAATGCACTAATCAATAATATATTTACCATAATATATATAAATTGCACAAATCAAGAATCTGTTTGTTGTAATAAGTGATCGTCGACTTTTGGGCAATTGCCATTGCCATGTTCGCTTAGGTTTTATTTTATCTCTTACAATCGTATATTTGTATTAGGATTTATTTGGTCGACTATTACGTAAATTTAAGATTACTAGAAAATACAAGCTAAATTTCAAAGACAGAGGATATACAAAGTAACTTCTACAAATAAAAGCCCATAGTGGTCATTTACTCTTAAATGAGGCTCGACTCATCGACTGTTGTGCTTTCACCAGCCGACGAGATTAAAAGTATTTTCATCCAAAGACATTTTTCTCACTTTATGCCTTGTTGATCTTCTTCTTGATCATCAAGTTTGAATATAAATATCTAATTAATGCCTAGATTAATGCTTGAAGAGCTACTTGAGATCAATGACATTGGCGATTAAGGTTGCACACGATAATAACCATTTTATTTTTATTTTTGGAATAGATTTCCATTTTAAATATATTTATGGAATAGAAATGTTTGGTAAAATAATTTCATTTTTCTATTTGTGGAATAGATTTATATTTCGGAAATAGGTTTAGAATGGAAATTATAAACAAATTTTTTTATTTTTTTATTTATGGAATAAAAATCGAAATTATTTATCTCTTTCTTACTCTCACCCGAAGGAGTTTTTTGCCGTCTGCCGCTTATCACCACACTTGCTCGCTAGCCGCCACTATCGCCATTCCTCCCATCACCACCATTACTTGGGAAAGTGAAATTTTATTCATTATCAGACGAATTTCTATTCCAAAAATATAAATTTTGTGTTGTTATCAAACGCGTTTTTTTGCTTAGAAATTCATCAAATAATAGAAATAAAAAGATCTATTTTTCTCTTACAAAAATAAGTTTCTGCCAAAATGTTATCATTTGCGCCCTAAAATGCCAAGAAGAGGACTCGAGGTACTAAAGGATGTTGCACATAGCCTCAAGAGAGGTGGAGGGGGTTAGCTTGAAGGCGAGAGCAATGAAGTCATTGGAGATGTTGTGCAGATAGATAGAGGTGTTAAATGGGTGGGTTGGATCAAAAATGGTCCGACTCATATTGACCCATTTAACCCGTTTTAATCCATTTTCATGCAATGTAAATTTGATGACACATACCCGACCCGACCCATACCCGACCCATATTAACAACACATATTAATAATTAACTTAATTTAAGAAAATTTACTCCAATTTATTTAGTCTACTTTAAACTTTTCACATATAAATTATTTGAATAAAAATTTCACATCAAATTTATAAAGTAAATTAAATAATAAAAAATTAGTAAATAAAAAAATATGGATACCTCTAAATTGAAATAGTTTTTGGAAATGGCGAGATTGAAACGAAGCTTAGGATCAGCGATGGTGACGGCGGCGTGATGGTGAGATCGGCAACAGAGGTCAAGAACGCATAGAGGAGAGGATAGAAGGAGAGAGATGATAGGTCTACTTAATAACTCATTCAACCCATATTTGACCCATATCTAACTTTTACTTTGACCCATATTTAACCTTTACTGACCCATATTTAACTTTCACTGACCCATATTTGACCCATATTTAACTTTCACTTGACCTATATTTGACTCATTTAACTAAAAGTGAGTCATAAATAAACCCATATTAACACCTCTACCGATAGAAAAGGGTCTTGTCGATGAGGAGAAGGACGAAGATGATGGGAGTGAGGAGACAGCAGCGAGCCCGCCAACGAAAGGCTTGCTCCTCCACATCATCCACCCTGCCATGGCCCTTACTGAATCCATTCTTCACCTTCTCGTCTCATTTCTCTTCAAATTTGTAAGGTATTTGATATAATGATTTATCTAATGCCTATAATGAACACGATAACCATGGCTCGGAACAGGAAGAAGAGAGGGAAAAAAAAATGAAAATGCCTGTGGACGAAAATACTTTGACCACTTAAAGCCGTTATCAAAGATAAAACCCATTTTTGTAAAAAACTAGAGCAACGGAATTTCCCCCGTGATGTGCGGAAATAGTGTTAATTTCGAAGAAATAAATCTAATAAAAATCCATTATTTTTTAACTGCGATAAAAAACAAGAGTCCCGAGGTAAAAACCGTCTTGTTGCCCGTGGGCAATCGCGGCGAAGCATGCTGGATTTTGATTTCACCCTCCTCTCTCGAGCCTCCATGCTCGTCGCTCAGCTTCACCTCCTGCAGTTCCCTCCCTCTCTGTGTGATGAGACGCTAGGTTTCTAAGAGCTCTCCTCCATCGGCGGCCACCATGTCCGCCGACAAGCCGCCGCCGAAGCCACTCTCTCCGCAGGAGTGGGAGTCCCTGATCGAAGACTTCCAGCACGGCGTCGCCGCCTACCCCGCCGCCTCCGTCGCCGACCTCGCCATCTCCTCCCTCCTCCGCCGCGACCTCCCCCTCCCCCTCAAGCACTCCCTCCTCGTCTTTCTCGAGGAGTCCGCCGACGCCCTCTTCGGCCCCGGCGCCGCCCCGCGGCCGCAACTCCTCGGCCGCCTCGTGGAGGCCCTCCGCTCCGTCGTCCAGTCGCCGCCCGATCCGGCCTTCGCCACGTACGCGCTCAAGGAGCAGATGATGGTGTCCACCACCTCGATCTTCGTCTCCGTGGTGGATGGTTTGGACGAGGAGCACTGCGCTCGCGACGTCGCGAGCTTGGTCGAATTGCTGTTGGCGATCGTCAATCGGCCGAATCACGGGCCCGACCGGCAGACGAGGGCGATGGCCTGCGAGTGCTTGAGGCAGCTGGAGAGAAATTGGCCTTGCTTGTTGGCCGAGATCGCGGGGCACCTGTGGAGCTTGTGCCAGAGCGAGCGCACGCACGCTTCGCAGAGCTACATTCTGCTCTTCACTCAGGTAATCCACGATATCGTGACTCGTAAGGTCGATGTGTCGATCTTGAACACTTCGGTCCCTTTGGTTCCGTTCAACTTGCCTCAATGGGTGTTGGGTCCGACGAGGGAGGTTTCGGCTTTGAATTACAAGGAGCTGAGGAGGGCCATGGCGTTTTTGCTTGAATGGCCGCACGTTCTCACCCCTTGTGGAATGATGGAGTTTATGCATATGATAATACCTGTGGCGGTTGCTTTGGAGTTGCAGGCTTCAATGTTGAAGGTCCAGTTCTTCAGCATGATTTATTCCTATGATCCTCTGCTTTGCCACATGGTTTTGATGTTGTATTCACGTTTCCTAGATGCTTTTGATGGACAAGAGCGTCAAATTGCTCGTCGGCTTGTCTCAGTTTCACGGGAAGCACAAGGTCATCCGGTGTTTCGGATGCTTGCCCTTCATTGGTTATTGGGGTTTTTCAGTGGCATGTTGAATCGTGTAGTTGAGAGAAAGAACATGGTTGTTGATATGGCTTTGAGCTTCTATCCAACTGTTTTCGATCCTCTTGCCGTGAAGGCACTGAAGCTCGACCTTCTTGCCTTGTGCTCATTGTGTCTTGGAAGCCAAAAGTCTGAGGATGTCTTACAAGCGGATTCATTGTCTGTGGTGAATTTATTCAAGGATGGTCTTGTCTCTGTGTCTGCTTTTAAATGGATGCCTCCATGGAGCACAGAAACTGCGGTGGCATTTCGCACCTTCTATAAGTTCTTAATAGGCACGCTCTCCCATTCAGTAGATGATTCCATCAAAGCGAAAATGGTTATGGACTCCACAATCTTCCGTCTTTTGCAGGTATATAATGCTTTAGATTCCCAGCTTCATCCCATTTCTGCCTTTCCTTGTGTTTTGGCTGTACTCTGCCTCTATGTCTGTTTACTGTGCATCACTCATATAAGCTGGGTTTAAAGAAAACTTCAAGCATTTGCTTAGGAAAAACTAAAAGGGAAAAGAAAACCTCAAGCAGCTGCCTGTTGTTACTAGTTGAGGGAGGTTGATTTTATGAGATGATTTATACTTTCCATTTCAGTATGTCACTAATTGCCTGAGAGTGCATATTTCACAGAACTTTCTTTTCTTGGAGATGACGATGCCTGTACTAGAAAGGAATTTGGAAACCTTAGTAAATTGCTTCTTCTAGTTTCAGAAAGGAATTACAACCTTAGAATATACACTCTACTAATTATTTTCTCTTCTTTAAAAGGGGACAAATAACATGCTGAGTTATTCTCTTTCTAGAGTTTTGGTCTTGAGGTAACTAATTCTTGCGCTTTGCATGCACTACCGAGTCAGTTACTGGTGTTCAATGGAATTGTTTGGTGGTTGTAAAGTGAAGATGATTTATGAGTTTAAGATATATAAATTATGAATAACTATTTGTATTAGCAAACTTACAATACAATGTTTGATTTGGAATTGTCTATCTCTTTGATATTTCTTCTTACTCCATTCCCTTTGGGCAGCATACTATCGCACGATGGTGTTAAGTTTTCATCCGAGCGAGGTATTTTCACATTGTTTTAATGCTTTCTCATATTTTAGGGAATGATCGTGGAGATGACTATGGAATTTCAGCAGTTAGTTCCCACTATCGTTTCCTTCGTCAACAGATTCTTGGGCTGTAATAAGCACTGTTGGTTGGGAGAGCGACTGCTCCAGACACTAGATGAGCGTTTGCTTCCAAAAGTCAGTGTGGATTATAAAGTAGTCGCCTACTTTGCGATATTTGATAAAATCGCTGAAAACGTCACAATTCCCCCTCGTGGACTTCTAGAGCTTCTTACCAACTTCGTCGTCTTCCTTGTCAAGAAACATGGCCCTGACACTGGCTTAAGATCTTGGTCACAAGGAATTAAGGTTCTTGGAATATGTAGGACGATGATGATGCATCATCACAGTTCTAGATTGTTCCTCAGACTCTCTCATCTACTTGCATTTACCTGCCTCTACTACCCTGATTTGGAGGTTCGTGATAATGCAAGGTATGGGGATAAAAGAAAGACGTGTTCTTTTCCTTTAATGTGCTTCCAGTTCTGTCAGTATTGTTTACTAAACCGTGCGTTATAAAATTGTGAGTGGGATCGGTGCATGTTATTTTTGTGTTCTTAGCTTCATCCAATATATTTTGGGCTCATGGTGCTATGGTCTTTGTGCAGGATCTATCTAAGAATGTTGGTATGTGTACCTGGTAAGAAGCTCAGAGAACTGCTAAAACTTGGGGAGCAGCTACCTACCATGGCTCCATCTGGAGAATCTGACACATTTTTCAATGTGCAGGCTCCGAGACTTTCTCATGACCCTAGGAAATCTAGAAATATCTCTGCTTACATACACCTTGAGCGTGTGGTACCTTTACTTGTAAAGCAATCATGGTCATTGTCTTTGGCTAATTTGGGATTTGGGAATGCAAATGCTGATTCTTTAGAAGGCATTAAGGATAGCGAACCAAAATTTGATGATGCAGTGATTGGTATCGCTTCTGATGTACCAATTTCTTCAGAAAGCTTAAACGTTGAACGACAGCTGGAACCACTACGAGTTATGGATGCCAAGATATCGGAAATGTTAGGAACTCTGAGGAGGCATTTCTCAAGTATTCCTGATTTTAGACATATGCCAGGGATTAAGGTCAATATTTTATGCTCTTTGAGATTTGAATCTGATCCCTTCAGTCGAACTTGGGGATTTAGTTCTCCTTCAGATAATCCTAATGCAGCAGATGCACTTCCAGCAATATATGCGACTGTGCTCAAGTTTTCTTCTTCAGCACCATATGGGTCTATTCCATTATATCGGATACCATTCCTTCTTGGAGAGCCTCCAAAGAAAAGTGATTCTTCTGTCCATAAAGTAAACTCAAACATTCATGCTGTAGAAAATGGTGCCCATGAAGATGGTAGCTATAGAGCTTCAGTTACAATAGAATTAGAACCTCGAGAACCGACTCCTGGCATGGTGGATGTTTTTCTTGAAACAAATTCAGGAAATGGTCAAATCATTCGGGGACAACTGCATAACATCTCTGTGGGCATAGAAGATATGTTTCTCAAGGCTATTATCCCATCAGACGTCCCCAACAGCTCAGTTCCTCTTTATTACTCTGACTTGTTCGCATCCCTCTGGGAGGCATGTGATGGTGCTTCCAACTTTGGACGGGAGACCTTTCCTCTGAAAGGAGGTAAAGGTGTTGCTGCAATCAGTGGAACCCGATCAGTCAAGCTACTGGAGGTTTCTGCATCCTCTGTGATCCAATCCACGGAACGATACCTCGCTCCTTTTGTTGTAAAAGTAACCGGTGAACCCCTTTCAGATATCGTGAAGGACGGTGGAGTTATTAAAGATATCATCTGGAAGGATTCTGTTCCGGATATTTCCGATGACGCTACCCTTGCGGGTGCCAATTTTGAGGGTCCACTTCAACTCAAGTACACTGATGAGGAGGATGACACGGAAACCTATGCCAGCTATACCAGCAGAAACATGGGCTGCATCCATATTCTCATATTTCTTCCACCAAGGTACCATCTTCTTTTGCAAATGGAAGTATCAGATGCTTCGACTTTGGTTAGAATAAGAACCGATCATTGGCCATGCCTAGCTTACATTGATGATTATTTGGAAGCTCTCTATTTGGCGTAGAAGGAGAAGTTTTGTCCTAATGGCGAGTTTGTCTAGATTCTTGACAACTCACCTTGTGCCACTGTAATATAATACACCTGTTGTTGTAAATACTCTCCCAATTTTTTCATTCCTTTATCTAAAAGAAAGGAAGGTAATATTGGTCACCCTTAATAATCTGTCCGGTAAATACTACAGCAAGGTTGAGATCCTTGAGTTGTGATTCTTTTGATGGATTTGAACTTGAAGTCCAAAGTGATCTTTGTTTCCAGTTCTCTCATTGCTTCTGGCCGTTATAGGGGAGATACTATCTCAAGGTCCATCTTGTTTGATTCTTTACGAGGCCATTGTATCCCTTAACTTGGGACTTCGGTTCTTTCGCTGGCTGGTGTCAATAATTTAGAAATGATATGCCTGATGATCTGTGAGTTTCTAATTGTAAATCTGATTGATTGTCGCATACTGTCATGGCTATGTCTATATACTTCCATCATCTTCCCATTTGGTATCGTGCTCTCAATCATTGATAAGTCGGGTGTTGCTTCAAATTTGGTTTAGTTTCTCATCAATGGATTCGAACTTGGAGTCCAAAGTGATCTTTGTTTTCAATTCTCTCAATGCTTCTGGCCATTATAGGGGAAAGACTACCTCAAGGTCAATCTTGCTTAATTCTTTACGAAGCCCCTTTATCCCCTGTCTTGGGAATTCCATTCTTTTGTTGTCTGGTGACAACATTCAGAAACGATATGCCTGATGATATGCAAGGGTGTCCAATTGTAATTATGATTGATCGTCTCGTATTGTCATGGCTATGTTGATATACTTCCATCCTATTGATAAGTCGGGTGTCGGCTTCAAATTCGGTTCAGTTTCTGGTCGGTGCGTCTTCCGAATTAGTATTATTTAGGTTATACATTTTGATTTCTGGAAAATAAAGGACATCGTGTGAGGCTTTAAGAAAGCTGTTGGGAGCAAAACCCTCTGCGTTTGAGATTATTGGATGATAGTTTGAGGGATATAAAAACCATGGAAGCCAAATTCAATAAACTCCAATGCCAGATCTAGTTCAAGTGGGAGAGGTGATTTCTTTTGGCTGCTGCCCCGTCACCTAATGACCTTGTAATTACTGTGGTCATGATGGTGCCGACGAAATGATTATGAGCGAGGGGATCTTTGTATAATGCTGAACCGAAGATGAGGAGATTGCACAGGTCTTTGGTATTAGAAGGATGGTAAATGTTTATATTGACCAAGTGGTCGAACATTTGGTTTCGAAAATGATGAAGGGTGCCACTTACATTATCTTCCAGGTTAAGATAGTCTCGAGGCCAGGGCTCGCCGCCGTATATCTTCTGTGATATGGATCACCGTATTATTTTCTCGTAAAACATAACAACTGCTGTATGTTTTGTTGTTTTGTTGCATCACTGCCGCAAACCAAACATACTAGCTACTCGACCCGCGTTAGGTACGTTCATCTTCTAGTATGTCCAATGTCTCCTTTCGTTGACGAAATCCTACGAATATCTGTGTCGGATTTATGGCTGATTCGCTCATATTGCCCATCGTACATCCCCTTATTTCTAGCGCAATTCGAATACTTCTACGGGAGTTCCGTGACATGAGACGAGTCGGGCATGCACATCTCTGTCAAAATAGGGCTCTTCTCAATATTTTCATAGAGCGATAATTTTATGAGAAAAGAAAATAGATGACGTATTAGTGATGTTTGTTATAATTACTCATTAGTTTTAGGGAAAGTGACACAAATAGTCTATGAATTTTGACTTACTGTACAATATGATTCTAGAATTTTTAATTAGTCAAATGCGATTATTGAATTTTTAGTACATGTATAATTCAATTCATAAGTTATAAAAAAATATTCAATGCTGTTTCTGACGTTAAACTAATCAAATAATAATATTAAATATTTTCGTATAGTTTGGAGATTATATATTAAAAATATAGTAAGATTAAACATTAAATTAAATTCAGAATCATATCAAATAAATTAAAAATGGAGAGATCGTATCACAGGTTACGGTCATTTTTTCTAAAGTTTCATTGGTGAAGAACGGAAAGAAGAGGAAGAAGGGACGAGAGTAGAGACGGATGACAAGGAGAAGAAGCGCGCCTGCCTCGCCGACCTCGCCGACCCACGTGTACAATGGTAAAAAAAAAAAAAAAAAAAGCAAAGGGAGCGAGCGACAACAGATTATCGATCATATAAAAATCCCACCCAACTCTCTCTCTCTCTCTGTCTTGTCCTCTGAACGGAAAGGAGCGAGTGGCTTCTGATATGTACCAGGCAGTACTCCTCCATTCATGACCCCCTCTCTCTCTCTCTCTTTTCTCTCTGGTTTTTTGAGGCCTGCGTTCGGTCAGCCCATCGCCAAAAGCTAATGCGCTCCATTGCCCCACCCAAACCCACCTCCTTTTCTGGTTGAATCCAATTCAAAACCTCCCTCCCTCTCTCTCCAGCACGAGCTTCACGTTCCACACCACATCCACGCACTTCCCCTCTCTCTCTCTCTCTCTCTCTCTCTCTCTCTGCGTGTGTATGGATTTGGACTTACTGAGTCGCCTCAAGCTCTCCAGAATCCGCTCCTGATCGCTCCCTCTCCTCCGTCCCTCCCTCCGTCCGTCCGTCCGAGCGTGTCGGATTCGGGTGGCCCCGATAGAGCCCCGTCGGAGAATTCATGTCCCTGGCCAATGCCCGCCCCTCCCGCCCCCACTCCGCCCGGCGCTCTGACTTCATTCCCCCCGCCGCCGCTAGATGATTCTGCAGCCGCCCTCCTCCGCCAGCTTCGGCTTCTGCCCCTGCGGCGGTAAGGCGGCCCTCTGCTCCCCCCCGCCGCCCCCCTGGCTTTCTTCCCCAGGAGGAGGAAGAGGCGGTTCCCGCCCGGCTCGTCGAGCCGGAGGAGATGGAGCTTCAGGGCTTGCGTGATCCCCTCCGACGGCGGGACCCGCGGCTTCAACGTGGAAATCGCGGGTTCGGCCGGGCGGGGCGCTAAGAACCTCGTGGTCAAGAGGTTGACCAATGAGCTGCGTGGCGAGGAGTTGCCCGGAGAGGCGTCGATCCAATTGGGTTCGAATTTCACCAGCTTCCGGGAGGACCCCATCGTGGATAAGCTTAGGACGCAGCTCGGGGTGATACACCCGTTACCTTCGCCTCCGGTTAATCGGAATATTGTGGGGTTGTTTGTTTTCTTTTTCTTTGTTGGCGTTGCTTTCGATAAGCTATGGACCTGGAGAAAAAGGAATAAAGCCGGGGGTGATGAGATCAGGCGCGGCGGCGTTTGGCCGCAGGTGCCCACGAGCTTTTCCTTGTTCCTGGAGAAGGATTTGCAGAGGAAAGAATCCGTGGAGTGGGTGAACATGGTGTTGGGGAAGCTTTGGAAGGTTTATAGAGGTGGGATTGAGAATTGGCTTATTGGGCTGCTTCAACCTGTCATTGATAACTTGAAGAAGCCTGATTATGTTGAGAGGGTCGAAATTAAGCAGTTCTCGCTTGGGGATGAGCCATTGTCGGTCAGAAATGTGGAACGTAGGACTTCACGTCGCGTTAATGACTTGCAGTAAGTGTTATGAGACTTAGTATAATTTCAAAAAAACGAACATCTAGTATCATGTGTATATTGTTTTAGTTAATCACGCCTTCAGCTTGATAGAGAAGTTGTGTGTTCTTTTCATATCCTTTCAAGGGTCGTGATTGTAATCTCTTGTATAAGCTAGATATGTCAAAGTACTTTATATTTATGTTACACATATATTCTCAAAGAAACACCTTTTGGATCAGGTATCTGAACTTTCAGCCATATATGTAATATTTGAACATTCCGTTTTTTCCATGAGTTGCATCCAATTTCATGTCCTTCATTTGTCTTGAACCATCTTATATGAAATTTGAGTTCCTTGATTTTCAGTCTTCTCATTGGTCATAGTCAAACTTAAGTTCAATTGAATACTATTCTTTACTGGCCTGCCAAGGCATGAAGAGTCTTTTGGATATTGGACAGAACTTTCTTGGGTCAAAAATGATGTCTGCAGAGACTCTCATCTTAATGTGTTTTGAATGCTGGCAATTAATTTGACAACTGGTGTTTTCATGCTGTGATAGAAGTCTCAAGCTGCATGAATTTAATCACATGTTGAACATCGCCAACTTTTACATCTTAATTGAAAAGAAATAGTGTTACAGGCAGTGTAAGAAGTTAATATGTTATTAGAACCATGATACAAAACATTAAAAGATTGAGTTCAGTTTTTTGAGCCTTGACAGACTCTTAAGATGGAGAATATTTTCCAGTCAATTTCCAGTCAATTGTCGAACAAGTACTTGCTAGACTGCAGATAAAGAGAACATTTAGAAGCCCATTGCTTGTAAATATCTTAAAAGCAAGTAGCCATTGAACGAATGGTTGGTTAACTAATATACTGACAGATTTGCAAGATCATTAATAGATCTACAGTCATGATATGGGACAGTGATAGCTGAATGCTACGTTCATCTAACTTATGTTTTACCCTTAGAAATTTGAGGTTGTTTCAAGGACAGTTTGTGCCCATTAATATCTGAGTGGTTGTTTCATATTCCTCTTCTTATTGCAAAGGAGCACAGCATCCAAGATTCAATTAGCAAATGTTGACAATTTATGTTTCTATATTATAAAGATAAAGTATCGAAATAGAGGAGTTATCAATGTATTCCAGGAGCCTTTAGGTCTATAGGAAGGGCAAGCATCATGAAGAGGTCACTTTGACTGAGACCATGATGATTTTGCGACTTATCATTATTTTCTTTCTGCTAACTGAAATGCAAAAACTGTGATAGTTTCAGAGGAATTCTGAGATGTTGAAGGATGGTAGTGGAAGCAATCTTGGCTTGTTCATGGGCATCACTTACCTGCCACATGTAGAATATAGTGGAAGTCAGTTGTCCAACATTAAGTTGTGGATATTACTGAGTTACTGTTTGAGACATTGGAGATTTAGAGTTTGGTTTATCTTCACATGCATCACTGTTTCATTAGACAGAAGGGTGGTGCTTATTGCATCAATTGTCTATGCATAATGGAATGCTGGATAATCTCCAGGATAAGCTTTACACGCCCTGGCCATGTATTGGTCATTATTACATCCTCTAAATTTTGTGGTACTTTGTCAGTTCTGGTTGTCTCAAAACCTAATCAATGAGAACCCTTTACTACTTTTTATTAGCTTCACCATATCCCATTTTGTGAGCTTGAACCTTTGTAAAGATATTTTTAGTTCTTAAGAGGATTGCTGATATAGCTGATGCAATTGAGGACAAGTTCTCTCAGCTGATTTGATTTTGAAAGATGAGAATCTTAACTATTTAGTTAATTTGGGTCATGACTACTAGTTTCCCTTTAGATTAGTCGCTAACCGGTTTAGAATTTTTTCCTGCATGGCATTGTTATTTTCTGGCACATATTATCAAGTCCTATGACATTTCTTGTTACACTTAAAACTTTTAGCTGAAATGAAAATAAAGGAATTCTGGCGAGTATTGTCTAGTGCCATGGAATGAACTGTTACTGGCAAATTGATCCGCGCGTATATTTGCTTTGACTTTTGGATTTGAGCATGGATTTCCTTTTTTCTCAATAGTATTTTAATATCTAATTGTGGTGATTCTGTGTTAACATTATTTGTCATGCAGGTACCAAATAGGCCTTCGCTATACTGGTGGTGCCCGCATGCTTTTGATGCTCTCGCTGAAATTTGGCATCATCCCAATTGTTGTGCCAGTTGGCGTTCGGGACTTCGATATCGATGGGGAACTTTGGGTTAAGTTGCGATTGATACCGACAGAACCTTGGGTGGGAGCTGTCCAATGGGCTTTTGTTTCACTTCCAAAGATCAAGTTTGAACTTTCACCATTCCGCTTGTTCAACCTGATGGGTATGTTGCAACTTTTAATGCCTTTAGGTGTTGTGTGTTCATCACATGTAGGGTTACATGTTGCATTTATGAGCATATTCCTGAATGTGTTGATGTCGAACAAAACCCAAGGCTGATCGGTTCATGAATTACATCGAGAACAAAAAGGTCAAGATATATTAGAGTTTACGTATTTGTGAATGCTTATGTCATTCCTGGTGATGAGAAATTGGCTTCTTATTTCGTGTGTAGTCTATCACTGTCCAACTTGGGCATGGTGTTTTCTTCTTCTTTTTTGGGGCCCACTAGCCATTGCTTGGACTTGGAATTCCATGCATATATGTTGAGACTGATCTTGGGACCATGCTAACCCATTAAAGGGTACATCAGCCCCTATCTAAGATACCGACCAAACACATGCTCACATTCCAATTATCTTCAATGAATTTATAGTCAAAGGACTTACACTTGGGGAGATGATCTTCCAAAAGCTAGAAAAGCGAAATGTGCTATAGTTATTTGTCACATTTAGTTAATTTTCTTCCATAGGCCATGCCTTTTCTGTTGTTTGACACATCAAAGAAAGCCTAATATTTTATAAACCCGCTGCCAATTCTTCTCTGTTGTATTGCCCATGGGAGCTACACAGAGAGTAAATGTTACTGACTTATAACAATGACCCAGATCATAGTTCACAATAATAATAACAATTGGTTAGAATAGTAGGAATTTCAACAAACTTCTTATAGTGTGAAAAAAGTTGCCATGAGTATTCTTGAGTCAATTGGCTTAGCATTGGAGTTGGGCATAGATACTTAACTGGCCCCTAAGATGCTCCGCAATGGTGATTGGAATAACCTTTTTGTAGTTCCAAATTACAGCCGGCCATGATGCACTATTAGTTCAGGCTGCGAGGAAGCACATTTTGGTCTTAAAGACATCTTCTCCTTTTAGCTTGGAGACTGTCTCTCAAGATAGGATACATTCACAAGGCAAAAAATCAGTAGATCTACTTTGTTTGGTGTAAAATGAAGCAAATATTTAATTCCTGTATTTCAGTAATCTCTAATGAGTGACTTTTTAAATATAACCTACAGACATTCAAATTGCGTTTCCGTCAGTGGTAAAGCGGTTCCTTTCACAATTTGATACTGCTCGTGGTATTAAACTGAGGTCAATAATGACTCTGGTTTTTGAGCTAGACACCTGGTGCACTCCAAGTTAGATGATGGGCAAGATAGGATAACAGTTCAAAGGAAGCCACCTGTGATAATTTCCAGATTCCCTGCTATAATTTCTCTTCTAATCTGGCTTGCAACTCCATGGTTCTCTTTTTTGAAGCATTTACTTATTTATCAAGGGAAACATCCTGATTTGCTGACGCTCTTTCCTTGGTAACTCTGGTTTTGCTGGCATTTGATGACTGCTGGGAGTTTTATAACATGCTGAGCTTACATGTCCCTTGATATCTGTTTATATTACAAGACTTCCCTTGATCTCCTGGGAATTCAGACAAAATTAGCTGTAGTAGTAGCTTGCTTCCTGTTATTCTCTTGTTACCATCAGATTACAAAGACAGTGAAAACTTCAAAATTCGAGTACTTGTACCTTGTGGACATTGTTCAGACATGGTAATGGCATGTGAAATCTGAATAGCTCAGACATGGTTTGTCAAACTTATCCTGCTGTGATGATGTTAAATTTGCATTTTTACAAGGATTTTCTGCTTTACTCTTGCATAATGATAAGTTTGCAGGCTTACAGACACTGATTCATGTTCTTTTTGCCTTTTCTTTTCTGCATGGGTGGTGCAAAACCAGCAATCCCTGTTCTTTCCATGTAAGTTGAATCTTGACTTTAACCACCACATTCTGTTGTATAATCTGTGAAGGGATTGATTTTCTTTTTATTTTTTATTCAACTGGGCATTTTCCTTTTTGGCCAAATGTTTGTCAACTGGGTTGAGAGTCAAGGTGGATGTCACATGTCCATAGCATGATTTTATGGTGTAAAACAAAGTTGAAATGGTATTATTAAGAATTTGGGGGTTTTCCTTGGTATTACCTCATCAGGACTCGTTGAGCATGTGGAACGTTGGACGTTGAAAATTGGCATCTTCACCTTTTTTTCCATGTTTTTGAACATCATAACAACCAATGACTGCATGAACTGCATGTCAATCTGCCATTTCAGGACTTGCTAGCACGAGATTTGTCATAAGGTTGATATTCCATTGAGGTATTATGGGTTTAGAGAAACAAGTAATGGTCATAAAGCTAAATTAAGACTTTTGTAAAATTCCTGAATCATGATACTCTTCAATAAAGCTAAATTAAGACTTTTGTAAAATTCCTGAATCATGATACTCTTCAATCTTGATTAGGAGCAAGATATACGTGGAAGAGAACATATGGTGCTCAACAACTAAGAGTCTGATATTATTTCTGTTCTTAGCAGAACAGTCTCAGGAAAAGGCATGGTCAAAAAGGGGATACTTTAGAGTTTGGCCCCATAAAAGAGTAAAAGGATGGGGGCACTGTATATTTGTAGAGCTGGAGTAACCCATTGGGTTTTGTTTATGCTAACTTTGATTCGACATACTTCTTCATTTTGGTTCCCACCGTGTGTACTTGAAGATATGTTGAGCTTTGGACTAATAATATCTGCATGCACTTTATTTAGGTTTTTAACGAAGCTTCTCACTGAGGATTTGCCTAAGCTATTTGTAAGACCAAAGAAGATTGTTTTAGATTTTCAGAAAGGAAAAGCAGTTGGTCCCGTCACAATTGATTTCAGATCTGGAGAGATGAATGAAGGAAACAGGGATTATGTTGGAGAATTATCTGTGACTCTGGTTGATGCTCGGAAACTGAGTTATTTCTATGGTAATGACTTCCTGGTACTTGTTATTAGTAATGGCTGTAACTGCTGTTCATTGGCAGTAAAGAATTTTCTAATTGCTTTGTGCATTAAATTCACGCTGTTAGTATGTTATACAAGATTGGACCTCTTCATTGTCATTTATGCCATTCTTTACCGCATCGGAAATGTCACTGTTTTCTTTCTGGTAGCAGGCAAAACTGATCCATATGTTATCCTAAGCTTGGGGGATCAAATAATTAAAAGTAAAAAGAACAGCCAGACCACTGTCATTGGGCCTCCTGGAAAGCCAATCTGGAATCAGGTACGGCTGTATGTGCTGGTTTTCTAGTTTTGCATGATACTCATATGTGCATGGTATGTCTCATTATAATCAAATCATTTGGCAGGATTTTCACATGCTTGTTGCAAATCCTAGAAAGCAAAAGCTGCATATTCAAGTGAAGGATGCTCTTGGATTTGCAGATCTTACTATCGGTACAGCTGAGGTATGATAACCATAAAGGCAGTATCAATATGATAATTTTGCAGATTGTTGTGGAAATTATTGATGGTACTGCACAAGAAAAAGTGACTAATATGATGTAGTTTGGTCCCTTTTGTCCCCATGTTGCTGTATGCATCTGAGGAAAAAATTCCCAAGGGTCCTACTTGGTCTGCCTTCTTTTAGATGCATGCTGTTTAGCTTAGTTTTTCTTGGGTCTCTTCCATCATTGTAATGATCGCGAGCTTCACCTTAAATTTTGGCTAAATTTATGGTTTTAGACATTTATCCCATGGTGCCCTTGCTTTTCATAGCAACTGGTTAACAAATTGCTGCATTATGATTGTGCAAGTGTCTCCCATTGCTTTCTATAAGGTTTTGATAGGCCTTATATTCATGTAGCCTCCCTCCCTATCAACTTAAGTTTATAGGTTGGACTTTCTAGCATGTACTAGATCTCTGCCGCTCGTGTGCGAGGTTTATATGTTTTATATGTGTGTGCGCATGCGCTTCTATCGCCTAATTGCTTAAGCTTTTGGTTTGGACTCTCTCATGGTATTAGAGCCAAGGTTTGGCCCCAAATTTATTTCACGTCTTAGACTCCCTATTTGTCAACTCCATGTGCCATTCTCAATCTGCTTTGCACAAGAGAGTGGGTGTCTAGATATCTCACTTTGCTTATCTATGGGATTTTAATAGGTTTTATGTTCGCGCAGTCTCCCTCCACTTATTATCTTACACTCATTTTGAATGGAGTTAATAAGAAGAAAAAAAAGAGAGGATTTTGAGGGATCAAATTATAATATTATTTGGATGCTAGTGAGATAAAGAACGTTATGACAAATATCATTTTATCTACTTATAAATAGATGTAAAAGAAGGGTATAAGTGAGAAAGGAGAATAAATTTATTTGTTAATACACAAGTCTCTCAAAACCCCTCCGAAGCCCTACATATCTGGACAGATTCATAGGGATTTAAATTAACCGGACTAATCTCTCCTAGTCTTTCCAATCCAACCCAACCCTTCCCCTCCGTCACTTTCCCTCCATCCAAACACGATTTATTTTTAGAATGTTGTCTCTTCCCTCCTAACCCCTTCTAATAAACATAGTGTTGAGCTTTTATATTGGACTCTCTAACATAAATAATGGATGAACTGGATAAGTTTAGTGAGAGTATATCATATAATTTATGACACCATTCTACTTTAATTATATCATGCCATTGCCTCCTCTGCATAACTGCTTCCAGTTTTTGTCCCTTAACAGTTCCTTTGAGCTTGGCATCTGCTATACGTATCAAATGTTGCATTTTTGCTCTTTTAAGCCGATGCTCTGTGCTATCTAAGATCATTTAAGTTGGTTTAAACTCGATGCATAAAGCCTAAAAGATGAGTATTGTGGACATGTTTTTGCTGCCTCTTTGTCTTGTATGCACACCTAAATCTTTAGTAATGAGGCTATCCCTGTCTTTCTTTTTCTCATGAGAGATGCTGAATTACATGTTAATGTAATTATTTTGTTTTGGTCTTCAATTTTTTTATTGTTTGATTAATGCCATGATTATAGTTCAGTTAAGTACAGGTAATCTACTGTGCACTCGACAAGCGATGAGTGCACTGATTCCGTTCTTCAACACTAAATGAGCGGCAGTGTTGTTGAAGAACAAGTTGTGGCGATTTGCTGTACATGTCATCTCCACTCAAAGTAAAATATGACTATCGATCATCATTCTGTCTTGACACCTATTTGTCATATTGAGTTCTTAGCTATAAACAATGAAAAAGAAATGGAACAGAAACAGCTGGTTCATGTTGACTTGCTAATCGATGGCACATGGACTTCATTCCAATATTGCTATATTTTGACCAAATCTGGATAGAATTGTAGAAACTGTGATCCTAGCAAGCTGGAAAGTCTCAAATTTACTCAAGTGATGGGCACAAAAGCCAAGATTCGACAGTGATTATCAGATCCTGCCGAGTCCATTTCAGCTCAAACTTCAGAATGGATTTGATGTGGAATGCTCTGGGAGTCTTCTCGGGGATATTCATTAGCCTCTAAGGATAATCCAGAATTTGGTTTGTTTTTTTTTTTTTTGTTGAGAATGCTCATAGGTCACATTTATGAGCTCTCTATAGGGTCAAGAGACAGGAAGAGAAAAATGTCTTTCTGTTATGAAGGTCAAGTTGCTTTTATAAAGATCCCTGATCTTAACTCTAAATAGGTTCTAAATGACTGAAATTGGGCTGGGTATATGCCTGCTCTCTCTTCTTCTGAACCTCGGCATTTATCAGAATGCCTCTAGCAAACTCGAGATCTTAAAGATAGGCATGTAATACAGGTAATCATGCTCGATTATTACTCTGTCCTCCATAATGCAACCCATATTTGGCTTTGCCAAATGTTATTAAGAATTCAAGTTCCATTAGGTGTTTTTCTTTGGAGATTAAATTTTTGTACGTGATGTTAAAAAAAGCTAGCACCAAGCTTCAAATGTGTAAAGTTGAAACATATGATGCAAATTTTTGACTTGCTAATAAGATCGAGTTAGTCAGTTTCATATACTGAGTCATTCCTCGACCGTGTCACATTTTCATGCGGAAGATCTTTCTGAATCTAGACTACATTTGTAGGTTGACTTGGGCTCTCTCCAAGATACTGTACCCACAGATAGAGTTGTGGTCTTGGAAGGAGGTTGGGGAGTGTTCAGAAGGGGATCGTCGGGGGAGCTACTGCTTCGACTTACATATAAAGGTTATGTTGAAGATGAAGAAGACGACAGAGCCTTGTTAGAATCTATGGAGATAGATATCTCAGATGATGACTCCGATTTTGATGAGTCAAGCGGTACTTATGGACAGGGGGTAACAACTTCAAGTGGAACGGATAAGGAATCATTCATGGATGTGTTAGCAGCACTAATTGTGAGCGAAGAATTTCAAGGAATTGTGGCATCTGAAACTGCAAATGGTAGATTTCCAGATCAAGCCTCAAAGAGGGGGTCGAGGTCACCATCAGGAGGTGTTAATGCTGAATATCCCTCACCTTCTGATGCTGGCAGTGCTTCTGGAGGATCTGGAGGTATTGTGTTTGGATATTGTACTCAAGTGTAGCCTTCTAACATTTGGCTAATTAATGATTTTCCCCAAATCTTCTACTGCAGGATCAGTTTTATTGTGGTTTGCAGTCATAACAAGTATATCAGTGTTAATTGCTCTAAATGTGGGTGGTTCTGGTTTCTTTAATCCTTGATTGTGCAGCTACCCCGATAAGGTAATTCTGCTTTAAGTAACCTACCAACCACTTTGCATGTGCTGTGTCCTCTACTGCAATATAACATTCAGTGAGACGTATGTTCTTTCAACAAGAATGACGATTCTGCGGTAGCTTTGATGTTCTTTACTCGCTGTTCTTTTATATGACACTTAGGTATGCTGTTTTAGGTTCAAAGCCCATGTAATATAGGTTTCAGACTAGATGTTTTCATGGACTTGCATCCTCTTTCTAGCATTGTATCTACAGCTTGATCATCCAAAGAACATGCATATCATTTTTGTTGTATAAAATGGTTCATGTTCTTGTTTAAAGAAGATGCTTAGAAACTGATTTTTCTGTTTTGGCAGGATGGTCCATGGTCCACTTGTTTTTACATCCCAATGATGGAGTTGGCTAAGTACATTCTTTCCTCAGTGTCTCCTACTCTTACATTATGTAAATTCATGGCTGTTAGCAGAGGAACATTCTGATGGCGGCGGAAAATTTTTTGTCTATGACTTTGTGCGACTTAAAGATTCACCTGCAGTCCTTGTTCATATGACAAGGTGACAGTCTTTTTGCCGAAACTTGATTACTAGCGAATTAGTAGCTAAGAAAGATCATAATCTGCATTGTTGGCGGAGTCACTGATTTACACATTGTTAGGAAGATTTAGTGTTTCCTCCATGAGATGAGAAGGTTGTAACACTTGACATTGTAGGCCAGGCAATTGTATGATAAAGAAATCCCAGTATTTGAAGAATCTAAAGTTTCATTAATTTTCAGTTGTACTCAGCTTTATCTCGGAGTTTTGGACAAATTATTACACTAAAGTATTATATGTATTAAACCTGAGTTTGTACCATTGGAAATGGCGAGTCTTACGTGGTTCTCAATCTCACGTGGGCAAATTTGCTAGACTCATCGAGTAAATTTTTCGAGTTTTAAGTGTCCATAAATCGGTCAGTACTAGCTCTGCTCCCCTCATTTTCCTCGTAATGATCTTCACTATTTTACAGAAGCATAAGAAAGTGTGACCTGCAAAATTGCGATTAACAGTAATTATGTAAGCAGAATCATTTAATCGCGAATATTCATTTGCTTGTTCCAGTTGCTCGAACAAATTAAATAAGATTATAATTCACAATAATCTTCACTATTTAGATTACTCTTTGACAATTTTGCTATATCAACATACGAACAAAAGACACGAATATTTAATGGGATTTTGGACTAAAAAAGTTTAAGGTTGAAAATTCCTCGTCGATCTGCTTTTCGATAAATTTAACTTTTTCATGTTCTTAAAGTGAGGATAGGGCCTTCCGACCATAAAAATAAAAAAAAAGTGGGGATGGGGCCTGGGAAAGGGGAGGGGATAAGCATGACAGTGTCTTTACTTTCCGTTCTTGTTGCTGTTTTCAACGTTCTCTTTTCTAGTGCGTATTATGAATAACGTTTTTCACGTGGTTTGAAATTCGAGTATATGTTTGTTTGAAAGAAAAAATAATTCACAAATTATTTTTCGAGCTCTCACATATCTGATTTTCTGAAAGCAATTACTCAACAAAAAAATTATTTACACTCAAACAAAATATGTATATTTAAAGTTAGGAAAATGAATTTCTTAATATAAAAAAAAAAAAAATTCATGGATTGCATTTTTCTTTATTATAAAGTTTTTCCAAAAAAAAGTACTCTCGGTCTGAGAAGAAATCGTATGTTTGATCATCTAATTGTGTGCTGAAAATTGAAAATCCTGTGCTTAATGAGATCAAAGCTGTTCGATAACCATCAATAATTCGATGTAAGTAAAAAAATCACTTACTTTGATGAGTCAAGGAAGAGTTACATAATTTGTTCTATATAAAGATAATTTATGGCAATTAAAATCTTATCAAATATTTGCTATAACCTACTAACATCTTTTTTTTTTGTCCAGTAAGATATTATATGATATTCAACCATCTATTCTAAATTATCAACAGGAAATTTTGTTTTTTAAAAATTATAGATTAATCTCAAGGAGATAGAGAGAGAGTCTGCCTCTTTGGAGAATGACTGATTCTTTTGGGTCCTTCCTCACGTCTCCTTAATATGCTTTTAAAAAAGTTTAAGGTTGAAAATTCCTCGTCGATCTGCTTTTCGATAAATTTAACTTTTTCATGTTCTTAAAAGTGAGGATAGGGCCTTCCGACCATAAAAAAAAAAAAAAAAAAGTGGGGATGGGGCCTGGGAAAGGGGAGGGGATAAGCATGACAGTGTCTTTACTTTCCGTTCTTGTTGCTGTTTTCAACCTTCTCTTTTCTAGTGCGTATTATGAATAACGTTTTTCACGTGGTTTGAAATTCGAGCATATGTTTGTTTGAAAGAAAAAATAATTCACAAATTATTTTTCGAGCTCTCACATATCTGATTTTCTGAAAGCAATTACTCAACAGAAAAAATTATTTACACTCAAACAAAATATGTATATTTAAAGTTAGGAAAATGAATTTCTTAATATAAAAAGAAAAAATTCATGGATTGCATTTTTCTTTATTATAAAGTTTTTTCCAAAAAAAAAGTACTCTCGGTCTGAGAAGAAATCGTATGTTTGATCATCTAATTGTGTGCTGAAAATTGAAAATCCTGTGCTTAATGAGATCAAAGCTGTTCGATAACCATCAATAATTCGATGTAAGTAAAAAAATCACTTACTTTGATGAGTCAAGGAAGAGTTACATAATTTGTTCTATATAAAGATAATTTATGGCAATTAAAATCTTATCAAATATATTGCTATAACCTACTAACATCTTTTTTAATGTCCAGTAAGATATTATATGATATTCAACCATCTATTCTAAATTATCAACAGGAAACTTTGTTTTTTAAAAATTATAGATTAATCTCAAGGAGATAGAGAGAGAGAGTCTGCCTCTTTGGAGAATGACTGATTCTTTTGGGTCCTTCCTCACGTCTCCTTAAGATGCATTTGGTGACATTTCTATTTTTGGAAACAATTTCTTTTAACAAATAGTTCTTTTTTATTTCCATCCTCTAAAATAATTTCTTAGTAAAAGAACATGTTTAGTAAGTACACAAAATTTTTATTCCCTGAATAAAAAAAATAAAAATACATTTAGTATGATTCACAAATTTTTTTATGACGTAATTCTTTTAATTTTTTAATAATTATTTGAGATTTTTCTTCCTTTTCTTTTTTTCCTTTCTTCTTCTTTCGACCAACGGCTGGCAACGGCAGGGCAAATGGCGAGCGAATGCAACCAATTAGAAGAGGAAGATGAAGAAAAGAAAGAAAAAAGAAAATGACTTACTCCAAAAATTATTCTCGAAAACAATAAGGAACTTTTTTTTTACTTTCTAATTCTATTCCAAAATCTATTGTTTAAAACACTTTTTTTATTTCAAGGAATAGAAATGTTAACTGACGTCACCAAACAGATTTTTTTTCTTTTTTGGTTCTAAAGAAAAAAAAAAAAAACGCCTTAATGTCAACAAAGGAAAATGGTGCAAATTTCCCCTGATCGACACGTGCAAAAAGGCCCTACTCTTTGTCTAGCTTCATGTGGAAACAGTTTCCTTTTTTGCCTAAAGCATTAAATTCCTTGACGAGCTATTTCGAACCAAGGTGGGGCTCACGCTATTTGCCGTTCCATTCGGTGGTCCACGTAAATAATGTCCATCTATATAGTCTATAGATGAACATTATATCCTTGACTAATTAATGTTCATCTTGGAAGTTTTTCCATCTATAGCCTATTAGATGTTCATCTATGGTCTCTTTTCTCGTGTATAAATATGAATCACGTTTTCCACGTTTTCCATTTGGTTTGTAATTTGAGTACATATTTGTCTGAAATAAAAAAAATATATTGCAAGTTAATTTTCGGACTTTCACTTATCTGATTTGTTGAAAATGATTAGCCAAACAAAAAATCAGTTATGATCAGAAATATATTTTTAAAGTTTGGGAAATGAATTTCTTAATTTGAAAGGAAAAAATTACAGGGAATGCATTTCTCTTTATTATAAAGTTTTCTAAAAAAACAAACGTAGTCAGAATCCCATAAGAAATCTAAATATCCATGTTGGGAGAGAGAAAATAACAGGAAAAAAGCAAGCCCTTCTGCAGGGTGAAGGAGGAGATCAAAACCACATGTTTGATAATCTAATTGCGTGCTGAAAATTAGAAATTTAGTGCTTAATGAGATTGAATCTGTTTGTAACCTTCAATAATTTAATTTAAGTAAAAAAAAAAATCACTTACTCTGATTAGTTGAGGAAGAGTTACATAATTTGTCCTATGTAAATAAAATTGATGGTAATTAGAATCATATCAAATATATTGCTATAACCTTCTGACAACATCTTCATCTTTTTTATGTCCAATAAGATATTATATGATATTCAGCCATCTATTTCAAATTATCAACCGGATTTCTTTTTTTTTAATTATAGATTAACCTCAAGGAGAAGGAGAGAGAGAGAGTGCCTCTTCGGCGGAACGATCTCCTTAATGTCAACAAAGGAAGATGGTGCGAATTTCCCCTTTGTCTAGCTTCATGTGGAAATAGTTCACTTTTTTGCCTAAAGCATTGATGCCGCCGTCGCCCCGGAAAATATCCGGCACATGTCCCGCCATCTCTTGATTCGAAAGGACGAGAGCGGCGAGCATGTGGGCGACGGCCAGATTACGGCTCCACAGCATGATTGAGAAATCATTCGCACATGGAAAGGGTGGCGAGTAAGACTTCAGGATCCCACATGGACTGTAAACCCTATCATTTTGTTTTAGTGAGAAATCACCAAACCGACCTTATTTCAAATTGGTGCTATTACTATTAAATTGAGAAAATTATCTAAAAAATCTTAAAGTTATACCATGTGAGATTTTATTGGATAACTGCCGATTGTTTTAAAAACTTAAACCGTTAGATAATGGCATGGTTAAATATTTAATTATTCTAATAGTAGGATGTTGATTCGCTTCTAAAATTTTTAAATAGTCAACTTAGATCGAAACATTTTGATAATTTATTAGTGTAGTCATTGGTTGGAAACCACTAAAATAGACAATTTTTGCAATTTTCAACAAATTTTCACAAATGTCAGCAGAGGGAAATAGGTGAAAAAAAAAAAGAAAAATGAAGAGGGAAAAGAAGAAAAATAGGAAAGAAATAAAAAATTCAAAAATTTACAATAAATGCAAAAATATTAATTGTTAGTGTCGTCAGTTATATCACATAGAATAACCTACGTCCACATCGATGATTGCTAGCTAAAATTGGACGGAATGATATCAAAATGGTTAGAATTAGATTGATCAGATTGAAAGACTAAATTGTCATGTTTATAATATGTTAAAAAAATTTTGGATAATTATCCTTTACTAATTCGAATTATAGCGCATGAGAGGAGTAACTGGTGAACTACAAGCCTCACTAATTTGGATCCAATCCCTACTCGATTTTCTCGATTCTCTCTTCTTCTTCTTTTTTGTCTTCTCGATAAATAAAAGAAAATTGTGGGCTACTAGAATTAAAAAGAATTCTTATGTTTTTCCCCGATATTTAAGTCATAATCTTGGGAGGCTTCTTAACTTTTCTTTCTTTATAATAATGCTACTGTACCCACGAGATCCCCTCCCCCAGATCTTATTACAGCACAATAATAATTAATAACAAAAACAACAACAACAATAATAATAATAACAACAATAACAATAACAGTTATAATAATTAATTATTCTGCTCTTGAATCTCCTATATTATATATATACATTCATGCTTCCACTAAAAGATTTCACTTGTTTTAAATTAAGATTCTATGTCGATATATATATAATATTTATTTATTTATTGGACTGCCCCAAATTAAATAAATCTACTAAAATGTGTGAGCAGCTGTACATAAATGCCGTTGTGCCGAAGGACAAGCAACCCACCACAGGAGTGGGGCCAATTAATATGTCGTTATCTCTGATTTAATTGTATTAAATTCTTAAGGATTCAACCTTAAAGCAACATTAATTTAATCTTTTTTGGTCAGAAACAATAACTTAGATTTGTTTGCCAGCAAAGCTCATCTAACTTTGACTATGTAAGTGTCCAATCCATTGGCTTGGCCAGGATGTAAGTTCTGCATTTTGGCTCTAATGTCGAGATTGAGTAATTGCCTTCGCACCGTTGTTGAGTGATTGATGATCTGTTGCGTGACTCGAAATCATAATCGTTAATGACTTGAATCGGGTATAATTCGAGGCAAAATAGTCGTCCCTTGTCTCTAAAGCTAGCCCTAATTTGTAGTTTCATTCCCGTTCTTCGGCGGCTAGTCATGTTTGGGTCCTCGATCTCGTCACCTTCATGAGAGTTGGAACTGGAACTATTGGTTCAATGAGAGAGAAGATAAATTATGAAATTATTAGTGAGGGCAAAGTCGGAGAATGAAAATTTCAATAACCTTGAAAGTAGTGTTCGAAAATGCCAAATGCCGATGCTCGGTAAGATTTGTATTGGGGAAATTGTCAAACCAATCTCTTTGGCCAATGAGAGCATCATGACCCTTGCCAAGGCTCTCACTAACCGCAACAAAGGCATTAGATGAGGGCGTCATGGCTGTCACTTAGAGCTATTAATTCTGGTTGATCCTCTTTAAAAAAAAAAAAAGCAAAGAAAAGAAGAAAATGACCCAAAAATATTATAAAAATTTGAAATTATTATTAAAAATGTTCATATTAGTTTTGGCTGTCCTCCACTGTGTCATGCCACATAGGACGATCAACATTTACACGAACAATTTTCAATCAAAATTGGTTAAATGAACTCAATTAACAAAACATAAAAATGTCTATCGTGATTTTGACATGATTAAAATATTTATAATTGAATTTGTGGATTTTTTTTATTATTTTGTCATTTTTTTTGTGACCCAGGGAACCCCGCACAGCTGGCAACCGGAGAGGCGTCATACTTAAGATAATTGAATTTGTGGATTTTTTTTATTATTTTGTCATTTTTTTTGGTGACCTAAGAAACCCCGCACGACCGGCGCCGGAGAGGCATCACACTTAAGATAATTGAATTTGTGGATTTTTTTTATTATTTTGTTATTTTTTTTTGGTGACCCAAGGAACCCCGCACGGCCGCGCCAGAGAGGCGTCACATTTACGATAATTGAATTTGTGGATTTTTTTTATTATTTTGTCATTTTTTTTGGTGATCCAAGGAACCCGCATGCACCTAAAGGGCATCACACTTAAGATAATTGAATTTGTGGATTTTTTTATTATTTTGTCATTTTTTTTGGTGACCCAGGGAAATTTTTTGTGGATTTTTTTTGGTGACCCAGGGAACCCGCACGGTCGGCGCCGGAGAGGCGTCACACTTAAGATAATTGAATTTATGGATTTTTTTTATTATTTTTTCATTTCTTTTGGTGGCCCAGGGAACCTCGCACGGCCGGTGCGGAGAGGCATCACACTTAAGATAATTGAATTTGTGGATTTTTTTTATTATTTTGTCATTTTTTTTTGGTGACCCAGGGAACCCCGCACTGCGCCGCCGAAGGGAGAGGCATCACACTTAAGATAATTGAATTTGTGGATTTTTATTATTATTTTGTCATTTTTTTTTGGTGACCCAGGGAACCCCGCACGGCCGACGCCGGAGAGGCGTCACACTTAAGATAATTGAATTTGTGGATTTTTTTTATTATTTTGTCTTTTTTTTTTTGTGACCCGTGGAACTCCGCACGGCCGGCGGAGGGCGTCACACTTAAGATAATTGAATTTATGGATTTTTTTAATTATTTTGTCATTTTTTTTGGTGACCCAGAGAACTCGCACAGCTGGCACCGAAGAGGTGTCACACTTAAGATAATTGAATTTGTGGATTTTTTTTATTATTTTGTCATTTTTTTTTGTGACCCAGGGAACCCCGCACGGCTGGCGCCGGAGAGGCGTCACAATTAAGATAATTGGATTTGTGGATTTTTTTATTATTTTGTCATTTTTTTTGGTGACCCAGGGAACCTCGCACGGTCGACGCCGGAGAGGCGCCACACTTAAGATAATTGAATTTGTGGATTTTTTTAATTATTTTATCATTTTTTTTTTTTTACCTGAACCCCGCACGACCCAGAATTTAGGAGGCGTCACACTTAAGATAATTGAATTTGTGGATTTATTTTATTATTTTGTAATTTTTTTTTGTGACCCAGGGAACCCCGCACGACCGGTGCCGGAGAGGCGTCACACTTAAGATAATTGAATTTGTGGATTTTTTTTTTTTATTTTGTCATTTTTTTTTTTTGACCCAGAAACCTCGCACACTGTACCGGCACCTAAAAGGCGTCACATTTAAGATAATTGAATTTGTGGATTTTTTTTTATTAATTTTTTTTTTTTTTTTGTGACACGGGGAACCCCGCATAGCCAAGACCGGGAGGCGTCACACTTAAAATAATTGAATTTGTGGATTTTTTTTTTTATTTTGTCATTTTTTTTTGACCCAGTGAACCCCGCACAACCAGGCCGGAAAGGCGTCACACTTAAGATAATTGAATTTTTGGATTTTTTTAATTATTTTGTGACCCAGGGAACCTTGCACAACCAGCGCCGGAGAGGCGTCACACTTAAGATAATTGAATTTGTGGATTTATTTTATTATTTTGTCATTTTTTTTTGGTGACCCAGGGAATCCCGCACGACCGGTCTTGGGAGAGCGTCACACTTAAGATAATTGAATTTGTGGATTTTTTTTTTTTTTTTTTGTCATTTTTTTTGGTGACCTGGGAACCCCGCACTCACTGCCACCTAAAGGCGTCACATTTAAGATAATTGAATTTGTGGATTTTTTTATTATTTTGTTTTTTTTTTTTGTGACACAGGGAACCCCGCATAGCCAGCACCGGAGAGGCGTCACACTTAAAATAATTGAATTTGTGGATTTTTTTTATTATTTTGTCATTTTTTTTGTGACCTAGGGAACCCTGCACAACCAAACACGGAGAGGCGTCACACTTAAGATAATTGAATTTGTGGATTTTTTTTTATTTTTTGTCATTTTTTTTGCGACCTGGGACCCGCACTTCGGCGCGCCGAGAGGTGTCACACTTAAGATAATTGAATTTGTGGATTTTTTGAACCCGCACCGGACGAGAGGCGTCACACTTAAGATAATTGAATTTGTGGATTTTTTTATTATTTTGTCATTTTTTTTGGTTACCTAGGGAACTCCACACACTGGCCGACGGAGAGGCGTCACACTTAAGATAATTGAATTTGTGGATTTTTTTATTATTTTGTCATTTTTTTTTTGGTTACCTGGGAACTCCACACCTGGCCAAGGCGTCGAGAGGCGTCACACTTAAGATAATTGAATTTGTGGATTTTTTTTATTATTTTGTCATTTTTTTTTGTGACCTAGGGAACCCTGCACGGCGGCCAGACCTGGAGAGGCATCACACTTAAGATAATTGAATTTGTGGATTTTTTTTATTATTTTGTCATTTTTTTTGTGACCTAGGGAACCCCGCACGGCCGGCACTGGAAAGGCGTCACATTTAAGATAATTGAATTTGTGGATTTTTTTAATTATTTTGTCATTTTTTTTTTGACTCGTAACCCCGCATGCCCAACCAACCTTGGAGAGGCGTCACACTTAAGATAATTGAATTTGTGGATTTTTTTTATTATTTTGTCATTTTTTTTGATCCGCGAACCCCGCACAACCAAATTTGGAGAGGCGTCCACACTTAAGATAATTGAATTTGTGGATTTTTTTTATTATTTTGTCATTTTTTTTTATGACCTAGGGAACCCCGCATGATCGGTGCCGGAGAGGTGTCACACTTAAGATAATTGAATTTGTGGATTTTTTTTATTATTTTGTCCTTGTTCCCTTGTATTTAGCGATTTGAATCATAAGTCACTAATTCAAATCTCGTTAACTGAGTCAACATCCAGAAGATTAAAAGGAAAAAAGAAAAAGAAAAGGAATTTCAACACTCTTAATAATTGTGTTGGGACACGGTTTTTTACAAATACTTTTTAATAATAAAATTCACCCTTAAGGAGATAGAGAGACAGCCTCCTCGGTGGAAAAAGACGAGACAATTTTGGCTTTTCTTTTCGACGACGACAGCGGTTGGAGCCCAGCGGCAGATGACGGTCTATCTTTAAACATGGCATGGGACCTTAATTTTTTGGGGCCAATCCCAAATTGTCAAATTCTTGATATTTTGATGCGTGGAAATTTTTTTCTCTTTATCTAAATTAAAGGCAAATCCACAAAAAAAAATTCTCAAATTATGCTTGTTTCGACGTAAATACTCCAAACTTCTTTTTATCGTTAAAAATTTGTTCACTATGATACAAACACTCTCGATTATTTTGTGTTGTGGAAAAAAAAGTCAAACTTATTATAGAGACGTTATTTCAATATTGAATTTTTCGATTTTACCAATGTAGTTAGAAACCACGTTGATGTGCCACATAGGACGATTCTCATGGAATTTTAACCATGGCACGTGGAATTTAACTAGTGAGGTGGATTGCGCATTCTCAAATGAATAATAACACTGATTTTGATATTAACACTAGAAAAGTCAAATCCTAAAACTTAAGTAATAGGTTAAGAGACACCACATAAATAAAAATAATATTTAAAATTCGTTATCGGGTGATGCATGACAATACTTCAATATAGATGTTTATGACTACATTAATGACAATTGGGAAGTCCAAAATCGAATCGTCATCAGTGTGATAATTTTGGACCAATTGGATAATTATTCCGCATCAATTAAGCACCGAAAACATTGGCCACTTCTTTTTTATTTTTTTAATAAGAAATTTCCAAATGGACCGTACCTCTAATTGGTGCCATTTATTGAGTAAGTCAGTTTTAGATGGGTCTTATGTTGTATGAAATAAAATTCTCTATCTTTTTCTAATAAACGAAAAAAAAAAATTTGCTGGCTACTACTGGAAACATAAGAAATATTTATTTATTCTCTCCCTCTCCCCCCAAAAAAAAAATTAAGCCAAATTGTCGCGAGGCTCCTCAACTTTTCTACACATTACATAATATAATGCTACTTTATCTATGATATCCCCTACCCCAGATCACATCACGACATATATCCAAAATAATAATAATAATAATAATAATAATAATAATAATAATATAGTCTGCTCTTATATCACCTATATATGTTTTTTAATTCATGCACGTGCTTCCCCCGGCCAGATCCACTAGTCACTCGTTTTGAATTAAGTTTTGGATGTCCCAGATGGGTCACGTGACGTGATGGTCCACACATGAAAAAATATATATATACATATATATAATATGATACATAATTATTTATCTATTTGACAGCCCTAAATTAGATAAATCTACATAAATGCTCGGTGTGCGGAAGGGACAAGCAAGGGACAAGCAATTCACTACAAAGGAGAGGGACCGATCAACATGTCGTAACCTCTAATTAAATCTTTCTTAATTTTATAATGACAGTTTATTAGTAACGTTAACGCAACATTAGTTTTGTTTAGTTCGAGGCAAAAATAGTCGCCTTTGTGTTCCAAAGTCTGTGGTCGTTTGAGTCTCAATTCTCGATCTTATTGTTTTTTGTGGGAGTTTGAATTATAATCTCACATGAACTCGAACTTCAAACTGGTCTCTTGATCCTCTCGATGTTTCATTGAGTGTTAAACCGGTGTCGTGTCTCGAGAAATGTGTGAGATCTCAAATTCAACCCTTTATTTGTTGTAGTTATTCGAGAATATCATCGTTGGGATGTGATTTTCTGTGAATTTTCAGTCACTATGTAAATCAAAAATATAAACTTTTGACATATCTAAGATATCGTGTAATCATTATAAAAAATGAAAATGTAAATAATTATAGATAGAGTGAGTTCATTATGTGATAATGGCAATAGATATCCAGTTTTTTTTTTTTTTTGAATAATACAGACTGTTTCAATTTATTTAACTAATTTGAGCGATGCGCTCAAATTACATCATTTGCATATATCAAATAAAGCTAGTAGTGGGAGCAACCCTCAAACGTACTCCTATAATTATATCATTCGGATATTTTTTGATGGTTAATTGAGAAGTGCTCGAATTTAACAATTAAAAAATAAAATAAAGGCGACACTTTTTTTTTAATTGTTTATTTGTACCCTTTTCTTGCCATTCAACTTTTTCGACAGATCCTAACAATCAATTGAAAAATCTACCTTTTCTTCTTTTCTTTTTCGTCTATTTCTCCATTTATTTTATTGCCAACGATCTGAAAAGATGCCACCCAGACTCGCCTTTATGGACATGATTGGTGTCACGTTAAAGAGCTTTTCCCCGCGAGTCCAGATAATTTTTCTCACCCCCGACAAAATTAAATAATAAAATTATTTTTTACATAAAAATTAATATCACCAAAAACTTAAAATCTAACATTTATAATAAATTTAAATTGAAATTTATAATAATTTTATTTGAATTAAATTAATATAACAAAAATTATAAAAATTCAGTTCAGTAATTTAATTAAAAATTAAAAAAATTAATAAAAATCTACGAAAGATAAATTAATCATAGTATTTCGTGGGATAAATTTGTTATGATGTATTGATTTGAAGTTTTTAACGCGTATGTAATTACGGTAGTGGCACTGGAAAATAAATTAATTAATTTTAAGAATTTCTTTTTGGGTTTAGGCGGGGGTCACATCACGTGGTCGTGTTAAAAGAAGTCGCGAGAGAATCTCTGGGCCCCCAGGCCCCGATCTCCCTTCGATTTCTTCATTTCTTTTGTCCTTTCCTCTGTCCCGTCTCATTTTTCTTTTTTCTTATTTAAAAATCGGATATTTATTATTATTATTTATTCATTATTAGGCCTTTTAAATTCTTTTATTTCACTGTAATTGTCGATAAATCCAAAATGAAAGTTATTATCATACACGTCAGGTGCTCGACGTGTCCCTCCACCGTATTGGATCTCCCCTATATTTTTTTCCCTGACAAAAAATAAAAATAAAAATAAAAACCCATCTAGTTTTATTTAATATCGCCTCGGTTGGATATTTTATTTTGCGTGTGATCCTCGTTCGCCTTATCGTGCGCCCTATGATTCACGTGATCGCACGTCGCATGCTTGCGGGATTTATATCGATCCCGCGTGCATTATTTCAAATTACATATTTATCGAACTATTTTAACTAAACTATAAATAGGTATTCAACAAATTTAAAATAAGGTAACAATTTTCACACTTGCTAAAAGGGCAATGACATTTCTAATTTCCTTATGATTTACTCGGAACGAGCGAGGTTAGCGAATAGAGGTGGCGGCGTAAATGGGGTGAGCATGGCAAGCGAGGTGAGTGTTTGTTGAGAGGTGAGCGACCAAAAGTAATTTATTCAATATAAAAAGAAGAGAACAAGAATCTATTAATTTTAAAATAAATAAAAATATATTATATATAATATAATATATAAGTGTCTAATGTAGTCTCGAAGATTTTAATTTAATGAATATAATCGACCGGACCGAACTTTTATCCCGCGTATAAATGATATTTCGAACTAGGTAACAAATTCTTTTTGGGTAATGACATAAATGGTATTTGGATTTTTAATTTATTCAATATAATCTATTAATTTTATTCTAGTGTCTAATGTAGTCCCGAAGATTTTAATTTAATGAATATGATCCTTGAACTTTTAATATATATTTAATTTAGTTATTTAATTATAACGTTAGTTAAAGTGACTAATTTGAATATGTATCAAAGGTCCATCAACTACATTCAACACATAAAAATTTCATGAGATGACAATACATATTTGGTAATGTTCATCAAATATACTAAACAAATTAAAAGATCATAAATCATTCCGTTTTTTTTATTATCGATGAAATTCACATTCGAATGTAGTAACTCCAATTCCGTCCTTTTTTTTAAGGGAAAATTCCAAAAAAAATGCTTGAAATCCATTTATTTTTTCAGATAAGGGGTCAAAGATAAGGACATGAAATGGCATTTGTTATTTTAAACAAGAGTCTAAAGTAGGCATAGTTATTTTAAATAAGGGCCTGATCTTACCGGTTGTCAATCGACTAAATTTTCGGATCGGTTAAAGACGTTTTCATCCAATTTTTCTTTTTCTTTTTTGGCATCGGCCGAATTCTTATTTAAAACATATATAACCACTTCATGCCTTATATTTTAGATCTTTATTCAATTTCGGGCATTTATTTAAGAAAATATGGACATTTCGGATTTGTTTTTGAATTTTTTCCCTTTTTTAAACGATGAAAAAATATTTATTTATTTATTTTGTGGTACGAAAATATCTCTTTTCTCTCTATATATCATTTTTGCCACGCCCTAAAGCAGCACAGTCCCCATTTCCGCCGCCTCCTCCTCTGGCTCTCTACCGGTCAATCATTGTCGCCGGGCTTCGCTCTCCGGCTCAGGTGACACTACAATCTTCGCTTCTCCTCGCTACGGTTTTATAAGCTTCCCCCTTTCCCCCCTTCTCCGGTCGCCGTTCACCGTCGCCGGCGCCGCATTTCCGCTCCCGACAGGCTCCGTTCCTCGTCGGCTCCATTTCCTGAGCGACCCTCGTGCCGTTGCGCCGGTTCTCTCTGCTTTTTGTGCGTGCTCGCGCGCATGTTCTTGTTTTGCTTTGGCTGTGCTGTCCTTTTGATCGCTCGGAGGTGGAGGAGAGTGTTCGGAGTGCAATGCGCGCATGTCGTTTCGGTCCGTCTCTGCGGTTTGTTAAGCGGCATTTGCGCTGCTGTGTGGAGTCTACTGGGTTTGCCGGGTCTTGTTCTTCTGTCGCTTTTTGGAAAAATGCTCCTGTCTTTGCTGCGGTAGATCCGGTGGAGTGATTTTGGGACTCGCGCGTGCGTGGGTCTGTCTGATTTGGATTTCTTTTCCATTTCTGCTGCGCGGCAGTTTCTAGTTTGAGTGAAAATGCTTTGATGGATGCAACATTGTGTACTGCGTCCAATGAAGTCGATTTAGTGGGTAAAATGGAAGATTCGACTCTGGATTGGACGTTTTGAGGGTCTAGAGTTATATAGAATGGACAAGCTTTTGCCTTTAATGTGTGCATCATGGTAGTTGTTCTTTGAGTTTCGTCCTTTAAAGCCTGTGATGTTGTACGTTGCTGATCTAGATCTGAGTTTGTCATTATTTTATTGATGAGTCATGAATCTTTTTCTTTTTTTTTTACACTGTAAGACAATATGTAGAAAAGGACTGCATGTGCATTCACACTTGGAATTAAGACACCTCCTTCAGTTAAGTTGACTGTTTTCTGAAGTTACTGGACTTGAAAGCATGCCGGTAATGCTTAATGTTTTGTGAAGCATGCTGGTAATTTTGAAAACTACTACATAGCATTTTATGGAATTGGACGATTTTTTCTGCTTTACAAGTGATATAGCTGTTGAGGAATCTCTCATTTGATATTGTGAATACCCACATGCAAATGTGAATATCTAACTAATTATCGATTTCTAAAATGATCTTAAATCTATGTTTTTAAGTACTTTTTGTGTAAGCAGATAAGAATTTTCAGAATTTTTTTTTTTTTAAAGGTTGTACAAATATTATGATGTTATGGAATCCAGAAAACCCTATGGACGACTCTGAGGGTAAGAGATAATGCAAAAGATTCAATCTTTCTTCAACTTGACGATGCATTGACTTGGCTGGAGTTATTTTAGCAATCTGCGATATGAGCTGCACGACCTTTCTGTTCCCCTTAGGGAACTATTTTAATCACAGCATAGCATTTGTCTATTTAGATACCGTGGAGTTTCAAGATTTAAACTGGTTTTTTTTTTTGCTTTACTATGGACGTGCATATGTAAGATGTTGACATGAAGCAGCTTTTACTGGACAAAAACATATTGCTATTATCATAGTTTGAAATGATAATGGTAATTAGAATTGCGGTGATGTGTCAAACTTTTAAAAATAGCGATTCTTGGTAATTGTTTGGAAACTAATTTACTATGGAGAACGGTATTTTATACTGCTCCGAATAAAGTTGAGAAAGAATAAATTGAAAGTTGTGGCTTGTGGTTAATAATATTGTTAGATAGCTTCCGGTCTCATGACTATTTGGGGTGTTTGGTTTAGTGAAATGCCTATTTTCCTCGATTGAAAGATAAACTTCTCTTTCGTGTATATTATTGTATTTGGTATCCATTGATCTTGGTATCCCAACTATGAAACTACATTCTTTCTGAATCTCAGAGTTTGAACTTGTTAATCCTGTAGCTGAATGGTTTTTAAGACTGAGGGAGCAATAAGTTGCAAAGCTTAAAGCTTTTCAATATCCCTGCACGATATCTAAAGATATCATTTTCAATTTTTT
Organism: Corymbia calophylla; assembly: GCA_014182845.1. NCBI lineage: Eukaryota > Viridiplantae > Streptophyta > Magnoliopsida > Myrtales > Myrtaceae > Corymbia > Corymbia calophylla. Next base: position 4,579,021 of record CM024702.1, read on the forward strand.
TCTTTTATTTCGGTACTGATATTGAAATCCAAACGTGAATTTGATTAAAGTTCGTATGGAATGTCAAGCTTGTCGAGTGTTTAAATTGGGCCTGATGATGTGAATGAAACTCATGCATGTTTGAACGTGGTCTTGACCAAAAAGATTTCAGGATGTAACTAAGTTGAGTTTAATTGTTAGTGGAGTTGATTGACTGAAGTTACCCAAGGCCCCTGGTCAACTTCATTTGGTATATCTGAAGTAGCACTGATTTGTTATCAAAACTCGGAACTTGGCTATCTCTTCAAGGAAAGAATCTCCAAGTTTGCCTTCATCCTTATTCTCGAGAGATAGATGAAAAATGCTGGTGCTTGTTGCATGATATAACTCTATCTATGATTAGTGCGTGTGCATTATTTGTTAAATTCGAAGTTTGTTTGCGTCATGTCCTTATGTTTTGAGTTGTAAACATTCCCAAGTAGAAATATAGCTGGTCATTTCTTGGTCCTTGATTATCATAAATGTTACTTGAGGTTTTTCCATTCATTTCAGCTTGAAACTTTAGTAAATTTCTTCTGGTTTAGTAATGATGTCCTTATTGCAGGGTTAAGGTGCATTGACAACCACAATGTCTGATATTAAATCTCCGCTGCGCCCAAAGAGGAAGAAGGTCTGGGTGGATTATTTTGTTCAGTTCCGATGGATTATCGTCATCTTTGTTGTGCTCCCAATCTCTTTCACCCTGTATTTCCTCACATATCTCGGGGATGTCAAATCAGAGAGGAAGTCATTCAAGCAGCGTCAGAAGGAACATGATGAAAATGTGCAGAAAGTTGTTAAGCGTCTCAAAGAAAGGGACCCCAAAAAGGACGGTCTAGTTTGCACCGCTCGCAAACCTTGGATTGCTGTTGGAATGCGAAATGTCGACTACAAGCGGGCCCGGCATTGTGAGGTTGATTTATCAGCTTTCCGGAATGTACTGGAAATTGACACAGAGCGGATGGTTGCCAGAGTTGAGCCACTAGTCAATATGGGGCAGATCAGTAGGGTTACGGTGCCAATGAATCTCTCCCTAGCAGTTGTTGCTGAGCTTGATGATCTTACTGTCGGTGGCCTCATCAATGGCTATGGAATTGAGGGAAGCTCCCACATATATGGGCTATTTTCTGATACTGTTGTAGCGTATGAGATAGTTCTAGCGGACGGACGAGTGGTTAGAGCGACCAAGGATAATGAGTTCTCTGATCTTTTCTATGCCATCCCATGGTCTCAGGGTACTCTGGGTCTTCTTGTCTCCGCAGAGATCAAGCTCATACCCGTCAAGGAATATATGAAGCTGACGTACAAGCCTGTCGTGGGTAATCTAAAAGACATTGCACAGGGATACATGGATTCTTTTGCACCACGAGATGGAGATCAGGACAATGCTGAAAAGGTTCCTGACTTTGTGGAGACAATGATATATACGCCAACAGAAGCTGTATGTATGTCTGGGAAGTATGCTTCTAAAGAAGAGGCTAAGAAGAAGGGGAATGTGATTAACAGCGTAGGGTGGTGGTTTAAACCCTGGTTTTATCAGCATGCACAGACGGCACTAAAGAGAGGAGAGTTTGTGGAGTACATTCCTACCAGAGAATATTACCATAGGCACACCAGGTGCTTATACTGGGAGGGGAAGTTGATCCTTCCATTTGCAGACCAGTGGTGGTTTAGGTTTCTCCTTGGTTGGATGATGCCTCCAAAGGTTTCACTGCTCAAGGCTACCCAAGGTGAAGCTATTCGAAACTATTATCATGAGATGCATGTTATTCAGGACATGCTAGTTCCACTGTACAAGGTTGGCGATGCTCTTGAGTGGGTACACAATGAGATGGAGGTAAATTTTCTAATGCTCCTGCTTGATGTTCTTTGAAACATCTGTTCTATTATTTTGATGAAATATAAATGAAAAATAACGTAGTGCATGGACAGTTGCCAAGTTCCCTTGCGCTACTTTGTGTTCTATCTTATTATAGTTTAAGGTATCTTTAGATTTAGACCTTTCCCTCTCTGAAGTCTGGGATGTGGCTTCGTGGCAGAAAGAGTTTGAAATGAACTGGGAACTCCTGTGTTCAGGGTGATTCCCCTTTGAAACTATTCAGTTACTTGGAGTAGGAGTTGTATACATTGCATGTAGTCACAGTTGCCCATTCTTTTTAGGGTACTTTTAATGAGGATTGTGTGATTTCTGGCAATTAAGGCACTTCAAAATGGTTGTTGCCTCTTTCATGTTTGCGTTGTCCCATGCATTTGTCATTTTCTTTCAATTTCAGGTATACCCCCTATGGCTTTGCCCCCACAGGCTCTATAAGCTCCCCATGAAGACCATGGTCTACCCTGAACCTGGATTCGATCTACATCGCAGACAGGGAGACACACAATACGCTCAAATGTACACGGATGTCGGGGTCTATTATGCACCTGGGCCAGTCTTGAGAGGTGAGGTATTTGATGGCTCTGGAGCTGTTCGCAAGATGGAGAACTGGTTGATTGAGAACCATGGCTTCCAGCCCCAGTATGCAGTCTCTGAGCTGAATGAGAAGAACTTCTGGAGGATGTTCGATGCTGGCCTCTATGAGCACTGTAGGAGGAAGTACAAAGCTGTGGGGACCTTTATGAGTGTGTACTACAAGTCCAAGAAGGGAAGGAAGTCCGAGAAGGAGGTGCAGGAAGAGGAGCAAGCGCACCTCGAACCCGCCTATGCTGAGGTCGATCAGCCTGCAGATTAACGTGGATGGAGTGTTCTTGGATTTGCAGGGATTTCTTACTTCTGTGTCAGTCATCTTTCGCTTTTCTTTCACCCTTGTTTGCAACAGTGGATTGGCGTTTCTTCTTTTGTGACTTTACTTGCTGAGTATTGTTTAGGTAGAAGTCTCTTTTGGATGGTCTAACGGGTTGACCCTCGCTGGATGGTTCTCTATTCCCTCTTTGCTCTTTTTCCGGTTGGGTTTTGCTTTTATAACTCCACACTAGCTCCATTGTTAAGCCCGGCCGCAGGTTATGTTCTGAGGTACCGTCGCACTAGTCGATCTTCACGTTGGCCTAAATCATGCACTCTTCGGTTATCTGTTATTTTCATTTGAGATGATGAGGTTCATAGCAGATGATACTGTCTTCTGGCATCAGTAGCAAAAACTGGTTGGAAGCAACGCAGTTTGCAAATTGCTATAGAAATGATTTACCTGTCTGATCTGACAATTTCATGGGCAAGATCCTCTTAGAAAAGCAAACGGACTAAGAACAAGTTCCATGGCAGCATGTGCATGTGTTTCGTCCATTGTTTCAAGAAAGCGCCCTCTTTTTCACTGGATATTCTTATCGAAGGCGCGAACAAGATTCACGGGCACACGAGCAGCTGCTGCCAAGGTGCACGCACTGCTCCTGTGCCGCGTGACACGGGCGGCTTTAGCTTCTTGCTGGAAATTTTAGCTCAGCCAAAAATTTGGCTATGGCAAGATCAGAACCTGAATTGCTGCATGGCAATGTGGTGCAGGTTCATTGATGCTTTTTCACTCGATATTTGATCAATCAGATGCATTGAGGGAAAAAGGTGCAATATGCCCAGAAAGACAGCTTTAATTTCACGTTTTGCACACGAGCTGATGTCAACTTGGAGACGGACTCGTTCCATGTCACCGGCAAAGCTGGGCCGGACCACCTGGGCTTCTCGTTGTCGGGTCAAAATAAGCGGTTTTTTGTATACTATTTTCGATATTGTTCATAATAAAACATTTATTAGAAATTTTTTATTATTTATCCTATCACTTACCATTTTTTTAAAATTTAAATTACTTTTCAAGCAGAAGTGGTGTTTGGTTGCACCCAATTATGATTTTTTTTTAAAATCTTCGTTATTACAAATATGTGGGGCATTTTTAAGTAAGTGGTAAATATGTGTTTTATTTTTTTTACTAAGTTAGTAGTCAAACCGTTCAAAGCTGCCTAAATAAGATAATATAATCTTTGTCAGGGTTAATGGAAATCAAGACGCGATTTTCCCAAAAAATGTAAAAAATTGCATACTTAAATGTTATATGCATATTTTCTTAATCGAGATTCAACACAGATCTGGTACTCATAAGCAAATTTTAATGATGCAAAAAATAAAAGGCATTTCTAGTTATGTGAGATATGCATTCATGTGGTGTTAATTTGACCTTTTATCCTTAGAAATATGAAATGAAAGAATAAACCGGCAATTATTGACGGGATGAATCCGTGTATTGCTAGATACACAAGGGAAAGGTTTCTTGACTGGGGAAAATGGCTTCCTTTTTTTAAATGGGAAATCATTTTCTAAGTTTTGAACGAGGAGTTTTTTATTGGCTGAAAATATTTTTTTTTCTTGGACATTTTTTTTGCATCGTACTCTAAAAAATGTTGAATTATTTTTCTGACATTTATTTTTTTGGGAAACACACATAACCTTAGTATAATTATTTTATCTTTCCACGTCAAATGAAGCCCAACCTTCTATTGATTCACACATGTATATCCATGAGGGTAAATTCAACAAATAAATACAAGATACTATTATATATCTACCTTTGGAAGCTTAGTGGGGACAAGTGCCCTATTGACCTATGTTAAGTCCATCAATGGCTCAATTAAATTGGAAAATCACTTATTTTCAAAATGATAGATTACACTAACTTTAGTATCTAATGTGATTGATTCTATCTTGCCCATCTAAATGTTATCCTCTATATGAAAGAACATTTTTCTAGAAAGACATATTTAACCATTACCAAACAACAACTTACACTGAATATTTTTAAGAAAATATTTGTCGCTTAGTTCATGGAAAAATATTTCCTGCTAAATGAACAAGCTTATATTTTAAGAGGAGATTGACAAAACGAAAATATGTAAACAATTTATACTTACATTTATTGGACAATTCTTAAAATTCATTCGAATGCTTGCCAGGAGAAATAATTTTTCTACGTGTAATTTGAGTAAAATGTACATAAATAAACTTGATTAAAATTGATATTATGCTGATTTTTTTTTTTTTTTGTCAATAAATTCGATTCCGCGATCCGCCGCCAAGAAGGAGAGCGCAAGCAAGAAGGAATCGGAACATTCCCGGGAACCCGAACACCAACCGGATCAAACAAGCATTCCGGGCGGGTCGGTCAAACGGGTCGGGCGAGTCGGCGAGGAAGGCACGCGGTCATATAAAAAGGGCCGCCTCCCTTCCTTTTCCTTCCTTTTCAAGTCGCCCTCGAAGATTTCCCTCACCGAATCGCGTGAGACGGCCGTCGGAGCAGCATCGATCCCCCCACCCTCGAAGCAAGCGCGCGCGCGCGTCGCATTCCGCCGTTCCCTTCTTTCGTCTTCGGAAATCGGTGAGTCGTCTCGATATTCTGGCTCGCCCCGGCCTTCGCTTCGTTGACTGGTTTTCTAGCCGTAGTTTGGTTTTTCCGGCGTGAATTCGGTTTCAATCTGCGAACTTTGAGGTATCCGAGGGTCCGTTCTTTGTCAGGGTGTGTGAATTCGTTGGTAACGAGTTTTGGGTTGCCCTTGGTTTTCGATCTTGTTTATTGGGTTGTAACTCATCGTAGAAAGTTTCGGCGTCGTCGTAATTCATTAACGTGGCGAGGTGTGTGTCCTTTGGTTTTCCATTCTTCGTGTGCTTGAAGAGTTCCTTGGAATGTATGCTGAATTGTTGTTCCTTTTTGGTTCTTCGTAGGATCCAATGGCAACGCAGGATGCTGTGTTGGCTTTGACCGATGACGCGATTATGCAAATGAAGGCAGTTTTGGATTTGATCAGGGAGGTTGGAAGTGACAAATTGGAGCAGTGTGAGCCTCAGATCATCACGCAGGCATCTAATTTAGGTATCGCATAATGCTCGTCGTGCTTTTCAGGATTGCACGTACCCATTTAGCGTTTGTCCAATAGATCACGCTCTATTTTCGCTTTCTTGCATGCCTGCCTTGTGTACTGTTAATTTTATCATTGTGAACCTTTCTATCCGCTATAACTGGCCCTTTTCTCTTTTTGCCATGGATGGAATATCGGTCACTGACATTATGAGCAATTGCTCTTTTGATGGGAGGCTTTGACAGGTGGCAAGCCAAAACTTCTATCGCATTAACTTAATGATTCGAGACCTCTCAATGCGAGCCTTCTTAGATCTCATGTCAGTCTCTAGGTTTTGTGTCAGAATTGTCTGTTTGATTGCTCTCTTTGTGTATCTCATATATTATGCTCATAGTTTTATTGTCACCACGTCTCCCATAATACAGATAAAACAAAATGAAAATTAGAACTTCATTTTAGGAACTTCCATTTGTGCTTGTTATGTATTAATTGGCTCCATGAAGGAACAGAATTGTTGGGCAAGTTGACAAAATATCTTGATCTTTCATTTTTGGTTCATGTGAATGTACACATACACAAGCACACACGTGCATATTTCTCAGGAAGGGTGCAGGCCCCCTTTTTTCCACAATGTACAAGTCGCGTCGTGATTTTAACTGACAACCTGATTTTTAAATGGAAGAAGAGCTATTGGGGATGTGCATGAAATTGCTTGAAGGGTCACTTAGTTGCGTTTCATGTTGTCTCTTCGTGTTTTTGTCTTTTTATTTTGACAATATGGTTTTAATCTGGAGATTCAAATTGTGCTTCCTCTGATTATTTTCCGGCCAGTGACAGGTCAACTGCCAGTAGAGTCTTCTTCCGTGGACTTCGCCATCGCTATCTGCAAGTCACCGGAATTTCCTGGTAATAGCTTGTTTGAAGAAATCTCAAGAGTGTTGAAGCCTGGTGGAACCATTGTGATCAGGAAGGCTTTATCATCTGTGGCAGAGGATACATCTAAGGTAGATGATGCTCGTGGTGAAGCATCATCACCATCTGCTTTTCTCTTTACTCGTTTATTTGATTTGAGTGAATAATATGCCGTTCTGAACATCATATGAAACTTTGATTTTAGGCATCCGCTGCTCTTGAACGTGAGTTGCTGTTGGCTGGATTTTTAGAAGCACAGAATCTTCAAATTAAATCAGTGGCAAGTTCTGAGGTTGTACGGCATTTTATGGTGAGTGCCAGTTTTTAGCATGACCCATCTTTGTCCATCTCAATTTCCCTTGATTATTCTGCTTCTTGTATAAAATGTTGTAAAGAGTGACGGGCCAAGTTTTTTACCCAAGCGTTTATTTCTCTTTCTTCTTGCAAGTATTCCCTTATCTAAATCAATTGTTTTTGTGCAGTAATTTTGATATTTTCCGGCCAGGTTTCTTGTATCTTGGATAATTTTTTGGTGGTTATTTTGTTATAGGATCTATTCATATAATTTGCTGTCTGCTCACAATTTAATACCAATTTTATGCTATTGGATTTTGCAAGCATCTTATGGTATGTCTTTTGAATATTTTCAGGTCAAAGCAACAAAGCCATCTTGGAAACTTGGCTCCTCCTTTGCAATTAAGAAGGACACAAAAAGCTTGCCAAAAGTTCAAATAATAGGCGATGATGATGATTTGATAGATGAGGACAGCCTTTTAACTGAAGAGGACTTGAAGAAACCGCAACTTCCACCTGGTATAATAGCAGAATAATAATGTATCAGTACTGTGAGCTTTTTGTGTTTTGAATTCTTCATAATACAGAAACAACTTTTGTAGTTGGGGACTGTGAAGTTGGAAGCACTAGGAAAGCTTGCAAGAATTGCACATGTGGGAGAGCTGAAGCAGAGGAGAAAGTGGAAAAATTGGGACTCACCTTGGACCAGCTAAACAATCCTCAATCGGCGTGTGGCAATGTACGCTCTCTTCTTTGCTCTTTTATTGTTTGGCTGTTATATGTGGGGTGTGATTAGCAGTAAGAATTTGGATGCTGAAGGATTTATGAAATATATAGAATTTGACAGGGTTTTTTCTTAATTTGGTAAATATTCGGTGTAAGTAACAGTAACATTGGGGGTGCTCAAAGTTTTACGCCACGATGTAGGATTTGACAGGGTGATCTATGCTTTTGACTTCATTATGATTCTTGTCTTAGCAATGTTATAGCAGTTGCACTGTCTTGTTCCCTTGGAGCATTGATGCCCTTGATTAAATTTTTAGAATTGCAAAAATCTCAGTTCATTCCTGCCATGGGGGTTTGCTTTTGTGTATGAAAAATCGCTGAGGTTTTGGATAGGATGTTGGGAATTTTTTGAGTCATGAATTTTCATCATTTGGCTTATAATTTTGCTGATTTATCATGCCATGCAGTGTGGTCTGGGAGATGCCTTCCGCTGCAGCACATGCCCTTACAAGGGTCTTCCACCATTCAAACCCGGTGAAAAGGTAACCTCTCTCTCGTGCAAACACAAACACAGAGGCACTGACACACATAATGTGCATGCTCATGTGCTTATTCATGTACGCACTCATCCAGACTGGATTAAACAACTAGCTTATCTTAAAGCCGATTCTCAATGGATGTTCATTACGTATTGCAGGTCTCATTATCAGCAAACTTTCTGGCGGCAGATATATGAGTCACTTTGCATTTACTTAGGTGGTCTTCGGATTACTGACAAGCTTGGTGGTGGTGAATCAGTTGTGCTTTGTCTTCCGTCATTGCAGCCTATGGGGAGAGCTCTGGCATCCTTTGTCAAGTTAGAAAGGTGGTGTGCATTCTTGACAGGATGAGCCAAATTTTGGTTTCACAAGGTCTCACCCTCAAAGGGACATATACAGTCTAATTGTATTGCTTTCATATGTTGTCGTGATGATGTTCTTGATTTATTTTATTTTATTTTAAAAAAGGCTGGCGGAAGTGTATGTCGACTTCAATCATATCAATTTGTCAGTGATGGTAGAAGTGGTGGAGGGGGCTTATTTTGTTATTTGTTTGACGTTTCTACTAATACCTCCCACCTCTTGAGGCCATTTCAACAGCGGATTGACACCCGACTTGGCTAGCAAGAAAAAAGCTAAATCCAACTTCTTATGAACAAAATGGTTAATGAAATTACTCAATAGTGAAGCCCTGACAATTTGGCCTGCAATCTGAGTTTCGTACCGGAGTAGATTCGTCCTCCGCTTTTCACCTTTTGCTGAGACGAATCTATTGGCATTGCTTCCATCGAAATGAGAACAGGATCAAAAGCTTTGATTTATTGGAGAAAGAACCTCTTTTAGCAACCTATGTACACGATATGTTATGTAAGAATTATGCTTTCACATGATGGGTCCTCAATCTCTCCATAGGCAGGATTAGGGCAAGGAGAAATGAATGTCGTCTAAAGTCATGTACAATATACTTCTTACGGCAAGAAACAGAGATTATATTGACATCTGTCGGTCAACGGTTCGTGTTCTTCAGCTCCAAGAGTCTGCACCACCTCTTATCAACTGAAGCAGCTTTTGGACCACCAATATCTGCACACAAGAAATATAAATCAACTCAAGGTGATCCATTCTAACGGTCCTGACCCGGCTGATCTTGAACTGAACTGGTTTAATTGTCCGGTTCACTTGGTTTGGGTAAATTATTTGGAATTGGAACTGGTGACCCATTTCATCCAACGAACCGGATCTTGGCCTTTTCGAGGACTCCACTGGCTTTGAAGCCAACTCAAAGCAAACTGACGTGCAGTCCAAAACACTTACACTGGAGTGTAGGCTCGGATTTTTCACATGATTCTGAGCATGTATCCTGCAAATGGAATCACGAAGTAGAATTACCAAATGGACTTAGGAAAGCATGTTCCGCTTGTGCATGTACATGTAGTGATCTTCTTTAAAATCAGCATGGCCTTGGCTTCTGTTCTTTAATCTATAATCAGATATATCAGGAGGTAAAATTTGGACAACTATTAACATGTTGGATCCGTACTTTGACGGAGGTAGTAAGCCGAAGAGTGTCTTGAATAAGTTGATCAAGATGAGCTTCATATCCAGGTTTAACATAGATGACCTGTTGAAACACGCATGTTAGAGATAGATATTGAGAGAGCGAGAGAGAAGAGGGTTCAAGAGACTTAATGATGGATCGTCTCCTCCGATCTCGGGAAGTTTGGTTGCTTGACTGACTCTATTAGATGTCAGAACCCAAACATTGAAACTTGTGTTAATCTGCTGAACAAGGAAAAGGAATAGTCATAAACACAATTCCGCCAATTCTATAAGGTAATGTGCTGGTAGATAAAGTTTGATTTGAACTAGACAAGAGAGTTGGTCCATTGCGTCCTAACATGCTTCCTTTATCTACTTGCTGAAAACTGAAAACTTTACCTCTCTGCAGTAAGGGGAAGAGCAATTACTGCATTTTCTGGTGAAAGATGTAGTGATCCTCCCGTCAATCGATAAGCCAAAGCTGGCATGCTGTCCCAAAAAACAACGAAAACTAAGATAAAACAATGGATTCGCTATTGGCAAAGAGGAAACAGCTTGATAAATTGGAATATTCAGAGCATTGACTTAAAGTTGGTGCACGAGAGAGACTGAATGGGATTCTTTAGAGATGTACAAGAGAGTAATCTCAGCATTTTCAGTCATCACCATTCAAATGGCGTGCGCTCATAGGAATTTTCCAGTCATCCATCTCTTAAATTATATCGCTCATTGGCAAACACAAACATCACCCCTACTTTGAATTTGATCTTGATAACATGAAAAAGACGGATCTTTCACATGTATCAATTTGTTAGCCAATTGAATTATTGTGCTACCTAGCTTTGGGCGGAGGATCAAGAGTGTTTTAGCATACTTGGACTTGGTGATTTCTGACTGACCAGGTCGTGAAATCCCGATACTTTCACTCACGAGACATCCTCATCCCAGCAGGGAAGCATGATCTTTCAGACGGTTCTTTTTTCGCACAGCAGACGAAAACCAAACTAAGAGATAAGTCGATTCAACAGATCACGACGAAGTTCAATTGCAGTCCTTGTTTGACATGGGAGTATCATGTGTGGGCTTTAAATGTGGGAATGGAGGTGAAAACTACGAACGGATTGTTGGAAATATATGTTTAGACTTGGTTTTAAGGTTTGCCATTAACCAATTCGATCCCGACTTTTGTATGATGTATTTATCAACCACTGCAAGAAATCTCCATCAGAAAAGGGAAAGAGGTTCCACCTTTTCTATGCTGAGGTTGACAAGAACTTTGGCATCTTTCTGGTCGTCTTCGATCAAATCCAATAACTGCAAGTCTCGGAGAGAGAGGATGTAATCGCAGGTCAATTTCCCATGCCACCTCTTGTCTGATGTACCGACTGTGATCAGATGGCGCGGCCCTTTCTGACTTCTTCTTGAAATCTGCACCAGGCAATCATAGGGAGTATGAACATGTGATGAATTTTCATGTATTGAGATTATTATAGAAGTCTCAAAGCTAGTAGTAGGAGAGTCTCTGATCATTCTAGCCCTAATTATCATACTATACTGCTTTCAACCGCTCTCCAAGTTGATCACAGACAATATCGAAAGATCGATTCTGTTGAGAGTAACTATGAATAGGAAGAGACTCACAATCGCCGATTTAGCACCTTACATGGCTAGAATATAGGCCTGCGAAGCTCGAGTTCAATTATATTAGCAATACAGAAACAACCCATTTCTTTTCTTCATACTAGCTCATAGACCTCGAGCTTACTAATCATAACATAAAGAAAAATGCCCGCAATCCAGAATTCCGGAAACAAAGAAGAATAGCAACGGCACCAACATCATCATCGCAAGAGAAGATCCAGTTTTTAGCAGTAGCACAAGAAACGAGTACACTGAATCAGAAGACCTCCCAGCAAATCTGTCAGACACGAAAAGTCGCATTTTCTCGAGATAAGCTAGCTCTTTCAAGCTTCGCAAGTACAGCATGGAAGAAAAGAAGCCTGCTTAAATTGGCACTAGTTGACAAAGACAGAAGACTATCAAATTTCCTGATCACCAGTACCAACATAAACACTGCATCTTCCTAATGTTGCAACCATTTTCAACATAGCTAATTCACACCTTCATGCTTGAGAACACGAGCAACGGACTTACGGAGGCATTGATGTTCCACCGCTTGCGCACCGGAGGACGCCATTTTCCTGCAAGTGTCGGACAGAGATTCAGAGAACGAAGCTGAATGTCCCCAACTTCTTTTCCATGATCTTTTCTATAATGCGAGTTTCTACAGCTTTAGAAGAAGATGGCGCGTCGAGCATAAATCTGAAAGTGGGATTTGAGCAGAAAGAGGAAAGGATGAAAATGGAAGCTTCAGCTCTTGAGGGATTCTGGTGATGATTTACCTCCTGCATCATGGAAGCGACAGAACAGTGAGGACGAAGAAGGAGAAGAAAGAGAAGAATATGTGGCTGTTGCCATGTGACGAAGAGCCAGAGCCAAGATATGGAGGGAAACATACTATCTTCTTATTTCGCTAGTAGTAAAATAACAAATCCATCTACACCCCTTTCTTTTCTTTTCTTTTTTTTTCCTTTTCCTATTTTTTCTTTCGTTCATAGAGAAAAAGACAGTTGTCGAAATTGACTTTATCGAGATATCTATAAAGCTCAAAAGTTCGTAATATTGAAGTATGTCGGTAGATAAAGGACAGAAGAATTAATTCTTGAATGAAAAATAAATAATTCGAAGTTTTATAAAAAAAATCTTTTATATTGCTTAAAAAGTTAATTGATAAAAAAGTTCTTCATTATTAACGACAATTATTATGCCTAAATATTTTCATCATCTAAATATTCCCATAGACGATAAAAATGATTTTTATTTATCCATTTTTACAAATAATTATTTTTAAGAAAATATTTTATAAATAAAGTCTAAATTTTGTACTCATTTTACTTTCGAGTTTCTGAACATTTTCTTATTCAAGCAAATATTTCAACTTATACGAGGCTGACATAAAAAATGCAGGTGCGAAAATGTTGGTGTGCAAAACTAACGACCTTAAATAGCCATTAATTGTCCATAACAAAATTAACATGGTCATTTCGAAGAAAATGTGATTAAAGTTATAGATTATTTTTTCGATTTTATTGCTTTCTTAGTTTATCTCACCTCAGCAATGATTTATTTATCTTTATTTAACAAAATTACGTATTTTTATGATAAATTGATAATACGGTCTTTACACTACTGATTTGATCTTTTCATATGTTAAAAAAAAACCCTTTCTTTTAAAATTTTGAACAAACAACATTTTCAATCTTTACAACTATTTTACATAAAAACCAAAAAAGGAAAAAATGAAAATTAAAAATAGGTTCACTCTCTCTCTCTCTCGCCCTTTGCATTACAGCGGCACATATAAGAGGGGGAGTCGAGGGAATTAGGGCTTTATTTGGATTGGGGAAATTTGGACGAAAGTGAGCTCGGATTATCGCTGAAATCTCCCGTTTCCATCTCGACGGCGGCAATCTCTCCGTCCTTCCTCCGCTTGTTCGAGCCGGCCGATCGATTCTCCTTCGCCTCCATTTCGCGCCTCCGGCGACTGAACCGGCTGTGCCTCTGCTGCCGCTGGTGCGTGCCCCCGATTCGTTTCGTTGCTTCGTTTCATTTCTGCTCGTGTGCGTGTGCGTTTTCCCGATTCATCTGTTGCGAGGCGTTGTAGACGACGGGGACGGGCTTGGCTTCGTTGGGAATGGAGTGTTTCGCTTGGTTGTGAGTGGCGGCGGGAGATGTCGCTCCGTGTTTCGAATAAAGTTAGAGACTTTAGGTTTTAGTGGCTTTTTTTTTTCTTTTGGGTTTGGTGAATTCGAGTGTTGTAGACGACGAGGAGATTATGAGCTGTCGATCTGGTTGTGGCGATGGCTACGCTGCATTAGTTTTGCTTGAAGGAGTGAGGGCATCTCCGTGGTTTGGGGCGGGACCGCGTGAGGGCTTGGTGCTGGGTGGGGAAACGTGCGAAGCATAGGACGGCTACGCTTCCTTTCTGTGTATGATGGGTGTGTTACTAGATGAATTTTGTCGAGACTATGTTCTGCAGAGTTTTTAGAATTCCCAAATTTTGAATGAAAAATTTCGAAGGGACTGTGGTGGGTGTGTTAAACACGTTGATTGGCCCTCCCGTGCTTGGTCAACGTGTTGTTTGGATCGAGAGAATAGGAGTATGGTGCCTTTATAGTTGGTTTTATAATTGATATGAATACCATGCATTGGAAATTACCAGTCAGACTGTCAGTCAACACTGGGAATGTTCTCTCCGTTTCAATTCTTTGGAAGAGATGCTTGCCAAGTGAAATATGCCACATTGCTTGGAGTCCTAGTTTTCTAGATCTGTTTCTCTAAACAGATGTGTCTGCACCCCTTGTACATCAGTACTAGCGAATTACTTATTTGCTAATTATAAAAAAGAATCTGATTAAATTAAAGTATACAATTCTTGCAAGTCATTTCACCTTATAGATTCGTCTAAGAGGCTCTACTGGTTGGATTTTTATCCTGGAAAATCAGGGTTTATTTTGCAGACTTTGGTGACAATGATATGCTGATTTTCCAATCCTTTCTTTATTTGATTACACTTTTCTTCTACATTTTTGTTTTTGATTTAGTGGCAACTCTTGCCTGTTTCAATCATGAGTTATCCTCCAATTTCTTGTAGCACAATTGCCAGTACAGTCTGTTGTGGTTTATTGTTGAAGCTGGAAGTAATTCATCCTTCTTATTTTGCTAATCCATGTTTGGAAAATTGTTCAGGTTGATTGAGATGCTTTTGAGCAAAAGGTGTGGAACTTTTTAACGTATTCCTTCTTGTTATCTACTACTTCGAGTAAACTATTATTCAAGTGAAGATGTTGGGTGCAACACCTATTTTGCCCCTTCCTGCCCCACCTCTTGATGGAAATCTGGGTCCTCTTCCTCCATCTCAATTGCCAGACGAGCAGGAGGAGGATGGAATGGAAACTGAGGGAAATAGTAATGCTGCGCCTGCTTCAGTTGCAACCCACACAAGGACAATTGGAATTATACATCCTCCTCCTGACATCAGAAACATTGTCGATAAAACAGCTCAATTTGTTGCAAAGAATGGACCTGAATTTGAGAGAAGGATTGTTGCGAACAATGCTGGCAATGCAAAGTTCAATTTTTTGAACTCTTCTGACCCTTACCATGCATATTACCAACATAGATTATCTGAATTTCGGGCACAGAGTCAGGCTTCAGCACAGCAGACACCTCAGCCTGCAGATTCTGCTGTACCTGAGTCAGTTCCAGCTGCCCCTGCTGCACAGGCTACTCCAGAGTCGATTCAATCAGACATCTTAGCCCAGTTGAAACCTGCACGTAAAGTTCTTGAGCCTCCAGAGACAGAACAATACACCGTCCGGCTTCCTGAGGGTATTACTGGGGAAGAACTTGACATTATAAAGCTTACAGCGCAGTTTGTGGCTAGAAATGGGAAGTCATTCCTAACTGGGTTGACTAGCAGGGAAATAAACAACCCTCAGTTTCATTTTCTCAAGCCAACTCATAGTATGTTTATGTTCTTCACTGCACTGGCTGATGCCTATTCAAAGGTGCTGATGCCTCTAAAGGGGTTGACAGACAAGCTTCAGAAGAGTGTTGTGGATATGACAACTGTGCTGGAAAGGTGCTTGCATCGGCTAGAGTGGGAACGGTCACAAGAGCAGGCAAGGCAAAGAGCAGAAGATGAGATTGAGCAAGAGAGGATGCAAATGGCTATGATAGATTGGCATGATTTTGTTGTGGTCGAGTCGATAGATTTTGCAGATGATGAGGATGAAGACCTTCCACCTCCAATGACTATTGAAGAAGTTATACGGAGAAGTAAGATGTCAAATCAGGAAGAGGAAGAGATGGTTGAGCCTGGAAGGGAGGTGGAAATGGAAATGGATGAGGAGGAGGTACAACTTGTTGAAGAGGGTATGAGGGCAGCTAGTCTTGAAGAAAATGATGATGAGAGGAAGACTGTGGCCAGGGACAATGAGGAAGAACCACCTATGAGAATAGTGAAGAACTGGAAGAGACCAGAGGATAGAATACCTGCTGAGAGAGACCCAACCAAATTTGTTGTTTCCCCTATTACTGGTGAACTGATCCCGATTAATGAAATGTCGGAACACATGAGAATTTCTCTCATTGATCCAAAGTACAAAGAACAGAAGGAGAGAATGTTTGCCAAGATTAGGGAGACAACTCTTGCTCAGGATGATGAAATATCTAGGAACATCGTTGGACTTGCGAGGACTCGTCCAGATATTTTTGGTACGACTGAGGAAGAAGTTTCCAATGCAGTGAAGGCTGAGATTGAAAAGAAAAAAGACGAGCAACCAAAGCAGGTTATATGGGATGGTCATACTGGCAGCATTGGACGCACTGCAAATCAAGCTTTGTCTCAGAATGCTAACATGGACGAACAGAACGATGCTGGAAATGATGCAAGGACTCTTCCTGGTCCTGCTGCTCCTCCACCAAGGCCCATGCTTCCATCTGTTCGCCCTCTCCCTCCTCCTCCAGGACTTGCCTTGAATCTTCCTCGTGTCCCTCCAAACCAAGTCCAATATACCACTCAAACTAGCGGTGGATTTCCAGTGCCTCCTCCCAGGCCTCCAGGTATGCCAATGGTATCTCCAATTCGTCCACCACCACCTCCAATGCCCATGACTTCTGGACAGCAGCCCATGATGGTTAATGGGCCACCTATGCCACATCATCTATCTATGAATCCATCTGGAATTCCTGCACCGCCTCCTCCTGGATCTCAGTTTACACCCATGCCGGTTCCGCGACCTTTTGTCCCCATGCATGTTCCCCCAACTGGTTTGCCCATGATGCCCCCACCACCTCCTCCTTCGTCACAGGGAATGGCTCCTCCCCCACCCCCTGAGGAAGCACCTCCACCTCTTCCAGAAGAGCCAGAGCCAAAGAGGCAGAAGCTCGATGACACTGCCCTTATTCCGGAAGATCAGTTTCTGGCCCAAAATCCCGTATGTGACCTCTGTTGTTTTTGCATTTCTCTGTTGCTACCTATTATTTTCTTATTTTTTATGTTTGTATTCAAATTTTGATGTTCATAGACTGATTGAAATTCTTTGATTGGAATTGTTGCAGGGCCCTGCTCGTATTAATGTATCTGTACCCAATCTCGACGAAGGAAGTCTTAAAGGCCAGGTTTTGGAAATTGCAGTGCAGTCTTTGTCTGAAACTGTGGGCAGTCTGAAGGAAAAGATCGCTGGGGAGATACAATTACCAGCAAACAAACAGAAACTGAGTGGAAAACCTGGTTTCCTCAAGGAAAATATTTCTCTTGCGCATTACAACATCAAAGATGGGGAAACTCTTGCACTTTCTCTGAGGGAACGTGGTGGCAGAAAGCGATGAAAAGATCCCTGGTGCCATGAGGATGTTAAAAGGTTCTCCCTGGAACTTCTTATTGCCATGAATATAACCCATGTGTTTCTGTGGGACTCCACTTAGTATCAGATGAAAACGTCGTGGTTGAAGTTGAATTGGCAATGGACTAGCAGTGTTGAGTTCTGTCTTTTTCCCGAATCTTTAGACTGATACTGTGGTATTTACTACAGATATGGCACCTTGGAATTTCTGTTCAAGGGCATTGGGAAGTATTCTTATCTAGGCTGTAGGAGTTATCTGACAGTACTACTAATATGCTCATTTTGGACTTGCAGCTCCCTTGAAGTTTGTGGCCATTTTGAGATGCTGGTTTTGATTTTCGTTAGATGGATCCTGGAGTGAGATGCTCCCGTACCTTATGGAGCTTTTTGTTTGGGCTAGTTAAGATCTTTGTATGAAATGTCTTATTTTTTTAACAAGTCAGTTATTGCTATTATGGGGAAAGTTGCAATGGAAGTCTTTCTCTAGAGTTAGCTTCTTTTTTATAGGGTCCATTCTTGTGACATGGATGGATTTACACTGTCTAATTTGGTACCTGCAGAACATCTGGAGATGAACAGTCCTTGTATTCTGGAGATGCTGTGTTTCACTTCATCACCTCTGGAGCAATTTATTTTGGTCTAGCAATAGCAAGCAGTTGTAGGACGGCTGCCCTCTCATA
This sequence comes from Corymbia calophylla, assembly GCA_014182845.1. NCBI lineage: Eukaryota > Viridiplantae > Streptophyta > Magnoliopsida > Myrtales > Myrtaceae > Corymbia > Corymbia calophylla. Next base: position 4,597,027 of record CM024702.1, read on the forward strand.
ATGTCTTTTCTTTCTAGCACAACATGCCTCTTCTCTCTCTCTCTCTCTCTCTCTCTCTCTCTCTCTCTCTCTCTCTCTCTCTCTCTCTCTAGATATTTCATTGTTTGTGGAGTGATATGTCTCGCAAAAATTGCTGATTCTCTTGTATAACATGGCAGGTAGGACTATGGTCTCTGAGCTAATAATATGGTAAACTAATTTTTGGACCGTGCCAGTTAGCTTGCACTTTTGGTTGCAATTGACCTTCTCTTTAAAGTTGCCATTAGTTCCTGCATTGGTTGAGCTCGTGTATGCATACTTTGATTTTTATTTTTTTTCCTGGCGGAAAACACAGTGAGAGACTCGGATGGGGGCTAATTACGGGAATTGCTAGCCGGAAAGAGGGCCACCCGTACATTTCCTGATCAAACGGGGTGTCCTGTGGGAGTGAAGCTATGAGATTGATCAGGTTCTGGGTTTGTGGAGAAATGTCTCTTGAAGGTCAAGTTGAAAATGAACGTTGATGTCCAACATTAGCAGTCGACTAGTGTGTCGTAGTCTTAATTTGATCTTGTCCTCACTTGTTTCACATTCTTACCTTAATTTGGGTATGAATTATTTGAGATTGGATAAATTATTAAAGTATCTTAGGAATATGAGTCGAATTGGATATGAGTTATTAGATTTATATTGCGGTGTGCCTTTTTCACTCATTATTTGACTAAAATACTCATCAACACAATCTGTTTATATTGCTCTTTGGGGGTCTCACTTTTGAACATTTCTCTTCTCCCAATGTTTTAAGAAAGTATTGTTTCATTTTTCTAGTCCTTTTTTTTGGTGGGTCCCACGTCCATTTTCCTTAAATTCATAATTCTCTCATGTAGAGGTGTCAATATAGGTCATAAGCCCATTTAATGACTCACTTTTAATTAAATGGGTCAAGTGAAAATTAAATATTGGTCATAAATAGATTTTAGAAAGTAAAGTTAAAAAATAAATGAGTTCAATGTGAGTTATGCAGAAACCCAAAGCCTCCCTCTGTCCTCTCTCCTTCCATCCTCGGTCCCTTCTCTCTTTCCTTTATGAACCAGCTCAGCATCTCTGTTCTCTCTTCTTCCATTGTTGTCGTTTTTCTTTCTTTCCTTTCTGAACTAGGCTGCAAATTGCCATAGGCAAGCTCTGCCTCGCTAGTATCGGGCGAATAGTGAGGTCACCGGCCTCAGCAGAGCAAGGTCCGGAGTCCGCCTAGATTCGAGCGGCGAGCCTCGAGCTCACCCACCTCAGGTGAGCCGCGAGCTCGCTAGCCTTGGTCAAGCTCGGGCTCACCTGGATCCAGTGAGCTACAAGCTAGCTAGCCGCAGCAGAGTTCGGGCCGACGAGCTCGAGCTCACCTGGGTCGACGAGCTGCGTGGTAAGCTCGCGGCTCGTTAGTCGCAATGGAGCTCGGGTTCACCTGGATCAGCCGAGCATCAAGTTTGCTGACCTTGGGCAAGCTCAAGCTCACCGGCCCGCATTTTAGGCGGTCATTGTCGGCAAAGGAACAAGGGAGAAGAAAAAAGAAGACTAAGGAAGAAGAATGAAGAAAACAGAGAAGAAGGGGGAAAAACAAGAAAAATAATAATAATTCATTTTATTTAAATAACTAAAAATTCGATTTTTTTAAAATTATTTTTTAGAAGTATTTCAATTTAAAGATGTACACATTTTTTTTTATTAAATAATTTTTTGTTATTTAATTACATTTTAAATTTGATATAAATGTTTTATTCAAGTAACTTATACATGAAGAGCTTAAAATGGATTAAATGGGAGTAGATTTTCTTAAATTGAGTTAACTATTATTGCATTTCAGTAATATGGGTTGAGTCGGGTACGGGTCGAGTATAGGTTGGATTGGGTATGAGTCATCAAATTTATATTATATGAAAATGAGTCAAAATGAATTAAATGGATCAATATGGGTCGGATCATTTTCGACCCAACTTAAACCCAACCCGACTCACCCATTTGACACCTCTACTCTCACGTAACCACTCAGAGCAAATAGAGAGATGAAGAAATGGAGACTTTTACACTTATGTAGATAAAGGAAGCTAAGGTAGTCTTTCTTAATGATTCTGTTTCTTTATTTATTTTTCTTTTATTTTCCAAAATAAAGTAAAAAATAGAATCCATTTGGTAACGTCTATTAGTGTTTCTATTTTTTGAAATAAAAATTTATTTTAGAAAATAGATTTAAAATAAAAATGAGAATTAGAAAAAAGTAATTTTTTGTTATTAGGAATAATTTTTATAAAATTATTTATTGAGTCGCCGCTACTCATGATTGCCGCCATAGCTGCTGCCAGTCGTGGGTCGTCAGCCGCCGTTGCCGCCCTCTGCCTGATTGTCGGCATTCGGCGACTAGTGGCAATGTTCGGTGGCCAACAACTAGTGTTGAGCGACGGTCGCCACCGCCATCAAAATAAATAAAAAAAATTTGAGTTGGTATTAACGCATTCTTATTATTTTTTCTATTCCGATAATTAAAAATTTGTACAGTTACTAAACGCGTTATTTTTCTTATAAATTGTTTTAGAGAGTAAAAACAAAGGAGAAGTATTTTTCAAAAAAAAAAAAATTCAAAGAACAAAAATGTTACCAAACGCATCCTAAGTTAGTCTCCTTGACCCACAATAGCACCGTCTCGAACTGCCTAAGCAAAGGGTTTGCGCAATGTCTTAGTGTAGCAAGAGGACTGTGTTCGCATAGACTAATGCATACTAGCGGGGCATGAGGAGGAGGAGGAGGAGGAGGAGGAGGAGCTGGGACCGGTGACTGGGAGGTTGAGGGCGGCAGTCTTGAAATTCGAAAAAACCTTCTCTACACAAGGAATCAATCAGATTCGCAAAGCGTTGCTGACGAGCAAATGCTCTTGGCATTTCATTACCTCCTAGAGCTTCACAATTAATGTCCTTGTCTTCTCCCCATCGGGAACAAAAAAAAAAAAAAAAAAAAAAAAAAAAAACACCGATCAATGTGTTAAATTTCCTTGCAAAAGAGTGAATAGAGCTGAGCTTGAGTGAGTCGGATCGGTAGTCGCAGAGACGAAAGTGGTCAAAGGAGGAGGGCTTTGTCGACATCTTGGTGGGGGGTTAGTGTGGCCCTGACTAGGATATACGAGCTTAAGGACGTGATCTTTCTGATTCTCCATTTCTCTACCTCTTGGGGGAGAACTTTAGAGAAGGAACAAGATCAAGGAAAGTGGACGTGGGACCCACAAGAAAAGGAATAGGAAATTAATAAATAAATAAAAGGGGACAAAGGGATACTAAAAAGTGAGACTCACGGAAGTTGACATTTTCGGAGCACTATGTCAAGGAGTGATTTAGTCAGACAATGAGTGGAAAAAGCATGGCCTACAAAATGGATTAAAAACTGATTAAATGAGTTTATTTAAGTTGGACTATTTTTAACACAATCCGATTCACTTATTTGACAAGTTTAGATACAAGTAATCTATTTGTAGTTTGATGCTCAGAATTCAATTGGTTTTTGATGAAAAGGATATTGTTTACTTCACACTTGTACCTCATTTTGGGTATGAGTTTTGCCATATTGGATTAAATATGAAAGTGCTTTAAGAATATGAATTAGGTAGATATAGTTTACTACGTTTACATTATATAGAAATAAATTAAAATGAGGTAAATGTACTAATCTAGGTCGAACAATTTTCGGCCTGACTCATATTCAATCCAAGATGATTAATCTATTGTATTTATAACCTGAGTAACGACATATTTGAAACGCCTCAGAACTTAACTAGAGATGATTGCCCGTCTGATGCTCGAAATTCAATTCATCCTCTTTGGTGAAAAGGACGTCATTCGACACAATAAAACCTGCATTGCATAGTTGCATTTCTTACCTGCGTAAGACTGTCTATTTAAACGATCTTGGTATCTTGAATGTCTGCTCTGCTCATTCTTTTATTCGAAATTTTTGCGGTCTGAATGCCTATGGGAGATCGATCTATTAAAAGTCTTAGGTAATTCACGACGGTGCTTAACAATGTTGTATGAAGATCGACCGCAAAGAAGTTCACGAATGACTAGTTGATTAAAAAAACAAAAAAGGAAAGAAAAATACCTCAAAACTAGCAGAATGCTATATGTACATTCCGACAATTTTCAATGAAACTACACATCTGAAAGGTATGCCCGAATGTGATATCAACGTCTCTAGTGGGATGTATAATGAATTATAGATAGAACAAAGCGCACCCATCTTTCAGACTCTTTCAAAATTCCTATAATGAGCTTTCCAAAGCTATGCCGACAGAAAGGATTTTTAACTGGATGGTACAACAAAGTGAACAATCATGGCCTCGGCCAAGTAAATACCTTCATTGCGTCCTCACTGATGTTCCAAGCTCCTTTATCAATCTCATCGAAGAGCTGGTCCCAACCCCAGCTTGCATACCCCAAGAAAAACCAATAATCAGCAACGGATCCATTTCCTGCCCTGAGTTCATCAATCTCCCTAATTGTCTCCGGCTGGTTGATGAAGTGCATCCCAGGTAGTATTTCCAGGTACTGCTTCTTATTGACTCTTGTTAAACAGACTAAAGGCAGTCTATGGTTCACAAGGGGGCCACCAAGTGAAAGAGGTGCCTCCTTAAGAAATTCATACCCTTCTTCCAGTTCATGCAGAAAATCCCAGCTAATAGGCTTGTTAATGATCAGACCTTGAAACCCGGTGACTTTATCCACTTTCACAATAAGAATCTGGGAGTTATCAAATGGATGCGCGCCAAGAAGTTTGTCAGTAGCAACAAGGATGGAACTCACCGCCACACGGGAAGCTGCTCCATCTAGGCCACTCGATTTAGGCAATTTGGTCTGACTGTACTCGACTGTTCTGTCTGCTGCCATGTTTTGCAGCAAAAAGTCTTGTAACTGGTCCTTTCCGGCAAGATTTTCCTTGTGGACCACATTAGATGATGTGCTGAAAGAATTTTGACCCATGCCATATTTTGCAGGTGTAGTCCACAGGATTCCTATAAAAAAGGGAAATCAGGTCTAGTCAGTATAAAACGTTTCAACCAATCTACAAACACCCAATATTGTAAATACTGAGGAATGCAGATGAAGTGAGGTAGAATAACAGTAAACAGAGTTCAAAGTTAAGGTTTTTTAACAAAGGAAAATGGGAACATATAGCCCAGAAAGTTGTGCAACCCTTGCTGATATCATGAAGAAAAGAGGATAGAACTTGATAATGGATGTTCTGCAAATATAGGAAACTTCGTTCTAAGAATAATGGAAACAGTCAATTTCTGACAGAAGGTAAAATGGTCCAAATGCAGCCATATACAGAAAGTGGGCATGCTCATGAGGAGCATCTATTCAATTCTCACAATAGGGTGCCATCCTGAGAATTCATCCATCTTCCTCATTGAATAAACATTGCAATGTCCTACAGCAGGTAGAGCTCCCTGCAGGAAAAGAAAGCATTACCCTTCTTGTCGATGAGGTTATGAGAATTACTTCCATGGGCAGCTAAGAATTTGACAATAGATGCAACTGCCATATCCCCGTCATAAGACACAGGTGTTCTATTTTCTGCTGGAAACAACACCAAAGCTGGGTAAAGTTCTCTCTGCATATCCCAAATTATAAAAATGAGTATTGTTGTCATGGAACATTACCAGACCATATTGATAGCTTCTTGGCAATAATAAGCTACATAAATCAACATATAGAACCAAAAAAGACTGCCTGCAACTAGGTGAGAGGAATCATCCATGTGAGGAAGCAAATTTTTAGAAGAATCTCAAAGTCACATCATTCTAGGTTTTTTGCAACCACTAATCCATTGCTTTTGCAAATCAATCAAGGTAAGCTCATGCTTTTATCATATCATATCTAATTTGATAAAAACTAGTTATTTCCAAATTATTCACAAAGCTTTTGAAAGATCACAATGCAATGCCTATGCTTTGGCTAACTTAAAAGGATGGGCCTCTAATTACACCTCATCCCTCCCAAAGGTATTAATGTGCCAGCTATGGTTTTCTATCCAGATTTGCTCTGGACGTATGATCAAATGGGATATTGCACAAATAATAGCCAATAAATCTTTCATCACAAATAAAAGGTACAAAATTTTGATATAGCATAGCACACGCTGTCCTGAATAGAACTTCAATAAAGGAGGAAACATAGATAGCTATCTACACATGGTTAATAAATACAAACTTTATTACTATGTTATGCCCTTCAATCATATTCTACAGCACCTAACACACTAAGATCGTTGATATGATGAGCAAAAACACAGAAAATGGTTGTTGAGATTCTTGAGGGATTGTTTCACTGGTTTTGACTCCCGTGAAAAATCTTTTACCGAGCAGTGCGTTTCGGTTTTTAATCAATGACACCACTTGTTTAGGCGTATGGCTGGAATTTAATCAACAGGAATACTCTCGGATAGGAAACACAACGCCGGAATTTAATCGACGACATTGAGCTTGTGAAACAACATCAGAATCTAATTGACGATGCTGAACCGGATAGAGATACATGCCAAAATTTAATCAAATGACGAGAATCTTGAAAGCTACAGCTAAAATACGATAAAGTAAAGATAAAAGTAGAGATGATTGTTGTGATGTTTGGAGGGCTCTTAGTTGCATGACTTGTAATATTTATAGGGTACTCTGGTGACCTTTAGTCAGTTACTTTCCTTGGATAGCACTCTTAGCTTTTCCCACGTTTTTCTTCTTCCGTTGACCGCCTTATCCACATCTGGTTGTTTCTTGACTTGTCGACAATGCTTGCGCGACTTGCCCATCAAGTAAATAACTGCTTCCCTATTTTCATGCGCCTTTCGTGCAACAGTTATTCTCACTTGAATTTTAATGCCAATCCTGCTCAAATTCCAAATCTAATGCATTATTCCCATAGCCTGACACGTGGCAATTAATTACCTTGCCATCGACTTATCCATTTAAAATTCTGTTGACACTCAGCCCAAATACCTTAAAAAATGCTAGCTGTCCTTAGCTTTTATAAGCAAAACAGGGCTAATCACTCTCATTACTGCCCTCGTGACCAGCACATGACAACAAGGGTACTTTTAGGTGTCAACAAGGATCATTTATGGTTTGTTGAGTACCAAATATGGCTCCATCAATTTTGGATAATGGACTAAGCTGAACAAAGAGTGGTGTTGCAGTTTAAAGATCAAAAAGAAAAGGATGGCCTAACTTCACTTAGACAATTGTTAAGTTCAATTTGGTAAATGGCTCCCCCACAGACCATTTTAGTGAGTAGTTCATAGATTTTTTTTAGGATAGTATCCTTGCAAGAAAATGCTACTAGGTCTTTCTTCTCTTTATCTGATAAAGGAGTCTCCTAGAATGTTTCATTACGCAGGTTGGCTCAAGATTTGGAGATTGAGGGCCTGTTTATAAGTTCTAGAGTCTTCTAGAATTTTCAATTCTTTGGAATTGTCGGTATCTTTTGGTACCTATGTTTTCAATTTTCATTTTCAATCTAAGGTACTTATGTTTTTGCACATAAAAAAAATGCACTGATTTGGCGCTCAATGGATTTCTCCAAATATACCATTAGAACTTATCATGAGGCTGGTGGCCCTACGGTGACTAAGGAAATAGGCTCATTTGGGTGGGCCTTGCTAAAATTTTTGCACCCGTCAATTTTAGAGCTGGGCCTGGACAGGAGATTTCAACCTCAGATTGGTTCTTCCCCGCCCTGCCCCGCCTGTTAGGGTTTTAATTCACTTTAAAATACTTGCTCATTATATGTCCTAAATTTTCTATAGCTAAAAAGTTAAATATATTTTTACAGCTAAATTCAAAACATAGCATTAGGCCTCTAGTACCTTACTCTGTCTCACCCAACCCATCACTAAACTCATATGCTTTTTTCAGAGCTCCTCTCTCTCTCTCTCTCTCTCTCTCTCTCTCTCTCTCTCACACACACACACACACACACACACACACACCCCTTCCAATGTCATCTCACGCATACACCACCCTCCTCTTCTCCACTTTAAATACATTGTTTGAGTTTTCTTTTTCTATTTCCAATTTAATTAGCCCAAAAATTTGGGCGGGCCTGGTTATTTGCTGGGCGGACCTGGCCCCAAAAACATGCCCAAAATATCAGACCTCAGTGGGCCAATAGCTATGACCCTCCAGGTTAGGCCATGTCCAAGCCCGTTGACAATCTGGTCTATATGCCATTTCTATCCATAGTTTGAGGGTCAACACTGAAATATTATCTCAGTCAGCCTGACATGAATGAGTGTGCTCAAAAGATCTGGCAAAATTGATGAGTCTTAAGTCTAGCAGAGGTAATCATCATAATTTCACCAAACTACAATGATGGCTCTTACAGTTCACACAGTTTCTTAGATGTCCATATCCAGTTTCGTAACCCCTATTACATGAGAACAATTGACAAAATTACAGTATAATCTAAAATCCAGAGATGATGAATTAAGCAAATAATTTCAACAACCAAGACAAAATCAAGATCATTCATCTAAAAGTAGAGGTAATGAGAAAAAATCAAAGAATGAACTTCAAAAAAAGACATACCTGGTTTATTGCTTTGAAAATCAGACTGCAGTCAGTCATTGTGCAATCCATCAAGAAAACAAGAGGAAGTTTTTGAGCCGTATCCTCCATGTTATCTTCCATATATGAAGCACTTCCTATATCAGGTAACAGTTACACATTTTTGTCACTCGAATTATAAACCAAGTGGAAATTTATTTCTGAAAAAGATATCTATCAATAGAGACTTGTCCTATCTTATCACTGGAAGAGTTTTACATAGTCCCTCCACAAAATAAGCAACACCTTAGCTTAACCTATAATGACATCCTAATAATGGTTGACCAACATCTCATTAAAAAAAAACAGTTAATTTGCAGGTTAAATATACCTATACGTTATCTTGCCAAGTAATGCAGCAGATTTTCAACAAGTATACAAAAATTTCATTTATTTAAAGGCAGAACCAACAAATATAGTAAACACAATAGACATGTATGAATGTATGCATGCATGCATTTCTATGTGTGCATATGCATGAGCGCAAAGCCAGCAAGCTTCATAAGAAGTTAGTAGTAATATCTGTCCGATAAATGTACACTTGTGAGTTGAATACCATATTATTTCTGTCCGATAAATGTAAAAGGCTTAACTCTAAGCCTATAAATACTTCTTCTAATCTCAATGATGAGAATTCTCTCTTCTACCAACAACAATTTCCTTTAGGTGCTATCAAACTCCATGGGTGGTTATAGTAATGGTAAGAGTGCAACATAAGTGTTGTTATTGTGGAAATAGAATTGCACCATAACAACTATTAAGTTGTTTGGTTTAGGTTATAAAAAAGATATATTAAGTTAACAAAAGGTAATGGCAGAGAATTGGGAATAAATGTCCAAAAAGCCTTATTGCTTTCTCTAACAATCTGCCAATTGTAATTATGTCAATTTTGAGGTTAGACAATTCAAAAACTCAAATCCATCTCATATCTTATACTCATTTCCCAATTCCAGGTAACATAGTAAACAATTGTAAGGGAAACGTAATAACCCCATCTACAAATCAATTCAAGTGTGAATTCCAACAAGAAATTGTGATATATGTTGATTAAGGTGCCTGAAGAAAGGGGTGGGACAAAACTCTCTTCGAGCATGCCATTGAGTGGTAAGTTACAAACTAAGGACATCATTCACATGCAAACTTAACCAAAAATTAAATGTGGGATGTCCATACTTGTCTACCACCAATTAAAGGCATGGTTAGAGGGCGTCCTCCAACATAGTTGAAAGGAAAACATAGCCCCTAGAGGAAATATTTAACATTCTATTGTAACACAAACTATTTCCAATATTCAGAATGCCAAGAAAATCCCTAATATTCATAACTTAACCAGAGGTTACTACACTTATATAATGGCAATTAAACAGATATGGAGGAGCCACTCTAAAGACATAATTTAGCTCAGGTCTATCCACAACCTTAGACCAATTATGATCGATAATGAACTCAGCAGCACTTGAATGTCCAAACTTCCACTTAAAAAGCCAACATGCTTTTAATTGGGCAGCTCATGGCATGTCATTGCAAGATGAAAGAGATGCAGAAGAAAAAGATGATGAAGTTTGCCTAGTGAAAGCAAGAAAGTAGATACTCACCACTGCTGAACTTGTTTGAGCATTTTGAAATCCACGAGACAGCATGTTCTCATAACCCCTCAAAGCTCGATGTACTTCACGAACAACTAGTTCCATTCTCTGGCAAAATCCACACCAGCTATTGCTAAATAGGACCAACATATCCTTCCGCCTAGCAGGTGCAACATTGCCAGTCTCAAAGTGATTAAAACCAAAAACAAGCTCAGTAAAAGTTTTAGCTGCTATCCGTGGTATAGAATCAGCCTCATGAAAATCCAAATTTACGAATGGGGGGCGAGCAGCATCCCGAAGCATCGGTATCAAAGACTCAGAGTGCTGATACGGGAGAAGACTTCCATTCAAATACCCATTCATGAAGTTAGCCAGTGCAGTGTAGCTAAAATGCATCTGATCTGGGAACAGATAGTGGCATTGCATAATGGGATCAATTATCACCAAGGATGGAACCTTCAACCCTCCAGTCAAGGCCTTCAGCAGCCGATAATTACCATCCAAAAAGTAAAATGAACCTTCCAAGCCTCGTGGCTGCAGCTGTTCCCTTAATTTATCTACCTTTGATAAATGTATTTCATCCACCCCATTATCTTCAAGATTATCAAGTTCAGTATTGGTAAAAATTTGCTCACTTTCTGCAGATGTTAAATCATCACTCAAATTAGCAGTGTCTATCTTCTCTTCATCATAACGCAAAAGTCCTGAACCAGTGGGATTCACATTTTCTCCAAGTCCTGCAGCTGATGTGCTCACAATATCCATTACTTTCTCCTGGTACTGATCAATCTGATTTACAAGGTCGTCCTTGGAAAGTTCAACTGTAGCCTGGTTAGGCTGACTTTCTGTCTCAGGTGACAATGAGTTTGCTATTTTAATCTCAAAATCATCAGACAGAAGTTGGAAGCCTGCCTTCTTGGCGAGTGAGCTCAACTTGGCTGCCTTGTTTTTCTGAAGAAGACTTTCCAAAACCTCATGCAAAGAATTTCCTTGCACATCAGTAGTGATCTTGTCCAAAGTTCCATGCTTTTCCTCATTCATTATCATGATAGACACCTTATCCCCTAATTTTACACTCTGAGCTGACTGATAAAGTTTTAACTTAGGATGCCTAGATGTACTTCCTGGTGCTTTAGGGTGCCTAGGCATGCTTCTAGATGACAGATGTGAATTGGCTGAAAATTTTCCCAGCTCTTCTTTATTCTTTTCACGCATGTGGGCAGGAATATAGTACTGCAGCGCCAGTTCTCTAAAAGCATCGAGAGCTTCCTTACTCTTAATTCTAGTTTCTGATGAGTCTGATGACCTATCCACAAAAAGAAGTATTGATGGCTTATTTGCTGGTAAAGCAGGCTCTAAGTTAGGCTCGTTATCTTCCAACTGCAAGATATAAAAAGGGTATTTACATTAGTAATAAAAAAAAGGAAACATGCTACAACTAAACTAAAACAAAAACGAATGATGCAAAGAGTCTTCTAGGCCTAGAAATATTAAAAGCCATAATAAGTATCTGAGCTTCCATAACTGGAGTATCTATTTCAGAAAGAACCTTCTGTGTTTGCAGAATATTCAAGTTTAATGGTTGTTTCAGAAATGAAGCTGACGTAGTAAATCAAGAGGAAATTAAAGACTCAACCAAATTAAGGTAAGGTAGTCATAGGTCCTTGGGAAATTTTTCCCTCTTTTAAAAAATAAGCATTAAAGTCGAAGTTGACCTAAACTAATGAGTTATTCCATTTGAAAATACGGACTAGCTCAACCTGGCCACGGTCATAGGACTTATGATACATAATCTCTCCTGAGAATGCATTTAACACGCTGTAAGAGTCTCCACTTAGCATGACTGGAATCTACTATTACCTCTTCTACAACAAAGATGTGACTACTCTAATGCTCAGAACTGCAGCTCCACTCAAGCACTATCTCTAAGGCCCGAAAAATTACATATGACTAACATACATTCTATTCATCTGGAATTTTTTCTCCTTGATAAACTTGGTCTATGTCATAAGGAGTGCCTGAGTCAGTGTGTGTGTGTGTGTCAAGGATCTTAAACGTTCAGCTAACCAAAGCAACAGATGAGATCTTAATGGAAGACTCACTTCAGCAACTGCCGGATCTTCCATCTGCAGGAACCTCTCGAAGTCCTCCTCTTTCTTGAGATACTTTGAGCAACTGGGACATCCAGCATAATGTATCATTGCTGACCATGAATTAATTTCTCCAACCCCCAATGACAAAAGTAATGATCTATTTGTAATCAGACCAAATCTATGTCTCTCAGGGGGCAGAAAAAACCCTCTTGCAGCTGTCATGAACTTTGAGAAGAAAGATTCAAATTGTTGAAACTCTCTGAAATTACATGAGACTCCAAGCCCGTGCCTCTTGTCCTCAGCGCTGTCTGTAGTAGAACTATCATTGACCAAGCTTGATTCCCCAAAAGAAGGGATCCCATAGAATGCATCTTGGATTCCACATTGTGTGACACCATTCTCCAAACTCTGCCCCAAAATACGCAGGGATCATTACAGAAACTCGTCGATTTGTTTTTTCCACAAAGCAAAATCATATTAAGTGCAAGTAAAGTACCAGCCACCTTCTGCTTCTTGTTTCCAATAAATGTTGACATACTTTCCGTCTTTTCATGGTTATTGGATTCAACAATATCCCCTGTAAAGTTCAGTTCTATTAGTCTTTAGCAACATTTCAGAACATCGTATCATATATGAGTTTGTGGATAAAAAATCAATGTCCACACAAGCCTGATATGAATTTTCATAATCAAGTTATATAAGTGGCTAAAAAGAAGGGCTGAGTCCACATCTTAATCTCTAACTTGTGTTTTTGCAATGTCTCTATATCTTTTTTGGTGTAATCAGGTCCATCCGACTGACAAATGGCAAACATACAGCAGGGAAAGGAGAGAGAAAGAGTACCAGACCATCAACCATGTCAATTTTTGCCACATTAGAAATTTGGAGAGTTAAGCAAAAAGTGGCAATGGAAGGCTTGATCGCACAAATTCAGCATGACATGTAACGAATAGCAACAGAAGGACTCCATACCACTACAGAAATAATTGGATGGGGAAATTAAAAAAGCACTTCAAGTTAGGGGACAATAAAGGGACTTAACCATATAAAAAGAAAGACAAAATTTCTTATTAATTTGTGATTAGCACCAAAAAGAATAATGGGAGAGGCTGCCCAAAGCATGTTAGGATAAGTGCATGCCATTGCCAAACTCCCTTTGCCTCTAGGGCCAAAACATACAGCGACTGGTTATAAGGATTATCCAAGTAACATCGACTATTCAATGGTACCTAAATACCGGCGATCAGCAGTTCAGTCAAAACCAGGAAATCCGTCTATTTAAAACAACAACACTTCGTTTAGCATTACTAACAAACATAAACATACCCTGTGAGCCATAACCATGTTCAGTACCATTCTTCCTCCCCCTAATCAGCAGTTTCGGAGACCATCCACAAAATTCAAGAAGAAGTAAAGCTCTGTCTGTCGAATCAAGGAAACTTTTCAAGTCTTGTTCAAGATTGATAAGTTTGAGGGGAAGATTTTCAGGAGGAACTGTCGAATAAGGACGAAGTGACCACAATATATTCTGTGCCCGAAGTCTTCCATGATACTTGTAAGATGTAGAATGGTGATAATACATAATGGTGGTCTCCTGAGAAGCACCTATAGCATCTGCCAACATCTTTTCCACATTTTTGTACATAAACATCAGCCTCAAGGAGTCGAATTCTTCTTTCCTTTTATGAAGTGAATGAGCAATCTCTTTCATGAGGGATCGAGACTCACCAGACCCTACATGTGAAAAGCTGAGATGAAAGATCTACAGAGAGGCTGTGTTGTAGTAGGGCCTACTTTTACCCCTACAACCTAACTTAATTTGACTCTTTTTGAGAACAACAAGGCCATGTGAATATAATATGACAAGTGATGGTCAGAGGTGTGGTGACTCACTATCATAACAAGCATGTCATGTTGACATTTTATGAAATCATCTTGACACCAGCACATCTTCGTAAAAATTTTAAGCACAAAATAGACATTAAATTTCAAGTAAAAGTGACAAAACAGGTCAAAGACAATGTTCATCAACACAAAATGGTAATACAACGAGGCCATTTCTGTCCACCGCCCTTCTCATGGAACTATACATGGACATTACCGCTCATACAGCTCATTCAGTCCATGAATTGTCAGTACTCTTTTCCTTTTTACTTCCGGATGTTTGCCTCAACTTATAGCATCCACAACTTGCACATTTGTATTTCAAAACTGAATGTGCAAAATCGAGATATCTATCAAGTCAGACGCAAACACCAATCACCACACCCCTATAACTAGCCAGAATGACACAGCCAAGGTTCAACATGAAGCCATTTATTCGACAACGTAAGTATTGCAGAGTTGTTAACTGTCATGTGGGCCAGACAAAAATATGCAAGATAAACCCAAGCAATACAAATTAATCAAACGAAACTTGAACTGCCTTGAAATGAAATAGCCAACCAGGGATAAAACTTGTCCTGCACCAATATCAATGATCATGCTAAACTAAGCTGCTGAAAAACACAACAAGATAAGGGCATGAGAATATCCAACTATCAAGCTGCATCATTAGACTCTCCAACATAGAAAGCGTCTATCACAAACTAAGCTAACACAAAGAGCGCCATGTGAGGATCGACCCGAGCTCTCGGAACACTCGAAGCTCGGTCGACGAAGGACTTGGCACGCCGACGACAGGCGTTCAGCCGATGTCCACTCATAGGGAACTTACAAGGAAGAGTGACGAGGAGGAGAATGTGAGGGTGGTGCCTGATCTGAGAAGAGAAGTTCTGCTTGGTGACGAGCTTCCACTCGGCGAAGCCGCGGGGCTCGCCGGAATCGGGGCTCGCCGGCGACGCGAGAGCCGGAACGGAAGCGAGGGCCGACAGGAGCAGCAGGAGCAGCGGCTTCATTGGA